>CM061042.1:37041605-38241605 GCA_030762985.1 Adelphocoris suturalis
GGGTAAGTACAGTTCGCCGCACCATCACTGATCACCATCGATGCCCGCACCCTCGCGGCAACCGCGATGTAAAACAAATACGTGTAGTGTTGTGGGAGCATTCATAGTGACGCACCATCACTGCGATGTCATCATCCGACCTCCGAGGTCGACCCTCGCTGTTTTTTGAAAATCAAATTGATTTGATTTTCAGGAGGGCAGCGAGGTTTGACCGCGATGTGGACTCGAACGTGATTGGCTGAGAGGCCGCCCCTCCGGCTGTCCTGTGTGATTCACAGCTTTTACTTCCCGTTCCGTGTGAGTTAAGTTCTGTCGCTGATTGAGTTCACTCGCTCGCAATGAAAGAAGAGTTTATTGATTTGATTTTCACGGCTACCCCTATTTGGGATAAGAGGCAAAATAATCACCTAATAAGTGGTGATATTCACCCAGTTGTTCCCTCATTTGGTTCAAGGGGTGAACTTTGAACCGCCGATTCGAAAACAGTCCACTCATTAAAAACCACTTTGCGGCGGTGCCCATTTCCAATTCATCGTCACTATCACTCAACATCATGCCGATGCTTATCATGCAAGAGCTCGAGTGAAACTGAAGTGAAAAGGCGGGAAAACATCGAAGGTGACCCCCTCAGAAAGTGAACCACTATGAACACCCCCCCATCTATGTGAAATTCAGGAGGTTGACCATCGCGTTTACCGCGAGGGTGCGGGCATCGATGGTGAACAGTGATGGTGCTGCGTACTGTACTTACCCTAAGATTTGGCTTTCAGTACTACAATCGGTATAGTACAGCATCGGTACTATTGCCCTATCGTTGGGAATTAGGGACATAGCGATACTTCCAATATATCGTGGTATCGATACTTCTCTTTCGATACCACCGATATTTGTATCGATACTTTGCATCCGATATTATCGTGGTATTGATACTTTCTCCCAATATTATCGGAAGTATCGATACCTGGTGACCAATACCACCGATATTTTCCTTGATTTTGTTTCTTTTTCCAATCTAATTTTCCCACCACAAATCCAGGAGACGACCAGCCTGCCCCAGGCCCTGAGAGGAGTTCAGAGTGAAGGTATCAAATGAAAAGTATCGATACCAGATTTTAAAATGAATTCATATCCATGTTAAATTTGAAAGTTTTGACCTGCCACATTCGTCTCAATTTCATCAAACCATTGAGTTACTCACATGAAACTTAATATCCTTTTAAAGTAAGATGTAGATGTATTTTATGATTACATTTATTTTAATGATTATAATTACTCTGAAAACCATTAAGATGTTGTGAAGTGAAATTTGTACGCAGAAGCATGTAAGAGGCTCGTAGTGATGGCAACTTCAGTTCCCTGCGAACGCCTTTTCTCCAAAGCAGGGGCAATTTATTGCCAATCACGAAATAGGTAGTCCCCTAGATATTTGCAAAAACTCTTTTTCCTGGGCAGCATCCCAGAGGACGAGTGTTTTTGAAGTGCGTTTTTATTTTTTAATGTAAATTTTTTAATGAACCTGCTGTACCACCTCAATGTACCTACGTATTTTTTTTCTAACGTACAGTTTTTATAGTTTACATAATATTTTCTGCGTTTTTATGTACTTACATTGGAGAATTTCTAATATAATAAATTATCATAAGATTTAAAATGTACTTGAATAATTATTGACAAATCTTTAGCACCCAACCCCCCCCCCCCCCCCCCCCAACCTGTTTTTTACACGTAAAAAAAAGTATCGATACTTTTGAGCCGATATTGAAGAAGTATTGATACTTTTCTTTCGATAATATCGGGTATCGATGCTGCTAGAAAAAAATATCGGATCGTATCGAGTATCGATACTTAGGTGGTATCTCAACGTCCCTACTATTAGCCAACAGATGGTTGGTGGTTGAGTGCATCGTGTAACAAGAATTGGGAAACAGCTGCATAGTTAACGATCCAACCGTTGAAAAAACACCAAAACAACTGAAAGCCAAATGTGGGTGTACCTGATTTGGAACCAATAGCCAACAGATGGTTGGTGGTTTATATGCAGGTAGAGTCGACGTTATACTGCAGATTGTGTATTTATTTTTAAGCTATTTCACAACAAAATTCATTGTCCCCACATGCTCCAAAAGCTTGATTTTTCGTGTACCTCCCTACAGTACTAGAAGTAATGTTTTATTTTATAATATGACGTCTGCAACAAATTACCTCCTCAGCAGTCCGATTCGCAGGGCTCAAACATAAATTATTCGCATAAAGAGTGATAGTTTTGATTTATTTTTTGATTCATTGGTTGTACTTAAGCGGGCACTAAATTGAAGTTTTCTTTGCAGTATAGCCAATTTTTTCTATATACATTGTAATTGGGCATATGTCCGTGTATAATAAATATAAATAAAATAAAAATAAAAGCGTTGGCGTACAGGTATCCAATAAAGAACTCCCAACCGTTCGAAAAATACAGGAAACTCCTGAAAGCCAACTGTAGGAATACCTTTGCTAATAACCAATAGCAAACGATTAGTGAATAGGTTCATAACTCCAGTTGGTATTTGAAGAGATCAACGTCGGTAAACTGAAATTCATAAACTGTAAAATAACCGTTGGTAAATGAGAGTTATTGTAATAACTTTAGCACTTATAAACATACGATCAAGTGTTTGTGTAACTTGGAATTTTGTGTTTACTCGTGTAATTGATATCTTGTTTACAATTTTAAAATATATATCATACACGTTCTTCAGAGATTAACACATTTTTATTATTCCGAAGACATTTTAGTTATCTCACCGATTGCCCACCATGCAACCAATAGCCAACAACCAACGAACCTATGCCAAACCCTAAAGCGGTAATTAGGCCAAAATTCAACGGTTGTGCTAACAGTTTTGCTTCCATTTTTAGGTTCAGACGTTGACCCAACCGTTTATCGATAATGCCTTTTACTGTTACCCAACCAAGCAAAGCATCTTTGCTAACTGATTGCCAACAGTTTCCAACTGTTGAGGTTAAGGGTTGGCCCAACTATAATCAACCTACCGTAAAACCGTTGCCAACCAAAACTAGCAACCAACTGAGGCCCAACCAAGAAGAAGCAGCCATCAGGCCTAAATTGGACCAATTGCCAGGCCAACCGTTGCACTTAGAATGTTCTTCTAAGGAGTTAGCCCAACCATTTGCCACTGTTACCGACCAACCATCCAAACGTTGAAACGAACTGATGTCCAACCAAAAAGCGGCCATCAGGCTGCAATTCAGCGGTTGGGCTAACCGTTGCACACTGCATTCGCCAACGGTTGACCAACCATTCAGTGCTACTAGCGTATGTATCAAACGGTGTAGCGAAATGTATATAACAGAAAGTAAATCAACACTAGGGGTTACGCAACGCAATAAAATATCCTATATGGCATTGGAATCAATGATTAGAAGGTGTATTATATTTACCCAATACTGTCAGTTGATAAATGGAATATAATAAACTGGAACTGGGGCTTCTTCAGTGAGAAGAAAATTAAATTAAAATTATCAAATTCAAAATTGTACAATTTATTGTTATATTATTGTAGGAAAATCAAATTTAAGTTATCAGTTTGTGAAAATCAAATTTCAACTGTCCAAATAAGGAAACGATACAATGAAAAAGAGTTACAATCAGACCAATCAACACTGTCATCTCCATTCGGATGGAAGACCTTGTAATATGAACGGAGCATCCCATTGAACATCGCAGCTTTGACGACATAAATATATACCTACGACGGTGACATATGAGATCAGATCATTTTTGTGCATTTGGGATAACGACAACAATGTAGCAGAATGCATTAGACCATTAAAAACGAGGTCAATATTAAGGGCAATATCATATAATGAATACACAATATGGAACACGAAAGAAGCAGACAGCTCATGGAGGGGGCAGCATCAACAACAACAGTCAGAGATTTTATACAAAGGTTTAGATATATAAAACTAGGTAGGTACCTATGGCCCATATTCTCGTGACGTCACGCCTGGAGTAGGTTCGCGTTTTAGCCAAAGTCGGCCATGAGACCGCCCTACGTCAATGAATCGCTACTCAACCAACCTATTTCTCACAATAAGTTTGCCGTCTCACGTCAACATAATTCGTGGTTATAAGGCCATTTTTCAACAGTTTTGTTTTGAAAAAGTATAATATTGTAGCAATACAAAGTTTCAATTCGACTAAATGTTATAATAATCATGCCTGCCAGCGCAATAATTGATTGTAGATTGCTGTCAACAATACCAATCTAACGTGAACGAGTTTTTATTTGGACAAGGAGCCTACTAATTATAGTAGTTAATCAGTGTCAGAAAACGAAAGAACTTCATTCGTTTAGGCTTTGAGAATAATTAACCTGAAAAATAGTAAAGAAAAGATGATTGAAAATTCCTCAGGTGTCTGTACTGCTGTGTAGGTACCTAGCCATTGATAAGATAGCTTCATCTGCGTTGTATTATAAGTTCGTAGTACTATGCTTAACTTTGGAAGCTTTACTTGTTATATTGAATGAATAAAAGGAGAGATTTGATAGTTTGTCAAAATAAACAAGGCAGGTTGTAGCTACACCAAGAAACGAAACTACTTAGGTAGGTACGTACGTCCTACCAGATTTGCTGTTGGTTTAAAGTGCCTAAACAAAGTAGGTGGGTCGTTGCTTTGCCGACGAATACAACCGCCGATTAGCAAGTTTGTCAAATATCGAATCAGGGAATATGCAACATGAATTAAAAACCAGCTGCAAGGAAAAAACCTTGAAATGCATTCCTCTGAAGGTAAGATTTCATAAAGACGGCATTGGCAGTGCAGTTACCTATTGCCCGAGTTTTGCAGTTACGCAAATTTTATGGACAAAAACGGTAATTAGGTACCTACTTTTGTTTTGATCAATGTAGTACCTACATGAACAAGTAGTAATATACGGAAAGTATGTAGGTATACCTTACCTCTAGGTACTTACCTTTCCACATATGATACAACTTACCATTCCCGCATAACAGAGCTCTCATAACACATCCTTTCACAAGACCACTTTCACAGTACTCTAAAAGATTTTTAGTTTCAATTGATTCAAAGAACAGTTCTAAAACTAGATAGGTAATCCACAACATCTTTGCGGCTGAAGTCTGGATCATCTAGAACACTTGTATGTCAACTCCCCAACACTCATTTCTTATGGATCTCAACCCCACAGATTAAATCTTGCGTTCGTAGCGTTTGAGGTCAACGCCTGATAATAACTTGATGTCATTTGTATACAGTTTATCACCTTGCATATTACAAATAATGAAACTATTGACTCGGAACTAGGTGAGACTATGTTATGCTGTTGTCCAGCTGCGCCTACAAATGGCGCATTTTCGCATATGTTTACTCGTCACCATGACAACAAGGTAAAATAATTCGATTTCGCCTTGCCTGGATGTAAGGATGCGCTAGTGTCCAAGTCTCGAGAATATCACCCATTGATCAAATGTGTATAGTACTAGTAGTCACAATGGGAGTATTATAGTAGAATATTATAAGGGCTCATATAATATGAGTTTATCCTGCAAGTGAGAATCGATATTTCTACCATACTGATTTTGCTGAGGAGAAATTAAGTCTTTCGCCCGATACTTTTTCCTTCCTAGCTAGGCAGTCAATCACTAGAAAACATAAGTAATGGTAAAATAGGTCGATTACAAAGGTTCATATTTGAAAACAATACCTTAAACGAAAAGAATTAGCGTCCAGCGTAGAGGAAATCGAACCTACCAACCGAGAGAAAATTAACACGATTATATTATGTAGACAACAAAAAAAAGCAGGAAATTTGAAATATTTTACAGCATAACCATACTATTCATAAATCAAGGTAAATAACCCTTCTTTTGGTAGACACAAAAAGAACATTCTTACCAAACTAATTTTCTCTTACAATATGATAACTACATTATGGAATGTGAAGGACTAGGCTTGACCTACAGCTTCCAAAATCCTTTGTACATAGATGTTGAAGTTTCTCTCCTAAGGGATCTTCAACTATATTTTTGTAGGAAAATCAAATTTTAAGTTATCAATTTGTGAAAATCAAATTTCAACTGTCCAAATAAGGAAACGATAAGGTTAGGTGGGGCAAGTGCGCATTGGAGGCAAGTGCGTATTAGGTATTTTCCTCTGGTTTGGTGCCTCCACTTAGTTATTATGGTTAGAGATTTGTTAGCTCAGCTGTTCATCTTCACCTGGGAGTTATTTCGTCGATCACATGTTTCATAATCTTCAAATGCCAGAAGATTCAAAACGACGCCTTGAAGAACTACGAATCGATTTTTTTTGGTGAGTAAGTTCTTTCCCGATTAAAACTGTGATTTACATAGAAATACCATGTTTTTGCACTTGAATGTTCTTAAGATGTTAAGGAAGCTATATTTACTTGAGTTTGTCGAAATAATTTTATTCAACGACGCAACAAGCGATGCGCACTTGCCTCTCGGTTTTAGCAAGTAAGTGGCAAGTGCGTACCGTTATGGGGGGGCAAGTGCGTATTGAAAAATTATCAACATATTGAGGGCTTCTCTTCAGATTTCTCTATTTTTCTTCAATTGAAATTGTTTTACAATTCTCCTGTCTAATGTGATATTCATGTTAGGACTCTACCTGCTGCATGATTGTCTCATTTTTAAAAGTGTTGGGTTTCTTTTCTCTTCTTTTTTTTCATCTTGAAATTTTTCAAAAATGCTGCTGGCAAAATTGCTGCCTGTAAGAGCTTTACCTAGTACATGGCTACTTCTCATTTTTAAAGGGTGTTGGATTTCTTAATTTCTTATTTATTCAATCTTTCTTCCTTTTTTGTTTGCATTTTCTATAAAGTGCTCTGCTTTTGCACGTTGCATGCAATAATGTTTAACAATTTCAGGAAAATGGTCCGGAACTACAAGAGAAAAAGCTACCGTGCCACCACATATTCGCCTGACGATTTAAAAAGAGCTCTCGCCTCCATCAAGAGAGGTGAAATGGATGTGAAGGCGGTGTCGTCGACCTATCACATTCCAAAAACCACTTTATGGGACCACATCAAAGGACGGCGGGGACAATTGACCACCTCCCAAGGTAGGCCCATTGCAATTCCGCTTGAGCAAGAAAAACTGTTGGCGAATTGCCTGACAACCATGGAGAAATCGGGGCTGGGCCTCACAGTTTTAGAGACAAGAATAGCTGTAAAAGAATGAGTAGAGGGCAACTCTAGAGAAACGGCGTTCACTGACAACATGCCAGGGAAGACATGGGTCCAAAACTTCAAAGCGAGGCATGAGTTGTCCTTGAAAAAGCCACAAAGTGTGGAATTCGCGAGAAAAAAAGCAATCGACCCCTTTGTTGTAAAGAAGTTTTTCAGCCTTCTGGAAAGCACCTTGAACGAATTGGGACTGAAAGGAAAGCCCCAATATATTTTCAACGTTGACGAAACCAGCTTTTGTATGGACCCCAGTAAGTCCAAAATATTGGGGAAAAAAGGGCTTCCATCAACAAGAACAACGAGTGGGCCAGGAAGGACAAACGTCACCGTTTGTTTCTGTGGGAATGCAGCTGGCCAAAAACTCCCACCACTCTTCATTTTCAAGGGTAAGAATCTCTGGGATCAGTGGATGTTGGGAGACATTTTCCCCGGCTCTACGTTTGCCACATCCACCAATGGATGGAAGGGGTAATTTTTCTAAATTGGTTTTTCAACTGTTTTCTGAAGAACATTGGACAGGACCGTCCAGTTCTTTTAATATATGATGGGCACTCTACCCATATCACCAAGCTCAAGTGCCTGTCGCCAGTCCATCCCTATCTTCTTCGGCCGTGTCTCCATCTGGGATGCCATCCACGCCTGACGCAGACACTTCTTTCGAGGAAAAGCTCCTCAGCTTCTTAAGAGGTGGTCAGGTGGCCTTAAAAGGGCAGCAAAGAAGACTGTGACTCCAGAAACCAGTGATGATGAAGATTTCATTGCTTCAACGAGAACAGCAAGATGGGGGACAGCAAAGGAAAATCGTAACCCCCTGGAAACCACTGATGAGGACGAAGATGAGGTCCCGCCAGCAGTGGAGGTGATCGCTCTCGAGCCCATGGAGGGTGATGGCCATCAGGAATGCGTCAGTTTGACCTTGGCTTTGGACGAGGGAGTACCGTCGTCCTCTAGAGTCCGTATGGTCCTACCCAAAGATAAGCCCTCTCCTTTCAAGGGCCCCCTCCCCGAACCTTCGTCAGATTGGGACTTGGACAGTGGTGACGATGATGATGAGGTAGAAACCGACGTGGATACGTTCCTAGCTTACCTCAAGGATTGTGGAGTAGAAGGACTCCCCAAGTGAGGGTTTGGGAATTTTCCTTATTTTACTATAAAATTATATCCTGCAAAGCTGAGGATTCATAATTTTTTTTAATAAAAAAAAGTGTTCATAAAAGCGTGTTTATTAAAAAGAGTGTGCTTTAAGGTCATTAAGCAGGTAGGAATCGTAGAAGGCGGGTCTTTGGCGAAGTTATAGGTATACGCACTTGCCCCACCTAGTTGAGGCAAGTGCGCACCTATTCGTTCTTCTTGTATACACTTTTTTTAATGCTTCAAATGTGTTAATCCGAAAATTTGAAGATACGACTCGATTCTCAGAAAGATTATGAAGCCATTACAAACCAAATCAACGGTAAATATAAACAAATTATACTATTAGCTACAATGGAAAGTCAAACTAGAGTGGTTCTCGAAAGCACTTGCCCCACCTTGCCTTACAACAAAAGAGTTACAATCAGAGCAATCAACGCTATTACCTCAATTTGGAGGGGAGACCTTGTAATATGAACGGAGCATCCCATTGAACATCGCAGCTTTGAGAACATAAATAGATACAACAGTGACATATGAGAACCCAATCGGATCATTTTTGTGCACTCTTCTACTCTAACCTATTCTTGCCTTAATACCTTGAACGGAAAGAATTTGAGTCCAGCGTAGAGGAAATCGAACCTACCAACCGAGAGAAAATTAACACGATTATATTATGTAGACAAAAAGCAGGCAATTTGAAATATTTTACAGCTTAACCTTACTATCTATAAATTAAGGTAATTAATTAACCCTTCTTTTGGTAGACACAAAAAGAACATTCTTACCAAACTAATACTCTCTTTCAAAATGAGAACAATCGTGAATGGGAATGAATAGGCTTGACCTACAGCTTCCAAAATCCTTTGTACATGGACGTTGAAGTTTCTCTCCAAAGGGATGTTCCACTCATTACTTCAGCGCCGACGTTTCCACTGATCACGATTTCTTGCATGTTACACATTGTGTGACAGGTAAACACGGAAAAAATAAAGGACATGAAACTGTCGACGTAAGACACCACAAAATGCAAACAAACTGAAACCGCCAACCGGCTACAAGGTTTGGTTCACAAATCGAATTGAGAATTGTTCCATTCTATTGCATCAATCATTTCCATTCTGCTATATATTTTAATCACCGCTGACGATTAGTGCGCGCAAGATTGAATTAATTTGATTTTACCATCATTTCTACTGGGACTCATCATACCTAAAGCCAGAAAAATTGAGAAAAACAGTGAGTTAGAAATGGTAAGGAAAGGACACAATCAATGCTACTTCAACTGCATTGAATCGACCTACACGTCCAACTAATCTGAATTGTTACTAAGGGATTGGCTACTTGATGTTGTGTATTTTTTGGACCAGATCACCTAACTATACATATCATTCTAAATGGTACGATAAATAGTGCATAATTGACCACAGTGTCTACCTGCGCTGCTCGATCAATCTCCAGAAACCCAGAAATATTATTATCATTATCATCATCAGAAATTATTATCATTATTATCATCACCCTGTCCGTACTGCCAGTGCTCCCTCTAAAGCAGTGGTTCGTCCGTAGACCACCAGTAGTCCGCGGTATACCCAGAAGTGGTCCATGAGACTTTTTTTTTTTTTTTTTTAACTTTTTTGAAAAAGGTGAGGGTGAAAACGAGTAAGTTCGTTCCCACCTATCTGTGATGTTTTGAGATAGATATGTCTTTTGGCTGAGGGTCAAGGAATTTTTCGGGACACTTTTTTTTTCTCCACACAAAATTTTATTCTGGTTAAGGGCAGCCGCTGGGTTGTACCTTTCTTCATGTTTCATGTTAATTAGGCATAATTAGGAAAACGCCTATTATACACTTTGAGCATAACTGTAATATTCAATGAATAATAAAGTTATCATTTATTTATGTAAAAAAAATAAATAAAATAAAATAAAATAAAAAAAGCAACGCTCCGGCACTTTTGATTATTATTAACTCGAATAGTGAAGGCTAGGTAGATTACCTATATAATACTGCATTACCTATATTACCTATATAATAGGTAGTTATGTCCACTTTTACTTCCCCAACATCCCAACAGAGTGGAAAGTAATGTCCATTTTTATTTTCAGAACATTCCAACAAAATGTAAAGTAATGTCCATTGTTACTTTCCCAACATCCCAACAGATTGGAAAGTAATGTCCATTTTTAATGTCCACTTTTACTTTCCCAACATCCCAACAGAGTGGGAAGTAATTTCCATTTTTAATTTCCCAACAGAGCGTAAAGTAATATCTACAACTTTGAGATATCCATGATTTACTGTTTTTCCTCTCAAGGGAGAAATTTATATATGAGTCATTGATTTGAAACTCTTATTTATATTTCTTGAGTGTTGTGGTATTATCATAAAATCGAAAAAGAAAACATTACAGCATGTTTGAAATTGTCGACTGATGAGTACCTGAAAAAGTGGAAATGTAATCATTTTATAGCGAATTTTCGTAGACAATGAAGCTATTTACAATGGCTCCAAAATTTTCGAAATTTTTGACATGGATATGTCTTTAGGCTGGGGGTCAAGGAATTTTTCGCGACACTTTTTTTCTCCACAAAAAATGCAACGCTCCGGCACTTAAGATTATTATTAACTCGAAAAGTGAAGGCTAGGTAGAATTTCTATTGATTTTTCACGTACAACCAATGAGTTACTAGGGAAGAGTAACTCCCTCAGTTTTCATAGTAGGAAAATTCGTTCGCCACTTTTTAGAATGCTCTCATTTGATCACAACATCTCATGACCTCTAAGCCATTGTAGTGTCAAGGAAAGCTGATTTATTACTCTAAGTTATAAACTAATATTGTTTTGTTACCATAATGGAATAATCTTGTGGAAAGAAGGCACTGCATGGTTGGTATACAGTTGAGTAGTAGGTAGCTACTGGTAAGCAGTAGGTACTAGACATATCCATGATCTTTTGTTTTTCCCATCAATGGAGAAATTAAAACGTTTGAAAATTTTAATTAGTAATGGATCAATAGCCATTGACGAACTTCCTACTGATTTCGGTTGCAAAGTGAAGTAGAACAATCAGTTACCTAATCTGATGTTTCTTCTGCCTCTCGGAGGGGGCACCCCCCCCCCCCCCCCCCCCCCCCCGCCACTTTTAATCCGTTCCTGCTTCTGTGGTTTTCCTTTTCTCCAGTTTTGGACCTCAAGTCACTAAAACATCAATAACTACAATAATTAAAACAGTAAGTTTACATTTGAGCGTTAAATTTCCTAAATTAGCAAATCGAAATTTTTAAATCAAAATCTGTTTTGAGGCATTCATAAAAGGCGCTATCCTTCGCAACCGATTAGTTTATTTATTTTCCGAACTTTTGTTTTGTTTTCAAGGTTGCTGAGAGGCAGTTAGTTAGCGGCGGAAATTCGGGAGAAGTGGGGAAGCCTTGACGGGTTACGAGTGAAGCATGGTTTGCATTACTGATAGGTGATGGACGGGAATTAGATATTTCGAGCGAAATTCGCTATTCGGCCCTTTCTTCGCGCGTGTTTGATTTTGACGATTTCGATTAGCTTTACACTCTCCTGTTCACTCTAGGAAGTTGAGATTTGATAGAGTGGCTTTTTGAATCATTAAGAGACGATTAAATTATGTGCTCTTTCCTAATCAGCTGAGTGAGCTGAATTTTCTCCTGCTCACCCTTGGAAGTTGAAATTTGATAGGGCGATTCTGAGACATTAAGAGACAAATGAAATTATGGGCTCGTTCCCGATCACTTGGGGCTTCATTATGCTACTTTTATACTGTAATTGGGCATGTACCCTCTGTAGTTAAGAACACAGTCTGGATATGGTTATTTCAGCAGTCTATGTACAAATTAACCCGTACAGGTGGATCCGTGCAACGTATGGAAAACTGGCTGGTAATAATAGGGTAATGAAGGTATTTTATTGCGGGTGTACCTATTCCACGTAGTATAAATTTAAATTAATTTATAATAAAGTAATAATAAAGTATTAATTAAATTTCTACTCTAACAATCTATAAATAATCATAATATTAGGTATATCACCTACAACTTGTCAATAATATCGATAATAATAAATAATTTTAGATAACATTAGTTGCAAGCCACAAACAGCCAGTTTATACAGACACGAGAATGAAATATTGTACGAAAACCGTGACAGGAACACCTTTTTTCTTGTTACGAGTAAATAGCAATTTTCCCAATCCGTAATCTCGGAAGATAGTATATTATTTTCAAAGTCAGTGTTGTAGGAAACTGCATGTTCTTTGATGTTGGTTGGAAGGAATGTTTTTTTTTTTTCTTTTCGAGTTATGGACAATATCCAATTTACGGGATGTTTTCACATCCCACTTTCGCAAAACGTAAAAGTCAGGACGGCTAGCGACTCCAAATACATCCCTGAAGAATAGAAATAAATAGTTCTCTCCCATAAGTCCTTATATCCCCTTTTTCGAGTGTTCACTGACTAGTTTATGAAGCTTGTCTGTCTAAACCTTTAAAAAGTTCCAGTCAGGAAGCAAGATCGTAAACAATCGTATTACTGTTCCTTGTTCTATAATTTTAGCACACATGACAAACACTACTAATTCAGCAGTATTCGGAGACATACTGCTAAATATTCCTTCATATATGGACACGAAGTGAGAAGTGATGAAACTGGAATAGTTACCCCTTCTAAGGGTAGAGGCTATTGTTATCTGTTTATATACATTGAGACCATTACAATATACGTATTATACCTCATTGGCAGTAAGAAGTGTACATCACAATTATTAACTTATTCTAGGCTGACGTCATGGCGACAGTCCTCAGTTGTACAGTTCAGTAGGTTGTACCAATTGAAACTTAGCAACTTATCACCATATCACTGATCTATATTGTCACAAATATATCTTAGTCTGGAAAGGCGTCTTGAGGATGGTGAATGAAAACTATTGACTACTAGGGGATTGAAACGCAAGTCACAACGAAGTTGGAATTTGGTAGACTGTTGGGTGAGGAATTCCTTGGGAGATTCAAGTTTTAAATTGTGATATATTGTTTCATCTCGCACGAAGGGTGGTGCGTGGACTACTTGTCTTTGCAACATGGCGTTTTGCTGCTGCTCGAGCCTTCTAAATTGTGATTTGGAGCAGGTTCCCCATACTTCTCTATATGTCCAGATAGGTCGTATCAGTGTTTTGTA
Organism: Adelphocoris suturalis; assembly: GCA_030762985.1. Lineage (NCBI taxonomy): Eukaryota > Metazoa > Arthropoda > Insecta > Hemiptera > Miridae > Adelphocoris > Adelphocoris suturalis. The sequence goes on from CM061042.1 coordinate 37,055,178, forward strand.
AATCAGCATACGGTTGAAAAGTGAGACATGTGGAGAGTTCAGTAATGATCGCAGTTGGTGGGAGCGAGTTCTTAATCTTTTTATAAGTTCAGAGACGTGTGCGTTGAATGTGAGGCGCTGATCCAGAATTACTCCTAAATATCGGTGAGTGGTAGTCGGAGGTAATTGAGGGTAGGTTCAGTGAACTGTTTTTTGTATGTGTAGGAGACTGAATTTGACATTGAAGAATTGATTTTTATTTTCCATTTTGTGCACCATTGGCCCAATTTTTCCAGTAGACCCTGTAGCCTTCGAGAAACCGTCATCTAATATCCTGAAGGCTGAAGTGCCCAGGAACTATCCCAAGGTGTGGCATTTGAAGAATCGATAAGGAGGAACTACCCATATCCATCACAAATATTTTTTAATATTATTTAGAACAGCACAATAACCTAATTGATCAATACATCATTCATAATACGGATAAGTGGAAGTTATTTGCTCATCAATACATCATTCATAAAACGGATAAGTGGAAGTTATGTGCTACATCCAATTTGGCAGACTTTTGTTAGAATTAAACTCCCTGAAGACGCGTTTAAGAAAACAAATGAAAATTTAACTAACCACATCTGTGGAACAAAAACGCATTTTAATATTTCCCTTGACGGGAAAAACAAAAGATCATGGATATGTCTAGTACCTACTAGTACCTACTGCTTACCAGTAGGTACCTACTACTCAACTGTATACCAACCATGTAGTGCCTTCTTTTCACAAGATTATTCCACTATGGTTACAAAAAAATATTAGTTTATAACTTAGAGTAATAAATCAGCTTTCCTTGACACTACAATGGCTTAGTGGTCATGAGATGTTGTGATAAAATGAGATCATTCTAAAAAGTGGCGAACGAATTTTCCTACTATGAAAACTAAGGGAGTTACTCTTCCCTAGTAACTCATTGGTTGTACGTGAAAAATCAATAGAAATTCTACCTAGCCTTCACTTTTCGAGTTAATAATAATCTAAAGAGCCGGAGCGTTGCATTTTGTGTGGAGAAAATCGCCTTCAGTTTTCATTCGAGTTAATAATAAACTAAAGTGCCGGGTCGTCACAAATTTTGATGTCGTTACGCAAATTTTAGAATGACCCCCAGCCCAAAAACATATCCATGTTTAAAAAAAACTAGGAGGGAAAAGAAAAATTAATTTTCGTAAATATTTTTCAAAATTCAATCATTGGTCAACTGCCCAATAGTAATCTAAAGTGCCGAGTCGTCACAAATTTTGATGTCGTTACGCAAATTTTAGAATGACCCCCAGCCCAAAAACATATCCATGTTAAAAAAAACTAGGAGGGAAAAGAAAAATTATTTTTCGTAAATATTTTTCAAAATTCAATCATTGGTCAACTGCCCAATTAATTTAACGATACTGCAGACTAATTCCTAAACCTTGGCTCAGTCCTGGCGATGAATAATGTATGTACCACCATGTTTCTCATTCCTCGTGAAATCTGTAGGGTAAGGGACAACGGATTCATCATATTATTGCGCCCAACGAAGGTTCTGTCCGTTCCTGAACTGTCGTCTTGAGAATTTCACGTCGAACTCCCGCCCACTGAATCGATGAAAGTTTGATTCTCCCACTTCGTTCGGGTTCGAGATATCTCACGAATTCCGTCGTGTCGACGCCTCTTCAAGTTTCCACCCCTCACTTGACACTATCACCGCAACTTCCCTCGTGCTATTGGATTTGCTCCGTCATTCAGTTACGAATGTCCTACCTACTTCAGTGAAGAAAAGAATAAAATACTTCACTCCTCAAGTCAAACGCAGTGGTTTCCAACGTACGTGTCAAGAAGTTTCAACGATACTGATGTGGTTGTATCTGAACGTTTGTATTGTACTTTCGAATTCCCTCTCTGGACTTTGCCTAAACTTTCATACAGGAAAGTGGATGGAAAGACCCCGGACCTCCGAAAAGTGAGAAAGGACACCCCGGTTGCTTCAAGGATCACTTGATACTTCAACAAGGATTGTATTCGGTTCAAGATTTTGTTATTGCTTCCGAGTCTACCTAAAGGTAGCTAGAAAAATTTTTGGTCTCCAAAATCAAAAGCCCCACTCGCATTTTACGTTTTAGAACATTCTGAAAAATTTTGGTTCCGTCTCTGTCTGTCCGCAAATCCTTGTAATAAGCTAATTTTCCCCAGTTTTCATCTGATTTGGATGAAATTTTCAGTGAATGTGCGGGCTAGGGGGTATACGGTCCCTTATCACGGGAATTGTTCTTGACTCGATACCTCAATCTGCGCATACGCAAACGTAAATTCTAGCAAGCATCTTTCTTTCTCACGCCCCAGTCGTCCGATCTCGCTCAAATTTGGATGATAGTTGGAGGATGACGATTTGATCATCCCAAATCAATTTCAGCATGGTTGTATCATTAATAGCTACTGCGCATGCGCCTATGTGAAATCCTTGTTACGACTGTAATTTCCACTATTTTCATCCGATCTGGATACGAGCCCTTGTCAGTTTCATTGTTGCCAAATCAATACTTCACTCTGCTCATGCGCAAACGTAAATTCAATTATGCTCCATTTTTCACGCCCTAATCGTCCGATCTCGCTCCAATTCGGATGATAGTTGGGGGATGAAGATTTGATCATCCCGTACCAATTTCAACATGATTGTATCATTAATAGCTACTGCGCATGCGCCCAAGTGAAATCCTTGTAATGACCTTAATTTCCACGGTTTTCATCCGATTTCGATGAAATTGTCAGAGAATGCGCGGGTCCGCACTGTGATTTACGGTGTTATTTTGATAGCAGGAGGAACTTTATGAAGACAGTAAGATACAATAAGCTCAAGTTACAATCACTGTCTGATAATAGTAATGTACCCCTACTACTATACTCGTTTGAATAGGTCATTATCGCTTAAAACATAAATGACGATGAAAGGGGTGAATTTCAGAGGATATTATTTATTGCCGTAATACACATTGGGGAAAGTAAGCGGGTTCAGTGAAGAGGAGTAGTGGGAACACTTTTCTGCAAGTCGATGATGTCACTAAAGGACTTTATGAACCTAGATGTACCAAACAAGTCAGTAGTTTGACTCCGTACTGTGATGTGAGGTTAGTGTGATTATGATGGTGGGAGGAACGTGATTAAGGCAGGAAGAAACAATATGCGCGAGTTACATTCATAGTCTAACTACTGTAATGTACCCCTACCTACCTACCGTTAAAAACTTCAAAAATTGCCGTTATTTATTAGGGTTTGAATGTGCCATTATCGCTTTAAACATAACTGACGAGGAATGGTGTGAATTTTAAAAGGATACTTACTGCCGTCCCAAATCCATATACGTGAAAGTAAGTGGGTGACTGAAAAAAGGGGAGAAATATCATGAAGAAATGCCTATTATTTTCTTATCATTAGGGAAAAAACTGGATTCTAGAGCCACTCAGCTGATCTGTAATCGGTCAGTTGTGTTCAGAAGTCCCTCAAGGGGCTACATACCAAATCTCAGAATCGTTGGATCATTAGGGTAAAAACTGGATTCTAGAGCCACTCAGCTGATCTGAGATCGGTCAGTTGCGTTCAGAAGTCCCTCAAGGGGCTACATACCAAATCTCAGAATCGTGGGATCATTAGGGAAAAAACTGGATTCTAGAGCCACTCAGCTGATCTGGGATCGGTCAGTCGTGTGCCTAGTTCGTTGTCTAGTTCTTCTACTCTGTGGTCGTGTGTGAAGTTGAGAACTTGAAAATGAATGAACTGGAAAGATTAATTGTGGAGGAGTTGACGGCAAATGAATTGGAAGATGATGAAGTGTTCACTCCAAGTACTTTTGAAGGCGATAAGGACATCGAAATTCTCATGATGATGGAAGATGACGAAGTGCCAGAGAATAAATTGTTGGGTAAAAAAGAGGATAAAAAAGCTTTTTTTGTCCCACAAATTTGCGTAACTGCAAAACTAGCGTAACAACTGCACTGACAATCAATCCCTCCCGTCTTTATGAAGTCTAAACTTCAGAAGAATGATTTGAAGGTTCTTCCTTACAGCTGGTTTATAATTCATGTTGCACATTTCCTGATTCGATATTCGACAAACTTGTTGATAAGCAGTTAAAATTCGTTGGCAAAGCAACAATCTACCTACTTACTTTACTTTTGACCAACAGCGAATTTGGTAGGCTGTACGTACCTACGTAGTTCCGTTTTTTGGAGGAGCACCAACCTGCCTTGTTTACTTCGACAAACTACCAAATCTATCCTTTCATTCATTCAATAAAACAAGTAAAGCTGCCTCAGGTATAGTAATAAGAACATGTCTAAAACGCTGATGAAACTGCCAGGGCAATGGCTATGTAGTGCCTACACCGCAGTACAGAGATCTGAGGAATTTCCAATTATTTTTTCTCCATTACTTCTCAGTTTATTTATTCTCAGTCTAAACGAATGAAGTTCTTCAGTTTTCGGACACTGATTTCCTATAATAGTTAGTCCCTAGTCCAAATAAAAACTCGTTCACTACTAGATCAGTATCGTCTACAACCAATAATCGCGCAGGCATTACTGCAACCATTTATTTGAACTGAAACTTTATTACTTTCGCAAAACAAAACTGTTAATTTTTTAACAGTTTTGTTTTGCGAAAGTATGAAAGTTTTGAAGTATTAAAGTTTTGTTTTGCGTGTAAAACAACGTATTAGGTTGACATACGACGGGCAAACTTCTAGCGAAAAATAGGTCGGTTGAGTTGCGATCTAGTAACATCCAGAATTAAGTCACACGAAATGACTGGTGTAACGCTATTTTACCTCACTTGCGGTTGAGCGTTCCATCCATGGTTGGATCGTGGTTACGGTCGTCCAACCGCGATCATAGAGGCTGTGGACCGCGTGTTGACTGTGGGTTAACCGCGGTGAGGTGGATGGAACAAACCTTTTAACTTTATCTTTCACGGGTTTGTGTTCAAATTCGCGTGCCTTTCGACCCGTTTTAGTTGTTATTTCAGTTTATTTATAGTTTTTCGGTTTCTTCTTTGATTTTTCTGTCATACATAGTTATTCAACGTATAATATTCCCATAGAAATGAACGGGATGGTCATACGGACAATGACTTGGACAGGATGAATAAATCAAAATCGCGAGTTGTTTTGAAATGATCGAGGAACACCTTTTGAAGGCTAATTGTAAGGCTAAATTGAAAGTTACTAAACAGCTTTGGATGAAGTACTCAATAGATGATCCTTTGTGATATATGCAAAATCAAGCCATAACAACATCAGACCATGGGACAGACAAAGCTTATGGAAGACCATGTTGCCCTTAGCCAAAACCTTATGAGCTCTCAGCACGTAACACAGCGTTGTTACCCCTCCCAAAGTCCAAAAAAACGGACCACATGAAAATAATTCCATATTTACCCGAGCAATGTAAAGAATTTTATATAACACTACCAGTCGTTTCTGATTAATGTTTTCATCCTTCCCAGAAGAAGTAACTACCTATGGTATTATTTTAAAACGTTATTTATTTTAGTGTTTCAATAAAATTGTCATCTAAACAGCCTTTTCTTAAATTTATTTCTACTTTAATATTATAGATTATTGATGATGTTATCAACATGGATTATTCATTGAGCTAACAGGTCTCCGTCATAGAATTGAATAAAGGAGAACACTGCTGATGATAGAGGTCGCAAGATAATGAGTGCATATTTTCATTATTGATGGAACAAGGGTCTATGTTACACTTGATCCTGCAGTTCGTGTGGTTACGAAGGAGTTTTTTCGCTCTCCTGTAAAATTTAGTAGATGCAACCTAGACCCTTATTCGGCCGAGCTCTTCAATTGCATGCTTTTGTGCAAGCAGTTTATTACGCGTAGTACAATTCAAAAACCTCCTCCATTTGGAAACAAGGGGATTGTGACCCCTACCTACCTACCGTTAAAAACTCCAAAAATTGCCGTTATTTATTAGGGTTTGAATGTGTCATTATCGCTTTAAACGTAACAGACGATGAATGGGGTGAATTTTTAAAGGATATTTACTGCCGTCCCAAATACATATACTTGAAAGTAAGTGGGTTACTGAAAAAAGGGGAGAAATATCATGAAGAAATGCGATGAATTTTTCAAAGAGAAAGTTTTTTTTTTATATTGATTAATTGCATGCTTTTGAGCAAGCGTAGTACGATTCAAAAACCTCCTCCATTTGGAAACAAGGGGATTGTGATGGCAATTCATGGTCAGGGTGTAATGAACACTCTAGTGTTATTATACATTTCACCGTGCCTAGAAACAATATTATTGTTTCCTGGTGCGATATACAAATAAAGTTTAGTGTTTAAAGTCAAATCTAAAATGTGTGTTTTATAATTTCACATTGTATATGTAAACTTATGATATAAGTATTACAATTTGGCGCATTCGGTAGGACACATGCAATTTCAAACAAATGCATCCAAGATTCAGGGCTCTCGTTAATACCACCAAATGGAGGTATCGCGATCTTTTCAGGCTTACTTGCATTATCTTCGACAATTTTACTAAAAGACATTGCCATTAAATTAATGAGCTTCTCAACAACTTGAATCACATTCTGCTGTTGCGATTGTAGAACCGAAGTCATTAACGTCTTGAAATCAAGAGTCGACAGATGCCTCACACCACACTCTTCATGTGGCATTATGGAGTTGTTTGGAGGCAGCTGCAAAACATCTAAACCGATCTCATTCGTCTGCTATTGGTTGTTCCCCTCATTTTATGGCGTATGAAAGGCTATCATTGTATCCAGCTGATGAGACACATGGTGTTACCTGGGACATGATAAAAGAGAATCCATATTCTTTAGAGGAGAGAGATAATTATCGAAGGAGGATGAAAAAAAACTTCGATAGCCGTCACTCAAAAAAAGTGCCTTCTCTCAAAACCGGTGATAAAAATATTAGTCCAAGTTGGATTTGATAACAAAACGCCAACAGTCAAGGGTCCTTACATAATTTCGAAACTTACATCAATGAACGGCTATCCCAAGACGATATTCTATAAAGATGAAAGTGGAAAAGACCATGTCGCTGCGATCAAAAATATTTTGCGATATTTTCCAAGAGGGAATGATTAATTTCAAGTGGAGGGGTGTGTAATGAACACTCTAGTGATATTATACATTTCACCGTGCCTAGAAACAATATTATTGTTTCCTGGTGCGATATACAAATTAAGTTTAGTGTTTAAAGTCAAATCTAAAATGTGTGTTTTATAATTTCACATTGTAATTGTAAACTTATGATATAAGTATTACACAGGGTATGCATTTTTTACTCATAACCCGGTATTTCGCCTTACTCAGAATTGCCGAGCCTTAGACCGACGGAATCAAAAGAAAACATTGATAAAACGCCTTATTTTATTAGACTGCAACCCAAGAGTACAATAGCTTATTTTTAGGTACACTTTTCTCCGTCCCTGTGGTAGATATCACAATAATTTTTTTTCCCATGGTTTCGTCCCGTGGTTTTTCCCTACCCACTGATAATTGTTGGTATAGATTATCATACGGGAAATATTTTTTATCTAATGGTAAAAAATAGCCTTTTTTGGTACCAAGTGATCGAGCTGTAGTCCCGAATCCAAAACTTATTTTTCAACCATCGAATATCCACAAATAGAGGGCATTAAGACAAACAAATTAAAAAAAAAACATCATCAAAATCTGACAAATGGTTACTGAGAGTAACCACTTGTACTTGTACCAACGTTATCTACTTTACAGGATAAAGCTTTTCCCGAACGGCTTCCCGCCTCACTCGCTGCGGGCGCGCTCCCTGCTTCATCCACGCTCCTCTGTTTCACTATCCTTCTATCCTCTGATGTACAACATGGACAAACTCTTACTTATGTTATCCATGTACTGTCATATAAATGATAACCGTAGAAGGAAAAGAAGATGACAAGGATAATTTGTGATAAACGTGATAATTTCTGCATCCATCTTTATAGAGATACTTTGTGGGAAAAATATTTGAGGGGCAAGACCCAAAATGTGAACGAGAGCCTAAATTCTGTTTTCTGGACGAGAATCCCCAAAACTATGTTTGTGGGGTTGAAAACGTTGAAATGTGGAATATACGAAGCCATTATTTTGTTCAATGAAGGCCACATATCTAAATGTAGAGTTTTGCGGACTCTAGGGATGGATCCAGGGCATTTCGGTATTGATGCCATGATGGGCCTGGATCTAGCAAGACTGAAGAGAGCTGAACTACAGTGTGAAGCAGCTACAAAAGAAGCTCGACAAAAATGATCAGTAGCCAGGCGGAGTCTGGAGGAAGAATCAGAAGCAGCGGAAGTAGAAGGCACTTACCAAGCGGGCGCATTTTGATTTCGAATTTTCATCTTCAGTTTCGCCCACTTCACACGCAGTCCAATTTTCATTTTTATTTATTTCTTTTTTTTTTTTTTTTTTTTATTATTATTTTTTTTTATTTATTTATTTATTTTATTTTATTTTTTTTTTTTTTTTCTTTTGACCAGAAAGAAATGTATTTCAATAAAATATTGTTTTCGAAAAATTCATTTTTGGGTTGCAGTCTTCCCTTAACCGATACCTATTGCTAAATGCTTGCATACGAGTCTATATTGTTAATATTAATAATATCCAATCTTAATAAACCGTCCAATCTTAATAAACCGTTCAGTAACAAATTTATTTTTGATCACATTGATATGGTCGTTTCTGTTAGACAAATGTCACCTACGTCTGTGCTTTGTACGCTGATTTCTTCGAGAGCAGTTGCGTCCGCGTGTTGATGCGAATGACAGGACGGTGCTCCGACCCCTCAGCTGTGTCAATGCGCATCTAACCAGCTTCCTGAGTCCTTAACTAGGATGAATGTAACTGTAACTGTAAAAATGTAACTGAATGAAACATAACTAGGTCTCCGTTGTAATGCTTCGCTTTCAAGTTATGCAGTTTTGTTGGACTGGGCCTCCCTAATCGCAATACGACAATCCCTTGTCATGTGTTAAACACCTGACAACTGTCTTAACCGTCAATATTATTTTGTGAGGCAATCATTAATTGAGAGACTCCCCCGGAAACACCAGCGGATTGCCGGCTGGAGGGTCTGGACCAATCAACACGTAACCTGAACTTTCCCACCTAAACCCCGGCCGATCCATCAGCATCTTCCATGCCTGGTTTCGAAGATGATATTGATTTCGTACCGGATGTTCTTTTTTACAGTTACCGTTGAAGCCAAATTTCGTTTTAGCGTTGTTTTCCCTTTGCTAATCGGTTCGACGTTCATCTCGTCGTTCGCTCCATTGGTACGTATGAATTGTTCATACTTTTTGCGACGAGAAAGGAGTATCGACAACAAACTTACGAAAATCTTCCGATTCCTTATCAACAAATAAAATCACAACAGTACTGGTTAGTAGTAATTAATCACTTTAAAACCAATAACACAAATAAAATAATTGTAAGATTCGGGCACACATGTATTCACGCTAATGACTAAATCAAAACTAACAAAAAAACAACGAATCCCAGTTTCCTATACGACCAACGTTGTTTGGATGCAGGGCCGCCACATGGGGGGGGGGGGGGGGGGGAGTGAGTGGGTACTGTTGCCCCGGGCCCGGTCCGGTCCTGTATTTAGTAAATAACGTATTTTAGAATTTTTAGGCCTACATAAAACAGAGTGTATTACACTTGACGGGCCCTGATCAGATTATATTTTATTTACTACACCAGACTGTTTCTCTTAAAAAGTTGCGATGATTGCGATGGCCCAAAATATTACTCTTTACCCTTAACCGTCTTTACCAGTAGGCACTGGACTGAAGACTAGGGAGAGAGCATCCACGGGCCAAGAAAGGTTGAATTCCCTTGCCATTCTCAGCATTAAGCACAAGTTAGCATCCAAACTTGACTTTTCTAAGGTTATTCAAGCATTTTCACTTCAAAAGGCACGAAAGTTTCAAGTGTTTTATCTTGCATTTTTCAAATGCAAATACACTTTTCTTCACTTCACTTCATTAGTTTTAAAACGTTTCATTTTATAAAACATGAAATTACAGTTTTCTATATTTAAAAAGTTTTCCACAATTATAATTACAATTACAGAATGCTATTATAACTCAACAAAACAAATTTCACATTTTACTAATTCATATTTTGGATAGTTTTTCACTAAATAATTCTTGTATCTTTTGTTATTATAAATTCAATTCTTTACTGCATAGCTTCATTACAAGTAGATAAACTGTAATAAAACAATTATATTTTTGTGGATTTTTATTTTTTTTTCCAAAATTAATAAATGTATTCTTTCAAACATAATCATTGTTTCAATTAATTCCTTCTGCTATCTTGCATACAGAGACTTTTCTTTTTAATCCGTCCATAACATTTAAATAAAGTTAATTGTATGTGTTGATTAATGATTGTATGAAATTTAGTCAATCATAATTTCTGCCACAATCGTCCAATTGAGGAATGAGTAAATTGGAACTTCTCTGAATACAAACGAACACACTCACTCTGAACTACTCTTACTTCTCTGAACTTCTCTATTCACAAACAATTGTATTTAAAGTAGTTAAAATAAAAATCCTATGACTGATTGGATATAGAATTTTTATTGTTTCAAGGTAATTTATGGCATATTTATGGTTTTGTAATTGGTAGGTAATTACTAGAGTATGAATACTTGAATTTTCAATTCTTAAGTTACACTTTACTTTTGATCAAATGTTGAATAAAACGTAGTGAAGCAGTAAGAGTTCAGCCCCTCAAGTGTTCTTATTCGTTATTCGAACACTGAACCTTGGTAGGAAGTATAAATGATTTTTCGTTCGGTTAGAGAAGGTTTAATAGTTTTTTTAAACAATTATCATAGCCGTCTCTAGTAAAAGAGGCGCAACAAAAAAAAAAAAAAAAAAAAAAAAAAAAAAAAAAAAAAAAAAAAAAAAAAAAAAAAAAAAAAAAAAAAAAAAAAAAAAAAAAAGTCCCGGGCCCGACTTGGAGATGTGGCGGCCCTGTTTGGATGTAGTATTATTTTAATGAAAACAGAAATGTAGGTAACCTCAACCTCAAGCAATATTGATCACAAAACAAGCGGCAGAGTTCACTATATCTATTTATAACATAAAAATATATTATATAAGTCTGACATAGATACAGGAACAAATACGCAAGAAATGCGTTATAATTCGAGAGCTTTCGATCGAATAGAGAACGATTTCTGTCCGATGAAAACTACAGAAGTTTCATTTCCCTAGCAACAGCTTGGTTGTAAGTGAAAATTATCGTAAAATGTAAGTATCGCTTTTCGGGGACACTTTTTTATATTTTTTTGTGCCAAAGCAAAGACATAAAATGTCAATAAGCACGCCAGATATGGTGAGAAGTCAGGACATCAATGGTAGAATAGCGGATTTTAATATGACAGGGGAACAGAGATGGCATTAGGTCTTTGACAGCGTTGATAAATATTGAAAGTGAAAGTTTAGCCTGACTATGTCAATTCAATGAAGAAGAAATGGCAACACTTTGCAGCAAGGTGAAGATATCAGTTTTGGAGCTGACTTGAGAAGCAAGTTAAAGCGAACCTGTAGGCGTAAGCTATTTCAATTCGTACCTAATCACTTTCTGTACAATATTATTTTACTCCTTAGAAATGACGAGACATGAAGTTCATGAGAAAAAGAATTAGACTATATTTTAGCATGGAACATGCTTTAGCCTTGGACTAACTAGCCGAAAAATGTCACGCGGAATGGGTGACGCGGATGGGTGACGAAATGTTCTTATGATTTTCACGTACAACCGAGCCGTTGGTAGGGAAATGGAACTTCCGCAATTTTAATCGCACAGAAATCGTTCACCATTCGTTGGAAAGCTCCTGATTTATGTCGCATGTTTATATCAGAGTGTTATATTAATGTGTGAGGTGTTTATCCAATAATGCGATGGTTATATGAATAATTGTTTACACACAGGTGATCATTCTCAATTATTAATATTGTGAACATGATTGCAACCGCTTGTTAATCATATTACCACTTGTTAATAATCGATATATATATATATATATATATATATATATATATATATATATATATCGATATATATATACAGCATGTTCCATGTTTCTCGAATTTTAGCCGCAGGCTCCAAACGGTAAGCATCCGGGGGTCCAGGGTGCTTGCCCCCTGGCGAGCCGCGCAGCGCCGAGTTTTCCTAATAAGTAAATCACACGAATAATAATCATATGGTCACGGGGATATAAAATTATTAATAACTAGAGGCCTCTCAGGACTTGGAAAGCCCTAATCTAGTCCGTATAACAGTAGTACCTAACAGGAACTCAGCACATTATAGTAACGATATAAGTCCTACCTACTTACGGCGTTATGTGACCTGGTACAAAGCTAAGGTGATGTTATTAAATAATTAAAAAAGAGAAAATACCGATCAAAATGTAAGTAATCTTTTTTTGTGATTTAATTTAGTTAATAAAACAACGTTTTGAGAGATTTGATGATGATGCCTACCTCGGAATTATATATAAAGACCATCCGGAATTATATATAAAGTCCGCTAAGTTCTTCAGTTTCAATTTCATCGTTCAGAAACAACTCTCCTAGATGGATAGTAACTTCACTACGTTTCTTACTTAAGGTGAATTGATGGCAACTGTTGTTACCGCCACAGCCTAACAAACAATTCTCGTTGATAAGGACCGCCAAGAACACGATCAAGGCGGGTATAGAGACGAACGGCGACACTTTGGCAACAAACATGGGGGCCGTGCTGATTCGAATGAGCGGTCTAACACTAAAATCGGACCGCGAAGTTCTTCACAATTTCAAAGACCGTTCGGAATTATATATAAAGATACACGTGGCTAGGTTGGGAATTAGTAAAAACAACTTGAATCCGTCGCGTAAAAGATAGGTAGCCGCAGCAATCAGTACAGGACTTTTTGAACCTAGATCTATCACACAAGTTAGTGGTTTGACTTAGTACTGTGATATTAGGTAAATGGTATTATGAATGCAGGAGGACGTGATGAAAGCAATAAGAAACAATAAGCACAAGTTACAATCATTGCCTGATAATTGTGAATTGCCCCTACCTTTAAAAACTCCAATATTTCCATTATTAAGGATTGAATGAGTCATCTATGTTGAACATAACTGACTATGAATGGGGTGTTTTTGAAGGATACTTACTGCCCTCCCAATTCCATATACGGGGAAAGTATGTGGGGTGCTAACATGAGAATATATATATATATATTAATTGCTATGCATGACCCCCAATAATTTTTTATGTAACGTCCGGCCCCCTTGACGATTAGTTCTCCAGGATGTGTGGAGATCCAAAACATCCGTTAAGGGCCATCTGTTCAGAAATGGGCAGGTGGCCCCGAAAGCCGTCATGGTGGGTGGGTCCGGGCCGGTCGGGGCCCTCCGGCCCTGACCGGCCGAACACGGAGGCGAGGACCTCTTCACGCGGAAAAATATACAGAAAATAGAACTACAGGACCACAGCAAGCTGTAACAAAGGGATAACACCAAACACATAAAGTAACAATTTTGATACAGGAGGTAACAAGCAACTCTAGTTGCTATAGATTGTGTCACAATTTCAGTGTTTTTCACGAACAACCCAGCCGTTGTTAGGGGAATGAAACTTCCGCAGTTTTCATCGCACAAAAATCGTTCGCCACTCGTAGGAAAGCGCTTGATTTATGTGATAAATGTTCACATTTCAAGCTACCAATTTCCCTCTCCTTACGTACCTGGCTACATTCCAAAACTAAGTTGATTCAGGCTAAGAATTGCATATCAAATTATCCTCGTTTTCTACGCAGTAGAAAAGAGAAAAGATCCGGCGAGGCCCGAAGGGCCGAGTTGTTTATGTGCCAAAGCAAAGACATAAAATGTCAAAAATTTCGTGACACATCCGCCTAACGTTTTCGCTAGTTAGTCCAAGTTTCGTGACACTTCCACGTAAAGTTTTCGAGCAGTAAGCAAGGCTAAAGCATGTTCCATGCTAAAAGCACGCTTAATGTGGTTAGAAATCAGGACAGCAATGGTAGTATAGCGGGTTTAATATGTCTAGGGAACAGTGTGATGCCATTAGGTCTTCGGTTGTGTTGAAAAATGTTAAAAGTGAAAGTTTGGCGGAAAAAAAATAAATATCCTGACCACGTCATTGACGCTTTGCTAGTGAAAAAATCGCAAGACAGTATAATAATAATAAACAGTATGAATAATTTCATTCAGCATATGTTGGCAATGCCATTCACTATTGAGATTATGAGTGTTACCAGGGACTGAATGTGCCATCAATGCTGTCTGTCAACATAATGACGATGGATGGGGTAAGTTTTTAAAAGATACGTACTGCCCTCCCAATTCTGTTTACGAGGAATGTGATGTATTTGGGTTGCTAAACATGGACAATTTTCTTTAAGGAATTTGATAGTGACTGAAGTTTCCTAAGATGGTATTGTAACCACATTGAGAGGTGTGACATTGTGTAGGAGGGAGGTGTGACGTTTTCGCTAGTTAGTCCAAGTTTCGTGACACTTCCACATAACGTTTTCGGGCAGTAAGCTCAAGGTTAAAGCATGTTCCATGCTAAAAGCACGCTTAATGTGGTTAGAAATCAGGACAGCAATGGCAGTATAGCGGGTTTAATATGTCTAGGGAACAGTGTGATGCCATTAGGTCTTCGGTTGTGTTGAAAAATATTAAAAGTGAAAGTTTGGCGTAAAAAAAAAGATAGATATCCTGACCAATTCATTGACGTCTATTGAGATTATGAGTGTTATCAGGCACTGAATATGCCATCAATGTTGTCTGTCAACATAATGACGACGGATGGGGTAAGTTTTTAAAGGATACGTACTGCCCTCCCAATTCTGTTTACGAGGAATGTGATGTATTTGGGTTGCTAAACATTGAAAATTTTTCTTCAAGGTATTTGGTTAGTGACTGAAGTTTTCCAAGATGGTATTGTAACCACAGGGAGTTAGTGAGAATGGAATGCACCGCGGCTTCTCAGTAACTCAGAAAGAGAAAAGTATATTTCATCCTATTCCAGAAGGCTCAATTAATCAGTGGTCTGAGAAAATGCGACCGAATAATAAACAAAAAAGAAAACGAGATGATTTCAAAACATGAGAATAATTACGAGGGTAGCGTTATTATTCCTGATACTGTTTGGAATGACATGTGGAATCGTCACGACTTGAAAGCTGGTGTTTATCAGACATTTGACGTACAATATATGCGGAGATGAACAACATTACTGTATCTTTTATTAGTAGTAGACGAGCAAATGAACACGACTTAGTTTTGCACATGCACAAGTTGGCAAGCAGTTTATTTGTACAATTAAAAAATCCCAAGATTGATGAAAACCGTACCTAATGTGGTTGGAAATCAGTACAATGGGAGTATAGCGGGTTTAATATGAACTCAGGAACTTAGGAAGCTGATCTATTACTACTGTACTGTGAACCCCCTTGGTATGGGTTGAACAAAACTTTCCCACTGTTTGAACAAATATCACTCGAATGCAGGATAGAGCTAGTATCAGCTGGTGGTTGAGTGAGTTAAAAGCTTTCTGTATCCTGAACAGAAAATGGTATAAGGCGCGGAGAATTGTGATAGATCACGAGCCAAACTTTACTGAAGACCATATTAAACTAGTGGGAACTTACGGAAACCTTCACATATTTGAACATAAGTTATTCTTTCGTAATATGTAAGAATAAATTACCACCTGGTTATCACTAGATTCTGCTGTGCACAATTGCTTAAAAATCAGTTGTATTTGGGATGCCTCATTTTGGTTTGATCATTTGACTTTTATGATACTAGCCGCTCCGGCTCGCTACGCTCGCCTCCACGTCCAGCCGGGGGGCAAGCCCCCCTGACCCCCCATTCAATTGCTCGCTTCGCTCGCAAAGTGTGGCATGTAGGGAATATTGCTCGCTTCGCTCGCAAAGTGTGGTATGTAGGGAATGTTGCTCGCTTCGCTCGCAAACGATAGATCCCTAAGGGTAGGTTTAACTTCTGTAAGGGATGCTGCTCGCTTCGCTCGCTTGAGGAAGTTATACTGCCCACCCAACTTGGCAGACGTTTTTTTCTGTTGGAAATTCTTACAAACAAATTAAATCTTATGAAACTACGTGGAACCACAAAAAGTTTATTCGGGGATGTTGCTCGCTTCGCTCGCAAGGTATTGCTGTATATTTGTAGGAAAAAATCCGAATTTATTCTGTTGACATGGCTCTCGCTTCGCTCGCAAAGTGTGGCATGTAGGGCATGTTGCTCGCTTTGCTCGCAAACGGTAGATCCCTAAGGGTAGGTTTAACGTGTGTAGGGGATGTTGCTCGCTTCGCTCGCTTGAGGGAGTTATACTGCCCACCCAACTTGGCAGACGTTTTTTTCTGTTGGAAATTCTTACAAACAAATTAAATCTTATAAAACTACGTGGAACCACAAAAAGATTATTCGGGGATGTTGCTCGCTTCGCTCGCAAGGTATACCTGTATATAGGTAGGAAAAAACCCGTATTTATTCTTTTGAAATAGGCCTGCAGGTAACATTGTGAAATACCTGACAAACCCCTTGACGTCTTCGTAGAGCCTTCTCGCGAACACGGCAAAATTAATTTCTGATGTTAAACGCTTCTTCTCGCTTCCGCTCGCGATTTGACCGACTTAACGTCACTTTTTTCGATATCCGATTTCGGATTCAGATTCGGCGGACCCAAAGCTGTATTTCGCCCGCGAAAACCGTTCCGAAAAACGTACCTTTATGGGGTATATTTTAATCGAAAAAAACCAAGTTTTTCGGCGGACTTTTCGAGAAAACGGGTCCGTATTCTCGCATTTTTTTAACGCATTTCCCGATACTTTTTTCGCGATCCGATCGCGCCGTCGTCTTCCTCGTTCAAAAACCTACGAAACCCGTATTTTTCCGGAATTGTCAACGGCCGTTTAGAGGGGTAGGGGAAGCGGGGAAGTCCAAAAAGCGCACATTAATTCTTACTTCGACCCCCCTCCCGTCCTACGGCCCATGGTTCGGGTGGGATTAAACAATTTTAAATTCGCTCGCTCCCACTTTTGGAAAATCTCAAGAAGATCCCCCCACTCGTACACTCCCCCCACTCAGCCGTTTGGCCGTGCATAGACACGACAGACAAACAGACAAACAAACAGACAAACGGAGTTTCATTCTTATAAATAGTATAGATTAACGGGGGGGAAAATATATATATATATATATATATATATATATATATATATATATATATATATATCACTGTAGACCAAAGTTTGATTAGGTTGAAAGGTTTGTTCAAAAGGTTGTTGCAATCTTCGGGTGATGATGTAATATTGAACCAAACTTTTTATGCCCCACAACCATTACCCGAGACACCATCTCATCTTCTCAAGTGAACTCAAGGTTCTTTCAAAATTTCTGTTTAATATTCACCAGAAGAATCTTGTGTCCATTGATGTTTTAGGTGAAGCGAATGAATTAATTGATCCTGACCTATTGCAAATGTTCGATCGGTACTATCCTACGTGGGTAAGTAAGCGTTTAAATCTATCCAGGAGACGTTTCCCAAGAAAGATGCAACAATGGTATTGAAAACTTCATGGGCCTCGTAAAAAGTGATTCAACGAATAAAGTATTACACATTAAAAAGAAAAAAGAAAAAAAAAGACATTCCGTAAAAGTACTAGTACAAAAAAATATTGAACAAAGTAAACAACGAGAATCGGAGTACAAATACCAAACGTAAACGTGTTTTGAGAAATGATTCAGAACGAGACGATTCAGACGAAATGGGAGGGGGGGGGGGGGGTGAAATTTTCTAATAGTTAAGAGGGATCAATGAGCGAGTGTTATGCTTTCGAGCTCAATACAGCGACAAACGTTGTTTCTCAAAATGAACGTGACAAAGACGAAGTGAGTGAAATTTTTGTGAGTAAATTGGCCAATTGCATGCGACATCACAGCCAATTTTGAACGCATCACGTGATGTTGTTAACGTAGGTTCAATGAATGACCGTGTTGAGAATCCTTCTGTACGGGGTGAGTTTTCACAGGACCTTACTATCTTACTAATTCGATTTACAAGAAAGTATATCGGTTACTGAAAAGCCACGATGAGGCCACGTACAATTAATAATGAAGAAGTGGCAATGGAAACACTTCCAGTTCGTTCACTTTTTTTTACTGTATTCGTAACATGTACATATTCCTTTTCAAAAATAAATTATCGTTTACCTCACATCCCAGTTATAAGGAATTTCAAATGGAATTTGGTGTGTCGGTATCCTTATGGTCCAATAAACACTCCATCTTTATCATAGGTCTCCATCGTCCAACGATTGCATCCTTTAATTCGAAATGCTTGTGCTTTCGCACAAGAGAGGAATTTTTATTTCAAAACTAAGAAGTATTATCGACTGGAATGACATATCATACATACATACACACATACACACACACACACACACACACACACACACACACACACACAGACATATATATATATACACGTGTATAAAGCTCGTTTGCTACATTGAGCTAGATCCTACTCATTTGCTACCTCCAAGCCATGAAGCCTTGATGTAGCAAACGAGTAGGATTCGTTTACTTAACGAAGGGATTTCAGATATAAGGTTTTTCTGTAGAACTAGACGAATCCTACTCATTCGCTACACGAAATCAGGGATGCCAACCCTTTTTTATATTTCTGTTTTCCCAGTAGCTCTCAGCAGAATCCAACTAACTTCCTTCTCCAGACGACGGATGGTTCGTCTACGTATTGTCTGACAGACGAGTGGGCAGTGTAGGATCTAAATTACTTTTGTCAACTACAATGGAAAAATGAGCGCCACATTGGCGCATGCCAGTTCTCGCGCTTTTTCTTTGCCAGAGAGATGTAGAATGTATGAGTGAAGCCCAAGTGGGAAGTTGAGAATCTACAGGGTGTCTCAACTTAAGTAGGCATTACTTCAGGGATCAATTCTACAAGTAATTTGCAACAAAAGTGTCTCTTAAAGTGTTATTTTTTAGAGGCTTCGTTTTCGAGTTATTGACGATCTAAGATTTTTTTCGTGTTTTCGACCTTATCTCCTTAAAATGGCTGTGACCCCATCATTCTTTGAGTATTCTCAAACCTGAGGATACCGTTGGAAAGAACGTTAAATTTCCTATCTTTTTGATGCCAAATCATAATTATTCAAGAGAGTTGTGATACCGAAAAAAGAGGTCAAAGTACAAACTTTGTAAAATTCTAAAAATTTGGGTTTTTTCAATCTGATTCCTCCCTCCATAAAAAAATGAACAGTCGTTTGCAAGTACAGTAAAAACTTCAAAATCTTATCAGCTTTCTAACGGTATAGCCAAAAAATTGATAAAAGTAACAACAAGGAGAAAAAACGGCTTTTGAATGCGAAAAAACGTGGTATTTTTAACGAAAATCGATGGATTTCAGGAAAAAACGATCTCCCACAGCTTTATGATTTAAATGTCGAATTCTACGTAATTTTTCACGCTGAATCGAATGGTGACACTTGCAGACCTCTACGACTAACGAATAAGGGCGAAAGTGCCCTTTGACCCTCGAAACTCTGAGAAGGGCCCTTTAAAAACCGGCCTTAGAGCCATTGTTACAAAATTCCCACTCATTTGATGGGTCAATTATGAATAATCATTTTCATAAGAATTAATAATAATAATTTAATATTGATGCTTTTTAAAAACAAAATTACACTCCTCTCATCTCCCACAATTCAGCAGATCCATTTCAAAATACGATCATCACCTCACTTCCATGCAGGATGGTTCACGTTGCGCTCTCAGTTTATCACACTTGGGCTCAGCCAAAGGGCAAATGATACATGTGTGTTCAGCCTCTCATCATTTAACCAGTTCACAGTTAGTGTTTGAGTAAGTGAAAGGTGAAGTTAATAATTTGCTGAACGTCATGAGTTTTTCCAACGCAGAATATGCAGATATCCATTTTGTTTACGGGTTTTGCAACGGGAATTCCTCTGCGGCTGTTGCTGAATATGCCGCACGGTACCCAGGCCGTCGTATCCCGAATCGCAAAGTTTTCATCAACACACACCGCCGGCTCGTCGAAACGGGAAGTTTTCAAAAAACCTCGAGAGGTCCTGTGCTGGGCGGAAACGAAGGAATCCTTGCCATGTTTGATCGTGATGCAACACTGAGCACCCGTCGTGCAGCGGCTGAACTAAGGACATCTAAAGATACTGTACAACGTGCTCTAAGGGGCGATGGAAGGCATCCCTTCCATCTCCAAAGAGTGCAGCATTTAATGGAAAATGATAATCCTATGAGGGTGCAGTATTGCAACTGGCTTTTAGAACGCACAAGAAGAAACCGAGGGTTCTCTCAGTCCATACTATGGACGGATGAGGCAACTTTTACCCGGAATGGAGTAGTGAATCTACGGAATTCGCATCAGTGGGCCCACGATAATCCCCACGCAACGATCGTCTCCCACTACCAACAACAATTTAAGGTTGGTATTTTCATCACCATCTAATCAAAATTTTAAATTCCATTTATTATTAGGTTTGACGAAACGTTACTTTTTTCTGAATTCCGATTACAGGTGAACGTATGGTTGGGCACAATTGGGAACCGCCTCCTTGAACCAATATTCGTGGCGGACCGTTTCAATTCCGGGACATTCCTTCATCTACTGGAGAATGATCTCCCCGAGTTGATGGAAGACGTCCCGCTCAATGTTAGAATGAACACTTGGTTCCAAATGGATGGATGTCCGGCCCACTCTGCCCGAGTTGTTAGGACATGGATGGACGAGCACTATCCACAAAGGTGGATCGGAAGGTACGGTCCTGTGGGATGGCCGGCCAGGAGTCCAGACTTGACCCCAATGGATTTTTACGTTTGGGGAACGCTGAAGTCCAAAGTTTATTCGAACCCTGTACGTTCGAGAGAAGAGCTCGTCACCAGGATTACTGAATCTTGCGGCCAGATGAGAGCTCATGGTCAAGAAATCCTCCGAGCCAATACGTCGACAGTGAGGCGGGCAAGACTATCCATCCACATGGGTGGGGGTCACTTTGAGCAATTGCTGTGACTTGAAATCACAGAGAAATTCTGAAACTCAATTGCTTCAAGTACGCCGAATTATTTATTAAATGAGTAAATTATTAATTTATTTCTAATGAGAGGAGTGTAATTTTGTTTTTAAAAATCATCAATATTAAATTATTATTATTAGTTCTTATGAAAATGATTATTCATAATTTGACCCATCACTTTCGCCCTTATTTGTTAGTCGTAGAGGTCTGCAAGTGTCACCATTCGATTCAGCGTGAAAAATTACGTAGAATTCGACATTTAAATCATAAAGTTGTGGGAGATCGTTTTTTCCTGAAATCCATCGATTTTCGTTAAAAATACCACGTTTTTTCGCATTCAAAAGCCGTTTTTTCTCCTTGTTGTTACTTTTATCAATTTTTTGGCTATACCGTTAGAAAGCTGATAAGATTTTGAAGTTTTTACTGTACTTGCAAACGACTGTTCATTTTTTTTATGGAGGGAGGAATCAGATTGAAAAAACCCAAATTTTTAGAATTTTACAAAGTTTGTACTTAGACCTCTTTTTTCGGTATCTCAACTCTCTTGAATAATTATGATTTTGCACCAAAAAGATAGGAAATTTAACGTTCTTTCCAACGGTATCCTCAGGTTGTAGAATACTCAAAGAATGATGGGGTCACAGCCATTTTTAGGAAATAAGGTCGAAAACACGAAACAAATCTTAGCTCGTCAATAACTCGAAAACGAAGCCTCTAAAAAATAACAATTTAGGAGACACTTTTTGTTGCAAATTACTTGTAGAATTGATCCCTGAAGTAATGCCTACTTAAGTTGAGACACCCTGTATATCTCATTTGTCAATTTATCATGGTCCCGAGGACCCGGGCTGGTAGGGAGGGGATATTTCAGAACTATCGACATGGATACCTATGTCTTTGCTCTGGAGGGTCAACCAAAAATTTCCGTGACGCAAAATTTGTGTCACAATTTCAGTGTTTTTCACGTACAACCCAGCGTTGCTAGGGGAAAGGAACTTCCGCAGTTTTCATCGCACAGAAATCGTTCGCCACTCGTTGGAAAGCGCTTGATTTATGTGATAAATGTTCACATCTCAAGCTACCAATTTCCCCCTCCTTACGTACCTGGCTACATTCCTAAACTAAGTTGATTGGACTATAAACAATTTTAATAAGCCGGTTACAATATTCTTAACGTACCTAAAGCAATAGCATCAATTACTTCACTCCATAGAAAAAATTTTCATCCTCTTGACAACAGTCGACTGTTAACAACAACTCATTGTAGTGGCTTCTCTCAACAGTTGTAAGTAAACATTTCTGTAAGTAAACGCTCAACATTTCTATAAGAAGTAAACCGTTGTTTTGTTGGAATTAGTCGGGATGCGACCCAAGGATTTGTTTAAAGTTAAAGGATTTGTTTACAACTCTCAAGGACAACCGTTATGAAATCCCCAATCAAAGACATATCCATGTAACATGGTATCTGCTTGTAAAGCGGATAGTGGAACTCGTTTACGAGTTTACCGTGGACGTTTCCACCTGCTTTTATTTCAGCTTTGTAAAATTGAGAAAAAAATCGTTTCGGCTAGTAAAAATCGCGATAAATTCATTTTTCATGGTCCCGAAGACGTGGGAGGTCAGGGAAGGGGTAAATATGAAGATTATTATATTTCAGCTTTTTAAAATCGGAAAAAAAGTTTTCCAATAGTAAAAATCGCGATGGATTGAATTTTCATGGTCTCGAGGACCAGGAAGGTCATGGAGGGGGTAAATATGAATATTATTATATTTCAGAATTCTAAAATCGGAAAAAACGTTTTCCACAAGTAAAAATCGCGATGACTTCATTTTTCATGGTCCCAAGGACCTGGGAGGTCAGGGAGGGGGTAAATATGAAGATTATTATATTTCAGCTTTTTAAAATCGGAAAAAAAGTTTTCCAATAGTAAAAATTGCGATGGATTGAATTTTTATGGTCCCGAGGACCTGGGAGGTCAGGGAGGGGGTAAATATGAATATTATTATATTTCAGCTTTTTAAAATCGGAAAAAAAGTTTTCCAATAGTAGAAATTGCGATGGATTAATTTTTCATAGTCCCGAGGACCAGGGAGGTCATGGAAGGGGTAAATATGAGGATTATTGTATTTCAGCTTTTTAAAATCGGAAAAAAGTTTTCCAATAGTAAAAATTGCGATGGATTGCATTTTCATGGTCCCGAGGACCTGGGAGGTCAGGGAGGGGGTAAATATGAATATTATTATATTTCAGCTTTTTAAATCGCGATGAATTCATTATTCATGTTCCCGAGTACCTGGGAGGTCAGGGAGGGGGTAAATATGAATATTATTTTTAAAAATTGCGATGGATTGCATTTTCATGGTCCCGAGGACCAGGGAGGTCAGGGAGGGGGTAAATATGTATATTATTATATTTCAGCTTTTTAAAATCGGAAAAAAAGTTTTCCAATAGTAAAAATCGCGATGGTTTCATTTTTCATGTCCCCGAGGACCTGGGAGGTCAGGGAGGGGGTATATATGAGGTTATAATATTTCGGCTTTTTGAAATCGGAAAAAACGTTTTCCACTAGTAAAAATTGCGATGATTTCATTTACATGGTCCCGAGGACCTGGGCGGTCAGGGAGGGGGTAAATATGAGGATTATTATATTTCAGCTTTTTAAAATCGGAAAAAAGTTTTCCACTAGTAAAAATCGCGATGGATTGAATTTTCATGGTCCCGAGGACCAGGGAGGTCATGGAGGGGGTAAATATGAATATTATTATATTTCAGCTTTTTGAAATCGGAAAAAATGTTTTCCAATAGTAAAAATCGCGATGGATTAATTTTTCATGTCCCTGAGGACCTGGGAGGTCAGGGAGGGGGTAAATATGAGGTTATAATATTTCGGCTTTTTGAAATCGGAAAAAACGTTTTCCACTAGTAAAAATCATGATGACTTCATTTTTCATGGTCCCCGAGGACCTGGGAGGTCAGGGAGGGGGTAAATATGAAGATTATTTTATTTCTGCTTTTTAAAATCGGATTTAAGTTTTCCATTCGTAAAATTCGAGATGAATTCATTTTTCATGGTCCCGAGGACCTGGGTGGTCATGGAGGGGCATATATGGATATTATTATATTTCAGCTTTTTAAAATTGGAAAAAAGTTTTCCAATAGTAAAAATCGCGATGCATTAATTTTTTATGGACCGGAGGACCAGGGAGGTCATGGAGGGGGTATATATGAATATTATTATATTTCAGCTTTTTAAAATCGGAAAAAAGTTTTCCTATAGTAAAAATTGCGATGCATTAATTTTTCATGGACCGGAGGACCAGGGAGGTCAGGGAGGGGGTAAATATGAATATTAATATATAATATTATATAATGCGAAGAAGCTTTTGGCAGACTTTTTTGTTGTAATTATTGACAACGATGGTAGGTAGCTGTAGTAGAGGAAGATATTTAAATAATAATGACATTTTATTGATAAGGCAAGAATTTGAGAATAATAATTATAGATAATACACAGAAGAATATTAATTTTAGTAAAGATATTAGTGCATTTGAATGGTACCTATAGTAGGTACCTACCTATACAGTCATGTTGAAAATGCGAGGAAGTTTTTGGCAGACTTTTTTTTGTAATTATTGAAAACAATGGTAGGTAGGTAGGTAGCTGTAGTAGAGGTAGATATTAAAATAATAATCACATTTTCTCGATAATGCAAGAATTTGAGAAAACCAGGTTGTTTAGGACGTTTTTGAAACGTGGAAACTTTCCCAGGATGGGTCACAAGGCAGGACATGACCAAGCCCAACACCCTCCAAACCATAACATGTCCTGGGAAACCAGAACGGATGACAACCCTTACCTATCTACCCACCATGTAAGGTAAGGTAAGTAAAGGTAGGTAAGTAAAGGTCTACCCAACATAGATACGAAGGAATGTAGCTAGTTAGGTATGCAGTAGGTACCTACCTTGTTCAAATTCCCTACTAACATCTTCGTTATCAACGTTATTAATATTACAAACATTACAGTTGATAGAGAAAACCAGGTGTGCTAAAGACCACACGGGAGAAGTGAAAACTTCTATGACGATTTTCTGCTAAATATTATAAATATAAAATATATTATGGAAATGATTTTGGTTGCCGAAAAAAATCTTGTAAAGACCAATTTCAAAGTAGGTATACAAAATTTTTGAAGTTATACTTCTTTGCGCCCGTTAGACACTTTGGGATGGGATGTTGGTCGAGAAACCGCGTCACGCTGAATTTTAAGAACTATCGGATTTAAGAACAAATTTTTAAGAACTATCGATTAATCGAGGAGGAGGAGGAGGAGGAGGGAGGAGGAGGAGGGAGGAGGAGGAGGAGGAGGAGGAGGAGGGAGGCGGAGGAGGAGGAGTGAGGGAGGAGGAGGAGGAGGAGTTAGACCCTTTGGGATGGGATGTTGGTCGAGAAACCGCGTCACGCTGAAAAGTAAGAAAAGTAAGAACAAATTTTTAAGAACTATCGATTAATCGAGGAGGAGGAGGAGGAGGAGGGAGGAGGAGGAGGGAGGAGGAGGAGGAGGAGGAGGAGGGAGGAGGAGGAGGAGGGAGGCGGAGGAGGAGGAGTGAGGGAGGAGGAGGAGGAGGAGTTAGACCCTTTGGGATGGGATGTTGGTCGAGAAACCGTGTCGCTGAAAAGTAAGAAAAGTAAGAAAAGTAAGAACAAATTTTTAAGAACTATCGATTCATAATATATAAATTATAATTAATAAATTATAATAAATTTATAGATTATTATTATAAATTTATAAATATTATAATTATAAATTTATTATAAATTATTATAAATTTATAATTATTATAAATTATAAATTTATAATTTTTAAGAACAAATTTTTAAGAACAAATTTTTAAGAACTATCGATTCATAATATATAAATTATAATTAATAAATTATAATAAATTTATAGATTATTATTATAAATTTATAAATATTATAATTATAAATTTATTATAAATTATTATAAATTTATAATTATTATAAATTATAAATTTATAATTTATAAATTATTATTCATAATTTATTTATTAATTATAAATTATGGCCACAGAAGTATAACTTCCACCGTGTGGTCCGACGCACACCGATTTTTTTTTGTTCAAACTTAATTAAACTTTTCTTACACATAAACTAGTCACAACATTGTTTCAATATTTTCTGTTTACATTAGGTAGGTATTATTTTATTCTTTATTCATTAACCGTCAACAATAGTGTTATCATTATTACAGTCATCTGACGACTCTAGAAAAGAAATTATTGGCTCATGGTAACTGAAATAAGAGATAAATGTTCTTGACTCAATTTTGTGTAGGTAATTTTCTGTTTTGGTGCGCGTCTACAATTACTATAAGCAAGATTAACTTCTCAATCAAGTGACAACAAAACAAGCTGCATTGTTTATTATATCCATTTATAACATAAATAAAAATAAAACTGCGACTTGAATAGAAGAACAAGTACGAAAGAAATGCGTGATAAATCGAGAGCTTTCCAACGAGTGGAGAACGTTTTTTGTCCGGTGACAAATAAAGAAGTTTCACTTCCCCAACAACGGCTTGGTTGTACGTGAAAATCAAAAGAAAAAACAGCGTGACGGTAAAATCGTATTTACACCCCGCTAAATTTTTCGACGGTGCGCGTATAGAAGTTTACACTTCAAAAACCTGTGTCAGTGTCGTTACTATGACATGCGTGAGCTTGATTTGGGGCCCCCTCCAGGATTTCACACACACACACACACAGTAACAGGTCGGCTCATCAGTGACATTAAAAAAATTTCACAAAAAGTAAGTAGTAGGTACTCGTACCTACTACTTACCTAGGAAGTACCTACGTGATACCTACGTGGGTGCCAACCGAGCAGCTCTAACCGAATACCTATTCCTGCTCCGAATAGCTGCTCTTGAGCTGTTGTCAAAAGAATCCGCTAGTAGCGCTGGCAATCCGTCCTTTTCGTAGATCGACTTGAGGCAGCTACTTGTTTAAGGCTGTTCAAACCCTCCTTCAGGAGGTTTTATTATCATAACATTTTAAGTACCGTAAATGGTGGTGAAGAGGGATCCGGTGGTGAAGATGGTACAGAGACGGATTTTCCAAATAAATTGACATTTGGCGGGAAAAGGGGGGTTCCCAAGCAAAAATGGCCGACAGGTTTGTGTCAAGGGCACTAGGGAGCAGCATCTGAGCGGAGGAGCACCTTCTTCTCATGTACTCTTTGACGCTGATAACACTATTAGTGATAAGGTGATAATCAAGGTGAACTGTGTTTTCTGCCAAACTGCTCCTGGGGCTGCGACAATTGAACAGCGATCACCAATTAAGTGTATTTCCTTGGTTACACATCTATTTGGGATTGGAAATCCGTCGAGAAATCCAAATGATCTCTTTAAGAAAAATTCCTGAAGCCAAAATTGTAAAAAATTAAGTTTTAGGTGGTGAAGATGGTACAGTCGTTTTCTTTGCTTACCTACGAGTAGGTATGTTGAAAAGACTGATTCGTACCATTTGAAGATACGTAGATACCGTTTTGTTGTTCCTGGGGAAGTTACCCAAAAATCCTTTAACTTGATCGAATTGTTTGCTCAATAAAGCCCCTTTCTGTTTTAAACACATTTTTTGCTAAATAAAGGCCTTTTAATTTTTTTTCTTGCGTTTGATTCAACCTTAGACCTTTTTAGTCCTATTTTTCCATCATTCCTCCACTTGTAGAAAGAAAGTAGATGTTAAAAACGATGGTGAAGTTGGTACAGACGCCTTTGCAACCTGGTTGGAGGTGTAAAACGACGGTGTACCATCTTCACCACCAAAGTGTGGGAGAAGATAGTACAACTTTAATCCCAGTACAACTTTAATCCCCCACCCTTGAGCTTGCAATTGATGAATTTCAACAACTCAAACGTGGTTCGAAAGGTTGATAGTTTAAGTTACTTCAGTATGAAGTTCACAAAAAAATAATGAAAATTGTGGCTGGAAGAGGTGGACAACTATCAAAACTGTACCCACTTCACCGCCATTTACGGTAGTTGATCAATTTTCACACTCCAAAGCTTGATTAGTTCAATTTCGTTTGTAGTTATTCCTCGAAGAAAGAAAATTTTAAACTGAATTTAAATTGTATGAAAATAGTCAAGATTTCATGGTTTTCTAACACTTTCTCAGGTAGAGTGGGGGGGGGGGGGCGCCGTCACCCTCAAGGTCACTTCGCCACCACCCCTCACCCCCCAAAGACAAGCTCCCCCTCGGCGCCACTCCGCCCACTGCATCTTGTAGGTAGTGAAGTTGGCAGAACATTAGAGCGGCCGTCAGAATATTCGGATGGCACTCACTGTCACTCCTCCCCCGCCGACAGACCTAACCACGGCTCTGGAGCTTTGATCCTCCCACGGTGGTCCGCTAACTGATTCAAGGCCGTCTGAAATGCCGACGAAAACTGACTACAAGGCGGTGTTCCGGAACCTTGTACGAGTAGAAATTGACCCCCCGGGAAATCCGAGCTGATCGTTTACTCGTACAAGACGCAAATCAAACATTCAGTTTTCGGGTGTTGTAACAACCTAAATTATGGACTCAGTAAAAAAAATTGGGTGAAACTTGACCCCAAATGGGGTAGAATGCCACCAACTGCACTTTTTTATCTCAACCCGTTGCCGAGACATGATTTTTTAAAGTTTTTTTTCGACAAAACAAGTTTTAGACCATAAA
The DNA here is from genome assembly GCA_030762985.1 of Adelphocoris suturalis. Lineage (NCBI taxonomy): Eukaryota > Metazoa > Arthropoda > Insecta > Hemiptera > Miridae > Adelphocoris > Adelphocoris suturalis. Next base: position 37,084,122 of record CM061042.1, read on the forward strand.
AACCTCATTTTCTCCACTATCGATACACTTTTTTCAATTTTTGACCACATATCTGAAATCAGCGTTAAATTTCGTATAAGAATATTGTTCTTTGGATTTTCAGAATCCTTGTTTAAACGTGAGAAAATTATAAAAACCAAGTTTCCCGAAAATCTTCGAAGCTGTACTGTCTCTCAATAAATAATCTTGAGACTTATTAAACCTCACAAATTTATTCTTCATTTAATGAGCTTTCAAACGATGGAGTCGCTTTTGAAATTTCCTTTCAAATTGGTGCAGTTATTTAACCTGGAAGATGAAAAAACGAGTTACCTTTTGGTTGTTTTTTTCTTGATGGACGGGCTGGGATGAAAAAACAAATAAAAAGTCCAGTCATGCAGCATGACCCCATGAGCGAATTTTTGGAGGAATCTTCGACATTTCAGTCGCTATTGATCGTGTAGAGAAATTTTAGTTTATGATTTTGATAGACAAACATGGAATCAAATTATTAAAAATAATTAGGAGGTACTCATACTTTATTATTATTAAACTAATCTTGTAGATTTAAAGACAAATGTAGGTAAATATTCATAGATTTCGATGTACAATGTGGTCAGTATTGAAGGCAGTTGAAATCTTAACAGTATCCTATCATAACATCATCAAATTTTGACATAAAGTTGGTTAAAATTGGTATAAAATTGGTTATACAGGGATACTTCCATAAGAGTAGTTCAATCTGAATTTGGACAATGTTTCATGCAAATATTACCGATTTTTAAAACTAGCGAACGGCATTATTTCGATTTTTGACTGATTTTTCAACTTTGAAATTTTTGAAAACTTGATACATATTCTTATAGTAAATTTTACGCTGATTCCGAATATACCACATGTTAGTATGCTGAAAAAATTATTTCGCACAACAAATCGCAAAAAACAGGCTATTTTGAAATTTTTGACTACATTTTTGAAAATTTCAACCCGAAGATGTAATCCGATCATGCTGGCCAACGAACTTAAACTTTCGTTTTGTGTCCTTAACATTTTAAAATTTGTTTGAAGTTTCTAGCACAATTCTACGGGCAGTTATCGTCTGGAATGACACATACATACATATATACATACATATATACATACATATATACATACATACATACATACATACATACATACATACATACATACATTAAAAAATGCGTTAAACTTCAGAATATGATTCAGAATAGCCTGAAACGGATTTCTGCATAAATTTTTTTCAAAAATTCACATTCTACAAATTTTGAGGCGAGAGCAATAGCTTAATTTTCTTCAAAAATTCGCTAAAACTCGGCAACGGAAAAAACGCAATTTCTAATGAAAATTCCTCCTGGATAAAGAGAAAACAAATTTACTTTTACATTTACATTATTGCTTCAAATGCAACTCACAATTTTGTGTTTTCGAAGTGGCTCCCTCGACTGCGGATGCACGCTCTTGCCCTTTTTCGAACCGACCCCACTGTCACAGAGTGAATGGACGAACTGACTCATTTTCTTCAGTCAAAACAAATTCCAACGCGTTGATGAGAGACAGAGTTCAACTATTCAATGAGATTAGGAAGTCTTCGTCGTTTTTTACAGCCGCCGTGTTTTTATTTGTTTTCTCATCCCAGCCCGTCCATCAAGAAAAAAAAAAAAAACAATCAAAAGGTAACACGTTTTTTCATCTTCCAGGTTAAATAACTGCACCAATTTGAAAGGAAATTTCAAAAGCGTCTCCATCGTTTGAAAGCTCTTTAAATGAAGAATAAATTTGTGAGATTTAATAAGTCTCAAGATTATTTACTGGGAGACAGTACAGCTTCGAAGATTTTCGGGAAACTTGGTTTTTATAATTTTCTCACGTTTGAACAAGGATTATGGTTTAAGGATTGAACTTCTGAAGATCCAGAGAACAATATTATTATACGAAATTTAACGCTGATTTCAGATATGTGGTCAAAAATTGAAAAAAGATAGTGGAGAAAATGAGGTTTTTATGGTCTAAAACGTGTTTTTGTCGAAAAAAACTTTAAAAAATCATATATCGGCAACGGGTTGAGATAAAAAAAAAGTGCGGTTGGTGGCATTCTACCCCATTTGGGGTCACGTTTCACCCAATTTTTTTACTGAGCCCATAATTTAGGTTGTTACAACACCCGAAAACTGAATGTTTGATTTGCGTCTTGAACGAGTAAACGATCAGCCCGGATTTCCCGGGGGGTCAATTTCTACTCGTACAAGGTTCCAGAACACCGCCTTGTAGTCAGTTTTCGTCGGCATTTCAGACGGCCTTGAATCAGTCAGCGGACCTCCGTGCTCCAATGCCGAAAATTTGCTTGCTTTTACTTATTTCTCGCTCGATTTTCGTATTTCCTCGAACGTTTGTTAGTAAATCTGTGTAGGCAATGAATCAATGCCATACCAGCTCCTCAAACAATCCATAAATTTAATTTTTTCTTCTTTTCTGGACACATCATAACTACACAATCCCTGAACCTGGCTTGTCGAAGCGTGGGAAAACCCTATTTCTGTATTGGAATTAAAAATACATCCACAATGAGGATCAGAAAATTATAGAACATAAAAAATAAAGGTAAAAACTTGGACAAATTACCTATTCATTCCAAAGAACAATAAAAATCGCGTAACCTACATAGGACAAAAATAGAAATAGGAAAAATTAAGAAAATATTTAAACCTGTAAAGCAGCATGATCATGAGAAAATTTTCTTAATTGATTTCTCGTGTCATATTTACATTGAATTGTTTTGAAATGTGAGCACTTTAGCGCTTTTAAATGGTATTATAAATGTTATGAGAAAAAACTTGTTCTCAATAATAATCAGCTTTTTAAACAAATTTTGGATTACAACACCTTTTTTTGTGCAGTTTATACCTATTGATTTTATATAATGACATTTTAAAAGTGCATTTTAGGCATAATTTTATGAATAAATTTGTTAATGTTGTAGTTCATTGGTGATGATGTTCTTGTGAGTGATATTAGCCAAAAAATATAAAAAATTATTCTGTACCAATTTTAACCACTATAATAATTCCATTAGGCTGAATAATAAAGTAGGGGGAAAAAACTTGATTTATTCAGCACATTTTTTGTTATTTGTCCCATTCATTGTGCTCATCAGCATTGTACATCATTATTGTGCTTATTTAAATGCTGCCCAATAAAATCGACCTTTCTTTCAGAATGCTTGATTTTTTTCTCGGAGAAAAAAAACGGATTTTTATCTCAAACCTAAGGAGAGTTATTTTCTGGAAATAAATATATTTAATTTAAATATAATTATTTTATTTATATTTGTAATTAATATTCATATTATACTTTAAATCAAAAATTTAATAATACGTTAATTTTATTTAAAATTAACTACCTGTTTATTAACGTCCATCGTCCCTCCCTAAAACGACCTAACGACCTCCCTTTTAACAAAACTTATTTGCGTTTTGTTTTGAAATTGCAATCAATAACATGCTGATAAAAATGTGATGCGATTAAGAAAACAATCTATTATGAGCTAAGGAATTAATTATGATTCACTACTTATACTAGATGCTATGGATTCATCAGCCAATTACGATGAGTTCATAAAAAGAATGATGACTTTTTAAGACGCTCCTCTTAAGCGAAGCTTCATCAATAGAGGGACGGCCTATTGGAATTGATTCAGGCGGTGTTGGACAACCCAAGCTCGAGAAAAAACACTCCACTTAATCTACTAAAAAAAAGTCTGCCAAGTTGGGTGAGCAGTTTAGCTTCCTCACATATTGTAACAAGGACGTATAGAATTAGTTGAAGAAAAAAGTAGGTACGCCTCGAGAGTTCTTATAGGTCAGCGTTATAAGAAATTTTTATTAGCGCATGCGCGCAGATTACTATTAATCCCATGGCGGTGAAATTTATAGGTGAAAGTCTAGGGGCTAAACCGCACAATCCTTGAAAATTTCATTAAAATCATTGGTTCATCAGTTTCGGAGTTTTGTCTGTGCGCTATAGTTATTACTCCACAAACATCGATATAATTCATAGGAAATTTTTCTGGAACGTATAACCATCTACTCCCCGAGCTTGAAAGAAATCGAACCAATAGATGATACGAAATCGCCGTTATAGTAAATTAACGTTTGCGCATGCGCACAGACTAGTATTCGTATGAATCGAAAATGATGAAATGAAAATTGATCAGCAAGCTCTGAAACGCAAAAAGCGAGTGTAAATTTTGATTTTGGAGGTCAACAATTTTTTCGACTTCAATCACGAACACAAAGCCTTAGGTAGTGAGGAAGCGAAAATAAATAATTCAATAAATACAAATAACCACATACAAATCCATTTCAGACCATTCTAAGACCGAATACGTGGAAATGAAAAACCATAGGGGTGAAATTGTGTGGCCCCCTTAGCTTGGAGGGGGAAAAAATTGTGTTTTCACCGGGTAAATCATCGACGCTCTTATCCATAAACTAACGTACTCATAATAATAATAACATTTGTAAGAAATAACTTGGAGTCAAGTAATCCAACGCATAGCAACTGTTGTTAATAAAATATAAGCGAAGGTTTGCTACAAAGTTTACCGTTATCGCATGTCGTTTTTTCGTTACATAATTTTGTGTCGGTTTTTAACCGGTTGGTGATATCAAAAACACATTAGGTAAAAAAAAATTTGTGTTTGTATGTGAGACAAGTTTTGTTGCGGTCCACTCGATTTTTAGGTGCGCGTACAATTCCGCTCTAATAATGCACAAATTGTGAAATACCGAGTTTTGAAGATATTCAATTGCCACGTGAAGATATTCAATTCGTTAATAATGGGTCGATAAACAGTAATTTTTTTTTTTTTTTTCAATCTTAATGTTTTTTGTAAGGATCTCAAAAATGTAAAATTTTATGAAGAAATGACCCACCACTCGATTTTCTAAGTGCTCGTAAGCGGGCGAAATTCCGCTCTAAAAGTGCAATAAATGTGAAATACTGAGTTCTTGAAGATATTCAATAGCAACATGTAATACATGATTTTGGGGTATTTTGTCATGCTGAACCTAGTAATGATGTTCATTTATTGATATTTGCAATACCAACTTGTAAAAACACCAAAACAACTTCATTTTAGTGGGTACGCTTTGTGCTGTGTGGAAATGAGTAAGATAAGTGCAATTATGGTCAATCTTTCGGCGTTTTTCCAAGCTGGTGTAGAAAATATCAATAAATAAAAATTATGACGAGGTTCAGCAAAAAAAAAATACCCCAAAATCAAAATCATGTATTACATGTGGAAATTGAATATCTTTAAAAACTCAGTGTCTCACAATTTTTCACTTTTAGAGTGGAATTGCGCACTTTTGGAGCGGAATTGCGCCCACAAACGCGCACTTAAAAAAACCGAGTGAAGGGTCATTTCTTCATGATATTTCACGAATAATTTGAATCTGCAATAAAAAAGGGGGACATTTGTAAAAATTAAGTTAGTGTTAATAGCGTGCAATTATGCGCTAGTGGTCGGTTCGAAAGTATTTTTCCTGAATTCCGCACAAAAAATATGAGGAATGGCGTTGGGCCTATTTTTTTTACCCAATCAAATAAGGAAATGCGGGAGGATGGACCATAACTTCAGAAACACTCGGTGTATGCATATATACACGGATCCGTACAAATATATACTCGGATATATGTGTCAGGAGTTTCAAACTTCACCATGGAAGAGGGTGAATGGAGGGGGTAATAGTAAAAAGCCGTAATGTTTTAATTATTCTCCTCTGAGTTTCGTGATTTTTTTGTTTTTAAATTAAGAATTTGGTCTAGTTTAGGAAAATAGGTATATCAGAAGTTACACAGTTCATGATGGAAGGCGGTGAACGGAGGAAGTAATATCGATTACTTCCGCGCCCACAGTTTCAATTATTTGTTCGATTCAGATTTTAGTCCAGTCATGCAATTTTATTGTTGTTGTTGTTGGGGGGGGGGGGGGGGGGGGGGGTCAGATAAAATCATGACATTCATATTCTTTCCTCTCATTTTAATTCTCACTAAAATTATATCCAATTATATCCATTCATAGGGACGTCCCTGTAATGCTTACTTACCAATATGTTTTGAGCTTTCCTATTATCAAGTAGGAACCTTGTTATAAGCTATTATTCATGAAAAGCAGTAACAAACCCGTGTTGTATTTGGAAATAATGAAGTCATTTTTAATGTTTGATATAGATAAATATTTGTTACATTATACATCTTGTAATTTTGAATATTTGTGTTCCTATCAACGTATACTATTAAACGTATTCATTCATTTGCTACCGGAGTGAAGTTAGCAATAGATTCCAGCCTACGGAAAATATTGCCAAGAGACGTTAGCAATACTCTTTAGCAATAAAATTTTTTTTTCTATTTTCGTCAAAGTTAAGTGTTATGATAGTAGTACGGAAAGGTTCAGAAAGTTAAAAAAATGATGAAATCTCCAAAAATTGAAATTGTTGAAAATTGGCCTACAAATGAGTTGCTAAGTGAATTTCCAAGTTAATTCTGCATTTTTATCCGTTTCATAGAAATTCGAACGCTCCAACAAATTTTTGAGGAAATTTATTTTTTTCAATTTTTTTCGAAAATTTTACAAGTCCCCACCGGCCGATCCGTTTACTAGGAGAAATTACAAATGACCATATTTCCGAAACCAAGTGCGGTGCCACCTTGAATTTTGGGCGGATTGTGTACAGATGCAGTACAAAGAGATTCACGGGTCTAAAAACATCCGGGCGCCCGTAGGGGCGCGGTGGTGGGGGGACCAATTTTTCTATTGCTAGATTTTATTTTTGATGAAAATGATAGAAAGAGGCGCGTTGCCACCTTCAAATTCGGGTCGTGGTTGCAGGATGACTATCCTGAGATCCTATCGTGAGATCCTCCACATTTTCCCGGGCGCCCGTAGGAGAGGGGGAAAAATGATTAAATCTCCAAAAATTGAAATTGTTGAAAATTGGCCTACAAATGAAATGCCTAAGTGAATTTCCAAGTTATTTCTGAATTTTTATCCGTTTCATAGATATTCGAACGCTCCAACGAATTTTTGAGGAAATTCAGTTAGCAATTCATTTGTAGGCCAATTTTCAACAATTTCAATTTTTGGAGATTTAATCATTTTCCCCCTCTCCTACGGGCGCCCGGGAAAATGTGAAGGATCTCACGTCTTCGGATAGTCATCCTGCAACCACGACCCGAATTTGAAGGTGGCACCACGCCTCTTTCTACCCTTTTCATCAAAAATAAAATCTAGCAATAGAAAAATTGGTCCCCCCACCACCGCGCCCCTACGGGCGCCCGGGTGTTTTTGGACCCGTGAATCTCTTCGTACTGCATCTGCACACAATCCGTCCAAAATTCAAGGTGGCACCGCACTTGGTTTCGGAAATATGGCCATTTGTAATTTCCCCTAGTAAACGGTTCGGCCGGTGGGCACTTGTAAAATTTTCGAAAAAAAAATGAAAAAAAAAAAAAAAAAAAAATTCCTCAAAAATTCTTTGGTGCGTTCGAATATCTATGAAACGGATGAAGGGATGAGATTAAGAAACAACGTAATTTAATACGATCCCGGCTAAGGGATGTAGCAGCAGTGCGACTTCTTGCCACTAAAGCAGATGAGTCCATCTCGTGCGTTATGGACATGTTTACCTCCACTAAATATGAAACGTTCTTGGAATGTGTGTCCAAATATGCAAAACTTAATGCTGAAACTATAGAAAGTAAGTCCCCCAACAATGCTCGCCGAGTGGGCTTCCTGTTTGTCAACATTGCCAAAGATGAGAGGGCATCATGTCCACCAACTGCAAAAGGGAAAGCCCTAAGAGAAGTTATCTCATCTTGGATTGAAGTACATGAAAGGAAATTCAAATACACTGTTGGGTGGTTTGCGGATAAAGTGGCTGCTAAAAAGAAGTGGAAGGGTACAAAACTGCTTCCTTTGGCCGAGGACCTAATGAAATTGAATGTTTACCTCAAAAACGAGATTGCCCAGTCAGTGGATGTTTTAAAGGACCAATTTGACGAACAATCATGGGTCACTCAACAAGGCGGCCATGATTCTGTTGATAGTTTTTAACCGGAAGCGAGTGGGAGAAATGATGACCATAACAATCAATGACTATAAACGTAAACAGAGAGTTAGGGGGAACTGACGTATATAATAGTTTGTCTGCTTCTGAAAAATTGACGGCAAGCCAGTACTACCATCTTGACATTAGAAGTAAGCTTATACAACCAGTCCCTATTCTTATAAGCAACGAGCTAGCAGCTGCTATTGATGTAATCCTCAAATAAAGAGATGAAGCAGGGGTGGCACCTCATAACACTTTTCTTTTTGCAAGGAGAGGTGAAGGAAGCCATGATGCCAACATGAGCATGAGAGAGGCCGCATTTGCCTGTGGTGCCAAGTCGCCAAGTGACATCACCAGCAGTGCATTAAGGAAACACATTGCCTCTGTAACCCAAGCACTCAATCTGACGGATGGTGACATAAAAGTATTATGTAGTTTCTTGGGACATACCAAACAGACTCATATGGAACACTATAGACTTCCATGTGATGCCGTCAATGCAGCTCGCTTGTCTAGATTGTTGTCAGCGTTTGATGAGGGGCACATTGAAAAGTTCAAGGGTGAAAACCTTAATGACATCGAGGCAGATATAGAAGTTCTAGAAATGGAGTTAACCCCTTCGTATCAATCTGGCTCAATCATGGGCCCATCAACATCGCACGCTGTGGGACCAGCTCCAACAGTGTTAACTCCAACGAAAAAACGAGGAAAGGCGTGCCGCATCTCATCTTCTTCGTCGTCAGCATCATCTCCAGAGCCCACGACCCCCAACAAAGAGAGAATTCAACCATCACTGTCCCTGTTTAATACCCCCCCGAAACATACAGCCAACTCACCATCACTGTCTCTGTTAAAAACTCACTGTGAATCCCCCAAAAGACGAGTTTACTGGAAGACTCCGGGAAAGAGAGCAATGCCAAGGCATTCCTCCCACCACCTGAAGAAAAGAACACTTCCCTCTCTGAAGGAATGCCACAGGGTGAAACTGAAAGAACCTGCGTTGTTTGGCCGGAAGGAGGCGGTTATAAAAACATGGATCTCAAACCAGCTCAAGAAAAAATCACATTAAATCAAATTTGTTTCTTAAAGTTTCTGTTGTAAAATAAAATATTAGTTCATAGCTTTCCTGACTTACTATTCAGCTGTTCCTAGCCAGCGATAGCTTGGGGAGGTAATGCCTAGGAGTGAAGGTGGCAGTCACTTCGTGCCATGTTTACCCCCTCCCTAACCGCCCAGGTCCTTGGGACCATGAAAAAAGTATTTATTGCGATTTTTAATAGTAGGCAACATTTTTTTCTTGGTTTTACAAAACTGAAATGATATAATCCTCATATTTACCTCCTCTCTAACAGCACAGGTCCTCAGGGCCATGAAAAATGAACTTTACGCAACTTATATTAGTGGAAACGTTTTTTTTCCCGATTTTACAAAGCTGAAATATATTAATATTTAAATTTACCCCCTCCCTGACCTCCCAGGTCCTCGGGACTATGAAAAATGAATTCATTTAGATTGTTACTACTGGACAACTTTTTTTCAGATTTTGAAAAGCTGAAATATAATCTTCATATTTACCCCCTCCCTGACCTCCCAGGTCCTCGGGACCTTGAAAAATGAATTCATCTCGATTTTTACTAGTGGAAAACTTTTTCCGATTTTAAAAAGCTGAAATATAATAATCTTCATATTTACCCCCTCCCTGACCTTCCGGGTCCTCGGGACCACGAAAAATGAATTTATCATGATTTTTGCTAGTGGAAAAAATTTCCCGATTTTAGAAAGCTGAAATATAATAATCTTCATATATACCCCCTCCCTGACCTCCCAGGTACTCGGGAACATGAATAATGAATTCATCACGATTTTTACTAGTGGAAAACTTTTTCCGATTTTAAAAAGCTGAAATATAATAATCTTCATATTTACCCCCTCCCTGACCTTCCGGGTCCTCGGGACCACGAAAAATGAATTCATCATGATTTTTACTAGTGGAAAACGTTTTTCCCGATTTTAAAAAGCTGAAATATAATAATCTTCATATATACCCCCTCCCTGACCTCCCAGGTCCTCGGGAACATGAATAATGAATTCATCGTGATTTTTACTAGTGGAAAACTTTTTCCGATTTTAAAAATGAAATATAATAATCTTCATATTTACCCCCTCCCTGACCTTCCGGGTCCTCGGGACCACGAAAAATGAATTCATCTGAGTAGTGGAAATTTTTTTTCCGATTTTAAAAAGCTGAAATATACTAATAATCTTTATATTTACCCCCTCCCTGACCTCCCAGGTCCTTGTGACCATGAAAAATGAATTCATCTTGATTTTTACTAGCGGAAAACTTTTTTTTCGATTTTGAAAAGCTGAAATATAATCTTCATAACTACCCCCTCCCTGACCTCCCAAGTCCTTGGGACCATTAATGATGAATTCATCGCGATTTTTCCTAGTGGAAAACGTTTTTCCCGATTTTAAAAAGCTGAAATATAATAATCATCATATTTACCCCTCCCTGACCTTCCGGGTCGTCGGGACCACGAAAAATGAGTTCATCTTGATTTTTACTAGTGGAAAACTTTTTTCCCGAATTTAAAAAGCTAAAATATAATGATCTTCATATATACCCCCCTCCCTGACCTCCCAGGTCCTCGGGAACATGAATAATGAATTCATCGCGGTTTTTACTAGTTGAAAACTTTTTTCCCGATTTTAAAATGCTGAAATATAATAATCTTCATATTTACCCACTCCCTGACCTCCCAGGTCCTCGGGAACATTACTGATGAATTCATCGCGATTTTTACTAGTGGAAAACGTTTTTCCCGATTTTAAAAAGCTGAAATATAATAATCTTCATATTTACCCCCTCCCTGACCTCGGGACCATGAAAAAAGAATTCATCTTGATTTTTACTAGTGGAAAGCTTTTTTCCCGATTTTAAAAAGCTGAAATATAATAATCTTCATATTTACCCCCTCCCTGACCTCCCACGTCTTCGGGACCATGAAAAATCAATCCATCGCGATTGTTAATCCGATGTAATCCCCCCCATCACAAGACCTAATGATGTTGGAAGGTAGGAGCGTCGCTTTTCAAGATGTGACTATAGGAGTCATATACCTACAGATATTTAGTAATGCAGAGACAGAAGCAGTGGTGGCACTCCTGGGTCGCAAACGAGCTTCGGTAGCGAACAAGCCCTGTACATTGATATACACCACAGTGCAAGCGAAAATGTAGCAAACGAGTAGGATTCGTAGAATATGTAGCAAACAGGTAGGTTTCATATACTAAAAATAGACTTGTTTGCGACGTCTCATTTGCGACATAATATGTAGCAAACGAGTAGGATTCATCTGTAAATGTCGCAAACGAGTAGGATTCACAAAGCTATATATATATATATATATATATATATATATATATATATATATATATATATATATATATATATATATATATATATATATATGTATGTATGAAAGCGTTTGAAAAAAATTGGTTCGAGAATTCCTCAAAACGGATTTCCATGAAAATGTTCTTGGAAAATATTTTTACAGCTTCGAGATTTTACTAATAAAAAGATTTCAAGACTATTTCGCACTATGAGGGTTGTGATACTAGTTGCAACAGAGTATAGAAGAGATAAATGTTTGATATGAACCTACCTACACAACTTTATCTTTTAATTTAAATGTTTTATTTAATCCTTCAAATTTGTACAAAATGCCTTTCACTCTTATATGATATGTTAATGATACATAAGAACTGCTCAAGATTATGGGCAAGCGAGGGAAAACAGCCACGTTTTTAGTGAATTGGTTTTTTCACATAAAGTCAAGAGTGTAAAAAGGAAGTGTGCAGGAAACAAACTAGACAGATATATACAAGGATGGGACATATTTCAGTCATTCATTAATCTCTTGACATCTGGATCATTGATGGAATGAAGTGGTATAGCAATACAAGTGGTTTTGCTAAAGTCGAAAAATTGTAATAAAATATCAGTTTGATGATGAAATTTCAAGACAGAAACGGAATAAAAATTATCGAAATCTCGCCAAGTTTGGCATACGGTATAACGTCCTCTCGTATCATAACATTGACGTATATAATCTCAATTTAAGTACCAAAAACGAGTAAAAATATGCTGGACACATGTATATATTCCTTTTCAAAGTTAAATTATCGTTTACCTCACATCCCAGTTACAAGGAATTTCAAATGGAATTTGGTGTGTCAGTATCTTCATGGTCCAATAAACACTCCATCTTTATTAAATAGGTCTCCATCGTCCAACTATTGCATCCTTGAATTCGAAATGCTTGTATAATTTTTTTGCAAATGAGAGGAATTTTTATTTCTAACTAAGAAGTATTATCGACTGGAATGACAAATCATATACGTATATATGAAAGCGTTTAAAAAAAGAATAGTTTGAGAATTCCTCAAAACGGATTTCCATGACAATGTTGTTGGAAAATATTTTCACAGCTTCGAGATTTTGCTAATAAAAAGATCTCAAGACTATTTCGCACTATGAGGGTTGTGATACTAGTTGCAACAGACTGTAGAAGAGAAAAATGTTTGATAGTAACCTACCTACACAACTTTATCTTTTAATTTAAATGTTTTATTTAATCCTTTAAATTTGTACAAATGTCTTTCACTCTTATTTGATATGTTGATACATAGGAATTGCTCAAGACTTTGGGCGAGCCAGAGAAAACAGCCACCTTTTTAGTGAATTGGTTTTTTTCACATAAAGTTAAGAGAGTAAAAAGGAAGTGTGCAGGAAACAAACTAGACAGATATATACAAGGATGGGACATATTTCAGTCATTCATCCATCTATTAACATCTGGATCATTGATAGAATGAAGTGATATAGCAATGCAAGTGGTTTTGCTAAAAAGTCGAAAAATTGTAATAAAATATCAGTTTGATAATGAAATTTCAAGACAGAAACATAATAAAAATTATCGAAATCTCTCCAAGTTTGGCATACAGTATAACTTCCTCTCGTATCATAACATGGACGTATAGAATCTATTTAAATACCAAATACGAGTCAAAATATGCTGGACACACCCTACAATCAGTCCAACGGCATTCAAGGCCAATAGATGTGGAGAAGTTCATTTCGAGTGTCGAAAAGCGGCCAGCAATATATAATACGCGTTTAAAAGAGTATGCAGATAAGAATTTGAATTTAAAAAAAGTGGTTGGAGGCGTGTAACGAGTTTGTTGAAAACTGGAGTGAACTAGGAAACAGAGAACAAGTTGGTATGTAAGAACAGGTACGTTATACGTCGTCTGAGAGCTACCAATAATTCATTAAAAAGGTTCTCTGCTCATTCTGAAGTACCTAATTAGAGAACTTATTTGGATGTTCTCTCATTTCGCCGAAGAGTTTTGAAACTGCCCATCAAGGAGTCTAGAACTGATGATTGGATGGACCCAAAACGTTCTTTTCATCAGCTTCTTCCAGCTTCGTCTCAAAATGAGCGCACAAAAACAAGCAGCTTCGTCGAAATTCATTGTAGAGACTGGCCTGAAAGGCAACTATTTAGTTACCAGTGCGCGGTGGTGAGAACTCCCCGGCAACTGAATAGTTGCCAGCAATTAAAGTTGCCGGTGATTTAAGTTGCTCGTGCGCGGCCAGCCAAAAAAGTAGAGACGCAAAGTCCTGCGGGCGACTTAACAGTAGCCGGTGCGCGGGGGCAGGTAGAAATCAACTCTGTTTACTCACCCGTCGAATAGGTCTCGACGCAATTTTTTAGTTGCCGTGATTAAAAAGTTGCTCGTGCGCTGGGCTGCATTCTAGGCCGTGTGATTCATTTCAACTTCCTCAAGACGACTAAATAGTTGCCTAGAAAAAGTTGCCAGTGCGCGGGGGCCCTAACGTGTGGGCAGGCCATTCTGGTATTTTTTTTTCCTTCCCCAACATGTCATTAACGTCAATGCGTGGAATTGTGAGGTGCTGTAGCAGTAAAGCTGTTTTAATATTTCTAGGAAATTTAAAGTAAAATTGTGGGGTCCAGAACAGTAAAGGAGTGAACCCGTTTGGGAGGCACGAAGCTTCAAGTTTTCCAGAATTCCGTTTCTTCAGACTCATCAGGAAGATATGAGGTAGCTCTCCCGTTTTCCCAAGACAAAACCTTTTTAAGTGACTCCCGCAACATTGCCCCCCTAGACGTGCAATATTATTGCGCAATAATCTGGTTTGTGCAATATAATTGATCGTGTGAGGGCGAATTGAAAGATTGTGCAATATATTGCGTGACTGACCAACATTTGAAATATATTGCACAAACTGGAAAAGATTGAGCCGTCTGATGGCAACATTGCGCAACCTGGCAGTGTCAACAGACAACTCGTCCTGCTGTCAACTACGCCGCATCATGAATAGTGATAAAAACGAAAAACAATTTATTGCCGAATTCATTGAGACTTATCATGGTCTCCCGGCATTGTGGGATGTTAAGTCCAAAGAATATAGTAATCGGAAAAAGAAGGAGCAGTACGAAGTTTTGGTCGAAAAATACCGCGAAAGGTACCACCTACTAAGATGCTGGAAAACCAGAAGTTGTAAAAAAGATCACACAATTCAATGTCACTTAATTCCATGTTGACCTTATGGAAACCTGAAGGGTACTGTTTGCACAATGTGGTTGTACGTCTGAGTGTCCGAGAGCACAATTTATTGCGCAACCGTCAATGCCGCCTTCACACGGTAAACTTTTTGCACATACGTAAACACTGTGCAATAACATTGAGCATCTAGGGGCTGCCATCAATATATTGTGCAACCTGGTTTGAACAATAATATTGCACGTCTAGAAGCCGCTTTACAGAGCGTTTATGTCTGATTACCTAATTCAGGTTCACATAAGACTAGTTGAACCGCCAAGGGTAGGTCAACCTCATTATTACATCCCGCATCATGCAGTTAGCAGAGAAGGGGGACCCCCCTGAAAAAACAAGGGTAGTATTTGACGCCTCGCAACGCAACTCAAATGGGAGATCCCTTAATGAAATATTACAAGTAGGTCCCAGTCTTCTCCCTGAAATATCTACAATACTGACCCGATTCCGTCTCCTTAAATTTGCCTTTATAGCAGATATCCGACAAGTGTTACGTCAAATTAGACACCCACCGGTAGATCAAGACATGCTCCGTATCGTATGGAGAGATTGCCCTCAAGATCTCTTTCGATTCTAAGCCCGTATTTATACGTTGTTCATTGAGTGTCTTTGCAGATCTAACCCCGTATATTTACGGGGTCTTCTGAAAGGTCTCACGGATCCTATGCCCGTATTTTACGGTTTTCTGTAACGCTCTTGAGGATCTATCCCCGTACATATACGTTATTCTCAATGCCATCTTCCGGTGGCTATCCCAACTCGTTGTTTCACTGAATCCCTTTAGATGTCACGTCTTTATGCAGTTGAAGACTTGTATTATCTGCGACAAAGCAGTAGATCACATTTTATAACATTGTTATCAGCAAAACAAGACCCTTGTTCACGAGTGTTATTTCTGTTCTGGCGTGTTCGTTTTTCTGTAATTTATTTATTTTTTCTTTATAATGACGCGACGTGTGTTCACTGATGATGAATTACTGCGAATCCTAGAAAATAGTGTGACGAGGAGGATGAATAGTTGGATGAACTATTCGATTTGGGTGACAGTAAAAAAACAAGGTACATGTGTCGTCCTTGCGATGTGGCATTGTGCGTTGTCCCATGTTTTGAAATTTATCACACCTTGAATACTTTTAAAATTTATGCTTAGGTTCTTTTTAAATATAACCTGAGTGAAGAAAAATTTCCCGTGCTAAATTTTTTTTTAGTAACTATCTTCCTACCAAGTAAATTTTCTTCAACATTTTTCATTTTTTTACCCGTTCATATGTTTATAATACATTATAGCTGACATAAAAAATTAAAAAATGTATAACCCATGTAAAAGTATTCAGTACAGCAGTGCAAACTGAGCGTCAAAGCATGCAGAATCAATAAATCACCCCTGCCTGAGAGGACTTAGTGTTGGCGAGCCACTCATGCGCGTTAGGATGTAGAAGCAAAAGGGTTACAGATTTCGCACTCTCCACGGTTACATACGGCATGGCATGGTTCCTGAAACCTCCACTGACAAGTTTCCCTTAGCTTCCAATATGGTACTCCACAACACCTACGTGGATGATGTACACGGTGGTGGAAATTCCCTGTGTGATGCTCTGAAGGTTCGATCTGAACTTCAAGCGCTTTTTTCAGCTTCCGCAAATTTAGAACTCCGAAAATGGGCTCCTAGCGATCTCGCTCTGCTCCAAGGAATTCCCGAGGAACATATTAGCCCGCATTCGGACTGTATAGACATGACCGGAGAGGATGAGAAGCCCCTCAAAATGCTGGGTGTCGCTTGGGAACACAGATCTGATTCATTCTTCTGCCGGGTACCTGTTACCCCAGCTATTCGTACAAGAAGAGAGCTGGCTAGCCAGATAGGAAAAATTTATGATCCCGTTGGTTGGGTGATCCCCGTCGCGGTTTTCGCAAGATCTATTCAGCGCGAAGTATGTAGATCAAAATGCGACTGGGATGACCCCATTTCCGACCATCTTGACGGGACCGTGAAACGAAATTAGCGCGGGATTTTCTATTGATTTTTGCTTACAACCTGTTTCTAGGGAAACGTGTCGCCGTTAGTTTTCATCCCACGAAAATCGTTTGCCACTCGTTGAAAAGCCCTCAATTTATGCGTAAATTATATGCTACTAAGCCTGTGCTGGGGAAATGAAACTTCTTTCTTTTTCACTGAACAAAAATCGTTCTCCACTCGTTGGAAAGCTCTCAATTTAGCACGCATTTCTTTCGTACCTGTTCTTCTATTCATGTTATAAATGGATATAGTAAACAATGCCGCTTGTTTTGATGTCACTTGGTTGAGAAGTTAATCTTGGTTATAGTAATTGTAGACGCGCACCATAACAGAAAATCACCTACTTTGGTACTCTGTTCCAATTTCGATTAGTAAGACATTGATGTCGTAGTTAAAACTAATTTATTTACTTTTCCGAATCAGCGGGAAGAAAGCTTGGTCTCCATGTTTTAGCATTTTAGCCGAAGGCTCAAAGCGGGAAGCGACCGGTGGGAGGGGGGGGGGTGTCCAGGAGGAGACGAAGAAAGTAATTTGGAATGTTCAGTTATTTTCGGTGGGAACCGTGATTGTTCACCAAAATTAATATTTTTCCCGTTTTACTGATTTATGTACTTTAATATTATGCAAGTTAGCTGATCGCTCCATTAGCAATTAGGATAATTCAGATTTACTACTGCAGAACAAATATACGGACATCCCTGTAATGCATGCATTACTTAACAATATGTTTTATTCTCACGAATCGTACTGAACAAAGATCACGCATCCATAGCCTTAGCTGTTTTCGCCATTTTTAGTGACACACATTATACCTATAGAACCAGTTGTCATATACAGAGTACTGTGAAAAATTTGTTCTTTTCTTTATTTTGTTCTTTTGTTGAACACGGAGTTCAATTTCCTATAAGTTCTGAAAACAAGTCTGCTCGTCAGTTACTTTTGACCTTGTGATTCTTACATTCAAATATGAAGCTATACCATCATCATCAGTAAGAAACATACATGTATTATCATCTACATGTTCATTGATTTATAAAGAATGTCTCAAGATTATTTCGTACTATGCGGATTGTGACACTAGTCATAATTTAAAACAGCAGTGAGAAATATCATAATGTTAGCTCGTAACCATAAATCTTTAAATATTTTCATAAACTCGAAATTATGCTTTAGTTTCGACCGATTGTGAATAAATTCCACCGATTATGCTAAGTGAAAGAAGAAACATGAAAGTCGCAAATAACGCATATAAAATTGAATACATTAGATGCCGTAAACTAGGCTCAAGATACTGTTATATATTATTAGTAGACAAATTATTAGTCGTTTTTGGTGGGAATACGTAAGATTTGAGACACCATGGAGAAAGTGCCGCAAAGTTCCAACGCCAAAAACGAAATTCGACGATTCGGCTGGATTCCTAGATAACTTTCATAATTCACATAACATTATACGTTCACATTATACGCCCAATTTATCGCAGAATCGTTATGTTCAAAACGTAAAAAACGTGATTTTTTTCAAGTATTTGAATAAATTGTAACTACAGGCTAAAAATGCAGTGAACTACTAAATCTATCAACTGCTTTTTTCAACTACAAGAAGTTGGTGAAAAATAGTTGTAACTACTAACTAGTAGTTGGTGAAAAGTAGATGTCCATTTTCAATACTAACTAAAATTGTAGTCGATAGTTGAAACTACATTTTGATTGATCTGATCGTAGTTAGTAGTTATAATGACAATTACTTTTTTCCATCTCTCACTCACCTGATCCAGGGGGGCTCTATACTTAGCCGTTCGTTTCTAAACAATCAAGTTTATTGCCCTCAAACAAATTAACAGTTTCATTGGATTAAAAGTACTCAAATTTCAGTACATCTGTTTTGATTTTGTAAACGTCGATGGAATCAGTATGATCCGAATCGGCGACGTTGATGATGCAAGGTTGTACGAGTATGGTACAAAGTTTCCCCGCAGCTTTCATTATCAGCAGTTGTAAATAATTACGATCATATAGATTTTTACAAGTTTACTCGGTGGTCTGATACTGGAATGTTTGATAAAAGCCTCGGGGTTCTGATGAGTGAGATGGCCAGAATATTATACAATGGTTGGAGCGATGCCATTATCGTGGATCAAGTGTATTTGTAAACAATGGGATCGCTATGGGAAATCCTCCTTGTCCTATTACGAGCGAATTGTTATGGAAGAAATTTCCAATCTAATTAAAAGTAAATCTGGCAACAATCCAAATAACTAAGCAGCTGATGGCAGCTTATTTTTACTTGATCTAGTAACTATAACAGACTGTTTCAACAGCTACTACCCCGTTCTACAATTCACAGTGGCGTAAGATCATACGGAAGAATTTCATTTTTGGACAATGAAATTATAAAAAAGGACGGAGATGATAAAATCACGACAAACCACTCTTCCAAAGAAACATCCTCCGGACGATTACTAGATTTGTCAGTCAACGCATGTTCCACTCCAATCTGCTACAAGAAAAATGTGAAATGTATTGTACATCGATAGCTCACGCTTTCTGAACCCAAATTTCACAAAGAAAAACACGAAAATTTAGAAAGCGATCAGGACGGCTAATGGCAAACCCATAAACTTGGCAGCCCAAACGCTACATAGACTTCAAAGAAACGCTCAGAACAATCCGTTATTATTCTGTCATACGTAAAAGGGAAGGCATGTTCAGTAATTTCTCATGGTTCTAGGGTATTTATTTACTTGATTTTAGAGTATTTTTCACGCAGATTCACGAAGGGAATTTGTTGATGTAACAAATACCAGCTTGGAAAAACACCGATAACATACTAAAATAACCTAACACATTTTTCCAATAATTATTTCCTCAGTAGCGCGAAGCACTCAGACATTTCGTTAAGTTGGTCTTTTTTCGATTTGATGTTGCTCTTATCAATGTATAAACATCAGTACGTGACTGCGCGTTAACAAACCCTGAATCATGCATCATCTGTGGATATTTAACATCACAACATAGTTATTATTTTGCGTTTTGTTCACAATTTGAGCGTAACTAAAAACTAAACTAAGGTTTTTTTTTTTTTTTCCCCCTTTTTTTTTTTTAAGGAAATGAAGGAATTTCTTGCTCAGGGCCATAAGACCCAGAATGGGCCTAATAAAGGGGAATAACATGATAAAAATATTAATGAAAAAGATTTTCGAGCCTTATAATAAACGCGTAAAAATTGCAATTTAAACAGACCACTCACTAAATTATAAGATTTCACACCAAAAGAACAACGTTCAGACTTCTTTCACCAGTTCCCTTGTTGGTAACCAACAATTTATCTTCACTCAATGCTCAAATTTCAAAACAATGTAAAAAAATGCAATACAATTTACGAAAATTCGCACATACGATCGTGCTGCATGACTGGAACTCTTAAAAATTAGGCAAATTTTCTGTAGGTACTCGAAATGAGCTGTTCAGCGATATTATCTTTTCATTTGGAATGCTTCGTCTTTTGGCGAAAAAATGGTGTAGAATAGTTATCGTCAGGTATGACATACACATCTATTTATATACGTGAGGGTGTGTGATGAAAGAGCATTCAACCCTAGGAATCAATTCAGAATTCCTCAAAACGGAATTCAATGAAGAAAACTTTCAACAACTTTTGATTTTAAAAATTTCGGACCCTTTACACTAGCTTTAACTCCTCTGAAACATCGCTAAAACATGTTCCAATCCATGTACTGTACAGTTCTTCCTGATATTCTCAATACGAAATAGAATCGGGTTGGATAATTCAACTTATCTGTTTCATCTTGAAAGCCAACCCCGAATAGATAATGATTTTCATTCATTTTGCAGATCTCAGGCTCTGGGGCAAAGGCATTTCTCGTAAGTATAGTGAATGCCTGCAAAACTGTATTTTAAACCTTCTTAACTGTGAGACCCCCTTCTTCTACTGCAACCTATCCTTCTGCTATCTTTGCTGTTACTCTTTACTATGATTAATTTGTCTTCCTTATCTTCCTTTCGTTTGGCTTGGACATTTTTCAAGATTTAATGAAGAAAAAAAATCCTTCCTTCATATTTCTTTTGCACCCCTTCCCTTTTCTTCTCACTTATTTTGCAATTATCTACAGATTCCAAAGACATTAATCACGATCTGCAACAATGAAACCGTCTACCTATCAACTGTTCCCAATGGTATTACTTCGCAGTATTACTTGGTAGAACCCTCGTATAATCCCAAAATAGACACAATGTATCACATCATTGACGACGTTACGACATCCTTTAATCTCCGAAGATCTATAACCTTAGATATTGCCACACCAACCATATTAAAATAGTTCATATCCTTTGTACCTTAACAAATGGCCCAACCACATGTTCCATAGTCACAACCACAAGACCACGGCCGAATAATGCGGTAACGTCAGCACTGCACTGTTAATCTAAGGTCTCAATATACGGGGTGTTGAGGTAATTATGTACGTACCTAACGAAGAATGCTCGCACCCGAGGACATACGATATGAAACGTACTTCAAGGACCAGTACCACCAACGAGAGTTAACTCTCGAGTCAAGTAACACAGAATATAGATAATAACCACGAGTCAATGTTTTCACAGTCCCACCATAAATGTTCATTCCTTCCCACATTAGCCAATCCGCGGATGAATTAGTTAGCATCCGAGACGCTGTCCTCAGATCAATAATTGAATGGGTGGCTGCTGGAAAAACTTTGCATGTTTTTTTTTTCACCAAATTGGGTTTTTATAGAAAAATGTTCAATTAAGCTTGCCTGATCGAATCCAACCTTAAACTAGTGTGTTTTCAAACCGCTTGATAGTTTAAATTGTGTTAGAAAATAGGAAATGGCACTCAGGTTTGATGGGAAAACGTCCCATGTTGTCGTGCGCCTTCCTAGCAACGCAACGACGTATTGCTTGCTGTGTGGTTTTGGATCTTGAACATAATAATACTGTTAAGTATTTACATTTTTACATTACATTTACATTTTATATCCCCCCATGGATTTTAAAATAGCGATTTAGAAATCGTCTATGATCCTAAACGCGTTGAAAAGTTCGTGGAGTGGGATGATATGGAGCGTACAAGATTAAGAGGCAGTGGAAATCCCGACATCAACCTACTGGAAACGCGGGAAAGGCGTTCCTCAGGTAAATCATATTCTATCCCAACCGCCCCCCTGATATACCATATTGGTGGTTGAACAACAAGATCCGAATGAACATAGGTGACAATGATGTTTGCAAACCTATCGTATGCTTTTGCAACACTGATGTTAAGTTTAGTGGAAAAATGTTTTAGGTTGCTTTTCAGTGTGCCGCCAGCTGCAGTTTCAATAATACTCTTCACATTAATCACTCTTCTGAACCACATTAATCAATCCAATACATTCCTGAGCACAAAAGTGAAATTATGTGCACAATAATTACGCAACAAACTACAAATGAATACAATATCTTACAAAAGCAACAAGGGTATGTACATATACACAACTTTCAAAGTGTGATCAATGTGGGGCCAAATTGCACAAAAACTGTGATGGACAAAGTACATTATTGTCATCAAAATGAGAAATAAATAAAATCGGTAAAAAACTGCAGATTCTGGAAAATTTTGATAAAATTTATGAAGTGTAATAATGGCATAACTGGAGTGCAATACTTGCGCAACAGGCTACAATTGAATACAATTTCTAACGAAGGCGACAAGGGTATGTACATATACACAACTTTCAAAGTGTGATCAATACGGAGCCAAATTCATATTTATCAGCAGAATATAACCTTGAACCATTATGGATTATAATGATCCCAAATTATTAGCACAAAATTGTACTGGACAAAGTACGGTCATTAAAATGAGCATTAAATAAAATCGGTAAAAAAAACTGCAGATTCTGGAAAATTTTGATAGAATTTTTTCGAATAGCAATAATAAATCAATACATTCCTGAGCACAAAATGTAATTATGTGCGCAATAAGAGTCATAGATAAAAATTGGGATGGACAAAGTACATTATTGCCATTAAAATGAGCATTAAATAAAATTGTAAAAGATTCTGGAAAAATTCAATAAAATTCCTTGCCTTTTATTTATCTTCTTTTCTTACTCATATGCTTATTGTCTTAATTATTTTTCTATTTGTTTTAAACGATCAAGACTTGGTTCATTTCTCGGTTCAAACATAACTATATTTTCTGTGATCAATAAATACGTGCAATGTAAACAATAATATGCAGTATCAGCATTACGTGCTCTTATTGCGCACATAATAAAACTGTTGTGATCAGGAATGTATTGGATTTTTCAAAAAAAAGAAAAAAGACCAGAAAAAAACCATCAAAGAAAATTTAATCAAAATTTTCCAGGATCTGCAGTTTTTTACCGATTTTATTTAATGCTCATTGTCAAGACATGGGTTCTAAATTACTTTGTCCAGAACAATTTTGTGCAATTTAGCCCCATATTGATTACACTTTGAATGTTGTGTATATGTCGCCTTGTCGCCTTCACAAGATACTGTATTCAATTGCAGCCTGTTGCGTGAGTATTGTGCAAATAATTTCACTTCTGTGCTCAGGAATGTATTGGATTATTCAAAAAAGAAAAGAAATACTTGAATTGATTATAAATGAGGAAAACCGGGAAAACTAAATCTTTGCATTTAAAAAAAATTTCATTTAGTTGTTTGAAATCCTATGTATGTATACACAAGATTCAAAGTCAACACCTACGAGGATTTGAAAAAGACTTCAGTTGATGAAACAAAAGAAGTAAATTTTAGCATTTTTAAAACATTCTATTTGCATAATGCGTTGCGACGTCATGAAAAGATGGATGCTGTTGGTTTTTCTGCTCTCCTGTAAAGTGATGTTTTTTCATGTTCACGGGCGTTTTTCTCCGGAACGGTTGACCCTATTCGCTTGATTTTTGTTTTGTTTTGAAGAAGAGATTTGGGCCAAGATATTAGAGAGTTATAGCAAACCACAAAAGGGGCCCGTTAGACCCTCGCATGGATACTATAGCAACGGGCCCCCGTGACCTTGACGCGGTTTAGGAAACGGGAGACGTCAAACATGAAGAAACTTTACCGGGGGCTCAGAGATCACTTCGTATGCCCGGCAAACGGTTAGCCTTCCCAAAGGGTAACCAGACTCACTTCGTATGCCCGGCAAACGGTTAGCCTTCCCAAAGAGTAACCAGACTGCTCTGCTTGCGGCGTCGACTTTCGGTTTCTTACTGTAGGACTTTCAGTAAGAAAAATCGTGCATAGTTGAATAGGTACTTACCTCTAAACAGTCCTGAAGCAGGGGCAAATGTTCTCGATGGAACCTCAGTTGTAGCACAACATCCTCGTTCGATAGTTGTGCGAGGTCAAAATTATGTGCCAGGGCTCGTTGCATTGGCATTCTTCGCTCCCCAAGTGCAAGGAAATATGCCTCAATTGTTCCTTCCACTTCTTCCCATTCCACTACACCAACACTGTGAAGTGCTATCATATTTTCTATTATTTCCATTTGTATTTTTAGTAGAATATTTTATGCAAGAAAGTGAACCACAGCTCGCTCAAAATTAATCAAAAACACAATTCGCGTCACTTTAGCGGTAGTATGCAAAGTTTGGTGTGACTTTAAACCTCAACGCAACCGGGGGTTCTCCACCATATGTTCAAATTCGCTAAAGAACGGTAGCATCTCGTTTTGCTCGCTCCAACTACCGGTCACGGGCCTCGTTGAGTTGTCGTCACCCGTTTCTGAAGTTTAAAAAAAAAAAAAAAATCCGTGATATCCACGAATTTGTGTTTTTGAGATACCTGGAAACCAACCCCTATGTTAATTGAAAATTGAGAATATGAGGAACAAAAGAGAGAGAGAGAAACAAAAAAACTCTGAAATTGGTTGCAGGGGGGCTGAGGAAAACGCCTTTAAAAAGAGGACTATTAATGGCCGGAGAGGGGTGGGTGCCGGGTCCCCTTAAGCTGACCCGGAAAGTCAAAAAATTTTTTTTTTTTTTTTTTTAATGGCAAGTATTACTCTAACATCTAACGAATGGATATATCCAAAAATTAATTCAAGATGCAAAGTGGAAGGGTAACAAATAAAAGTTTTACCTAGTGCAGACCCGCACCGTACGCTGGATCATCACCCTCTTCCTCCTCGGACATTTCCTCTAAATTCTTTTTGGCGCGGATTGATATCAACAATGTCATGCTTGTGGTTACTTCCATAACACTCATAATTCCTTATATTGTCTATAATTTTCCTATCAGATGTGGTGAGAACAGTCTGGAAAGGCGCACACTCGACAGGTCTCGGCGTTTCCATAGAAGCAAGTTGCGGCGTTTCAACAAGGTCTCCTGCATGGGGTTTTTCTGGCCATCGACGTGGCATTACCCTCTTTTTGAAAATTCTCATTGATTTCGGCATTTTCAATTCACAAATCACAACACAACGCACCAACACGAAACACGAACAACGCAACACAATAAATTCACCAACCGAATTCGTGAAAACACTCGAAAGCAAGGTTTGTGGTTACTAACAATGAAGGAATTTCACAAACAAGATCTAGATTCGATTAGATACAAACAATAGATACAAACAATCCGAACGTCAATACTGAGTTGTGATTGGTCACCACTGTTTTGAAAACCAATTGAAGTTCGAGAATCTTGATGGTGGTAAAAGTCGATCATTTTGGTCGCTAGGCACGTAGCGTTTTCCCGCCTTCACTTCAAATCGCTCTCCTGAACAATTTACTTTTTCCCGACAAATGTTCCTTTTTCTCAGGAACTACTAATCCAATTATCTTGATTTTTGTTTGGTTTTGAAGAAGACACCTAGGAGAAGGAACTGTCGGATCCTTTCAGCAATTTTTTAATTCTAACACTTCCAAAGCCAGCGCAGAAGCAGAAAAAAACCCCCGTTTATTCGGAGGTCTAGACAAAAAAAGTACGGGAAGTAGAAAGAAAAGGACAGGAGTGTCGAAAGTCGAGAATATACTGTACAAAAAAAAGAGAGAGAGAGAGAGAGAGAGAGAATGAGAATCGGTTGGATAGGGGCTGAGAAAAAGGTACCCAGAAACACCTCCACTTAGGGCGGGAGGGGGTTGGGTTCCGGGTTCCCTTAAGATAGTCGTGGCCAGTCACAAGACTGAAACGTCCCACAGACTCAGTTCTCATAAGATGCTTAGGTACGCGGTTTCCAATCTCCAACAAACTTGCTCATCCCTTGCCTTTCGCCAAGCTCCGTTTTATCTCCTTCATTCTCTCTCTTGTAGCACACTTAATACTTCGTTCTGCAGATCGATAAGCAACTGAGATAACCTCTTGATAAGTTAAGATAAATCTCATCGCGATTCGTATTACGCCCTCTTGTCAATATCTCTATTTTCTATTCAACTTACCTATTCAATGAAGCCAATTGAGCCAAATTCATCATCTGATCGTGTTCCATAGCATTTTCTTGGATGGAAGATCGATCTTCTCTTCACCAAGCAATTCTTCTAATTCCACTGCGACTTCATGTGTAATTTTATATACCAAAACTTGTAGTTGGTGCTTACTTTACCTTTTTCTGCTGTTTTTGCTTTCCCTAACCCTATCTGAAATGAAGTGTTGTATCATGATAGCTTAACTATGTCATCCATGGATAATATAAACATAATACCCATGGTTGTAGCCCAGTCAAATAAAGACAAAGAAGAAATCGATGAGGAGACTCTTATCATTCGACTCTAATCATACATTTTACATCTTAACTTTACATCTTATGGTTCCTTTGTTCTTCAATGTTATGGTTCTTTGTGTTTTAACAACTGTATGTGGACTATAATACCCAAAAGAGGGTTTGTGGGGCTCAAAGTATTGAGGTATGGAGCCTATGAAGCCATACTGAACTACAATGAAGTTCTCATTAGGAAGTGCATTGCCTTCGAGTTGCTTGGAATAGATCCTGGAAAATTTTTTGTCGAAGGACTGAAAACATAGATTTGATACATATCAAAATAGTGTGAAATCGTCAAAAAAAAAAAAGGTAGACGACAAGAACGACGTAGTGCAAGGAAAAACTTGGAAGACGGGTACGAGGAAGAGGAACTGGACGAGCCAGCCTATGCTGCCGGCCTGTACTGAAACAAAAAATTTACGCACTTGTAAGCATAAATTTGACTATGTTATTGACTTTAATTATTCCCTAGGTGTTAATACATCGTTTTATGGAAGAAAGAAAAATCGATTTTTCCCAAATTTTTTGCTGCCGGGTCCCCCCTTAATGCACATCTCTATAGGATTCGGGTGAAGGATAACCCAAACTGCGCCCTCTGTGGATCGACCCTACTAATTGAATACCGACCACCTTTGAGGTCCTCGGTCCTCCTCAACTTAAGAACTTGAGAAGTACATTCCTACCTGAAGAAACCAACTGGTAGAAGATTTCAAAATTATACTGGGCTGCAAGAGGCCGAATGGCAGAAATGCCTATGACCTAAAGCGTAGGGAAAAAAGAGATATTGGGGCAACTTGCAGAGAAGGTTATGGATTCTCTCGGATTCCAGTGTCGAGTAGGAGGATTAACCTGTAATAACAAAAACAACGCTTTAAAACTCGAATATTAGAATTTATTTTACAAGTGATCAGCTAAGTGAGCGAGCATTATCAGCAACCTAATGAATGAATCTCATTGTGTGAGCTAGCGTACACCACGAAAAAAGACGGAAATGATTTGCTAGGTCAGCAATAAATTCCTAAAATGAATACGATGAAACATTGAAATCATGATAATCTGAACACTAAAAAGGACAACTACGAATTTATTTTCTCAAACTTCACACGTAAAGGACAAAATACTTAGTTTATTATTAGATTGCTTGCGAATTACTACAGATATCTGTAATAAAAGGGAAGTGACGAAGTATTACGATACTGAAGGAATTATATTCGTCTTCGTTGAATGTAATTATGGTACGTGAATAAATTAATTTAATACATATAGAGCAGAGGTGATGTCGCGCGTAATGGAATATTTTGACTGCTCAATCGATACAACTCTTTGCCAAAATGATCAGTGCAAATTATGGTTCATGGTTCTTATTAGAATGCAAGAATCACAAGGCAAAAGTAACGGACAAACAGATTTCATTTATTTTATTTTTTTAATAATCATTTACCTATTGTACAACTTATAGGAAATTGGACGCTGTGTAGGTCTAAAAACAAAAGTTTCACGTGATACTTAGTAAATTATAATTGGTTCTATACCTATATAGTAAAACATTGAAACGACAAATGCGGACGCGGATAAGGATGGATGAGTAATCTAATCTTAGGTCAGTACGGAATCGTCAGAACAAACAAACTACACGTATGCATGAATGTGAACTTTCCAGCAACCAATTCATCAAACACGTAACTGAATGTTTTACCTTCGTCCGAACTTACGTCACGCCATCAAATGATAACAGTAATATAGCATTTTTCAGTCAAATGAAACCTTTTGAAGTGTAAACTTCTATAGACGCACCGCGTCGAAAAATTTAGTTTGGTGTGAATGCGATTTTACCGTCACGCTGTTTTGACAACCAAGCCGTTGCTGGGGAAATCAAACTTCTTTATTTTTCTTCGGACAAAAATCGTTCTCCACTCGTTGGAAAGCTCTCGATTTATCACGCATTTCTTTCGTACTTGATCTTCTATTCATGTCGTAGTTTTATACTTATTCATGTTATAAATGGATATAGTAAACAATGCCGCTAGTTTTGTTGTCACGTGGTTGAGAAGATAATATTGCTTATAGTAATTGTAGACACGCACCATAACAGAAAATTACCTACTTAGGTACTCTGTTCTAATTTCCATTTTTAAAACATTTATGCCGTAGTTTAAAATTTATTTACATTCACGAATTAGCGGGAAGAAAGCATGTTCCATGTTTTAGCATTTTAGCCGAAGGCTCAAGGCGGAAAGTTACCGAGGGTCAAGCAGGGCCGCCACATAGGGGGGGCAAGTGGGTACTGTTGCCCCGGGCCCGGGCCCTGGGGGGGCCCGGTCCGATCCTGCATTTAGTAAATAAAGTATTTTAGAATTTTTAGGCCTACATATAACAGAGTGTATTACACTTGACGGGCCCTGATCAGATTATATTTGATTTACTACACGAGACTGTTTCTCTCAAACAGTTGCGATGATCGCGATGGCCCAAAATATTACTCTTAAAACTTTACCGTCTTTACCAGTTGGCACTCTACTGAAGACTTGGGAGAGATCATCCATGGGCCAAGAAAGGTTCAATTCCCTTGCCATTCTCAGCATTAAGCACAAGTTAGCATCCAAACTTGACTTTTCTGAGGTTATTAAAGAATTTTCGCTTAAAAAGGCACGAAAGTTTTACGTGTTTTGTCTTGTATTTTTCAAATGCAAATACACTTTTCATCACTTCACTTTATTAGTTTTAAAATGTTTCATTTCATAAAACATGAAATTATAGCCGATTACAGTTTTCTATATTTAAAAAGTTTTCCACAATGATAATCACAATAATTACAGAATGCTATTATAACTCAACGAACCGAACTTCTCATTTTACTAATTCATATATTTGATAGTTTTTCACTAAATAATTCTTGTATCTTTTGTTGTTATAAATCTAATTCTTTACTGCATAGCTTCATTACAAGTAGATAAACTGTAATAAAACAATTATATTTTTGTAGATTTTTTTTTTTTTCAAAATTAATACCTAAATGTATTTTTTCAAACATAATCATTGTTTCAATTTATTCCGTCAGCCATCTTGCATACAGAGACTTCCTTTTTAATCCGTCCATATCATTAAAATAAAGTTAATTGTATGTGTTGATTAATGATTATATAAAATTTAGTCAATCTTAATTTCTGCCACAATCGTCTAATTGAGGAATGAGTAAACTGGAACTTCTCTGAATGCGCCCTTTATTCACAAACAATTGTATTTAAAGTAGTTAAAATAAAAATCCTATGACTGATTGGATATAGAATTTTTGTTTCAAGGTAATTTATGGCATTTTTATGGTTTTGTAATTGGTTGGTAATTACTAGAGTATGAATACTTGAATTTTCAATTCTTAAGTTACACTTTACTTTTGATTAAATGTTGAATAAAACGTAGTGAAGTAGTAAGAGTTCAGCCCCTCAAGTGTTCTTATTCGAACACTGAACCTTGGTAGGAAGTATAAATGATTTTTCGTTTAGTTAGAGAAGGTTTAATAGTTTTTTTTTTTAAACAATTATCATACCCATCTCTAGTAAAAGTGGCGCGACAAAAAAAAAAAAAAAAAAAAAAGGGGGGGGGGGGGGGGAGGCCCGTGGCCAGAATCTGGTCCCGGGCCCGACTTGGAGATGTGGCGGCCCTGGGGTCAAGGGCGGAGCCTGTCCACTTTTACTTTCGCAAAATCCCAACAGAGAGGAAAAGTAATGTCCACTTTTACTTTCCCAACATCCCAACAGAGTGGAAAGTATAGTCCACTTTTACTTTCCCAACACCCCAACAGAGTGGAAAGTAATCTCCAATTTTACTTTCCCAACATCCCAACAGATTGGAAAGTTTTTTCGGTAACCAAAATCATTTCCATAATATATTTTATATTTATTGTATTTAGCAGAAAATCGTCATAGAAGTTTACACTTCTCCCGTGTGGTCTTTAGCACACCTGGTTTTCTATCAAATTAAACTTCGTAACTACCAAATGAAACATTGTTCCAATCAAAGGAAACCTCGTACCTACCAAATGAAAGACCTTATCAACCAAATGAAACTTTTTTCGAACAAATGGAACCTCATTTCAATCAAATGGAACTTCTTCGAATCATCCACATAATAATTACATTTTATTTCTGATTTTCGGTAAACAGAAGCACTACAAATTAATTTAGTGGAACGGGTGTCCAGAAGCTGCGGCAGCAGTTTCATCATCATGTTATCACGAATTTGGAGCAGTCTGCCGCGGTGATCCTAGAAAAATAGATAGTAGTCAAATTGAAATAGATTTGAGACAAACAGGCTGGGCTCCAATCATTGAATTCGCTTTAAGGACGCCCCTCTGAAGCTAGGTAACATTCGCGAGGCTTCGCATATTATAGGAGGGACGCCCTATTGAAATTGATTACCGAGACGCATTTTTATGGGTTGTATTCGTGTAATCGCCGACAGACGAATACGATGACACGAATACAAATATAATCGCGCAGTTGACTCAGAATCAACGAATAATTATTGACTACAATCGTATTCGTTTCGACAGTAAGATTATGCACAATACTGACCTGTACCATCCGTTTTGATGTAATATAGCTTCATAACCCCCAGTGCGCCCCACCCTCGGAGATACCCTGATCGGCATCATGTTCGAACACTAAAGGGTAGAATATATGTGCTGAAATATTACAAAATCGAGACCTCAAAATTTTTCTGGATAATAGTAATGTTTTCTGAGATTAAATCATAGATATTTACCTAAAGAATAGAATGAAACCAGACGGGTCGCTATGGGCTTACAGAGGACGCAGAATTTTCCACTTCTAACTTCAGTATCTAACACCTTCAATTGGAGAATGTAGATAATTAGTAAAACACAACTACTTTTATAATTATACGGATCCGGTAGCCTAGCAACTTCAGACGCTCTTACAAATGAAGAAATTCTTATTAGGTTCGTTTGTGTAAGGGCAAAATGGCGAGAATAATTGTACAGCCCCTCGGAGAGGAGTATAATCACCTAGTCGACGAAACGGAAATGTGGATACTGCAAACTGAAATACCTTCTGGGGCTAGCCGATATGCGATTTTTCCCTATAAAAATATCCATTGTTCAGTATCCATCAAATTCCCCTACGAACTTCCCCTACTTTTCACTCCCTACTTGATCAAGCTTGGTTGTTTCCTGTATCCTTTTATTAATTTTTGATTGTTGATAGATACCTTTATCGTTTCTATTATACAATTTACGAATCAAATCACAGTTAAAATAAAGATGGAAAAAACATAGAAGTCTTCTATGGGGATTGAAATAGTTTAATAGAAAAGATTAAAATAATATATTGTAGCAATATTTCTATTCTAACCTAGCATATTGATGATTTGAGTTTGTTGTATACATTTTGTTGTTTTTCGTTCTCGGTTTCTCGCCCCGTTTTTTATTCCGCGTACTCATACAATACAATTGTGTGATATTGTCCAAAAAGTGTTTTTTGCGCAGAAGTAACAATGGAGGATAAACCTGTGAGAGGGAAACGACCACATACTTACCTAAATATACGATTTTGTAGGCAGTAAGTCTAGATTAATAGTAGGTATATATGCCTAGTACTCCTTATTTCATCCGTAGGTATTCGTATATTTACCGTAGTTTTTCAACGTTCTGATTATTGGTTGATTTGATAATATTGTTTCTAAATGGTATCAGGTATTCTTTAATAATCCATAGGTAGGTTTGTGAATATGAAAGCGCACGTGATTTCAAAACATTACAAAAAACCATTGGAAATCACCTTAAATATGAACGTTTGACAGTTTATTATACAGTCTTCGTATAATAAACTATACTAAATACTAAACCTGTAAAATAAAACGAAATCCTTGACTGTTGCCCCTCCATGAAAAATGACTTAGCTACGCCACTGTCAGCACGGGAGAAATCTCAAAGGGTAAAACTACAAAATGCTGCAAATTACAACGCAAAGGTTATTTATTCCAGAATTAGATAGCCCTTCTATGCTGATCATTGGCCGATAATCACCATTATAGTAAATGTTTTTAGTAAGCCTATTATACGCTCCGTTTATAGTTATGAAAAAGTGTCAAAAACTGAAAAACCTAGCATCCAAACTGCACGCTCGCGAGATACATGGAAATACAAAAACTTTCCTACTCAAAATTTGTTACCGACTATTTTTTAGGTCGCTATTTTTTATAAGACTGAAGATTGAGCTTTGAACAGTACTAATCCATTCGATTCTGATTGAAATCCAAAAAAAAAAAACCACAAAGAGAAGGAAACTACAATAAACACTTGTTTTTGACATTTGACGTCTGGTATCGTCGACAAATGGCGATAATATCAACGTTGAATTAAATCGGATCGCTCTGAAATACGTTCCAATCGATTAAACACGCCAAAAACTATCGCCATCCTTGCACAAAACACGTTATTGTGAGACGTTTCGTCACGGATTGGATTGAATCGGGATCGGAATTGTGGGAGTATCTCTGTAATTGAATTGAGCTGACATTATTAGGGTTCATTCCCACATGAGGAGTCCAGCTGTGCATGAAGCTGTAAAATAATCAACAGGAGGTACCTTAGTGCAATACTTGCATGTCCAAAACTGCTATAGACCATATATTTGTTAAAACTAAAATACTTGAACTTTCCCCAGCTGTCATTAAGAGTACGATAACTGACCACTTTTCCACGGCCCTAATTATGCCACTAAAAACCCATCTGAGCCGCAAGAAAATGTACAATTTGAAAAAAGTAGATGAAGATAAACTTAGGATACTACTTAGTGAAACTAACTGGTCAACAGTAACAAAGACCAACGATGTTAACCTTGCTGCAAATGAATTTATAAGATTGTTGAACGCCGGCGTTGAAATGGCTACCGAACTTAAAAAAATTACTAGCAGGGAAGTCAAACTAACACCCTGGATAACTAGGCCTGATTAAATCAATAAGGATAAGAGATAAACTGAAAAAATATACACAACTTTCAAAGTGTGATCATTATGGAGCCAAATTCATATTTCCTAGCAGAATATAACCTGGAAAAAGGTTGAACCATAATAGATTAGAATGATCGCAAAATGTTCACAACAGCAACATTCCCTGAAGGCTGCTGGAGAAATTCGTGAAAAAAATTATGTAGGACAAAGCAGCGTTACTGGTGTATATAAACGAAGTGGTCATTAGATGAATGTATATATTTAAAAAGTCAAAATTAATTATTTATGGAGGAATGAAATCATATAAAATCGACATTCTCAACCCATATTAATAAATTACATGTACGCCAAAAAATCATTGTAAAAATTATGCTGTCTTTACCGATTAGGACTCCATCTGACAATGTATTTAATATCGCTAAGCTATTTACTATAAGGCAATTATATGTTAAAAATTTACTTCTGCAATTCCATAAGGATCCACAAATAATAGGTTCACAACGTAACCCAATGTATACAACAAGGTACGTAGCCGCAGGAAATGTAATTGCACCCAGACCAAGACTAACGTTGTCAACTCACAATCCGAAATTCATTATTTAAATATCCACAGAGCGCTAGAGGGCGAGCCAAATTCATATTTCCTAGCAGAATATAACCTGGAAAAAGGTTGAACCATAATAGATTAGAATGATCGCAAAATGTTGGTGCAAAATTATGTAGGACAAAGCACGTTACTGTCATTAGATTAGTATTTAATAAAATCGGTAAAAAAAAAGAAAGAAAAAAGTTCTTTTCATTTTATTCATTTGTTTATTTATCATTATTATTATTATTTTTCAATCAACTGAAGTCTTTTTCTTTTTTGAACAATCCAATACAGAAGTGAAATTATGTGCACAATACTTACGCAACAGGCTGCAATTGAATACAATATCTTACAAAAGCGACAAGGTTAAGTACATATACACAACTTTCAAAGTGTGAGCAATGTGGGGCCAAATCGCACAAAATTGTGCTGGACAAAGTATAATATTGTCATCACAATGAGCATTAAATAAAATCGGTAAAAAACTCCAGAATTTGAAAAATTTTGAAAAAATGTTTTTAAACTTTTTTTTTCCCTTCTGTCATTTTTTCTCTTTTGAAAAATGAAATACATTCCTGAGCACAAAAGTGTAATTATGTGCGCAAGAAGAGCACATAATGCTGATACTGCATATTATTGCCAACATTGCACATGTCCAACCTTCATAGAAAGGATCGCTGTAATTGAATTGAGCTGACATTATTAGGGTTCATTCGCACATGAGGAGTCCAGCTGTGCATGAAGCTGTAAAATAATCAACAGGAGGTACCTTAGTGCAATACTTGCCCAACAGGCTAGAATTTATTACAATTTCCCATAAAGGAGACTAGGGTATGTACATATACACAACTTTCAAAGTGTGATCATTATGGAGCCAAATTCATATTTCCTAGCAGAATATAACCTGGAAAAAGGTTGAACCATAATGGATTAGAATGATCCCAAAATGTTGGTGCAAAATTATGTAGGACAAAGCACGTTATTGTCATTAGATGAGTATTTAATAAAATCGGTTTAAAATTTTAAAAAAAAAACTGCAGATTCTGGAGAAATGTATTGCAATTTTTTTTCCCCATGCAAAAATTTAGTTTTCTATTATTCTTTCAATCAACTGAAGGCTTTTTTCTCTTTTGAACAATCCAATACATTTCTGAGCACAGAAGTAAAATTATGTGCCCAATACTTACACAACAGGCTGCAATTGAATATAAAATCTTACAAAAGCGACAAGGGTATGTGCATATACACAATGTTCAAAGTGTGATCAATATGGGGCCAAATTCCAAAAAACTGCTGGACAAAGTACATTATTGTCATCAAAATGAGAATTAAATAAAATCGGTAAAAAAAACTGCAGATTCTGGAGAATTTTGATAGAAATTTTTCAAATGGTCCCCCCCCCCCCCCCCTCTCATTTGAATATTCCAATACATTCCTGAGCACAAAAGTGTATTCATGTGTTCAATAAGAGTCACAGATCAAAATTGGGCTGGACAAAGTACGATGTTGTCATTAAAATGAGCGATAAATAAAATCTGTAAAAGATTCTGGAAAAATTTAATACAATGTTTTAAAAATGCTAAAAACCCTCGCTCGGAGATACCCTGATCGGCATCCTGTTCGATCAACACTAAAGGGTAGAATATATGGGCTGAAATATCACAAAATGGAGACCTCAAATTTCATAGATATTTACCTAAAGAATACAACGAAACCAGACGGGTCGCTAAGGGCTTACACAGGCCGCAGAATTTTACACTTCTAACTTCAGTATCTAACACCTTCAATTGGAGAATGTAGCTGAAAACTTGCTCGAGTCATTGAGCAAACACATGTAGTTCATCTTAATGAACCGTTCAATAACGATTTCATTATTGATCACTTTGATTTGAGGTGTCATCTTAATAAACCGTTCAATAACGATTTGATTATTGATCACATTGATTTGAGGTGAAAATGTGAAATAGGTAAACCATGGCCACTTCAATTTGTTTTAATTTGAGGTAAAAACACGACTTACATTATCAGGAAACGTAAAGCTAAGTAGTGGTCGATGGTGTGTAAAGTAGGACACATAAGCAAGCGTTTGTACATTGGATACGTTTCTCGTGAAGACACCGTCGACACACGTCATAATTTCGTGTCGTGGAAACGTCCGAAGAACTATTCAATGTACAGCCGAATGTTTCAGTCATGATAGCATGGCTAAAGCATGTTCCATGTTTTTTGAATTTTAGCCGCAGGCTCTAAGCAGTAAGCATCTGGGGGTGCAGGGGGCTTGCCCCCTGGCGAGGCGCGCAGCGCCGAGTTTTTGCGCTGAAGTAACAATTGAGGATAAACCTATGAGAGGGAAACGACCACATACTTACCTACATATATGATTTTGCAGGCAGTAATTCTAGTTTAATAGTAGGTATATAAGCCTAGTGCTCCTTATTTCATCCGTGGGTATTCGTATATTTACCGTTGTTTTCAACGTTCTGATTATTAGTTGATTGGATAATATTGTTTCTAAATGGTATCAGATATTCTTTAATAATCCATAGGTAAGGTTTGTGAATATGAAAGCGCATGTGATTTCAAATCATTACAAAAACCATTGGAAATCATCTTATATGAACGTTCGACAGTTTATTATACAGTCTTCGTATATACAACAAGTACTAGAAATTAATACTAAAACTGTAAAATAAAACGAAATCCTTGACTGTTGCCCCTCCATGAAAAATGACTTAGCTACGCCACTGTCAGCACGAGAGGAATCTCAAAGGGTAAAACCACAAAATGCTGATAATTACCACACAAAGATTATTTATTTCAGAATTAGATAGCCCTTCTATGCAGATCATTGGCCAATAATCACCATTATAGTAAATGTTTTTAGTAAGCCTATTATACGCTCCGTTTATAGTTATGAAAAAATGCCAAAAACTGAAAAACCTAACATCGAAATTGCACGTTCGCGAGATACATGGAAATACAAAAACTTTCCTACTCAAAATATGTTATCGACTATTTTTTAGGTCGCTATTTTTTATAAGACTGAAGATTGAGCTTTGAACAGTACTAATCCATTCGATTCTGATTCGAAATCTAAAAAAAAAAAAAAAACAAAGGAGATTACATTTGACATTTGACGTCTGGTATCGTAGACAAATGTCGATAATATCAACGTTGCCTGAAATCGGATCGCTCTGAAAGACGTTCCAATCGATTCAATACGCCAAAAACTATTGCCATCCTTGCACAAAACACGTTATTGTGAGACGTTTCGTTACGGATTTGATTGGATCGGAATCGGAATCGTGGGATGCTAATCGATTTTCAATTAAATCAAAAAATCGATTTGTCACCTCTGATTTCCGATTTTTTGCAATCGATTGATTGTACCGATTTCTATTCGAAAATAGATTGTTTTTTGTAAAAACCATTTTCATTGCGGTTTTCTGTATTTTATTCTCACGAAATATTCTCTAGTCTAAATATTTATTCTCACGAAACAGGGAATAGACAAGACTCTCCCAACCTTTCAAATATTGCAATCAAGTACGCAACCTCGGTGTTTACTTCAGTCCCAAGTTTTTGCAAGGCAGGCTTTTATCTAAGGCAGGTCTCGTGCTTACCCAGGAACTCAACAGGTTGAAAGGCAACACACTTTCCAAGTAATTTTTTTGAACAGCGTACCCGAAGATTACTTTTTCAGTGTGTGGTCCAGAATACCTTGTACAAACTTTGCTCATTGATCACACCAACTTCCTCATTATATATTTACTATGCAAAAGATGCCATGCATAGTTACAGTAACAGTACCTACCAATATTTTCCTAAATAGTTTTATAAGGTAAAATATTCAATCAACTAGGATACATCATACTGTTCTTATACAACAGATAATTTTTTTATTGTGTTAATAATTTTCGATAGTTGATCATTTTTTCAATTGCGCCTTTCAAATATTGCAATCAAGTACGTAACCTCCCAAGCGAGAGGCTTCTTTCTAAGGCAGGTCTCGTGCTTACCCAGGAACTCAACAGGTTGAAAGGCGACTACCAAGTTATTATTTTTGAACAGCGTACCCGAAGATTACTTTTTCAGTGTGTAGTCCAGAATACCTTGTACATACTTTATTTATGATTCTTTTTTAAACGTGGCTCACCCAAACTATGCTCATTGATCACCCCAACTTCCTCATTATATATTTACTATGCAAAAGATGCCATGCATAGTTACAGTAACAGTACCTACCAATATTTATCTAAATAGTTTTATAAGGCAAAATATTTAATTAACTAGGATACATCATGCTGTTCTTATACAACAGATAATTTTTTTATTGTGTTAAAAATAGATTTTTATTAAAAATCGATTCTTTGCCCAATTAATCGTGAGCTCTCGATTAAAAATCGATTGTTGGCTACCGATTTTGCATTCCTAGTGGGAGGCTCACTGTAATTGAATTCAGCTGACATTATTAGGGTTCATTCGCACATGAGGAGTCCAGCTGTGCATGAAGCTGTAAAATAATCAACAGGAGGTACCTTAGTCCAATACTAGCCCAACAGGCTACAATTGAATACAATTTCCCATAAAGGCGACAAGGGTAGGTATGTACATAAACACAACTTTCAAAGTGTGATCAATGTGGGGCCAAATTCATATATTCTAGCAGAACCTGGAAAAAGGTAGAACCATAATGGATTAGAATATTCCCAAAATTTTTGTGCAAAATTATGTAGGACAAAACACGTTATTGTCATTAAATGAGTATTTAATAAAATCTGTAAAAAAATAAAAATAAAAAAGTAGATTCTGGAGGAATGTAATACATTTTTTTTTTTTTTTAATGCTAAAATTTAGTTCTTTTCATTTTATTCATTTATTTTATTTATTATTTATTTGTTTATTTTATTTTATTTTTTTTTTTTTTTTTAACGGAAGTTTTTCGTCTTTTTTGAACAATCCAATTCATTCCTGAGCACAGAAGTGAAATCATGAGCACAATACTTTTGCAACAGGCTGCATTTGAATACAATATCTTACAAAAGCGACAAGGGTATGTACATATACACAACTTTCAAAATGTGATCAATGTGGGGCCGAATTGCACAAAACTGTGCTGGACAAAATACATTATTGTCATCAAAATGAGCATTAAATAAAATCGGTAAAAAAACGGCAGATTCTGGAAAAATTTTATGAAATTTATAAAGTGTAATTATGTGCACAACAACTGGAGTGCAATACTTGCGCAACAGGCTACAATTGAATACAATTTCTAATGAAGGCGACAAGGGCATATGCACATATACAAAACTTTCGAAGTGTGATCAATATGGAGCCAAATTCATATTTTTTAGCAGAATATAACATTGAATCATTATGGATTAGAATGATCAAAAAATGCTTCAAAATGTTGCTTGACAAAGTACGTTATAGTCATTAAAATCAACATCTAATAAAATCGGTAAAAAACTGCGGATTCTGGAAAAAATTTATGAAATTACTTCTAAATGCTAAAATTCAGTTCTTTTTTTTTTTTTCAATCAACTGAAGTCCTTTTTTTATTTTTTGAAAAATCCAATACATTCCTGAGCCCCAAAGTGTGATTATGTGCACAATTAGAACACATAATGCTGACACTGCATATATTATTGCTTATATTGCACATGTCCAACCTTCATCTTCTTCGAATTTCTCCACATGTGGTCAATTTTCAAATGACACAAGTAATACATGATATTGCGGTATTTTTTCACACTGAATCGCGTAGTAATGTTCATTAATTAATATTCATAATGAGAACTTCGAAAAACACCGACAAAACAGCCATTATCTCACATTTCCCCACTCATTTCCACACAGCGCAGAACGTAAGTACTAAAACTTCGTGTTCTCTGTGTTTTTCGAAGTAGGTGTTGAGTTTGAATCAGGTATCATATAGGGTTTTAAAAAAATAAAAAATAAAAATGTTAAACGTTAAAATTCAGTTTTTCCTCGTTTCCCTTTTTTTAATCAACGGAAGTAATTTTTTCTTTTTAGAATAATCCAATACAATACATTCCTGAGCACTGTGTTTATATCGGTGTATATATATAGGTATATATCCTGAGTGTTTATATAGGTATATTGTCTGGAAACGGAATATCAATAAAGAACAATTTCAAAGATTTTTGTTTCGATGTCATTGCAATAGCTTCATCTTCTACAAAAAAATCACTGAATGATAATTATAAATGTAATAATGCAAATATTTCGGAATTCATTTTCAGAAATCATGTATCCAACCGCTTCGTCTCCTGTTTAAAATGAGATCAGTTCAACTTTATTTAAAAACTTACAAGCCCATAGTTCCATAACATGATGTTTTTACTCGTAATTCTCAAACCAGCACTTTATTAATTCCGAGGTACCGCACCACATTGGCACAAAACTTCTTCATTTATCATTCGATAAATATTATTAATACTTTCTCCTCTGATTTACGAACTAAAATGTTGAGTTCTTCTAATAATAATAATAGTTTTAAATTCAAATTATTAAAGGACCATTATAATGAACTTGATACAGAACGAAAATAGCATCATTTAGAATTTTTATTCATTTATCTTTTATTTTATTTTTATTTTATTTTATTATTTTTTTTTTTTTTCTCTCTCTCTCGTTCTTTCTTTTTTCTAATGTATTGCTCAATCTTCTTCAATTCTGTTGTCAGTCATATTGATTTCTGCAGACGGGACTGACTCTTCCGCTACCACGGGCAGTAGCCCATATTGGGGAATAATTTTCCGACAATGTAAGGGTTAAGTCTAACTTAACTACTTAGTAGTTGCTAATGATTTATTTTGTATTTAACCCTATCGATGTATAGAAATGTGATAATTTTGTTTATTGGAAAATAAATTACTTTAAAAATGAACCCATAAAAACAAGTTTTTAATGTAACTCTTTCTTTTTCTCATGTTCTCAGTTAATTTTATTGTTGTTTCAATATTTGGTAGTTTCTTGGCAACAGTAAATTGAAACAAAATCACATTGTTTCAAAATTACATTGATAATAACTTAAATTAAATTGACAAGGAAAATCATTTAATATTTTATTGACCCTGGATTCGTTGTCATTTTATGCAGACGTTCAATAGTATCCTTCTCCTCCCTCCTCCTCCTCCGTCACTCCTCCTCCGTCACTCCTCCTCCGTCACTCCTCCTCCGTCACTCCTCCTCCGTCACTCCTCCTTCACTCCTCCTCCTCCTCCCTACAATAACACACTTGTAAGGTGTCCCATATCAAATTTCAAATTTTCGAAAATTTATAGTATAACTAACTTTTTCTTCGCGAAAATTTGATAAATTAAAATGTACGCCAGCATGAACTCGTGTGCAAAATTTCAGATCGATTGAATATCGGGAAGTGGGTTAAAAATCGATCTGAAATTTTGTCTCAAGCAAGCAAGCAAGCAAGAAGAGAATCGAAGTTAAAAGAAAGAGTTAAAAAAAAAAAAAACTCGGCGCTTTGCGCCTCGGCGGGGGGCTCCGCCCCCCTGCACCCCCCGGTTTGTTTCTTTTTCCATACTCTGTATGAAATCATAGGAACACAGAATGTGATCCTATTTCCTTACCAACGGCTTGGTTGCACGTGAATAATAACAATATTTGGCAATAATAAAATAAATAATTGTTACCTAGACATTTAATTTGGTCTAAAACCCTATAAATATTATATAAATAAATATGTAACTACAAGAAAAATACTATATAAATTGAGAGCTTTCCAACGAATGGTGAACAATTTCTGTGCAATGAACACTGCGGGAGTTCTATTTCCTTACCAACGGCTTGGTTGTACGTGAAAATCATTATAAAAGGCGCATAACGGTTTTTTCTGTCGGTTTTTTGTGACGATTTTTTTTCGGTAGGTCATCGCAAAAACACATTGTGTTAAAAAAAAAAAAAAAAAAAAAATTATAATGGCAGGTACAAAATGGTTACGTTGTTTGTTGCAGGTTCAGTTCGGGAGATCTGAGCTCGGAGCTCGAGGATGACCCGTCGCTTGAGGGGCAGGGGCCGCCGCTTACGGAGCCGCGAGCGGCGCCTGACGACCCGAGCGGCGCCGGCGCCCCCACCGCGCCGCCTCCGTCTCAACCGCCGCCGAGCTCCCTCTCGTTCGGGCGGCCGGGCGCCGGCAGCAAGACGACCTCAGCGCCGTCCAGCCCCTCGAAGACCAGAGAGAGCCTCCTCCAGAGGGTCCAGTCTCTCACGGGCGCCGCCAAGGAACAGGGAGCCAACCTCATTGGTGAGCCTCCCCAGCCGAGATTAAGTTTTCTAAATCTACAAGAACTGATAATCCATCAAAAAAATTCACCGAGTTTCTTGTTTCGATTTTTCTAAATTCTTTGTAACTTTTCTTTTTTTTTTTTTTTTAATAATAATAAAGCCGTTTATTTACAAGAGATTGTTTGTGTTACAAAACAAAATATAAAGTATTTGATACTTACAAAATGAATATAACTGAAAGAAGAGGAAATACAATTTAAGGCAATTACTGATCTCCATAATTTGAAGAAATTGTCCGTACAAAATAAAATAAAATGCTAAATCAAAACATCTCTAAGGAGCAAAAAGAAATCGAAAATACAAAATTCATATAGAAATCAACAAATAATATCATAAATAACACAACATATTTATTAATAAAGGAGGTTTAGCAATGAAATTTCATAACCAAAACCTGTTGAATAATGCTGCATCAAACAATCATTTATAATAGTTTTAAATTTCTTTAAATTTTCAATGAGTTTCATATGAGGAGGCAAGTCCATGAAAAGCCTAGGGCCTAAATACGGCCACTGCCTCATATAAAAGTCACATTTAGGTCGAGGGATTGGTATCACGATGCTAGAATGCAGACGAGTTACACCATGTAATCGGGGGACAGAGAAAAAGTGATGACTAAAATAGTATTGGAGTGATTTGGAAACATAAATGAGCCGTGGGGGTAAAATATTAAGTTTTAAACATGTTGAATTCATTTGGAAAATGTAGGAATCATTTTGGAAATTGTTGGATTCAATCTAGAGAACAATGGATTAAAGGGCGGAATTCATAGACGGGAACTGAGTTTGAGTGGGCCCCTAAGTGCATCGATAAGGGAATTCATGCACTCAGCGCGATTCGTAGACGTGATTTGAGGGCGACACTGAGGGTGCACAGAGTGTGCGACCCAAATGCGCTCAACGGGATTCATAAATAAAAAATGTCGTTGAGGTGAGTTTCAGCCTCAGCTCAAAGGTGCAATATCCTGAGTGACGGCAGGAGGTCACATAAGTGCGTCAATTGATAACTTTTATTATCATTTTCACGTAGGTATAGTACTGGTAGTTTTGTTCGGAGTTTATTAAAAAAAACTACGGCACATAAGAGTAGGTAGGCTGTGCCTAAATGGTAGTTAGGTACATGTTTGATGTGACCAACAGATCCAATTCGAATGTTATACAATCAACAACGAAATATTTCGCAAACTATTCCGATTCGGGAAAGAGACAGTCATGGAGAACTAACTACGAACCTGAAGGAGCCTAAAATAAATGGAAAGGATTTATAACCATCACAGCTGAAAATTCTGGGTGCTCTTTGATTTTATGTGATCCCTACATACCAAGTTTGTAGTGCATGGTTTACCGATTCATCTTGATTTGTGGAATGAGTTGATGGTAGGTACATTCCATTCATCAGGGTGTACAATCAATGAGAATTCCAAGAAAATTTGATTGGTTGAAGCTCTCCCAAAAACCTCACGTCTTCTTTTTGTTCAACAGTCTCATTATACCT
The DNA here is from genome assembly GCA_030762985.1 of Adelphocoris suturalis. Taxonomy (NCBI): domain Eukaryota; kingdom Metazoa; phylum Arthropoda; class Insecta; order Hemiptera; family Miridae; genus Adelphocoris; species Adelphocoris suturalis. The sequence continues at coordinate 37,128,037 of CM061042.1, forward strand.
AAAACTCTTCTTATTTTCATCTATATTATCTGTTCTTCAAAACTAACTGGCGAATCATTGTTTTTCAAGTTTCTCACTTCTTTTCCGTCACAACTCTATACATAAATACGAATCATCAGCACTTCAACAAACAAGCAACAAGGATTCATTTCAACTGTGGCAGCCCTGATACAAGCGGGAGGACCAATGAATTTCGTCGTTGTCTGGTAAGGCCTATGTCTTGTCTCCCCAAGGAACAAGGATAATAGCATAAAAAGCAAAAACACAAAGGAAAGAATAATCTTGGAGAACTGTTATTGATCAGCGCGGAATGTGAGAGGGAATTTTCCAGTCCCTTTCCCCTCAAACCAGGGAAACTTCCCCTACAACATACTGACAGGGCTGCCAGCCAACCTAAGTTGAAAAAGTGTTGTGTCCCCTGAGTGCAGTGTCAAACTTGTGTGCCCCCAACTGTTGAGTGAACTACCCCACTCAACCATGAATTCAAACTGGCCATTCAAACCCTCCATTTAGGTGAGTGCGAGTGAACACACACACTCAGCCTTTGTCTATGAATTCCACCCTCAATCTGGAACAGTTGAATTTCCCTTTTTTGGGGTTGGGAAAACTTTTTTTGGTTTAGTTGGAGATTTCATGATACTTCCCCCAACAATATTTTCGTTTAACGACGACCCCAGTAATGACCTCAATTTTGGGTTTGTACCTATCACATCGATTGTTGATGAAAATTATTTCTATTGAAGAAGCACCTTCACGGCAGCAAAAGCTCCGATTATTTGGTGTCTTGTGGTGGTATAATTTGCCCATTTTCGTATTTTCACAGGGGCAGCAGTGTCAACAGCGAGACCAGCATTCAACAAGGACCGGTGCTTCACTCTTTTGGTCGTAGACGATCAAAATACTGACTGGTAAGCTATCAGTATCGAATTAGATATGATATTCAGGTCAGGGCGGTCAGGGTGCGCTTCGCCCTTGGGATTTTCCCAAATCTCTCCAAGTACTCGTTTGTCATATCCTACCCCCATTTTCTGCGCATTTCGTAGTTCTCTAGAGTTCAAAAGCTTATGCCCCCTCTACCAAGAAAACCCCCTTGGAGCTCTGCCAGTTGTATTCAGTTTGTCCTACTCGATAACGCTTGCGTTTTAGATCCAATTGAAAACTGTTTGTACACGGTACACTCCGTTCTAAACGAATCATCATATGACATCAGTGCCGTAAATTTCTTGTGCAAAAGGGGTCTCAAGTTTCACATCATCCTCAAAAGACATTTCTAATATAGTGAACATATTTCCACAGTCTCCATTCATAATTTGTACACACCGAACTTTACAATATTCCATCACTTATCCATAAGGAATAAATCAGATACAACCAAAGCGTCAAAAAATCTTATTATTACTTAATTTCTCATCCGTGATCTTCCCGGCTGTAGAGCGAACAGCCCTACAGGGAGAAAGAAGAGAAAGAAAGTCAGAAGGGATATCCCCTAGTTTGGGGGGTGAGCTCGAGGAGGGGGGGGGGGGTGTTTTACTCCTTTTTTCGACTTTTTTTCGGTTTTTTGCCTATAACTCGAAAAGTAAGCGTTCTAGCGACTTATTTACTATTACCCGAATTAAAGTGCATAAAATTTACTACAATTTTTACTCCTGACTTTATTCTCTACGATTAGGCGTTCCGCCGCTTGAGCGCGTTGAAAAGTAGGTATCATTTCAAAAAATCAGCAAAAAGGCCTTTATGCTCTTTTTACGCAGAAATCATTCGTATGTAGCTTCTGGGTGACTTCAGTGATGCTCGGACAGTGGTGGTTTGAGCAGGTTTCATGTGTCCTTTTTTTTTTTTTTTTTTTTTTTTTTTTTTTTTTTTTTTCTTCAGTTCTTCGCTTACATCCTGGAAACTGTGATAACCATAACATATTTTCAGCACTCTTACCAACTCACTGTGAATTATCAGTGAATATATATGTAAATAAAACACAGTGGCTTTAAAAAAGAAAAGAAAAAAAGGAACTAAAGAAAATGAGCTGTGTTCCACAAAAAAATGTTTAATGTGCAGGTACATGTTAAAGTAATATTCACAAAAGGAGTGGGAGGGGGAAGGGGTCATCAATCTTCACAGGTATCTGCTCTTCATCCATTGAGAATCACCATCCACAGTCAAACTGAAAATTCAAAATCGGATTACAGTGAGGTTCATATAATCTGATATATATAGATGAAGTTCATGCAGATGATTAGGATGAAACTTACAGGGCGATGACATATGTGTTGAGTGGGTAGTCTTATGGTTCCATGTCTGTTTCATCATCTTCTGTAGATGAACCGTCGTCAGCAAGTGGTGGGTTATTTTTGCTGGAACCTGAACAGTTGGAGCAGAGTGTTGAGCAGTGGACGCCAGCTCTGCGGCATCCACATCGAGCACTACCGCAGCTTTTGGTGCAGCTGCAAAATATATTCTGCAGAATTGGGGCTGGAGTAGGGAGACGATGGCTTCCTCAAACCAATTCCAACTTTGGATCCACCAGCAACATCTGAAATTCTGCAGAATATATTATGCTGCTGCACCAAAAGCTGCGGTAGTGCTCGATGTGGATGCCGCAGAGCTGGTGTCCACTGCTCAACACTCTGCTCCAACTGTTCAGGTTCCTGCAAAAATAACCCACCACTTGCTGACGACGGTTCATCTACAGAAGATGATGAAACAGACATGGAACCATAAGACTACCCACTCAACACATATGTCATCGCCCTGTAAGTTTCATCCTAATCATCTGCATGAACTTCATCTATATATATCAGATTATATGCACCTCACTGTAATCCGATTTTGAATTTTCAGTTTGACTGTGGATGGTGATTCTCAATGGATGAAGAGCAGATACCTGTGAAGATTGATGACCCCTTCCCCCTCCCACTCCTTTTGTGAATATTACTTTAACATGGGTTATACTGTACCTGCACATTAAACATTTTTTGGTGAAACACAGCTCATTTTCTTTAGTTCCTTTTTTTTCTTTTCTTTTTTAGAGCCTAGATTTGTTTTATATACATATATATTCACTGATAATTCACAGTGAGTTGGTAAGAGTGCTGAAAATATGTTATGGTTATCACAGTTTCCAGGATGTAAGCGAAGAACTGAAAAAAAAAAAAAAAAAAAAAAAAAAAAAAAAAAAAAAAAAAAAAACATACATACATGAAACCTGCTCAAACCACTGTCCGAGCATCACTGATGTTCGGAATACAAACCATGATGTATTCTAAGTCACCCAGAAGCTACATACGAATGATTTCTGCGTAAAAAGAGCATAAAGGCCTTTTTGCTGATTTTTTGAAATGATACCTACTTTTCAACGCGCTCTAGCGGCGGAACGCCTAATCGTAGAGAATAAAGTCAGGAGTGAAAATTGTAGTAAATTTTATGCACTTTAATTCGGGTAATGGTAAACAAGTCGCTAGAACGCTTACTTTTCGAGTTATAGGCAAAAGGGATAGATGAAGAAGGAAAGAGAGAAGGGAAAGACCAACACTCCCTTTGTCAGTGTTTTTCCCACGTTAGTCATCTCAGCCACTGCGAGACTCACCCTTGTTCTCGCTTCCTCTGTTTATCATCTCGCTGAGGGAACTAACTTAAATTTCCTTTTCTCTGGTGGTTTCTTGGCATTTTTTTCCAACAGGTTTGTCAGCAACCGCTTCCACAGATATCAGCCTTCCTTGAAGTTCTGTCAAATCGAGGCCGTTGACGCAGGTTTGAGCATCTTCAGCAATGCCCATCATTATGAAACCATAACACCGAGCTCCAGGAATTCTCGCATAGGTCACAAGTTTGGTTGCGAAACCCTTCCCAAGTATGGAAAATATGAGTTTCAAATCCTATGCTCGCATACATCCTTTGTCAGTATCTACCCCACGTTAGTCATCTCTGCAACTGCGAGTTTTCACCCTCCTCTCGCTTTCTCTGTCTATCATCTCACTGAGAGGAATGACTTAACTTTCCTTTTTCCATTCATTTCTTCCAACAAGTTTGTTAGCAACGGCTTCCACAGATATGAGTCTTCTGTGAAGGTCTGTCAAATTGATGCCGTTGACGCAGGTTTGAGCACCTTCAGCAGTGCCCATCATTACAAAACCATAACACCGAGCTCCAGGAATTCTAGCATTGGTCACAATTTTGGTTGCAAAAACCTTCTCAAGTATGGAAAATATGAGTTTCATATTCTATGCTCGCATACTTCCTTTGTCAGTATTTTCCCCACGTTAGTCATCTCTGCAACTGCGAGTCTCACCCTCCTCTCGCTTCCTCTGTCTATCATCTCTTGTCTGATCAAAGGATGTTGAGGATTTAATAGAAAAGGAGTCCCATCCTAACGTATATTATCATATGAGTAGGAAAGCAAAATGAGTTCAAATCGTATACCGGTCTAAACCCAGATCAATCCAACCTTATTTTGATTTTTATCAAGTTTTCACAAAAATAATAAAGCACATGCCAAATATGTGAGGTGATATAATTATTATTAAAGCTATGATTTCCACACAAATCACTTACAAACATGTAAAAAGACCTTTACATTATAGGTAATTATTATAGGGAAATTATCTGCTATGAATGATTTCACGAATCTCTCCAAGGATGACTTCTCTCAGACCCCATATAGATGCAGTCTAGCAGACTAAATTAAATCTTCTGCAAAAATTGACGCGAAATACCGGCAACGTATATTCTTCTTCAATAGGCTGCTTGTTCAAGGTTGATTCGAAGGACCAAAGGATGTTGAGGATTTAATAGAAAAGGATTCCCATCCTAACGTATATTACATGAGTAGGAAAGCAAAATGAGTTCAAATCGTATACCGGTCTAAACCCAGATCAATCCAACCTTATTTTGATTTTTATCAAGTATTAAAGCCATGATTTCCACACAAATCATTTACAAACATGTAAAAAGACCTATACATTATAGGGAAATTATCTGCTATGCATGATTTCACGAATCTCTACAAGGATGACTTCTCTCAGATCCCATATAGATGTTGTCTAGCAGACTAAATTAAATCTTCTGCAAAAATTGACGAAACACCTGCAACGTAATTCTTCTTCAATAGGCTGCTTGTTCAAGGTTGATTCGAAGGACCAAAGGATGTTGAGGATTTAATAGAAAAGGATTCCCATCCTAACGTATATTATATGAGTAGGAAAGCAAAATGAGTTCAAATCGTATACCGGTCTAAACCCAGATCAATCCAACCTTATTTTGATTTTTATCAAGTTTTCACAAAAACAATAAAGCATATGCCAAATATATGAGATGATTCAATCATTATTAAAGCCATGATTTCCACACAAATCATTTACAAACATGTAAAAAGACCTATACATTATAGGGAAATTATCTGCTATGCATGATTTCACGAATCTCTCCAAGGATGACTTCTCTCAGACCCCATATAGATGTAGTCTAGCAGACTAAATTAAATCTTCTGCAAAAATTGATGAAACACCTGCAACGTAATTCTTCTTCAATAGGCTGCTTGTTCAAGGTTGATTCGAAGACCAAAGGATGTTGAGGATTTAATAGAAAAGGATTCCCATCCTAACGTATATTATATGAGTAGGAAAGCAAAATGAGTTCAAATCGTATACCGGTCTAAACCCAGATCAATCCAACCTCATTTTGAATTTTATCAAGTTTTCACAAAAACAATAAAGCACATGCCAAATATATGAGATGATATAATTATTATTAAAGCCATGATTTCCACACAATTACTTACAAATATGTAAAAAGGCCTATACATTATAGGAAAATTATCTGCTATGCATGATTTCACGAATCTCTCCAAGGATGACTTCTCTCAGACTCCATATAGATGTAGTCTAGCAGACTAAATTAAATCTTCTGCGAAAATTGACGAAATACCTGCAACGTTGTACGGATCATGATTCTAACCTAATTCACCTGAAGAGGCCTCTTATAGGCTAAACTATTTGTGAAGAAAGAATAAAAAAACTATGGGAGTTACTCTTCTCTAGTAACTCATTGGTTGTACGTGAAAAATCAATAGAAATTGTACCTAGCCTTCACTTTTCGAGTCAATAATAATCTAAAAGGCCGGAGCGTTGCATGTTGTGTGGAGAAAACTCGGCGCTTTGCGCCTCGGCGGGGGGCTCCGCCCCCCTGCACCCCCCGGTTTATTTCTTTTTCCATACTCTGTATGAAATCATAGGAACACAGAATGTGTTTTTGCTTGGTTGCTTGGTTGCACGTGAATAATAACAATATTTGGCAATAATAAAATAAATAATTGTTAGACATTTAATTTGGTCTAAAACCCTATAAATATTATATAAATAAATATGTAACTACAAGAAAAATACTATATAAATTGAGAGCTTTCCAACGAATGGTGAACAATTTCTTTGCAATGAACACTGCGGGAGTTCTATTTCCTTACCAACGGCTTGGTTGTACGTGAAAATCATTATAAAAGGCGCATAACGGTTTTTTCTGTCGGTTTTTTGTGACGATTTTTTTTCGGTAGGTCATCGCAAAAACACATTCTGTGTTAATATATAGAGGAAGAAGCCGCCTAACTTCCACCCTCATACCAGTACTCCTGTGATCTGTAAATTTTTACTGAGAATTGCTACATTAAACTAGTGACCGCTGGATATGAACTGTGTTGTGAAATCGGAACATAGTAAAAACTGCCTTATAAATTCCGACGATCGTATCAGCTGATATAATTCCAATAGAATTCAGACTTCGTGAAATCGAGTTTATTTCAACTCCTGTCCAGGTACGTAGTGATGCATTGATAGCTGATAAATATATATATATATCTCACAAATTTTTAGTTGGCACCTCCATTACCAAAATGTCGTAAATTTCAAGATTATGGGGACTAATGAAGCTAAGTTATATTACTTGCATTAATTTGCTGTAGGTGCCTATTTCTACGTAGACACATTGATGACCGAAGTCAGCCTTTTAACCGAACACCACGAACTTGAATAGTACAAATCATTTTCGAAGGAGCTTAATCAACCAAGGAGCAGAAATCTGAAATGAAGAGCTCCTTTGGGGAATCAATTTCAGTGTACGTAGGCGCACTGGTCAACTGAGAGATCTCTAGAGGCTAATTTGTTCGACTTATGTTGCTGATAGTTGAAATGGAGCGCCTTAGGGACATCTAACATACAATTTCAAAATATGGAGAGTGTGGAATTTAATAGTGTATTAACCCAGTTTGTTTCATTTCACATGAGAACGCAATGTGTGGCGTCATCCAACTATTCCTTCAAATCTCTTGTGCTCAGCTAGGAGACTTTTGTTGAACACTTAATGCGAGTTGACGCCTGTTGTAGTTAGGCACTGCTAAAAAGCTGTTTGGTCGTGATTAGTTATTTCTTCTTTTCCGAACAAATTTTCTATTCTTCTCAACCAATTTTATTTTCTACCGTTTGTAAATTTCTGCTAAAATATAAATAAATCTCTTTTCACCAGTGGTGTAAGTGGTCTTCATTCCGACAGTTCCTGAATTTATTTAGAAGGCCTCAGTGACAATGACATACGGACCAGACTATGTACTTCAAATTCGAGAAAAACTAACATTCAAATAAGTGGTAGAATAAGCCAAGATCCTTTGAACTATCGAAGAGGGAAAGTAGATTGATACAGTCTACTAATTTTGAGCCCATTCAAATGGTCAGCAATAATGATCCCTCAAGCGCTCAATAAACATAGAGCTAACGAATTTGAAGATCTAAAGAGATGCTGCTTCAGGTGCGGTGATGCATGTCACAAATTCGGTCATTTAGCTACGGTTCGGAAACGAGGAAACTCAAGAAATAAATCTAGTGATAGGTACATTAATTTGGAGGTTAAGGGTAAGCCTATGGTTATGAAATTAGATACTGGAGCAGCCTTGACGTCTCTTTCTTACTCACATTTCAAGAAACTGGAATGCTACAAAACGCTGGATAATATACGCATTACGATGAAAACATACACCGGAGAAATGATAAAAACCACACGGAGTTTGTTTTGTTGAAATTCATTACAAATCTCGATTTTCATGGAGCAGCTTTATGCTTAACATCATCGATTCAGAAGTACTATTAGGGAGAATGGATGCACCTTTTTGATATGAAGTTGGAAGAAATATCGTTATCCAAACAAACGATATTTCACACATACACCTTGATGAACTACTAATCCGACGATCTTTTCACGGATGAAATTGAAAAAATGCCAAATGTCGAAGCGCATATTGAATTGGAGGAGTCAGCTAAACCAATATGCATGAAACCCAGACGGGTACCGTATGCTCTAAAGAAAAATATATAACAAGCAGTAATAGCTCTGTCTGTGATGACTATAGTAGTGTATTAACTCAGTTTGTTTCATTTCACATGAGAACCCAATGTGTGGCGTCATCTAACTATTTCTTTAAATCTCTAGTGCTCAGCCAGGAGCAAGCAAATCTGTATAAAATTTCTGATTCCAATAACTTCATTTTCTACATGTAACCGACGAAAACTTCGAAGCTGAAATTTGAAATTGAGCTCAATACAAATTTCAATGTACTTAGGCCCACTGATAGCTGTGGGATCTCTGAGGCTCATTTCATTCCTAATCGAATTACGGAGCTGATTTGAGAGCGCCTTTGGTCATGATAAGTACGCGTTACTATTTATTACGTGGTACGGAAGCGCACTAATCAGCTGAACCCGGGGGCTGCCTCAGAGGCTAATTTCGTTCCCTCAATTGTAGCACGAAGTATTTGCACTATGCCAAATATGCTAGTAAATCAATCTCAATTGCTCACCATTAATGTTGATAAATCCAAGTAAAAAGCATACTCACAAAACAGCTTTACATTATGCAAGCTTTGATTTATTATCACAAACATCCAGAATCATTGGAAGTAGTTCAAACAGTTGCCCTTACATGAAGACCAACAACCCAAATCCTATACCACATAGCCACCTACATCAGATTACACATTTCTAACACAACTTATCATACATATTGCAAGCTATTCCATCATCTCTGACCACTCCCACTCCACAGATTAACATTTCAGAAAGTTGTATTCTCTCAATCCTGACAACCCTGCAGCAGGGTGGACTCATGACGCCTAACATTCCACCAAAGTAGGCACTAGGTTTTCTGCTTTTCTTTCCTCGATTACCAGTATCATAATATTAACTGTTTGTTTTACAAAATTTAGATCATATAATTAATATACTTTCTCTTTTTCCCTTGTATATCTTTATTAAAAATGTAAGTATAACTATAATTATTTCATGTTGCTAATGATAATTTATTACAAATTTAGCATAGTTTGACTCTTTAATTTCCAACACTGTTCAAAGGTAATGAATTAGGTAATGCAACTCCTCCCCTTGGCACAGATCTCTGGTCTATGAGAGATGTTTCCAACATCTAGTATATTTAATTGTATGTATGTTGTTTTCAAGGAAATGAAATCTTTATTCAAAATTCTAAATTATTCATTCATTATTCACCTGTTGCCCAATTGGACAAACACTTTGTCGTAAGTTGATTTTATCAAGCATTTTAGTTGAAATTAATAGAAATTGATATACAATTTTGAATAGTGTATGTGATTGAACAATTATAGCAGAAATCAAATGAACTAGAATCAATTTGGCTGGCCTCTGTCGCCATTTTTAAAAAATTACCACATATATTGAGTAACTTTCCACTACTAATTCTGGCTTTACGTCATTCGAAATACGCAAAATGAATCGATCCACCAACACTTCTTGGTGTCTGAGCACTCCTTCATGGAATTTGACCAGAACTTTGGCTCAATTGACACAGCAAAAACGCTGCAAACTATTACACAAAGGTTTATTTTTTCTCTATAGCCCTTCTATGCAAATCTGTCTGTAATTATTATTAAACCACGTATACTCGTATTATAGTAAATTATCAAAACTTGGCGCATCGTGCCTCCAAAAAGGGTTCACACCTTTACGAGCTCCAGGGCCCTAAATTTTACGGTTTACAGTAAATATTGAAAAATTCAACAAAAAATGTCGGGAAAAAACAGCAGTTTGAAAAGTAGTCCAGGAAAATTAGTCCTAAAAAATCGCTGATCAGTTGAACGAATTCGTAACGTCCTGAAAATTTGCACAAATGTTCTTTCGACCTTCAGGGAATTTCGGGCAAATACGGACTTTTCATCGTTTTTGCGTTCATCTCGGAAACTACCAACTTGTTCGAAAATATGGGCCCCTTAGCCGATCAGTGCGCCTCCGTGCCTCGTAATTGTTTCTGGTGGACCCACAGGAGCATCATCTAAATTTTAGCACCGTGAGTCGAATTAGAAAGAAATTTGCCTCAAAGGTTCCGAGACTGATAGTCCCTCCATAATTTCTAATTATATTGTAAAATTTTGTATAAATAAAACACCTTTCCAACAGAGTAAGTTTTCAATGAATTATAACTTTCAAGTACCTAACAACTTGCAACATCAGCAACGAACTTGGCAGCTCAACTCCACAACTCCGTCTCTTCAAAAAATGGATCCATCCAAACGATCGTGATGGATCGTACATTGGTCACCCTAATCCGGATCACAGCGTCATTTAGGGCTTTCACTACGGTACATGGCCCTTCCCAGCTGTGCTGGAGCTTCGCTTCGTCAGTAGACCCTTCTACATCTTTGGGTTAAAAAACTAAAACTTATCCCCTTCACAAAAGTTCTGCTTCTTGACCTTTACGTTGTACCGCCGTCGCATTTCTTCTGCTTTTATGCATAGTATCTCACGAGCAATGAATGTCATGGACCTCTGCCAACTTGGTTGAAAGCTCCTTCACGTAGTAAGGTTTAGTACCTATTTTGTTGTGGCAGGCTTCCAATCAATAAATGGACGGGCAGCTGGAGTTCCCTACCGAACACCACCCTTGTTGGCGAAAACCCCAAGCTCTCGGGTTCAGCCGACCTGTATTCTAGCATTGCAATGGGCAGCATGTCAACCCAATCTCACTGATGGTCATCTTCGAGGGCATCAACCATAGAGTTCGGTTCATTCGCTCAACCAAACCATCGCTCTGAGGGTGCAATGGCGTAGCTGTTGTTTTGTAGGACCCTATCGAATTTGCCTCTCTTTGGAAAAACCTTCCCTTCAAAACTACGCCCCTGATCTGAGTGTATCTCCTACGCCACCCCAAACCCTGTATGACCATGATGTATCGGTTTCCCCGAGATGAGAGGGGTTAGGGGCCCATGAGGTCAATGGCCACTTTTCCAAATGACACCTGACACACCCTTCTCTTCAACGGTGCGCGAAGCCCACCCCTGGGTACGTTCATGGCAAACCCTGTAAGACGCGCACCACATCCTAGTATCCCGATGAATCCCAACCCAATAATGATTAACCCGGATTCCCCTAGCATTTTTCACCTCTGCAAAATGACCTAAACAGTGCAATTGGTCTAACAACTGTTACTTCCAAGACTTTGAAACTACCATTTGCCACGTGAACATCTCATCTGTTGATTCCCTTTTCCGGTATAGACAGCCACCGACCATCAACCAGCCCTAATGAGGCAAACATGGCATGATATGCCATCTCTTCGGAGCTACACGAGTCTAACTCCTCTGAAGGAGGCTGTGTCTCTTGTTCAACCCAGTCAAGAACCTTTCTCAGTGTTTGGTCCTTCCTCTGGGCATCACCACATTCCTTTCGGCCAAATACTGCTGGCAATTGGCACCTTAGCACACGCTGGCACTCTTCCTGTTCTTCTCGCCTAGAACAGTATAGACACTTGTCCCTTAGGCATGGCCGTCGTGACAGCCCATCTGCGGTTTGGGAGCTTTCTTGGCTCTTCATGCATCAAGAGTCAGTTCTGTCGGCCTATCTTGAGTCTCCTAGTTATAAAACTCAGATGGAATAATCAAAAATCGTTATTTCCCTAATACGCTCTGATTTTGAGTGAGACGAATTTCAGACGAATAAGCAATGAGAAAACTAAGCTTGATTAACTTGGCGTTTGCACAGAATACATATGTTTCCCCAAGTTCATGGAACAACATACTAAATAAAATCCCACGCTTAATACCATGGTGAGCATAACAAGACTTATGACTAGGGGGATTAGAGGAACTATGAAGTAAAGAAGTATCGTATTATATTGATGATAAATTATTTTAAAATTCTAACACATTGAGAAGCATTGGAGTTGTTGATTATTAATTTTATGGCAAAAAACTTGGATAATTACTCTATTTTGCACATAGAGAGAAAATGTTGACATTGAATAAATATAGTTTGGTCGAGCATGACGTGAAGTAGGTTACTGCGCCCATCCGGTCACTAAGAGACTGCACTGAATAAATTATTGAACCAGGAGGATGGACTTATTGTTGCCGTGCGCCTTCCATCATCGTTCAGAGTTCTCATTAAAAATACTGTTTCTTCTTATACAAATATGATTTAAAATGGTTGAATTAATAAACGTTCGTTCTTGACCACGTACCTTACGGAAACATATACTATATATTGCATACCATGCGCTATATTACATAATATATTACTACATTGCATTACATCCCGATTAGGACACAGATTATCATATCTGGTAGTAATTTGAATAGGGTAACTCTGCGAGACATCAAGAAACGAATAAAATGATGGGCTCTTTCCTGATCAGCTGATTGAGCTAAATTATCTCCTTTTAATCCTGGGGATGTGAAATTTGACAGGGAACCTGTCTAGGACAGTACAAATGCACAACTGAAAGTACCTACTTGTGAAATGATAAAGATAAAATCCCTAAATTTATACCAATTACCGGAATTCCTAATTTTGGATCTGAGAATAGTTGAGATAGATATTGTTAGGAACACTGACGAAAATTGGTCCAAGCTGGGAATTTATTTCATTACGAAGAACTATTTTTGTATTAAAATCACAGAACATGATCACGAACTAAATTCCTAACTAGCATCCGGGTTTCTAACGCATCAACGTAAACAATGAGTTGGATCATTCACGAAAGATTGTAAACAGATTGTAAATTTACATTAAAACAAACTTTTCTTGCCTAAACAGCAAAGTAAAATTGACTATACTTACCTACCGTTGGAAAGAATATTAAATAAGCGGTTTTCATGAGATTTGCCAGTTTCCTGGATTTATTCTGGAAGAGTTGTAACGTTTCAAAGTTTTTCAGAAATTTTATTTTTTCATATTCATCCATGTTTTTTGAGCTGTTGTTATGGTCTCTAACCGACAAATTTTCAAGAATCAAAGTTAAAATTAATTGAATTTAAGTGGAGAAATTCAAGTTTAAGAGGAAAAACGGGGTTTTCCTGGAAAAAAAGTAAACATAAACAAAAACTCATAACATTTTGATTTTTATCACACAAAAACGCGGCAGGCCGCTCGTACTTCCTCTCTTATGAGAAAAGAGCTATGAGCATTGAAAATGTCTCGGTAATTTCAATGTGTTTCATTGTTTTAAATAAAATTGAAACGGACTCTTCAATAATAACACCTGTATTTAATGTTCTAAATAAACATGTATTACGTTAATTAAATGACTGATTTTATTGATAGTATACACAATCATAACACATAACTTGTTTCTAGGTTGCGTGACGTGTTTTTGTCTGTTCACTAGCATCGATTTTGCAACGTAGCCTTCGCAAGGAATTTCATTTCGATCTTATTTACTTAGAGAATCTAAAACCAAATTCTGGGAGCAATATAACAGTTAAATCCGATTGGTATCAAATGTCATGTCCTTTAGAACACGTACTATTGAGATGTGCAAATAAAATAATTGCCAATTTGAGTTTAAAAAATGTCCAAAAGAGCGCAAAAGAAAATAATTGCCTTTTTATTAAGTAAGTTATGGAGATCTGGGAAAAAGTTGGAATACCTACCAAGCATATCCAAAACTACCCACTGATAAAATGCCTTTTGCTTTCGATCTTTCGTATCTTTCATAATGATAATGGTAATCGTTTATTATGGCACTCCATTTGATGAAGCCCTAACGTCTATTTTGCAACGTAGCCTTCGCAAGGAATTTCATTTCGATCTTATTGAAAGAATTTAAAACCAAATTCTGGGAGCAAAATTACAATTAAATCCGATTGATATCAAATGTCATGTCCTTTAGAACACGTACTATTGAGATGTGGAAATAAAATAATTGCCAATTTGAGTTTAAAAAATGTGCAGATGAGTGCAAAAAAAATAATTGCCTTTTTATTACGTAAGTTATGGAGATCTGGGAAAAAGTTGGAATACCTACCAAGCATATCCAAAACTACCCACTGATAAAATGCCTTTTGCTTTCGATCTTTCGTATCTTTCATTATGATAATGGTAATCGTTCATTATGGCACTCCATTTGATGAAGGAAGGCCCCTCTTAGAATCGTGCCACTTGCAGTGTCCCTTTGGATACCTTGTTCAATGCCGCTAGTGACCCTTCTGGTCAAGGTGCGGCTTAAACCATTAAATTTAACAAAATGGTTTATTGTAAGCAGTCAGTAGATTTTTTGATTATTACTAATGTGTATTTCATAAAATTGCCGTACATTTATTTTTAATTAATTGTCGAGTTGAACCTAGATATGTATAAAAATAATCATTCGTCCTATGTTGTAGGGTAGAATATGTACGTTGTACTCGTATTTGTAAAATAATCGTACTTCCTACCGTTCATTAGTTTGCTCATTTCTTTCTTGTATCTATTTTACTACTTAATTTTATTAGTTCTGAAATAGAAGTAAATTCTTTGTTTATTATCTTAATACCTTTATACTGTGTTGTGTTCTGCGCATAGCAATATTCCATTTCGTGTTAACATTATGCGGTATTGTTTTCTTCTTATCCCTCCAACATTTTCATAAGAATAAATCTCTCCATCTTTCTTATAAACATCAGCATGCTTTCTGTACCAATATGGTGCACTGCGTATTTGGTGACATAATAAGCCAAAATCATTGAAAAGAAGTTCAGATGAATGTCTCATGGTTATTTCAAATCAAGTAAATTTTTCAATTAAGTATTTAGAAGTCCCGCCCCATATGACTACAGCATATCGGATCACAGATCAATGATCTGATCAAATAGCGATTGGTTAATCTGCGTTTGCAGTTTTCGTTTCCCTCTTTCATTTGGCTTAAGTCATTGACTTATGTACCATAAAAGTTCAAAAGCACGAATTCAATGTAAAAACAAATCAAAAAAGAATCTTCTAAACATAATCAATGGTTCTTGAAAAATCTACAAAATAATTTGCACTTTGTTCAAAAAGTTCAGAATTTGGAGGTGAACAGTTGATAGCGTATACCGTTATGAGCGAATTTTCTCAGTTTTGGATCAGGGTTTCCACATGAACGTCTCATTTCTGCTTTTTATCCATTACTATACCCCAGTATTTAATAGTTTGTTTTTTCAATCACTGAACACTCACAAAGGATTCTGACGCCAACATCGTGATACTGGAGTCTTCTCTCTATTCTCTGCTCCGCTATATATCGTCTCTCTTTGCGATCGCCATGTGAACTGATTTAATTGCATTTACGGACAGTGTGTTGTTATCCATCCAGTTCTTGATTCTCCTCGAGTCTTTCTGCGTTCCGGTACGTGTTCATGCCGCCGTCATTTTTTTAACTGATCCTTAAGAGTTGTGGTGAGAAATTGTAGGTGCGAACGAAACCCCTCGCGACAAAGTTGTGGAAGCCCATTTCAAAGAAGAAAGCGGAAGTTAATGAAGAACGTTGTCTGTTTACTCGAAAACCGAAGAGTTACAATATCAAATAAATTTTTCGAATCAAATCGAGTTTTCTTCTATTGGACCTAACCTCGGAGTCAGTGGGTTGACGTTTTATCTATAACTCCAGTCCCAGTTGTTGAACCAAAGAAGTCGATGAGCTCTACTGTAAACTGTAATGTCTGATTCTGGATGTATTCACTTTCCTTACTCAACCCGAAGGGTGAACAGAAAGTCTAGCAATCAACCTGAAAATCAATTTCTGAAACTCATGCTAGGATGGGTATTTTGTTCAACCTGAACCCATACCTATACGTTTTATGAAAATGTTTGTAAATGTGTATGTATGTGTGTAAGTATGTAACTCGATTACAGGATTGCGACCTTACGGTACGACATAGACAAATTCCAATTTCGGTGCTGTGTTTCTAAAACCTGAGAGCTAGCTACTGCAGAAAAATCAACTTAAAATGATCATTTTTAGGGGGTTAAAAAATTGAAAAAGGTAAAAAAAACGTAGTTTTTACCACTTTTTTCTGTTTAATTCTTTTTTTTTTCCATTTTCTCAAAAAGTGTTTAATGTAATGGTACCAAAGGCGGATACTGCTCCAGTAACGGATATTGGCTCAAATAACCGAATAAAATAAGAATTTGGTGTCACTCAGTTGATCAATGATGTTTCCACCAGCAGCAGGGGTACTCCAGCAGTTATTAAAACAAAAGAAAAAGAACATATGTGTCCAATGTTACCACGGGCATCAAGAAATGTAATGTTGCCTTTTCCCACACCTTAGTTCATCGCCGTCCTAACGCCATCTGCTAAGGAGTGCAGCTACCGAATTTAGGTAATGGCTATTTACGTCTGATCCTTTTGTAAAGGTATTTTCTTTTCCGTCGCAATTCAGGATTTAGGGACAGTAAGCGTGCCGAGTTTTCTTTTGTCTTTTACCGTTTCCTCGAGAAACATCAATTAAGTGTGTTTATACTTCATTTATTTTCAATTTAGCCAGGAAAAGCTCAATGGATACCACTATCTGCCATTGGATCATAGCTATAATTGTAATATTAGCGTTTTATTCTTTTACTGAGTGAGTAGATAGCTTTATGAAGTCCGACAGTACAAAATTTGTTGATGTAGTTACATGGTAACCAAAGGCGGATAGGGGGTATCCACTACTGGTGCTTTCTTTATCCTCTACTGGACTGGGTCATTCTGATTCCAGGTTATTTTCGCAAACCTACTTATGTGCATTCAAATGTGTTAACTAGTTCGCTAAACTATTGCATTTACCTTGTTTGGCATTGCATCAAGTCTGAAATGTATTCATTTCAGACTCAAGAAAAATGGTAGGCGCAACCTAAATTTTACAGTACTCATGAGTGAAAGGCAATTGCTGATGCTTCAAATGGTATGCCAATCGCTGCCGCAGCAAAAGCGTACAATATCCCTTTCTCTTCTCTTTACTATAAAGTGAAGGGTTTGAGGCCCGTTGAAAGGAAAATGGGACCGGCAACAGTTTTAACTAAAGAAGAGGAAGATCATTTGGAAAGGTGGGTGTTTTCTCTTGCAAAAAGTGGGTTTCCCGTTACCAAAGATGATCTTTTGGACAGTGTCCAATGTCTGCTCGAAGATATGAAAAGGGACACTGTATTAGCGAACAACAGACCTAGTCGAAAATGGTATCAGTGTTTTTTAAGAAGACATCCCGCCATTTCGAAACTGGTTGCACAGAACCTCACTGTTTCCCGTGCCTCCGTCCAACCGCACCCCACCTTCTGGAATGGTCGAATTCCGTTTTCGATTACCTCAAAAGAAAATAATCTTGATCACATACTTACCGTCCCTAGCCGCGTTTTTAATGGGGATGAAAGTGCATTTTTCCTTAACCCCAAGGGATCAAGAGTTTTAGGCCACAAAGGGGACAAAACTATCAGCGGGTAAACTGTGATGAAAAAGAGTGTCCGACAGTTCTTATTACTGCAAATGCGGCAGGAATTATGCCCCCCCCCCCCCTCCCCCCACTAGTTGTCTTCAAATATGAACGGATACCTGTCGACATTGCTGAAAGTGTGCCTTCGGGGTGGGGCATTGGTAAATCTGAAAGCGGTTGGATGACTGGAGCACTATTTTTTGAATTTGTGGCTAATGTTTTTCACCCTTGGCTTTTAAATAACAAAATAACATTGCCCGTAGTATTGGTTATTGATGGCCACGTTTCACATTTGACGCTTCACACCAGTGAATTCTGCGACCGAAACGGAATTATTCTAATAGCATTCTACCCAAATGCCACCCACATTTTACAACCCATGGACGTTTCGATATTCGGCCCCCTTAAAAAGAGAATAAGGTTCATAAATGGAGACTGAATATAATTAGGAAACCCATATTGAAAAAAAGAGATTTTTCCCCAATACTGAAAGAAGCACTAAATGAGATTGATCCTACCACAATTGAAAATGGATTCCGAAAATGTGGAATCGTGCCATGGGACCCTCAAGTTGTGTTGTCAACTCTGACTAACATGAACACTCCTATCCAAACTCCTAATCTCACGTCGGATGAACAAATTAGAAACTCTAAAATCGCCTTGAAAGTTATAGAAGATATGGGGCCTGAAAAAGTTGAATGCTTCGAAGCATCCATTTTAGTATTCAGTATATTTATTTGTCAAAAACATAATATGTGTGACAATAGTCAAGGAGATACAGTCAACATGACTACAAAAAAACCCATCCGTTGATCAAACGCTAAGTTCTTCCTGCAGCCAACAAGTGATTTATAGAGTCAGAGGACAAGCTCTAAGGGCGGCTCGGCCAGGTCGCCCCGGCCAAGCCCGGACCCGACCCACCATGGCGGCCTCCCGAGGGTGCCCACCCATTACTAGATGAGCACCCCTAGACACGACTAATTAATCGAGTCACAAGAAAACCCCAGGCGAGACCGCCCCCAGGCCAACCGGGACCCCCAGGCCGAAACCAAATGAATAAAATGTACCAGCCAGTCAATCTATAAATTACACGCACACAAAACATTCATTCATACAATTAACAACAAAATATAATAAGAAGAATAATATATCCAATAGTTAACAATAATATTATCAACAATTCTATCACAGAGAAACTATATAAAAAGCTAGCACGAGTACTTTTATAAAATTCATCGGCTGTTGAGAAGAAAATCTACATTGGCTACAAGGAAAACATATAACGAGACTTTACACAATAAATAAACATGTTGAATCACGATATGGTAGTTATAACGATCATCGAAGATACAGCCTTAAAAGGACATTTAAAAAAAGTCGTTCACACAATAAAGTTCAGCATGAAGTAATAGATTCTTGACATTCTTCCTGAAGGCCTTACTTGGAAGAGATTTCATAGAAGCCGGCAAGTAGTCAAACAGGCGAGGTCCCATTTGATCAGGGCTACCAAGCAGCGACGTAGTCAGGCGAACAGTTGGCGGGCATATTTTATCTCTATTTCTTGTGAAATGGCTATGTACGTCTGATCCTTTTGTGAAGGTGCCCAGATTTTCTTTTACATACAAGAGGCAATTCAGGATATAAAGGCTAGGGACAGTAAGCGTGCCGAGTTTGACAAAAAGGCCTCTACAGCTTTGTCTGAAACCTAGGTTGAAAATTGTTCTTATAGCCTCTTTTGTGCCTTAAATACCAAATTGCAACGGCCAGAATTTCCCCAAAGGATAATGCAATACGCAACTCTACTAATGAAACAAGCGAAATATACAGACTTGAGAACCTCAAATGAAACAGACATGGTCAAGCGACGTAGCATGAAATTCACAGAGGCCAATTTTGACAGAAGCTGTTCAACATGGTTAACCCAAGACAGGCGGTTATCGATTATCAAGCCAAGAAAATTAACAGAAGAAGTCAGATGGCCATTCAAATGGAAATCAAGATGTTGAGTTTTGCTTACGTTGAGCATTAAGCCATTTGCTTCACACCATTTTTCAATAGTGGCGGATAAATAATCTACACCAGAGCGGAGGAACACCTCGGAGGGACCGACTGTCAAAGCAGTTATATCGTCAGCAAACAAATAAACGTTTTCATTTGAGGTGCCAAACTGAAAAGCTAGATCATTAATAAATAAAATGAAGAGACAAGGGCCAAGAACTGAACCTTGTTTAACGCCACATGTGATGGAGGCAGCATCTGAACTCTTACCATTGTAAGAAACAATTTGTTGCCATCCCTTCAAGCAGGAATCGAAGAAACTCAAGGCAGATGAGGAGAAAATTTCTTTTTGGGATGGTCCTTCCGAGGATAATTCCTTGTACCAAATGTGGAAACGTATAAGATCTGTGGTTGAGGAGCTTCCTTCGGGTCGGGATCCTCTTATTGATGTCAAGCGTATCACTGATCATCATCACGAGAATGCTGTCAAAGGAGCCCACATACCTTCAGCTGGTCGGCACATGACCCCCACAGAGATTATCCAGGATACTATTTCCATGACCGTGGATGATGGGGTCGAAATAACACCTGTTGTTCAACGAGCAGGTCCTCAAAATGTTACAAGCCCATTCAAACGGGCACTTTTCTGGCCCGAAGAACCAAAGGTTGTGAAGAGGGTGAAACGTGAAAGAATACCTAGCGTTATGACGTCGGAACCATGGCGTGAATACAATAGGAAAAAGTTCAAAGAAAGTTAGATTTGGAAGAAGCTAAGCTGAGCACTGAGTTGAAGCACTGAAAAAGAAGAAAAAACAAGAAAAAATGAGTAAGAAACTGAAAAAAAACAACACCAAGAAACCTGCGGTAAAAAGCCGAAAGAGAAAAGCTAGGGCCAAAGGTTGTGAAGCCAGAACCAAAGGTTGTGAAGAGGGTGAAACGTGAAAGAATACCTAGCGTTATGACGTCGGAACCATGGCGTGAATACAATAGGAAAAAAGTTCAAAGAAAGTTAGATTTGGAAGATGCTAAACTGAGCACTGAAAAAGAAGAAAAAACAAGAAACAATGAGTAAGAAACTGGAAAAAACAACACCAAGAAACCTGCGGTAAAAAGCCGAAAGAGAAAAGCTAGGGCATCATCATCTTCAGAAGATAAAGAGTGGCATCCTACCCAAGGAATTGACACAGGTGACGAAACTGTGGTTGTCTCACATGATATTGATTCCTTATCCATTGAGCCAGGAAACAGAGGTGAGGTATCAGAGACCCCTTTGGATTCCGTTACACCACAACAAAATGATATCATCACCTGTGAACTCAACTCTGAGATCAGTGATGAAAACGAGGAAGAAGTTCATATCGAGCAGATATGGAATTTGGAAGGGCTAGATATTGACAAAGAAGATATTTAGGGAAATTAGGGAATGACGGAGAATGATGAGAATTTAAATATTACTAAGATCGTCACCAGAGCCATTGTTCACAGGGATGGTGAGCCAAACAATAACGGGTGAATGGTAGAGGAGCAGAAAGATGCAGTAGTGAACAGCAATGTTGCTGAAGACGAACACCCACAAAAAGAAGAACGCACGCAGAATGATGATGAAGTTAGAAAAGACGAAGAGATTGCGGAAGGGGTGTTCAAGAAGGGAAGCTATGTTATTGCCAAAATAATAAACAGGAGGAGAGAAGCGAAGTGAGTTTGTGAAATTTACGATGTAGACCATATGAATAATGCAAGGGTGTATACCCTTAAACCAGTTACTAGATTTGGAAATGTATTTTCCAAGGATGTCAAAGAATCAAAAACAATAACTCCTGACCAAATAGAAAAGGCTTCGCCAATCCTACGGACATTTGGTGTTGGTGCCAGTGAAAGATACCAGTTTCCGTGCCCACCTCTTGAGCGTCCAACGTAACTTATTCCTTAGTTCCTGCGATAGTAAGGCTGATTTGTAAGCCAACTTTTACCATTAGTTGCCTTGCCTGTTTTAAAAGTATATGTATTTGAGATATTTTTTTAATTAAATACTTTTTACGAACACATATTTTTTTTGCTATCCTCTACTGGTGCATTTTCGACTTGCCAAACAAACTGATTTTTCTAATCTTTAAGCATGAAGTTATTCAATGCTTACATATTCACTAGATAGGGAATAAGTTTGGGGTACAGATGACGTTTGATTCAATAATTTCATATAAAACGGTGATATTTTACGAGAAAAAGTCGATTTTTTTTTTTTTTTTTCCCTTGAACTATCCGCTACTGGTACCATTACCTTAAGGGATTTTGATTAAATTCACAGGAGTTAGGCCGGCTTCACACGAGGCGGTTTAGTTGATTACACTAGTTGAACGGGCGGGTGCAAGGAGTTCTTGGTGGAAAGTGAATGACATTTCCCGAGCCCCTTCACCTCGTCCGCCCGTGCACGTGGGAGCCAGGCACAGTGCCTGCACCGTTCTCATCCCCACTAGTTGATTCAACTCAAAGGATGCTACCGGCAATGAGCTCTTCACACAAGACACCTAGTTTAGTCAACTTCGAGCCATCATGGAAGGCATAGCTCTTCGCAGTTTGAATGTGAAAAATGTTATTGAAGCCATTCGAATCTGTCCCACGATATGGGAAATGAGATCTAGTGATTATGGTGATAAAATTAAAAAAAGTCAGGCGTGGAGGGAAGTGGCCAGAAAATGTCATGGTGCATTTGACGACTTGGAGCCATCCCAACATAGCAGAATCAGTAAGAACGTTTCATCAAAATTATTTGAATAATTCAAGTACCTAACTATTAAATTAAGAATTTTACCTATATTACCAAATGTCAAGCAGAGCAAGCACAAGAAGTGCTCCAGCTTCCTCGGGTTCTAACATCGTACTATACGTCCCTTAGGGAAATGAAGTTGATTCCACATGGTGATAAGTTACCTCGTCTGAAAGAAGCGTTCATACGGCGGTCAACTTAGTGTAATCAACTAAACCGCCTCGTGTGAAGCCGGCCTTACTCTTCTTGAGGGTACCAATGATATTAGATACCCCTCATGCTTGGGGAAATACTCTCAAGGGATGTTATTAGCAAAATACTTCCAAAAATATTTTAAAAAACGTAGTTTTTTAGCGCCTTTTTGTTCTTTCCTTCAATATGGCTCGAAGAATATTGATAAAATTCACTGGAGTTACTTTTCTTATGGATACAAGTGATATTGGATAGCTGTTATGGCCAGGAAGATGCCCTAAAAGACAGTACCTAATAATCTAAATAATAAGAGTAAAAACATAATTTTTAGCATTTTCTTAGAATAAAACCAGGAATTTGTTGCTAATTTTAGGGATGGTTAGAAGGCTGTTATCACTTTCCTACTCGGCCTTAAAGTAAATACAGGAAGTCATGTGTTAATCGGTCTCTTAGTGACAGCCACCTGAAGAAAATTCTGGACTAAAATGGAGTTCTATACTTGAAAATCAATCAAACAATCGAATAACAAATCCATCCTTCTAAGATGTGATCCATCATGATAGCATCCATGTAAAATGAATACAAGTAAGGAAAGTAGTGTGAAGCCTCGCACCAGATGTTCATATAGTCTTTTTTTTTTTTTTTTTTTTTTCCACTTTGCTGATTAAATACAATAACACGTATTTGGCCAAATCATCATCTAGTCTTAGTTGTATTATTTTATTTCTGGGGTTTTTTTATCCGGTGTAGGGGCTAAACAGTAGCCATCGCTGAACCCCTCTTTTTTTCCCCTTTGATTTGGTAGTGGAGTTCATGATGGCACTCCATGCCACGGAGCTTTCGAAAAGGTATGCAAGAACAAATTTTACAAATTGGGATATGAATGTGGGGATTATATGCTCATTATAATTTAAATCAAAAATAAAAACGAACAGTTGCATTCAGAGCTTTTTGAAGGTCATTATTCTTGGTTTCAGTCATGCTCGTGAGCAATGCTGAGGCATAATCAAAATACGGTAATATTAGTGCTTGAACAAAGTCTTGATCCAACTGTTACGCTCCAGGAAAATAACTCTCACAGTCGAAGAGGTTTGGTAACCCTGGCCTCCTCATGGCTCTGATCGTTAGTGTCGTAACTTCGAGAAATTAATAATAATTTCTCGTAGTTGTGACGACGCGAGTTCGAACTCCTGTCGAGGTATCAAATAATTTTAGCCTATTACACAACATATTGGGGGAAATGGGATGCAAATTTCTTCAATTGATGTAGAGCTTTAAATGTTTCATTGCGGATTTCTGTCACTTGTGAATCCCATGACAAATTCGACTGTAGATTTACACCTAAATTCTGTACTTCTTCTTGAAATTCTAGTTGCATTCCATTTATCACCAATCTGCCAATAGTTCCAACATCTACTAAATTCAACATTCTGGAACTTCCTAGAATCATTGTTTTACATTTTAAAGGGTTCAACTTCAGACCGTGACCGTAGCACCAGTTTGACAAAGAGGTTATTTCCCTACTTAAATTAACTATCAATGAATTCAAATTATCAATAATAAGTTGACGCATACATTTGAAGGTCGTCTGCATAAAGCATGTATCGTAGATCACAATGTTTTCCCAAGCTTTCAGCGACTTTATTCATGTAAATTACAAAGCAGATAGATGATAGAACAGATCAATGTTTCTCCACTCAGAGCATTCTCCATCAGGTGTTTTAACCCTTTGCTTTCTATTAAATAAGTGGGATTCAAACCATTTGACCACAAGATCTTCCATATTTAAACTTCTAAGTATTTCAATCAATAATTCTTGCCTAACAGATTCAAACGCACGAACAAAATCAAACAATATTAAAACTGTAACTTTTCGATCGTCAATATTTCTACGTATCTGGTCGGTTAACTACACATGCTAGAGCTGTTTCTGTGCTGAAACCTTCTTTATATCCAGATTAGTAATTATCCAATATAATATTTACATTTATGAATTCATGAAAGGGTTCATATATTGCTCTATCTGACATTTTAGCTAAGAAGCATAAAGTATTTATGGGCCTATGCTCATTTAAGCTTTAGGATGTACAATCTTCTATGAGGACTCCAGTCCCTCTCTTCCTAAAAATTTGCTGAAACCCTCAAATTTCTTTGTAATTATGAATATTGTTTAAAAAAAATTGTAAATCTCGAAAATCTAATTGATCTTTTCCCACACTAAATGGTCAAATTTTACAACAATATAAATATATTGGTACACATGAAAAATTACGAATGATGCTCATGCCGCATGATTGGAACTTTTTCCCTCAACATTGAATCTACCTGTCATTTACGGAATCAATAAACACAAAGACACTCGCATCGCGTGACATAACAATGATGACAATTTTTGAAAGTTGGTTCCGCACAGACATTACATGTGACTGAAATCGTTATGTATTGCGAAATTCGTTTTTACTGTTTATAACAGGTCCAAATACTTCAGAGTAAGGCGGATACACGGGGACTATGACATCAGAGTCGAACAAGCCGAGTTCAGAGAGCTGTCTCTCATCGCCAGCTCCGACCAAGGCACCCTAGTCAACATGACGGTCATCAGAAATGGAACCAGAGTTGCGAGGTTGGTGAAAATACAGAGAAACTTGGATAATTCGAACCCCAAGGGACCAGTCAAAAACTTCGAATTAACCAAAAATTCGAATTAAAGAAGTTTTTAATAAGTTAAATTAATACAGTACAAAGTACTGCAGTACAAACTACAATACGAAGTAAAGTAATACAGTAACATTGAATACTGCATTGACCAACAGAAACAATAAATATAAAGACACCTGGAATGGTACTGTATTTAACAGCAACCATACAAAATAATCTATTGTTTTTCAAAAAAGGATGATATTTTGGCCTGTTTCCTTGAATTAAGTCTCTCGGCCATTATAAAAAATGCCAACGCATTCAAAGAGCTGAAGTATGAATCACTTACATTAATTCGGCTTAAAAAAAAACGTCTAAGTTCTTGTAAGTGATTCATGGCGTCAGCTGCACTCGGCACCGGTACTTCTTTTGCTGATGATCCAGTGATTTCGTCTCCCGAACCGTCTAAATCAGACTGTACGAAGGCACTGACTTTCATGCATTTGGTCTAATGCAAATCTTTTGCCGAATATCGTTACTAAAACGTATTTCCCGATAAATTTAAAATTATTTTGAGTCGCAGTTTAAAATGTATACCTTAATTAGCACAACGAAAATTCGAATTATCCAAAATAAAATTCGAATTATCCACGATTTTTTAGCATTGTTTAAATACAAAATACCAGGAGAAATACTCGAATTAAAAAAGATTTCGAATTATCCAGGTTCCACTGTATCAACAAATATTCTACAGTAATTCGCAATTCAGCATAGCTGCGTAGCTCCCCCTCCCCCCCCATCACATTAAGCCCTGCGTGCCTGCATAGATGTTTTTGCTTCCTCACTTCCGAAGGTAGGGGAAGCATTGTGTTCATGACTGAAGACGAGAGAATTTTTGTCCTCCAAAATCAAAATTTCCACTTGCTTTTTGCGTTTCATAACGTGCTGATCAAGTTTGGTTCTGTTTCTGTCTGATGTCCATCTGTGGAACATCCTTGTCACGCCCAAAACTATATCAAGTTTTAGTCCGATTCCAATGAAATGGTCAGAGGTTGCCCGGTCCCCTATAACTTTCAATCCCATCGAATCAACAGTACGTCATCTGAGAAGGTACGTCAGATTACAAAAACCTTAACATTTACGGAATTCCATACATTCCTTTGTTCCGAAAGGAGGAGGAGGAGGGGGAGGGGGATGAGAGCGAGAGAGGGGGGGGGGGATTTATTCTGTATACTAACTCGAGATAAATAAATCATTACATAGCTTCAAATAAAAGTTCACAATTGATTTGATAAAATGAACAATCGTGCTGAAAAAAAAAAAAAAAAATAGGAACTTCACTAGTAACTGAAGGACATCACTTGGAAGGGGAAAGAAAAAACGTCTGGCAAGTTGGGTGTGACATATTGCTTCCTCGTTTACCCATCTTCGTGGAACTTAACGTCGCTACAATGATTTCACTTAGGCGCATGCGCGATAGCTATTAATGAAACAATCATGTTGAAACTGAGATGGGGTGATCAAATCATCATCTCCCAACTATCATCCAAATTTGAGCGAGATCGGACGACTAGGGCGTGAAAAAATAGAGCATAATGGAATTCACGTTTGCGCATGCGCAAAGTGGATTATTGGTTTTGCAATAATGACTGATAGGGGAACGTCCACACCCTAGCCCGCACATTCCCTAAAAATTTCATCCAGATCGAATGAAAACTGTTAAAGCTTGTTACAAGGATTTGATATGGGCGCATGCGCCGTAGTTATTAATGATACAATCACGTTGAAATGTATATAAGATGATCAAATCGTCATCCCCCAACTATCATCCAAACCTGAGCGAGACTGAATGGCGTGAAAAAATGAGGCTTGGTAGTATTTACGTTTGCGCATGCGTAGGGAGAGGTTTTGAGTCAAGAACAGTGAAACTGATTGGGGACAGTCTAATGCCTAGCCTGCACATTCCCTGAAAATTACATCCAAATCGGATGAAAACTGGAAAATAAGCTTGTTACAAGGATTTGCGGACACACGACAGACACACACACAGACAGACACGGAACCAAAGTTGTTCAGAATGGTCTAAACACGTAAAATTCAAGTGAAAATTTTGATTTTGTAAACAAAAAAATTTTTTTTCACCCGAAAGTGAAGACAGTGCTTCCGCTACCTATACCTAGGTAGGGTAGACTCGAAAGCAAAACGTGTTACAAGAAAAACTGAGTTGACTCATATTGCATTTTGTGCATATTTTTAATTAGCGATTCCCAGTAATAACCTACCTATGACATTCTTTTGAGAAGGTATAACGGTTTTTGTTTTTCCAGTTTCCATTATATTTAATGTTTTCATGAAGTGAAACTTGAGAAGAAACCTCTAAGATTTCCACATAATAATATTGTACCTATCCATTTGTCAACCAAAGTTATATTTTCTTACTTAAAACATAATTCACTGCATGTATACACTCTGTTTTATAGTATTTTTGATTCATGGTGACAACGTTTTCAAAAACTTGGATAGTGTCTGTCAATAATGAGTTTAATGCATGCCCTACAATGTGGTTATACTATCCCGCAACATTCTTTATCAACACCACAAACCTCTACCTCGGTTTGACCTTTCTGTCAAACCTATCCACTCAACTTGGAGTCAAACAACCAAATCATAATTTGAGAATCAAAGTGTCGACTATCCAACCCCCCTTTAATTTGTTTAAATCATCATCTGTTAAAGTCTAATTAAATTAGAGCCAGTGATATACATTGGCTGTTGAGTGTCCAGCTTGTTCATGACAAAATGTACAGATGAAGTCAACAATATTGATATGAATGAATTCAATGTCATTGATATCGATAATGAAAATTGCAGATCATTTCGCCCGGATTTCGTTTTGGTAAGACAGAATTTGAAAGACGCTGGAGAAGATTACAAGCACATTCTGCTGGGGCTCAAGTTCGGAGGGGTCCCGAGCATCAACACACTGTCAGCGATCTACAATTTCCAGGTAGGGATAGTGAGTTTACAACCAGGATAGTTAAGTATATTTTCGACTCACTTCGTGTTACGGTTTTATAAGAATTTTTCTCTCTTCTAGTAAGCACGTACACAGTTCCACAACATACAAAACCACCTTATATATTAACATAGTCTGAGAATGCCGGGGTAATTTGGGAATCCATGGTTTCATTACCTTCAAACCAACAGAGGTAAAGATACAGTCCCTTCCATCACAGTGATTCAACGTTTCCTGTCAAGCCAATAATACCTTTCTGGTGGAAGATCCAGCTGTTCTGATTTGATAACTTTTAGGCATGAAAAATTATGGCTTATTATTCCTCAAGGTGGCATCAGTCAAGTTTTTGTGAGGAGGTCAGACTTACTCCTTCCTAGACCTACCTCCTCGTGATTATTTGTCCAAGAACGACATATCAAATCCACCATAGGGGGCTAATCCCCCTTAGAGTAACCTCAAAAACGGCAGAGACATGACTGGATTAACTCTGGATCACATCAATCCTCCGTGGTGGAACGAACACTTAGAGTAACAACACACGTGTTGCTCCGTGAAGATGTCAATAATTTATCTTTGAATTTCACTCTGTGATCGTAAAAACTAAGGAGGGATTTGTTATTTTGTCGAAATAAAAAAACAATTCCAAAGGTTCACAAGCTGATATTGACAACATCAGCTCAAATATGTTGTGAGAAGTTCCTAAAAAGGAGGGAACAGAATTTAAGCAACCTGGTCCGTCAGTGAGTAGAGGTTAACATTTGCAATTATTTTTGATATTGACGTTAAATTGAAAAAAAAATTTTGATTCTACTTTTCCCGAGGTCCTGGACCACTCACCCAGAAGATATAGCTTTCATTTTCTGTAACAACGAGTACCTGCCTAAACCTAAACGCAAATACATGCCTTACTCAAAAATCAATTTAGTTAAATTAATGTAAGCTGGGAACATAACACTACTTACAAAAGCAAAGGCGTCACCATACACCACGGTTAAAATGTTGATGGGCCAAAACGAAAACAGCAAGAAAAATGTGAAGTTAAACACGTTAATAAGGGAACCACGGGGATGAGGCTTTTAGGAAACGCTGCCTGCTAACTTACTGATGTGGAAACTGCAGAGCATTCCAAATGTAAACGGGAAAACAGTCTGCGAAGAGACTTCATACTCTCACTGCTATCAGAACCAAGAATAAACAAAGATTCGGTGAGCTTACTACTGTTGAAAATTAAAGATCACAACACTTAGGAGGAGAGACTGGCCTAAACGAACGGACGCATAAAATAGAGAAGATGATTCATTTTGCTGTAATAATAGTGAGGGCTTTAACAAGGCCACAATCAATCCACACCTGTGAACGAGTCTTTGCTATGTACAAAAGCGAAGTCGTCACCATACACCGCGGTTGAATTGTTGATAGGCCAACACGAAAACATCAAGACAAATGTGAAGTTGAACTCGTTAATAAGAGAACCACGAGGATGCGGCTTGTAAGAAACAGGTTCAGGGTGCCTGCTGCTAAAATGACTGACGTGGACACTGCAGAGCATTCAAAATTACAACAGCCTGGGAAGAGAATTCATACTCTCACTGCTGGTAGAACCACGGATAAACAAAGATTCGGTGAGCTAACTACTGTTGAAAATTCACAACACTTAGGAGAGACTCGTCTAACCAAATGGATGCATAAAATACAGAAGATGTTTCCTTACATTGTAACAATAGTGAGGACTTCAACAAGGCCACAATCAATCAACACCTATGAACAATCAACACCATACACCGCGGTTAAAATGTCCATGGGCCAAAACGAAAACATCAAGAAAAATGTAAAGTTAAACACGTTGATGTTGGAACCACGATGGTGAGGCTTGTAGGAAACAGGTTAGGGTGCCTGCTAACATGACTGACGTGGACGCAATAGAGCATTCCAAATGTAAACGGAAAAAAGTCTGGGAAGGCATACTCTCACTCCAGGCAGCAACAAGGATGCATAAAGATTCGGTGAGCTTAGTACTGTTGAGAATTGTAGATCACTACACTTAGGAGAGACACGCCTAAACAAATAGACGCATAAAATAAAGAAGATCCTTCTGTTGTAATATATAATAGCGTGTAGTCAACAAGGCAACAATCAATCGACAACTGTGAACGAGTTATATATAAAGCAACGGCGTGAAGTTAAACACGTTAATAAGGGAACCACGGGGATGAGGCTTGTAGGAAACGCTGCCTGCTAACTTACTGATGTGGAAACTGCAGAGCATTCCAAATGTAAACGGGAAAACAGTCTGCGAAGAGACTTCATACTCTCACTGCTATCAGAACCAAGAATAAACAAAGATTCGGTGAGCTTACTACTGTTGAAAATTAAAGATCACAACACTTAGGAGGAGAGACTGGCCTAAACGAACGGACGCATAAAATAGAGAAGATGATTCATTTTGCTGTAATAATAGTGAGGGCTTTAACAAGGCCACAATCAATCCACACCTGTGAACGAGTCTTTGCTATGTACAAAAGCGAAGTCGTCACCATACACCGCGGTTGAATTGTTGATAGGCCAACACGAAAACATCAAGACAAATGTGAAGTTGAACTCGTTAATAAGAGAACCACGAGGATGCGGCTTGTAAGAAACAGGTTCAGGGTGCCTGCTGCTAAAATGACTGACGTGGACACTGCAGAGCATTCAAAATTACAACAGCCTGGGAAGAGAATTCATACTCTCACTGCTGGTAGAACCATGGATAAACAAAGATTCGGTGAGCTAACTACTGTTGAAAATTCACAACACTTAGGAGAGACTCGTCTAACCAAATGGATGCATAAAATACAGAAGATGTTTCCTTACATTGTAACAATAGTGAGGACTTCAACAAGGCCACAATCAATCAACACCTATGAACAATCAACACCCTACACCGCGGTTAAAATGTCCATGGGCCAAAACGAAAACATCAAGAAAAATGTAAAGTTAAACACGTTGATGTTGGAACCACGATGGTGAGGCTTGTAGGAAACAGGTTAGGGTGCCTGCTAACATGACTGACGTAGACAGTGCAGAGCATTCCAAATGAAAACAGTCAGGGAAGAGAATTCATACTCTCACTGCTGGCAGAACCAAGGTGAAACAAAGATTCGATGATCTCACTACTGTTGAGAATTGTAGATCACAACACATAGGAGAGATTCGCCTAAACAAATGGACACATAAAATAGAGAGGGTGATTCCTTCCGCTGTAAGAACAGGGCACAATTAATCATTACCTGTGAAGGAGTCTTTGCTTTGTGAGAAAGCAAAGGCGTCACCGTACACCGCGGTTGAAATGTTGATAGGCAAAAACGAAAACAGCAAGAAAAATGTGAAGTTAAACACGTTTATGAGGGAACCACGAGGATGAGGCTTGTAGGAAACGGTGCCCGCTAACTTACTGATGTGGAAACTGCAGAGCATTCCAAATGTAAACGGAAAACAGTCTGGGAAGAGAATTCATACTCTCACTGCTGGTAGAACCATGGATGAACAAAGATTCGGTTAGCTTACTTCTGTTGAGAATTGTAGATCACAAAACTTAGGAGAGACTCGTCTAAACAAATGGATACATAATACAGAGAAGATGTATCCTTCCGATGTAACAATAGTGGGGACTTCAACAAGGCCATCAATCAATCCACACCTGTGAACGAGTCTTTGCTATGTACAAAAGCAAAGGCGTCACCATACACCGCGGTTGAAATGTTGATAGGCCAAAACCAAAACATCAAGAAAAATGTGAAGTTAAATACGTTGATTAGGGAACTACGAGGATGAGGCTTGTAGGAAACAGGTAAGGGTGCCTGCTAAAATGACTGACGTGGACACTGCAGAACATTTAAAACGATAACAGTCTGGGAAGAGAATCCATACTCTCACTGTTGGCAGAACCAGGGTTAAACAAAGATTCGATGATCTTAGTACTGTAGAAAATCGTAGTAGTTCCACAACACTCGCCAAAACAAATGGACGCATACAATAGAGAAGATGTTTTTTTCTGTTGTAATATATAATAGTGTGTACTTCAACAAAGCCACAATCAATCAACAACTGTGAACGAGTCATTGCTATAAACAAAAGCAAAGGCGTCACCATACACCATGGTTAAAATGTTGATAGGCCAAAACGAAAATAGCAAGAAACCAGGAGGATTAGGCTTGTTGGAAACGGTGCCTGTTAACATGACTGATGTGGTAACTGCAGAGCATTCCAAATGAAAATAGTCTGGGAATAGAATTCATACTCTCAATGCTGGTAGAACCATGGTTAAACAAAGATTCAGTGAGTTTACTACTGTTGAAAATCATAGATCACAACACTCGAGAGACTCGCTTAAAGAAATAGACGCACAAAATAGAGATCATATTTCTTTCTGTTGTAATAATAGTGACGACTTAACAAGTCCACAATCAGTCAACACCTGCGAAAGAGTCTTAGCTATGTACAAAAGCAAAGGCGTCACCATACACCGTTGTTGAAATGTTGATAGACCAAACAAAACGAAAACTGCAAGAAAAATGTGAAGTTAAATACGTTGATAAGGAAACCACGAGGGTGAGGCTTGTAGGAAACAGGTTGGGGTGCCTGCTAACATGACTGACGTGGACGCAATAGAGCATTCCAAATGTAAACGGAAAAAAGTCTGGGAAGGCATACTCTCACTCCAGGCAGCAACAAGGATGCACAATGATTCGGTGAGCTTAGTACTGTTGAGAATTGTAGATCACTACACTTAGGAGAGACACGCCTAAACAAATAGACGCATAAAATAAAGAAGATCCTTCTGTTGTAATATATAATAGCGTGTAGTCAACAAGGCAACAATCAATCGACAACTGTGAACGAGTTGTATATAAAGCAACGGCGTGAAGTTGAACACGATAATAAGGGAACCACGAGGATGAGGCTTGTAGGAAAAGATGCCTGCTAATATAACTGATGTGGAGATCATTATAATGTAAACGGAAAAACAATCTGGGAAGAGAATTCATACTCTCACTACAAGAACCAAGGATGAACAAAGATTCGGTGAGCTTACTACTATTGAAAATTAAAGATCACAACCCTTAGGAGAGAGTCGCCTAAACAAATGGACGCTTAAAATAAAGAAGATGTTTCCTTCTGTTGTAATATATAATAGTGTGTAGTCAACAAGGCAACTATCAATCAACAACTGTGAACGAGTCTTTGCTATAAAGAAAAGCAAAGGCTAAAAGTTGAACACGTTAATAAGGGAACCACGAGGATGAGGCTTGTAGTAAACAATGCCTGCTAATATGACTGATGTGGAAACTGCTGATCATTCCAAATGCAAACGGGAAAACAGTCTGGGAAGAGAATTCATACTCTCACTGCAAGAACCAAGGATGAACAAAGATTCGGTGAGCTTAATACTATTGAAAATTAAAGATCACAACCCTTAGGAGAGACTCGCCTAAACAAATGGACGCATAGAATAGAGAACATGTTTTCTTCTGTATTACTGTATAAAAGTGTGGACTCCGACAAGACCACAATCAATCAATACCTGTGAACGTCTTAGCTAGGGGCTTGCAAACGTGGGTTATCTTCTTCACCTGATTGTCAAAAATGACGTTCAAACATTGAACAGACTATATCTCATATCAACAGAAGACGTTAATGAGGATAACATGTTGAATGCCGAAAAATTAATGTTTTGATGACGATTTTGAACAAACTATGCAAATAATGTTATTTGGAAGATACATTTATACTTATGGAACTACTCGTGTTTTGCCTTTTGGTATCTCATGTGAATTTCAATGTGTACTGTCGTTTGTCGTTTGTAATCATAATTGAGTATCACAAACAGGTATATACATTCCGATCTGGTAGTGTGTTCCTTGGACATTCTAGCTTAGTTAGCACTGACAGATATGCTGAACAATGCAATATTGTGCCGGAGCCCCATGGCTTCTTGGTTAGAGTAAGGAATGATGATCCTAGAAAGGGTCCGTTCATCATCCTGGAATCCAAATTCCGTTAAAGAGGAAGTAGGAAGTGGCGATGAAGTCCCACCGAAAAAAGTACAGAAAGAATCAGCAATAACCGCAACAACAAAGCAACGATCTTCAATAAAGAAATTTGAACCTGTCCTCACTGAGCTCCAAGCGATGGCTCAGCGGCCAGCACCTGCACCAAATGAAGAAGACATTGCAAACGTTTCAAATTGAGACGGGAAAATTACGTGCATTCGAGGAACACTGGCTGGGCTTGGCTGGTCGCCATTGTGTACAAGAGTTACACACACAGATATACACCATACAAATACAATTTCATGAAACGTATAGACATGGGTTCAGGTTGAACGAAGTACCCATCCTAGCATGAGTTTCAGCAATTCATTTTCAGGATGATTGCAAGATTTTCCCTCGACCCTTTTTGGGTTAAGTAGGGAAAGTAAAAAGTGGGTTCTACTTGAATAACTAAATATCTAGAGCTAATACAGAAGAACCTGTATCAGATTTGGATTTGGACTAAAAAACAAAATTAGGTACCATAACTACTGTTGCAGACAGTTCGAACCGTTTTTGGGTAATTGGATGAAAAAGGCCCTTTTCTACCGTTATGCGGCGAACTGATCTGAGGACGGCAAAAAAAAAATATATATGCCTATATATATATATATATAATTTTTTTTTTTTTTTTTTTTTTTTTAAAGAGCCAATTTGGAACCATCTCATTCATGTTTCTCATAATTTATTAGCGAAAGAATCTGAATACATCAAGGATTTTTCGGTTGAATTCAGTCCAATAGGCTGCAACCTGGGACTCAAACTCAAAATAATGAAATTTTTGTGTATCTTAAGATGCAACTGAAAGAGATTTCGATTTAAATTAGATATGGGGGGGGAAATTCTACACCAATGTAGACTACTGTGTTACTTGGCCTTTATTTGGAAGCTCAACAAAGCTGATCAGCAGTCAAACTAGACCAAAAAATGAATGAGTGTGTTAAATAACAAAAATTGCGAGTTTTACGTAGTTGTGCATCGGTAAAGCTGCAAAATAAGCGACGTCTTCCGCGGAGATAGGACCTGTTACAAACCTCTTCAGACATGCCATGTAAACATTATAAACATTAGAACAAGAATCATCTGGCTGTAGCCGCCCATTCATACGGTCTTGACACTATTGGCGTGAAAGCTGCCAACCTAAAACGACATGGTCATTCATTAATGTTTGTGTACATAATGTGTACACAATGTGTACATACTTATATCACCTTGATGTCGGTTCATTTATAATTAATTTTCCCTACGTTCCACAGTCACGACCGTGGAAATTAAATTGGTGCAATAAAAATATTTGCAAGAAACTCATTTGAAGTTTTGAAATGAGGAAAGGTCCATGGAGGAAATGAGGAGATAGCAATGCAGCAAGAGGTGGCCAATCGATGCTAATTCCAATCTCTACAAAAAATTTCCCGTACACTGATTGTTTTGAATGTTATTTATAGCTGCTAGAACGCTAAATATGTTGAAAAACGTGTTCGTCAAAGGTTTTTTTGAAGATAATTATGTAATAAAATTAGGTTAAAAAATTTGCGAGACACTCATTTGAGGTTTTGAAATGAGATTAGGTCCATGGAGGAAATGAGGAAATAGCAATGCAGGAAGAGGCAAAAGCCGAATTCTCAGAGAGTCGCTTTAACCCGTTTTAGACATTAAGAACGGTGGAAATTTGGAAAAGTTGAAGAGCTATTCTAATTTCCGAAAACTACATAATTCTGTTTCAATGTTTATGATGGTATTTTACGCTAGTCAGGTAAACCTGAAAAACGCGGTCTCAAAGACTTAAATTCTCGGAATATTTCTTATTCTGGTGGCCAATCGACGCAAATTCCAATCTCTACAAATTTTTTCCCGTAAACTTATTGTTTTGAATGTTATTTATAGCTGCTAGAACGCTAAATATGTTGAAAAACGTGTTTGTCAAAGGTTGTTTGTAGATAATTACAAATATAAAAGAGCAGTTTTAGGTATAGGAACAAAGTGGTACATTCAAAGTTAGCAAAACATTGCCTATAAGAAAGAATTGATTTCTGGACCACTGTACGGCGTACTGATGGATTTTTCTAAATCCTTTTTGGAACCTGGGAAAAAAAAATGAATTCCCTTTGTCCATTAGAATGGTTTATAATGGATATTAAATTAAAGGGGGCGGTGGAGGGGGGTATCGGTAAAATAATGTTGACGATAACGATAGATCAAGTGGCCCAATTATGAACGATTGGATGGAGGAGCGGTAACGAGCTAATTACATCACCACTTATCGGATCGGTTCCTTGTTCAAGTTTCGCTGAACCGGAGGCGCGTTATAACTAGTTAATTCTGGAGAGTAAACTTCCTCGAAGTTCGTTGTGAAACCTGATTTTCCACACTTTGAAACTCGGAAATCTGCAATGTCTTGCAAATCATATCAAAGCAAGCAAAACAGGCACGTGTCAGCGTGGAACATGGTTCAAGTCAATAACTATAAAACAGCCAGAAAATTATGATGATGTTAAAATGTCTTCAAATAGATTGTAGAGATCATAAATAGACTCATTTCGAACATGAACGAAACAAAAGTAAAACTAGTATATTTTGTATATATGATACCAGAACAGATGACAGTCATTACGGAATGAGTAGGGATCGTACGATCATGTCATTTTGATTAGATTGAAAAGTCACTACAATCTCCCCTTGCTGATTTTGAAACCTTGAACTGATTTTCCACCCTTTGAAACTCGGAAATCTGCAACGTCTTGCAAATCATATCAAAGCAAGCAAAACAGGCACGTGTCAGCGTGGAACATGGTTTAGTCAATAACTATAAAACAGCCAGAAAATGATGATGATGTTAAAATGTCTTCAAATAGATTGTAGAGATCATAAATAGACTCATTTCGAACATGAACGAAACAAAAGTAAAACTAGTATATTTTGTATATATGATACCAGAACAGATGACAGTCATTACGGAATAAGTAGGGATCGTACGATCATTTCATTTTGATTAGATTAGAAAGTCACTACAACCTCCCTTACTGATTTTGAAACGCCTACTGACTTAAATAAAACACGAAATCCCAGAAATGGTTCGGCAAACGTCTCTGTCGTTACTTACGCCTTACTTGGATCTCGGGAATTGCAGTATTAGGCAGTTGAATTACTGGTGTTGAGGATCTGAGGTACACAGTACATACTGAGGTGTTCGGTTGAGGTACTTGTAGGAGGGTCACGATCGGTATTTGAAAGACATGGTTTTGGGGCCGTTGGTATGTTGAATGAATGGGCAGATCTACATGTGACGGTTTCAGATTTAGCCACCAAAGAGGATAGGCAACAGTTCCTCATTATTAAGGATTTAAGTGTAAATGTCGTAATTGGTATGGATTTTATGACTAGAGTCCAATTGATATTTTTCACCCATCGAGGTGCAATCACATTTGAACATGACATGTCTTGTATGATTCCTCTTAATAACATAGTTGATAAAATGTCATTCCCTGATCCACCCAAAGAACGTATGCAAGTAGTACGTGCACTACCCACCACTCCCAATAATGCAACTCTTTTACAGGAACTGACTCATGAATATTCCGATGTTATAAATGAAATTCCAGGAAAAACCAGTTTCACTGAATATAAGGTGCAACTGAACCCCAATGCTGACGTACCCATAGCAAAATGTGCTTATCATGTTAACCCAAGCTTACTTCCTGTTATGAAGGAGGAAATTTCCAAGTTATTGGAACTTGGAATAATATCCCCTTTCAGGGGGAAACCGACCGCAGCTTGTTTTTTGGTACCGAAGCCAAAAACAACAGCTGAGGAACCCCCTAAATTTCGACTCGTATGTGATTTCCGC
The DNA here is from genome assembly GCA_030762985.1 of Adelphocoris suturalis. Lineage (NCBI taxonomy): Eukaryota > Metazoa > Arthropoda > Insecta > Hemiptera > Miridae > Adelphocoris > Adelphocoris suturalis. The sequence goes on from CM061042.1 coordinate 37,166,257, forward strand.
CCACTCAACAAAGTCTTACAATATTTTAATTACCCAATACCTACTATACCCAGTTTATTGTCACATTTACAAGATGCTAAAGTTTTTACATTATTGGATATGAATTCCGCATATAATCAGATACCTATTTCAGCTGACAGTCAACATTTAGTGTCGTTCACAACACCATTTGCGAATTATAAGTATAATTATGTACCATTTGGTTTAGCAACAGGCGGCAACATATCAGAAATGCTACATCAATTAATGGGCGATATTTTACACCAGTATGTAATTTGGTTTTTTGATGATATTTTAATTTACTCACCTAATATGTCATTCCACGTACAGCATGTGAAAAGTGTCCTTGACAGGTTACGCCAAGCTAATCTCACGATTAGTGCGAGCAAAATGCAATTTGCTTGCACAACAGTAAAATTTCTGGGACATACTATATCCCAGGGCCAAGTCCGAATCGACGCGGATAGAACTAAAATTCTATCTGAATTAAAAAAGCCCCAATCCGCCAAAGAGGTAGCCCAATTCCTTGGCGCGATTGGTTTCTTCCAAACATTTATTCCTAATTATGCCAATTTATGCTTCCCTTTGAACAGGTTACGACGCAAAAACATTGCCTTCATTTGGGACTCTTCTTGTGAAGAGGCATATTTGAAATTGAAACAAATTATATCTAATCCACCAGTACTTATCTTACCCAATTTTCGGCAACCATTCTCCATTTGGACAGATGCGTCCCAATATGCTATTTCTTATGTTCTAACACAGGTACATGAGCCAACCAAGAAGCATATGCCCGTAGCATATGCGGGTCGGAAGCTCACCGACCAAGAATTGAAATATTCCATTTATGAGAAAGAGTTCCTCGCGGCTCTTGAGGGAATCACTAAGTTTAGATTTTATGTCGAACATACCAAATTTACCTTGTATACTGATAATAAGTCTATAGCGACTATCACCAAACTGGACAACCCATCTCCCCGTGTCCAGCGGTGGGTAGTCAAATTAATGTCCTATAATTATGTAATTAAACATGTACCATCACAGCAGAACGCTCCTAGGTCATTACTAAGATGTGCTGAGCTAAACAGATCTCTGAAATCTTCAATCCACCACCAAGAGTATGGTCCTATAACAATGGAAGATATGGATTTCGTTACAATCCAGGAATGCTTACATTTTGATCATATAGAGAATTTTCTTCCCTATGTCAAAGATAAGGCTGTTTCATTAACCAGGTCAAAGGTATTGGCGAAATATTTCACTGAAAATCCTTCAAAATCTCGTCCATCTGACTACAAAGAGACCCGAGCACTACTCATGTATTTACTATGCAGTCCGGAAGAGTTAGAACATATAAGTTACATAAAAGCTTTTGAATCATCTGATTGGGAAATAGTCGAGCCATATTTAGTTATTAGAGCAGTCCCCAAGGAAAAGGAACACAAAGTCAAGGCAAGATGTTTTGGCTGTAAACCAATTGTAGAGAGGGCTAGAACTATTGTTGTGGGAATAAATGCAGCATCATTCCTGAACAAATACTGTGCCTCCCAAGCCATGACAATTTCTGAATTAGAATTAGCTTAAAAATTATATTCACTCCGGAATTTAAAACAAGCTTATAAAAATTATGAGCAATTAGTTATATGTATTGATGCATCAGCATGGAATTCTCGGCAGAGGATCGAAGCTATTGCGCCTGTTGCGAATGCCGTCTTAGACAAATCATATGGGACTTTACATTTTAGAAAAACTCATCTGGCATATCACAAAAGCCTGATTTACATACCTGATGTTGAAAAAGTCCATTCATGGGAGGGTCAAGTTGGTGGGATAAAAGGTTTAGACCAGTATGTATGGGATGATGTTTACATAAACCAACTCCGCGTGGGAATGGATGCCCAAGGATATCCATATGAAGTTTTAATTAAAGGGGATGATGCAAGGATTGTAATATTAATCCCCCCTAACTCACTTGAGCATAGAACACTCGACGAAATTAGGAGAGAACTCGTGCGGAATATTTCAAAAATCATAGAGCAATTTGGACACAAAGTCAAGATAGAAGACTCATACGGATCTAACAAAGTTGTCATATGGTCCAAAGAAGCATTTATTGGAAATGTTGCATTAGGACAAGGTTTCCGGAAAATTCAAAGAGCTTATGGAGCGAATAACGCGTTCTTGACTACCATTGATGATTACATAGCAAGCTCATTTATTAACTGTCATAGTGCTTCCAAAGTGTATCCTTCTCCTATCAGTTGTTATGTTGTAGCAGTTTGGTGGAGCCTTGTGTCAATGCAACGAAGTCAAGAATACACCAAATTGCATGATGAAGAACTAGTAGCATTACTTTTAGTACCTAATCTCCTGGGTGGGTTCCCAATCATCTTCTCTCATAATTTTTACCAACGAGCTGAATCTGATCTTTTAAGTTCTTTTATTATGTATTACATACAAACCATGCAGAGTGACAAACCAGTGGCAGAATCTATATCCCGAATGCTTACGTTTGATAAAGAACCACGCTCTGCTACCATGTAATAACTTAAGATAAGCAGAAAACGTTATGTTTCTTTGAGATTCATCCATATTAAATAGTGATTATATGTAGGTAAGAATAAAATGAGTCAGAGGAGACAGAGGATTGGTCACTATGACGTTTTAGGAGTCGCTCTGAATCATCTAAGAATACTAGGTATTGAACACATTGTAAATAAATATCGTGCCAACTTCACCGAATTTCCATACCTTGTTGCTGTAGACGAACAGACGAATTTGAACCCTCTCACACTACTGAAAATAGCGAGCAGGAGACTATTTCATAAAACAACAAGTTACAAGTCTTACAAGTACAAGTTACAAGTACAGGTACTTGTAATGCACGGTAAACTAGAACAAGTGTTTCACCAAAACGAAGAGTACAAGTGTAGAAAAGTTACACTTGTAGAAGCAACTCGTAAGTTTACTCAAAAGAAAAATGGCGTGTGGGGACAAACGAAATAAACAACGTCAAGCGGAATGCCGAAATTGAAGTTTTGTCAGCGAATCATATTAAAAAAACTGTGTTAAGTACACGATAGGATGTTTATCGTACATGACAAGTTGCAATGATTGGAAGACGGACAAATTATAAACTGAAAAGTGGAGAAAGTGTGTACTTGATGTCAACTTCTGATGGCTGGCATAATCGGATTTTTCTCCTTGATTCAGCGGAAATGATTATCGGTTCATCAAGCCTTAATGCTGCTGGGTTAGGAATGTCATCTGTAACTTCAAGACGATCTTCACACTTCACTTTCACTTTTCACTTTCACAGGAAAAATTGCACAGGGTCACGCACCATTTGTATCTTTCAAGGGTCTCGGAAGACATCCTAAATGTCTCGTTAAGCTCAAAAATACCCACGAAATGAGCGTTATTCGTGGCCCAAAAAATCTTTGGTGTCTTCTACGCTGAATGCTTCTTTCTTGTTTGTATTCTTCAGCAGATGATTCCCACCTATTAAACTCCGAAAAACTGTCCACTCACAATGCTGAAAATAAGTTTACAGGTGAACGGACGTAGGTTAAAATCGTCCACATTTTACAACTGTAAAACAGTGAATTGTTCAGAATGGTGATGAAACACTAGTAACTTGTCCAAATTCGCCTGTACACATGTTAATTTCTACAGTGCATTACAAGTCTACACTTGTACCTTCATGTACGTAAAATGTATGTTTTGTACACAAAATTGGCTTGTAACTTGTCACTTGTTGCCTTATGAAATAGGCCCCAGGAGGAGCCTCTAAAGTTGAGGGTTGACGTCAATAAGGGAAGATTGCTTCCATTCGGATCCTAAATTTAAGGGAAGATTGCTTCCATTCGGATCCTAAATTTTCTCTGAAGGTTAAAGTTCGGCAGCATGCTTTGGACCTTCTCTTGCATAGAACTCCTATCATTAGAGGTGTTAGGACTGAGGGTTCGACTGGTCCATTTGTTGCTGGGTAACCCGATGCAATAAAGTTCTGGAATACACTTCATTCCCCTGCAGTAGATATGAAAAGCTGTTGTGGCATTGTCAGACACAGGAACTTGTACCCATAATGGCATGGTTGGCAAAAATTTGTTCGAGCAGGAAGATTTTGTTGAGCTAGATGGTGCATCCTTGACGATTTTGACTTCCGCCCATTCCGATTTGGCGTCGATGCACACAGGAAAGTTCAAACTATGAAAAGGTACAAAACATGTACTCATTCACAGTTTTGTGTCAGTTGGTGGGTTTGAGCGGGTTAGGGAGCACTCACTCTTCCTTATCTATAATTGGACAATATACGAGTACGTAAGACGGCGAACAAGCTGCTTCATTTTGGTCATTCCAATATGAATTTCATGAAGTTCTTCGAGAATCCTCGACCTGAGCACAGTTACAATACAAACATCGCAATATTAAAACTTAAATCATGATAGTAAAAGTTATGAATAAATAGAAAATAATGCAGTACTACAATATCAGGTGAAACAGAGATCGGAATAACTATTCATGAACATCCTAATAAATAAAAAACTACAAACACCGTAGACGAGTTACGGTAGGATTGCGAATTGAGTATAACCAGGGTTGATGTACACTTTCCAGACATTTCTAGACACGTGCTGCACACAGTGGGGAAAATCAAATACCTTTCAAAAACATATTGCATGAATTTTGGGTGGAACGAGTTTCATTGTCCTAAAATCTGAAAACATATCTTCAAATCAATGCGATTCTGTCTAAGTGTTAAGTCACGGCATGATCAAGAGATACTCATTGAGGATTTTTTAGAAAGTAAGACTGCTCAGCAGTTTGTAGCGCGAGTGTAAGTGAAAATCAGCAGTGTGAGCTCTGTAACATCATTTTTCTATCTAACTTGAGGTCTTAAATTCGGAACGAAGCTTTTCTGGGTGTAATAGTGTATAATAACATCGCAAACATCAAAACTTAAATCATGATAGTAAAAGTTATGAATACCTAGAAAATAATGCAGTACTACAAAATCAGGTGAAACAGAGATCGAAATAACTATTCATGAACATCCTAATAAATAAAAAACTACAAACACCGTAGACGAGTTACGGTAGGATTGCGAATTGAGTAAAACCAGGGTTGATGTACATTTTCCAGACATTTCTAGACACGTGCTGCATACAGTGGGGAAAATCAAATACCTTTCAAAAACATGTAGCATGAATTTTGGGTGGAACGAATTTCATTGTCCTAAAATCTGAAAACATATCTTCAAATCAATGAGATTCTGTCTACGTGTTAAGTCACGGCATTATCAAGGGATACTCATTGAGGATTTTTTAGAAAATAAGACTGTAGACTCAGCAGATTGTAGCGCGAGTGTAAGTGAAAATCAGCAGTAACGTCAGCAGCTCTGTAACGTCATTTTTCTATCTAACTTGAGGTCTTAAATTCGGAACGAAGCTTTTCTGGGTGTAATAGTGTATATATTTACAGCTTAAGGAACCATTCATTCTAATCAGTAGAGTGAGCTCCACCTAATTTTGCTTCTATCTAACTTGAGGTTCTGAAATTTGAAACGGGTCTTCTCTGGGCTTAGCAGATATAACTGTAGATAGTATTCCCTGGCAGTGCTGACACAATTGATGATCAATTCATATAATTGTGTACAGTGATCTACATTCACGTCTTGGACACAGGCACAGCTAGTAAACAATAAAATGAGAAGAATTTAATAAAGCTTATTGCTTACAACCCAATCGTTGCTAGGGAGAATGTTGCTTCCTCATTTACAACCCAAACCGTTCTGCACTTGTAAACCTTCCTGAGATGTCCTCTTGGAAATTCCAAGTAGATAGGAAGAATGGTTGTCTGGTTAAGCGCTTGCAATTAAATAAGTTACTAAGATTGAGTTCACCCCAAAAACAATGAAATCCGAATTTGATATTGGTTGATTTACACATGTCATAATATTTGACATTTCCTGTTTAACCGACGTATCGGATAATTTACCTTTCTTTTTTTTTCTTTTTTTTCCCCCTTCTTTTTTTCAGGATAAGCCTTGGGTGTTCGGACATCTCATTTCGCTGCAGAAGAGAATGGGAAAAGAGAACTTCCCTCTCATTGACCAGACGTTCTACCCACATTGGAAAGAAATGGTTGGTTGGGAACATTATACCTACATCTATTAATTTCAAGCCTCACAGATAATGGTAGCATTCTGCCTTTAGTTTTCATTAGGAACAGGAACTTCAGAACAGTTCAGTAACAATAGGGATATTTTGTAAAAGTGTTCCAAAACTTGAACAGCGAGTACCAATGACACACGGTGGTCGGAAATGGCAGAAAATCGGAAAACACCCTAGAAACTATACTTATACCAACTATACCTTCAGAATTTATGTCTTACCTACATGAAAGGTCACTTATATTTCCAAGCACCAATGATAATTAATCGTCTTATGTATAATAATATAATATAAATAATATAATACAATAAAAATTATATATATATATCAATTTTCTTAGATACAACAAAAAAATCTCTTCTAAAATCCAATTACGAGTAGGTATGTATGCCACAATTATAAAGAAGTGGAAAACATTAAGATAGATTAAATTTTAAAAAATTCAATTCATGCAGCATGAACGTATGAGCGAATTTTCGTAAATTATCGTACTATATTTTGTTAAATGGTTTTGTTCTTTGTTTTGAATTGTTTTTATTTTTACTTTGACTAAAAAAGAAATAGTTAACAACCAATTTTATGGCAAAAAACTCGTTCTAAATAACATTTTGCGATTTAAAAAAATATTATGGAAATTTAGCATTTTGCAATTTTGTATATTTTTTGGCAAATATTAATTAAATTTAAGTAGATTTTCAGCATAAATTTGGGATTAAATTTTCATATGTTCTTCTAGTCCATCGTGGATGGAATTCTTTTGATTCAAATTCTGATTTTAAAAAAATAGATAAATTAAACGATTTATAGCAGTTTCGACCCATTTCTAGTGACTTTTTCAGCAAAATTTTCAGAAAATTTAATGAGCTCAAAAAAGCTGGCCAACAAACTCATCTTTTCGCTTGGAAAGTTTGATTTTTTGGCGCAGGAACGAAAATGATCAATCATAAGGGGAGTTATATCGTCTGGAAGGATATGTAAATAGGAATGTATGAAAAAGCATTAAAACTCCAGTATTCGTTTCAAAATGTCTCAAAACGTGTTTCAATGATCAAAAACTTTGATTTCAACATTTTTGGAGCCATTCTACGAAAAATCGCTAATACACAAATATATAGTACAAATATAGGTACGTAGTTACATTATAATAGGTGTTTCCTGCTTTCAACGCTGTACATCGCAGCACCTTTCGCAAGCCCATGTAATTAACTTCCCTTTACGTCTGTACAGGTTTTTTCTTTTAGATAGAAGTTACGGCCCAAAAATATTTTATATCTCGACAGAATTCGAACTCGTGTCCTTACTAAGGAGAAATTTCTCTTCAGTTACAACGCTCCAACCAGATGAGCTATGGAGGCCGATTTAATCATACCTGTTCGACTGTACGAGTTTTCCTTGCATGTAACAATAGTGTGCAAACTCGCGCCTTTTGAAAAAATTCAATTCCATAATAATTGCGATATTTGTTTTTCCATTAAAATTTGCTAAAACAAAATTATTCCTCATTCCAATACGCTGCATGGCCTACTACTTGAATATGAATATCTTGGCACCTAATAATTTATCCGTCAATGCTGACGCATGCGCAGATGAGCTCTTCAAGGCTGCCGGCCGTCATCAAGATCGGACATGCGCATTCCGGGATGGGGAAGATGAAGGTTGAGAACAACTCGGATTTTCAGGACGTAGCCTCCGTAGTTGCCGTGGCCAACACGTACTGCACAGCTGAGCCTTACATCGACTCCAAATACGACATCCACATCCAGAAGATCGGCAACAACTACAAAGCCTTCATGTGAGTATGGGCACTATGTATACGACTATGTATACTATAGTCGTGATTTTAAATAACGCTGCAAAGCCTAGCGGTAGAAAACTGAAACCTATGTCGCCAATGCGATCATATTCTCAATACTCATTCTGTACTACCATTTGTAACTAACTAAACTCGACCCCAAACTACATCCATAGTATTGGATGGGAATGAAAAGGGTTGAAGGGGTAACGGAGGAAAAGTCGGAGAGAGGGGAGAGACCTACCTACTAGAGGTGATAAAGTTAGTGGGTACCGCGAACGGTAAGTGAACCACATTGGAAACGCTTCTCTAAGTAATCCATCTCTTTCTTCTGCATTCCTATACGGATCATTACACACCTACAGATAAATTACTTCACATCAACATACTTACAATATTATTGTACACTATCAAGTATACAATAACATACTTACGGCCAAGCGCTATGATTTACACACATACCTACATACTACATACGGCTACATTGCTGTAATGTACCCACATACGGCTAGGTGCCACGATTTATTTGTGTTCTCTCTCTCTCACGGCCAAATGCTGTGATGTAACCACACACTTACATACGATACGGCTTAGTGCCATGATTTATTTATCCTCACTTAAGGCCGAGTGCTATGATTTCTCATACCTATTTACCTACAGGGAATGAACACAACTCGCAATTAACAGGACTCATCTACGCCAACATACCTAAATACAGTAATCCTATGAACGTAGGTGAGACCTGTGGATGGGCAAGGAACTGCTATAAGGGGAGTGTGGGAGGCAGTTCAACAAACATACAGTTATTCACTTATAATTTGTAGGTAACTACCTACTTACAACACTTAATATCCAGGTAAAGTATATTTTCAATTAAACCAATTCGCGTAAACTTGCAACAACCTATAAGTGGGATCACATGGAAGGAACAGCAGATTATGACAGGTGCAATTTTGTCAATAAATATTCCTTTGGTGAGACCACTAAATGGGGAATTTTCATGGTTATCTTCATCAGTTCAATAGAAAGCTCTGAGCGGAAACTTTTCAAAAACGTGCTAGCTAAGTGATGGGTGGGTTAGTTCACCAGTTATGTCAACTTTTTTTTTTTTTTTTTTTTTTTTTCTTTTTTTTTTTTTTTTTTTTTTCTTTTTTTTTTGGGAAATTAAATTTTCAAAAAAACCAAAAATTTGATTTTCAAAAAAACGCATAAGTTTGGATCAAATACTAAATACATCAGCAATTTTCCTGGGAAAAGGCGTTGATAATGGGGAAACAAGTCACAAATCATAATTGAGGAGTTGATTACAAAAACAACCAATGTCAAAAAATACGAAAATTGAGATTTCAGCGCTTTCTGGTAGCTATTGGCGAGACTTGTTCGATAGGAAATTGTCTTCACTCAAAACAACCTTTGTCAGCTATTATAGCGCTTCAAAGTTTGGGCGATTCCACAAAAACAACCCATGTCAAGTTGCTTCATCCCAAAAACTGCCAATGTCACTGCATTGTTCATATTCACTTTATCTCAGTTATCACTTTTGTTTACAAACCTCTTAGTTACCTCGCCAGTCGCCGTAACTTATAGCCAGACGCTTCCTTTGTTTATTAGCTATATTTATTTTCGTAATGGATAGTGGTGAAACTTTTTCTTGGCCTAAAAAAAGGAAGAATGTGGGAAGAAAGGAGAATACTGTAAAGAAGATGAAAGTTGAAGGGCGTGATCACGTCAATCACGTTGGAAAAAGAGTACCAGCCAAGCAGATTGGACCGGATTGCAAGTGAGTATTTTTAAGAAATCACTCTAGTATATATGCACAGTAGGTACACTACTTTTTTACTTAATGAATACTACGTACGCTATAGTGTTGTAACTGATTTTTTTTTTCTTTTTTATGCAGCTGTACGAGATTCCGATGTTTTGACGTGGTCAGTCAAGAGCAAAGGCAGGCAATATTTTGTAACTTCTATGGACTAGCATCGAAGGAGCTGCAAGATTCCTATCTCGCAGGTTTGATTAATGTTGGTTTAGTAAAACAGAGGCGATCACGTAGGGAGGTTGAAGATGAACAGGAGGGAACCCGTTATGCTCACGATCTCTCATTTTCATACAAAGTGAGGGTAAAAGCTGGCAATAATATATCAACAAAGGAAATACCTATCTGTGCAAAAGCATTTTTGTCTATACACGCTGTAACAAGGGGTCGGCTACGCACAGTTCAGCAATCCCTCAAGCATGCTCAGGTTTCACCCAAAGAACTGCGGGGAAAACACAATAATCGACCTAAAGCAGTTCCACAACCGCTGAAAACTGTGATAGAATATCATATCAAGATGTTCAAACCAAGACATTCACACTACTCATTCAGAAAAAATCCTCATAAACGCTATCTTCCGGAAAACCTGAATGTCTCAATAATGCATAAGATTTTCCTTCATGAATATCAAATAAATGTTCCCTATGAGTACTAGTGGGACAACACATTCAACATAAGTTTCGGCTACCCCCATGTTGATACTTGTTCAGTTTGTGATGCATTCAAATAGTCAATCAGGGCTGCAAGCAATCTAAGGAAGGCAGAAGCTTTCTACTCGACTCAAAAGAAACGTCTGTACAAGCAACAAGCTCGTCAAGGTTTAGTGACAGTTATAACGTTTGGCTTCATGCAGAATCTACCTCTGCCTCATCTCCAGACTAATGCTATTTTCTATGCCCGCCAACTTTGGTTTTATGTTTTTGGGATTCACGATTTAGCCAATGACGATGCCTGTATGTACACTTACCATGAGGGCATTGCTAAAAGAGGGCAGAATGAAGTAACATCCTTTTTATTTGACTATTTGAAAACCAAACAAGACCTAAAAGACCACCTTGTACTTATTTCAGATGGATGTGCGGGCCAGAACAAGAACTTCGTCATGATGATGTTCTTGTATTTCCTGGTCCATTCTCTCAAGATGTTCAAAAGCATAAAGTACCTGTTCCCAGTCCGTGGACATTCTTTTCTCCCAAACGACCAAGATTTTGCACTTATTTCAAACCACAAAAAAACTGTTACTGTGGAACTACCCAACGAGTGGTCGTCGATTATAGAAAAAAGTCGCACTTCTCCAACGCCCTTCACTAATGTTAACGTGAGCCAAACCATCGTTTATGACATGAAGAATGTTGCGGAACCCTACTTTAAAAAAGCTGAAAGAAAATCGATTAAGCTCAAGGCACTGAGGATGTACAAAATTGAGTCGACCTCACCATTCATTAAAGTGAGGGACTCTTATGCAGGGGCTTGGAGATCAGTAGCCCTTCGAAATAACAAAAAGTTGCCTAGTGAAGTTCATTTTCCACGCCTCTATGAACAGCATCTTCCAATCAATAAATTTAAAGCTGCAGACATCAGATCCCTATTTCCATATCTATCTGAAACGTCCAAAAATTTCTACACAGCCCTTTTTTCTGCCCAAAATGGAGATGCTGATAGTTCTCTTTCAGTCACTCGAGAAGACGAGATGAGCACCATGTTGGAGGAATCTGATAATAGCAGTGGTGATGAACAATGAAATCTTATTTCGTTTTTATTTTACCTTTCTTATTTTGTAAAACCTTTTAATATTAATAAACCTTTTTTTTTTTTTTTTTTTTTTTTTTTTTTGGGTGTTTCAGTTTTTTTAATATAAATCAGTTTCCCCCAAAAACTCAAATCTCCCCAAAGGTTATCGGCTTCATATCGACATTGCGACTCTGTATAGACTGAGAATTTCAGAAAAGATCATAGATACGTCTTAAAAGGTAGTCAGGTATACATTTCTCGGGTTTTCATATAAATGCTTACAGTTAGTGGGCGGCAGTTATTTTGTTCCCCTGAAAAATCAGCTTTTTTGACATTGGTTGTTTTTGTAATCAATGCCTCAATTATAAGCGCATTGTATTGTCGGGGAATAACTTATCATTAGTTACGAATTAACCAAGCTGTCGTAGTTGTTTACATCCCGTGTGTCTTCGGAGCCATGGGGTCCAAATTATTCCATAAAGACCGGGGAGCCGTTATTGAATGTGCTTGATGTGTTAACATGTTTAGTATAGCTTGAGCAAAGGTGGTTCGACGGTACAGTCCACTTACTTCACGTACTTCACGGAAATTCAAGGATTTATTAGTACCTATAAGGGTAGATATTCTAAAATTATTCTAATTTCAACATTGTACAGGAATAAACATAACAAGAAGGAATAATAAATTGGAGAAGCAAGGAAGCAACGCACATCTTCTTATAATCAACTTCTTCCACTTAGTTTTGTATTTTTTATCTTGAACATTGACGTCACAGGCACAAAGGACTTTTTTATCTAATTGATAACGTAAATCGATGTGATGAATGATCAGTTGTTTTTTCAAAGCCCTTCACAATCTATTCCACTCATTGCCGCCAATTCGTGTAGCATTAAGTGAATTGGTGGCCCTTTGCGAAAATGAAAGGAAGATGTCGATGAAGCAGGTACACCTCCTAAGACCTGTCATGCATTACTGAGGGATGTAGAGGACATCAGAAAGCAGAAAAAGAATACAAATTAAAAAAATACGGTTATGCATGAAGCAGTAAGGCAGAGGAACACTTCGGTTTTTGGCCACTGGAAGGTCGTACAGCGATTTATGGAACAGTGCTCCTTTACCACCAGCATGTATCTAAAACCTGTGCGTATATCTAAAACTGTCTCAAGAAATATATCAAGGTAAATAAAACAGGGGGGGGGGGGGTCACGACGCAAACTGCGTCGTTAAAATTTTGGGGGGGGGGGGGGGGTTAGAAAAATGAGTATTTTTTAAATTTTTTTATGAACAAGTAATAAGATTTTACTAACAATTTGCATTTACATTTGTAAAACAAGAAATACAACATTCTTTATCACATCAGTGTATCATTTACATTACCTATTTAATAAATATTTTAGTTGGGGGGGGGGGGGGGAGTTTGGGTGGGGGGGGGGGGGGGGGCTCGAGTCGTTGCGCTTGGGGGGGGTGGGCACCCCTGAATAAAATCATCAGTGAAAATTAGGACTCCGGAGCTATACATACAGCTAAATCAGGTAAATAACTACATGACTGAATCGGGATTTAGTTGTACGTGGGTAAGGTGTCACCGTGTTCAAGAATGCTGTCACCTCGGGTCAAGTAATTCGCCAATACCGTGTCATCGTTCAAGTTATTTGGTAGGTAGACGTCATTGCCCTACCACGTTGAACGTACTCCGGAGCTCTTTACAGCCAAATTCGAAAAGTTTACAAGCCAAACGTAAATCCAGGATGCATACAGATAGATGAGGTAAACAGCTACTTATTGAATCGGGGTTTTAGTGTCCATGGGTGAGGTGTCAACAACACTGTCGCCTTCTTTGAAGGATGAAATCTGAACTCTGATAAGCGTTGATTTTATCATAGGTATAATTTTTCATTTAACGACCTATTGTAGGTATTGGCTCTCTGTTCACTGCTTTGATAAGAAACCTTTATTTGTTCATTTTATTTAATTTTTTATTTTTATAATACACATTTATTGTTCAAAAAGGGTACAGTATAGTCTGGAAAAGGAATGATATTGACTAATTAAATTAGAACTTTATAGACCGAGAACTGGAAGAAAAAAGTATTAGATTTAGTATTGTAGATATTGGACTTGGTATTACTATAAATTATTTTTGGATTTTTCAAATAAGTTACTCCAGGATATGAGTTATAGTAGGGTACAGTGTGGGAGCACCATGTCAGATTGTATGAAGCTTTCATTAGTTCTTTAGATCCCTAGGAGTATAGATTTATAGATAAGTATAGATATAGTATAGATCTATAGAAGAGTGGTAGGACGGTACAGTCCACTTAATTCACGTATTTCACGGAAATTTAAGGATTCATTAGTATCTATTAGTGTAGATATTCTAAAATTATTCTAATTTCAACTATTGATTGAACACTTTGGTTTTTGGCCACTAGAAGGTGGTACAGCGATTTGAGGAACAACGCTCCTTTACCACCAGCATAGGTGATGATCCCCAGAAACCTGTGCATGTATCTAAAACTGTCTCAAGAAAATTAAGTTAAATACTTAAGGGTAGGCTCCTTATATTTTTCTCCTTAAATTCTTTCAAGTTTCAGAGCCAAACGTAAATCCGCAATACATAGAGCTAAATCGGTTCAATAACTACACGACTGAATCGGGATTTTGTTGTGCGTGGGCAAGGTGTCATCGTGATCAAGAATGCTGTCACCTCGGAACAGGTAATTCGCCAATACCGTGTCATCGTTCAAGTTATTTGGTAGGTAGACGTCATTGCCCTACTAGTTTGAACGTACTCCGGAGCTCTTTACAGCCAAATTCGAAAAATTTACAAGTCAAACGTGAATCCGCAATACATACAGCTAAAACAGGTAGATAATACATTACAAGATAATGTATTAATGTAATGTAAATGACAAGATAATGTTATGTAAAAACTTTACGGACCGAGAACTGGAAGAAATATTGGATTTAGTAATTTAGATATTTTAGACTTGGTATTACTATAAATTATTTTTTATATTTTTCAAATAAGTTACTCCAGGATATGAGTTATTTATTGTAGGGAACAGTTTGGGAGCACCATGTCGTATTGTACGAATCTTATATTAGTTTTATAAATCCTAGGAATTTAGCGTCGGCTTTGACTAATGGGCCAGGTAGAAATTATGCTGGCGTCTTGATTAGGGGAGCAGTAACCCCTCGGGAGTATTTTATGTTGTGCTTTCTGCTGAGTAGAATTTCCTAGTTGCTGCAGCTTGACACACCCCCAACAGTCGTGTGTTGGTTTTTGCCTATGCATTATTTATGTCCTAGTGATGATGTCAGCATAAGGATTTGTTGGGGGATTTACACTCTGCCTGGTTCGTTGGTAGGTGATCCATACATATTGTTGATAAATGTTTTTATGGTCAATTTACTGAGACCGGGAGGCCTTGCCATCACCGCGCTTGGATGTTTTCGATATGGGACTGGGCTTTGTGGATAGTAATTTACAGATGCCTCATACTCGGCCTCTATTAGAAGCGCACTCATCATTAGCCGACACTGTAAACAATACCATATCTATATTCACTAGGTATTTACGAAATTTTATAATTTTCAAACAACAGCAACGTTTATGAAAACTATAACATTGAAGTTCCATCGTATATAGTTTGATTATTTATTGATTTCGATTTATAATAATTTATATAGTTTGATTATTTATTGATTTCGATTTATATTAATTTCAATTTGGACATTAAATTAAGTTATTTGGTTACTACAATTTTATCCCAAAAGTCCCATATATTATTTTTAAACCCCCAAATGTAAATGTAAATTCATAACTTCAAGAAAAATAGACGAGAAAACATCAATGAGAAATAATTGAGTTTTCATTCATATTAACTCATTATTTAACAATCAGAAAAATAAAATAGGTAGGTACGAACAAGAAAACTGCCTTCCCAACAGTTCCAAGACACTGGCCGTGAATGATATGACAATAGCATTCGGTGTTTTCGGGATTGGACTTAGCATTGCGGAGTTAAATCTGCGTACGATTGATGTTGGGGCAAGAACGATCAAAATTTAATCGTCGATTGATGAATAGGCGAAGCTTATGAACTCGTTCTCCTTGTACCTTTCTATGCGTGTAAAGGATCTACTATAACTATTGGAACTGCCTCCGGGAGAAGTTTTCGAGGCTGAGCTTAAAGCGGCCCCTAGACGTGCAATATTATTGCGCAATAATCTGGATTGTGCAATATAATTGATCGTGTGAGGGCGAGATTGAAAGATTGTGCAATATATTGCTTGATTGACCAAAAGTTTAAAATATATTGCACAAACTGGAAAAGATTGAGCCGTCTGATGGCAACATTGCGCAACCTGGCTGCATCTGGCAGTGTCATCAGACAACTCGTCCTGTCAACTACGCGGCATCATGGATAGTGATAAAAACGAAAAACAATTTATTGCCGAATTCATTGAGACTTATCATGGTCTCCCGGCATTGTGGGATGATAAGTCCAAAGAATATAGTAACCGGGAAAAGAAGGCAGAGCAGTACGGTTTAAGTCGAAAAATACCGCGAAAGGTACCACCCAGAGGCTGGGAAACCAGAAGTTATAGCCACAGCAATCATCACGTAACACAATTCACTGTCACTCAATTCCTTGTTGACCTTATGGAAACCTGATGGGTAGTGTTTGCACAATGTGGTTGTACGTCTGAGTGCACAATTTATTGCGCAACCGTCAATGCCGCCTTCACACGGTACAACTTTTTGCACAAACGTTAACACTGTGTAATAACATTAAGCCCCCTTGAGCAACCCAGTTTGCACAATAATATTGCACGTCTAGGGGCCGCTTAACCCCTTGATCTTCTAACGCTTCATTTCTTATTTAATATATGTTCTGAACCTTAACCGGATGGGTCACTCACTTCACAAGTTCTTTATAAATTATTAACATGTATCATGTTTTACCGCTGGATTTTTTCATGAAAATTAAGAAATGTTTTATATTGATTTTCACATACAACCAATGCGTTGCTAGAGAAGTGTAACTCCATTAGTTTTCGTTTGATGGATAGGCGAAACTTATGAAGGCGTTCTCCATGTACCTTTCTATGCGTGTAAAGGATCTACTATAACTATTGGAACTGCCTCCGGGAGAAGTTTTCGAGGCTTAACCGCTTGATCTTCTAACGCTTCATTTCTTATTTAATATATGTTCTGCCCTTAACCGGATGGGTCACTCACAAGTTCTTTGTAACTTATTAACATGTATAATGTTTTACCGCTGGATTTTTTGCATGAAAATTAAGGCATGTTTTATATTGATTTCCACATACAACCAAAGCGTTGCTAGGGAAGTGTAACTCCCTTAGTTT
Source organism: Adelphocoris suturalis (assembly GCA_030762985.1). NCBI lineage: Eukaryota > Metazoa > Arthropoda > Insecta > Hemiptera > Miridae > Adelphocoris > Adelphocoris suturalis. The sequence goes on from CM061042.1 coordinate 37,183,151, forward strand.
TCATATCAGGAGAAACGTTCGCCACTTCTTGGAATGCTCTCTTTTTTTCACACCTCATGAACCCTAATCCGCTGTACTGTGAAGGGAAGCTGATTAAATAATTCTGATTAAATAATTAAGCGAATTAATCGTCTCAACAACGCGAAATATGACATGCCACGTTATCCAAGTTACCATAATGAACCAATAATGCGAAAAGAAGACACTACATGGTTTGTACTATTGAGTAGTAAGTAATTGTAAGCATAGGTGTCGATATATGAATAGGCGAAGCTTATGAAGGCGTTCTCCATGTACCTTGCTATGCGTGTAAAGGGATCTACTATAACTATTGGAACTGCCTCCGGGAGAAGTTTTCGAGGCTGAGCTTAACCGCTTGATCTTCTAACGCTTCATTTCTTATTTAATATATGTTCTGACCTTGACCACTCCCTTCACAAGTTCTGTATAACTTATTAACATGTATCATGTTTTACCGCTGGATTTTTTGCATGAAAATGAAGACATGTTTTATATTGATTTTCACATACAATGAAGGAAGTGGAAGTTCCAAGTTAGCCCGTTCTTTCCTTGGACCGCTCCCATAAGCCTGTTCTTTCGCAGTATACGAAATACTCACTCACTGTTTTGAAGTATTTAGAATCGTTTATTCCTTGTTTTGACCACACCACCGTGTTCGACTACCCCAAATAGAAAAGGTACCATTCTCAACTCACTTTTGACAAAAATCGAGTTAGCCCGTTCTTCCCCTGTACTCTTCGATCAAGAAACATCTTACGCAGGGGTGCCCACAGGGGGGATGGGGGGGGGTCACGACGAAAACTGCGTCGTTAAAATTGGGGGGGGGGGGGTTAGAAAAATGAGTATTTTTTAAATTTTTTTATGAACAAGTAATAAGATTTATACTAACAATTTGCTAGCGTCAGCTGTTTTCAATTCGAATTACTTTATTGGATAATATGTTGTAGAAACAGGTATTGTGCGCATGCGTTGTGAGTGCCATAATGACAGCGGTAATGTCTTTGACACTGCCGCGCCGCACTGGGTGTGCGTGGTGAGAGTGGTGACTAGTCAGCGATCTAGCGGGCAGCACCCGCACGGAGCCGGGTAAAAATAATAAAAAACAGGCTCAGAGCTGCAATAGGAGATGCTTGGCTGTCAAACTTGTTGGTTCTTTCTGCAGAGAAAGATGTGATGGAGTCTATATCTAATGAGGAAATAATTGATGCATTTTCTTTATCATCAGCACAAAGAAAAAAACTGCTCTGTCGATTGTAGGCAAACCTAATAAGGCATAAAACTAATAACGTTAAATATAATATAGGTACTTTGGCTTGTTTAGCTATGTAGCCTAAATGGTGTATTTTGAGCAATGTGTATAGTTACTGTAGATAATTGAAATTCTACATATACTTATTGTACTTGTTTTACTGTCAATTAAAAATTAATTACTTACATTTGTAAAACAAGAAATACAACATTCTTTATCACATCAGTGTATCATTTACATTACCTATTTAATAAATATTTTAGTTGGGGGGGGGGGGGGAGGGCTCGAGTCATTGCGCTTGGGGGGGTGGGCACCCCTGTCTTACGAGTATTTTCTGAATTGAAGCATCATGAATCAAAATTATAATCCCGTTTCTTTACCCCTATTATACCTAATTATCATCCTTCATATCCGACACCTTACACCCTTTTTCATTTTCATTGCCGTTTCCTTGCCCTCCGGTTTATTTTATTAAATTAATAAAATGTCTTCTACAACCAATATGGCTGTACACTTATTCCGCTAAGCATCACGGATCGAGTCATATGAGACTAATACACTAGGCATTGAATACATAAGAAGTAAAAATTGTTATAACTGGTCGGTTGATGATCTAATAATGAGTACATAACAAATGATGAGTTTATAATCATTTCATTTCGATTCCGCAGCGAATTTCCAAAGTAGTTATAATTTTGGGTTTTTTAGTATCTAGTTTTTTTCTATTTCTTGGAATTTGTTTTGGTTCCCGTCCTTCCTTTCTTGGGTGCGTCGAGTTCCCTGTTGGTATCGGGATTTTCAGAATCGAACGTGTGTTAGTCTGTTTTTTCATTATTCAATTTGTGCAAAATTGTTTATAATTAGGAGAAAGCAAATAAAAATGTAAATTAATCGCTTAAAAGTAATTTTATTTAGCATAAAAGACAGAGCGACTTGACACACGGACAATTAATTCAACGGGAACACTAACTGGAACAGCGGTGCCAACATAACAATAACAATTTGTGGTATTACACCATAAATTAATTTCCACACTTTCAACAAGAAATCGCAGATCAAGTTTGTTTGTATTTATTTATGTTGAATCCCCCCCCCCCCCCACCCCACAAGTGGATATTGTTTGTTTATATTAGGATTCGCTACAATTATATTTTTAATAAATATTAATTTTTTTTCAATTTCAATGCTGTTTTGCAACGTGAACAATTGAAAATTAACTTGATATAGGCCTGATGAATTTTGCCTCCGCCGTGCTCATTCTGTGAGCTGCACAGATCCTATTCCTTTGTGCGTCAATCTGTAAATGCTCACGAATATTTACTCCATCCATGACAATTGCAAGCAAATAAAAACACAAATGTGGGAAGATGCGTTGATGGAAATGAAGGAATCGGCTGAACGAATACCCAGGGTTGAAAATGTAATACACTCACAGAAGTCTGAATTTAATAAAGCTAGATACTGTGTAATGTACGGGAGGAAAATTATGAACACGTGTATGATAAAGCTGTATCAATAATTATAATTTTTCAAATGCCAATTATATACGCCTCAAAAGTAGCCATTTCCATTCGCCACTAATAATTTGCCGATTTCATATTGTTGAAACTTTCAATTTTATTCTGTGGCTCTGTGATACTTCGAGATCAAGGAATTGAGCCATCCACGCCACTGACGAAACACGGAAACAACCTTGAAGGTATAGTATGATAGACACATTCGGGACTTTCCGAAGAAATTTTTAAGAAAAAAGCCGAGAGACTGAACTTGATTAAAAGATTGGTCTTTTTTAGCGAATTTTCTTAGAAAATGAGGCTATTGCAATGACTTGCTTCTCCTTGGAGCACACATGGCGAGATCCCCCACTCTTCTTTTCTGCCATCGAATACTCTCGATACTATCGATTCAGCCTCCCAACACATCGATGCAGTCAGATCTCAGATGCAGTTAACTCTTATCTGTTATCGTAGTAGTGATGCCGTTTTTGTGTCGTGAGTGCGGCAACGGTGCCGGGACAATTTCAATTTGAAGAAACACACTCTCACCCACGCCCGCGAAATGGTGCGCTATCACTGCGGAAAAAAACTGTGCGGTAAAGCAAGCGTAAGGAGGCACATTAAAATTATATTGTGAAAGTTCCTATTTAAATTATTGAAGACTGTTGGCTATATTAGTCTTGTTGAGAAATAAAAACGTACGTTTTTTATTCAATACATGTACAATTTTTTCTCTCTTATTTCTGTCAGCTCCATGCCATTCCAAAACAACTTTTCAACCCCATTATCACCTGAGATTTCTTCCACTCAAAACCTCATTTTCTCATCTTGGAAAATGCGATTTGGACTGTTCTGCACTTCCTTTTTTACTGTTATCATTTGAAACATCCCAGTAAAGTTTTTGTCTGGCGAAAAGCATTAGTACTGCCCCCCACTCCCAAACATCGGGGTAATACAATACAGATCTGTCTGATGAAGCAGATGTAGGTACACCTTGATCGAAAGTTAAGGGGTTGAGAGGCGATAACTTAAGTAGGTTTGTCTAGAATCATCCACGTTCGATATCAAGAGTGTGACTAATAGCTTGACAACTACCTATATCTCTCAGCTAATCAGTGCGCTTTAGTGCTCTGTAAATTATTCTACATATCCTAAACGTTAATCAGTTAGCCACAAACTTGATATGATGTCAGAAGGAATTTTAATTTTCAATGTTTTACAAATTTTCTAAAAATGTTAGCAAAGTTTTAGTCAAAACGAAATTGCCAACGATCATCTAGGACATAAAAAAATGGTTGCACAAAATTATGCTGAAAACGTACTTAAATTTAATTAATATTTGCTGAAAAATCTATAGAAACTGCAAAAAATATTTTTTGAATCGCCGATTTTTATTCAGTTTGTTGCTGGTTTTAACAATCTCTTTGTACTCAAATTCCTATACAATTTAACATATCACAATACAATAGGTAATTTGAGAAAATTCGTTCATACAATCATGCTGCCTGACTGGAACTTTTTCAATTTTGGCGTTCAGAAGGTCGTTTTATTTCAAAATCAAATCGATGTGTTGGGAGGTTGAATCGATAGTATCGAGAGTATTCGATGGCAGAAAAGAAGAGTGGGGGAACCCTCGATGTGTGCTCCACGGAGAAGCAAGTATTGCAATGGCTCCAAAAATTTTAAAATAAAAATGTTCCAAAATTTTCTTCATCGAAATCTGTTTTGAGGCATTCTGAAATAATTCCTGGATTTTAACGCTTTTATATATATATATATATATATATATATATATATATATATATATATATATATATATATATATATATATATATCATTCCAGACGATAACTCTCGATTGAATTGGGATAAAAACTTCGTTCTCTCGCCAAAAAAATCAAGCATTTCAAAAGAAAGGATGAGTTCGTTGGACAACACTTTTTGAGTACGTTAAATTGGTCAAATTTCAAAAATGTGATCAAAAAATCACAAAAATTGACTGAAAACGTCTAAAAACTGTTAAATTTATATTTTTATCAGAATCGTAGTCGAAAGAAGTTTATTGACGATGAACTAAAACATTCAAAAATGTATTCATAAAATTATGGTGAAAAATGTACTCGAATTTCATCAATATTTGTGAAAAATCTATTGTAAAACTGAAAAATTGCTCAACATCCATAATCTGTTTTTATTCGTAGAATATGATTTGAAACGAGTTTATCTGCCATAAAATTGGTGGTTAACAATTTCTTTATACTCGGAATGCACAAATTTCAAAACAGTAATATAATAAATATATTGTTACGATAATCTACGAAAATTCGCTCATACGATCATGCTGCATGACTGGAACTTTTTTTAATTATCACTGCTGTTTTACAACGTGAACAATTGAAAATTCAACTTGATAGGCCTGATGAATTTTGCCACCGCCTTGCCCATTCTGTGAGCTGCACAAGATCTTTTTCCTTTGTGCGTGTAAACGTAGAATTTGTTCATTTTGGAATTGAAATTCTTCGAAAAAATGAACCATAACGAAAATGAAAGAATGCTGCATCAATCAGAAAAAGCTCATTGCAACGTATTAGCTGCATATCATCCTCCAGGACTAAATATTAGGAGATGACTGACTACGCAACGTTCAACGCCTCTCAAGTTTCTCTGTCCACGTCGTAAACAATCCTTAAAAAAAAAAAAAAAAAATGTCTCTTTCGTAGATTTTGAAAAAGGCAGAAGCCGAAATATAAAAACAGTTTTGTGGTGTTCATTTCAGTGTTTTCTATTATTTGTTCATTATATATACCTACAAGCTCCTGTTTTAATATATTTACATGAATAGGACCCAGATCCTGGGTAGAAACGTCGTAAATAAAAAAACAACAAACTCAAGACTGGTCATTCAACGATCCTGAATCTGTAATCTCACTAGTCACAGAAACATCATATATATATATATATATATATATATATATAATTCAAAAAATTGCGTATAAGCTGCATTGGAAAATATTCAGGATCATGTTGCAACAATCAGAAAAAATACTCCTTGGTAGGTGACGGGAGGCGAAAAATCAGTGGACAAAACGTGATACGGACAAAGGAATTGGCGATTTTCTGTATTTTGCAAAAAGTGGAATAACTCAGAAACGAAGTCCCAAAAAGAAAATTTCAAAGAGGCATTTTTTCCTGTACCAAATTCAACCTAGAATCGAAAAAAGCAAAAAAAAACGCTGCAAATTATTACACAAAGGTTTATTATTTCCTTATTATATCCTCACACTCACTCCGCCTCCTCCACACACACTCCCTCGCCCTCCCTTCCCTCTCATTCACTCCGCCTCGCCCTCCCTCTCACTCTCTCTCCCGCCCACCCTCTCCCACCCACAAGGCGTGCGCGCGTTCGTCAGTCTTACCACTCTAAGCCACGAAAAAGACACTTTTTCGCCCGTTTTTGGCCCATAGCATCTATGCGAGTAAAGCGATCGGGATGGTTAAACGTTAGGACCAACTAGACCCCAAATGGAGTCTATGTGCGAAAGAACGGGTTTTTTAAGTCAATTCTTAGGCCTTTTATGACCCAGACGGCGGACGGCGAACGGCGGACGGACATTTCAAATTTGGATTCTACGCACCTTGAAACGTAAAGTGACAAAGTTTGAGGGGGGGGTTATAAAAATTTTTTGCTACACGATCACATAGGCTTATTATTGAAAATAATAAACCAAAAAGGGGGGTCAAGAGGAAACCGTAAGTTTCAATCAATGATTTGAGACCCTAAAACATGGAAAAATAAAAATCGGACTTGCGCATCGTGAAGCTGAGTTAAAATACTATAAAAAAAGGTCCAGTTCAATTTTTCGATAGCTCGCACCGTAAGGCAGTAATTTCCCGATGTGCCCTTTTAGATGGGACACCCTGTATGTGTGTTATGTTACTGTAAAAGCTCGAAGTGCGGTAAATGCCACGATTTGCCAGAAAATCCTAGCATTTCCCATTATTGTTGGTAAAAGCCCAATGTTGGCACTCATATCGGACTTTTTCCAGTAACTCTTAGGATTTTCCAAGAGTTAATCCTAAGATTAACCAACTGTCAAGCGGTGAATGCCCGTTTTTCATATAATTTCGGGTTTTCACCAACAATATTGGGAAATGCTAGAATTTTCTGGTAAATCCTAACATTTACCGCACGTCGGGCTTCACAGAAACATATAGATAATTCAAAAAATCGTGTACAAGCTGCATTGGAAACTATTCAGGATCATGTAGCAAAAATCAGAAGAAATATTCCTTGGTAGGTGAAGGGAGGCGAAATATCAATGGACAAACGTGGTACTGGGCAGCACCAGGCACACCACCAGTGCTTCTTTGGTCCTTCCGCACCTCCCTGTTGTCGAGGGGATGGCTAGGTACCTTCTTACAAGGAAGTTATTTATTCATTACTTAACCCGAAGGGTGAAGGGAAAGTCTTGCAATCACCCTGAAAATCAATTTCTGTAACTCATGCTAGGATGAGCATTTTGTTCAACCTGAACCCATATCTATACGTTTCATGAAAATGTATGTATGCGTGTATGTGATGTATGTAACTCGTCTACACGATTGCGACGTTACGGAACGACATAAAAGAAGTTCAATTTCGGGGTTGGGTTTTTATACCCAGAGCTAGCTAATGTAGAAAAGTCAGCTTAAATGATCATTTTTAGGGAATTTTAAAAAATCGGAATACGTGAAAAACGTCGATTTTAGCCGTTTTTTTGGCCTTTTCTCTAAAATGACTCAAGGGATTTTGATGAAATTCACAGGATTTATTCTTCTTGTGGGTTTAACTGATACTAGATACTCCTAATGCTTGGGAAAATAAGGGAGGTAATCAGTCAGCAAAGTACTTCCAAAAATAGGTTTAAAAACGTAGTTTTTTAGCACCTTTTTGGTCTTTCCTTCAATATGGCTCGGAGGATATTGATGAAATTCAGAGGAGTTACTTTTTCTATGGATACAAATGATATTCTATACTCGTCATGGCCAGAAAGATGCCCTAAAGACAGAAATAAGCTAAATAAATGGAAAAACATAATTTTTAGCACTTTCTTAGAATTAAAAAAGCAGTAGTTAGAAAAAACTTCATATGATCCATCATGATAGCATTCATGTAAAATGAATACAAGTAAGGAAAGTAGTGGGAAACCTCGCACCAGGTTTTTTTTTTTTTTTTTTTTTTTTTTTTTTTTTTTTTTTTTTTTTTTTTTTTTTTTTTGATCTGGTCTTTAAAACTTTCATTCTCTCGACTCGGAGCTTCTGGAATGAATTAAGTAATCATGTATACAAAAATTCTATTTGTTTTACAGTACGTCCGATGTATTCAATGTATTCGACCTATTCGGGGTCACTGTATGGTGGTGTTCCACGCACTGCTTTTACTTACGTGTTCCGCATTACTTTTTGTTTCGTGTTTTATCGTGGGTATCCTTGAGTGAATAAAACTTCTTATCAATTAAGAGAGGATACAAAGGGCTACCTGATACAGGAATAATAAAAAACGCTGTGTAATTATATACAGCGATTTTATCCACAAATGTCACGCAAAACTTCGTCAAGTGCCAAAGCAAAGACTTGAATTGTCAAAAAAGACGACGAATGGTTAATATAATTATTAAAGCTGAGATTATTCAGAGTATAAGCTGTAAAACCATAATTTGGAATGGTATGACGCTATGCGCTCTATATTAATGTATATTATGTGGCCGATAATGGTGAAAAGTACGCAGTGGTAGTAGATAAAATCTCTCAAAGTCCATTGTAATGCGACTGTAACAATTCCGACCATTTCACCCATGGAACCTAAAATATTTCTTTATAATTTGCAGGAGGAAGTCAATATCTGGCAACTGGAAAACAAACACCGGATCAGCAATGTTGGAACAGATTCAGATGTTGGACCGATACAGAAGTTAGTCAAGTTCTGTTGTTCACTAGGTAACAAATATCCAAATTCTTGAGGGCAACGAAATTCACCAAGCCAGTTTCTTGCACTGATTACGTCACACTTGGCAGAGTGATTTTCAACGTCACCGGTCACAACTTTGAAAAAATCATAAAGATAACAATTCGTTCGTTGAATGGAATCTCCCTCCATTTAAATATAGACGAAGTACAATTTTCGCACCCATGGGTAACGCTCATTCCAATAGTTATGTGCTCCTCATTATTGGAAGCGTCCATCCACTCACATTTTGTTTAATTTTGATGTTGTGAAAGTGAAAAACTATTACAATAATAAAATATTAACATCTTCTCCTGTGTCACCGTGTGTGCATAATCAAAATAATAGCAAAAAGTTATCAAGTACTAATAAACTTAGTAAGGGCCACTTTCACCTAAGGCATGAACTTGTTTAAGCTCGAAAAGATTGGAAATTAACGGAGATTCCAGCTCATCGTCTTTCACCAGAGCACACACAGTTTTAACTCCTACAAGCGTTAACCCCCAAAATCCGGCCTGTTAGATTTTCTAATCTCCGTTAGCGGTGATATCAATATGGCCGCATAGCTTTTGTGAGCAGTTGTTATTCCTACTTACGAGAATTATTTACACTTTAATGAACTAGTTTCATCACTAAAAGCACATACAATTGAGAATACCAAATAAACTGAAACTCCAAAACAATAATGAATCGGAGAGATCTTAAAGTGTTATTATTCGATTCTATGGAAAAAAATATGCGTAGAAACCGACCACCAAACTCGTAAGTTTCTAGTAACTCGGTTATAAAAACTGGTAAAATAAATAAATTCGAGCGAGTAAGCATTTTAAATTGATCATGATTGATAACTAATTTTAAAAACTGATTGATCTTAATTGAGAACTAGTGTTACACCTAGGTACGTACCTAATATTTTTGTGGTAGATAGGTATTCACTGATAGATACTAAGGTCATTACTAGAGCTCGGATTTTGCATATTTTTCATATTAATTTTGTATTGCCCTAAGTGATTTTTCTCGACGAATTAAGATGTTTGGGTGTCTGTAGGCTGCTTTAAATTCAAATTTAAAATGCATATTTTTGCATATTCTTGGCATTAGTACATATAAGTGCATATTTAGGGTGTAAGTGCATATAACTGCATATTTTCGGCGTTTTGAAAACTTATTCTAGTTTTTGAAAGAAATGTTCATGCTTCTCGTCACGTGTATCTTCAAGGAAGGTAGGTAGGAGTGCACAGAAGATTTGCAAATTCTTTCGCCATCTGACATTGCTGCACTAAAATACGTGCCAGTTGTGTCGTGTGATGTGGAAAGAACATTTTCATATTTATAAATGGTCCTTTCAGACCGAAGGCGTAGTTTTAAAGTAGACAATTTGGAGAAGATATTGATTGTACAAACGAACTCATTCGTACCTATTTAGCTGATACTGTTGATGATATTAATTAATTAAATCACAGTTTCATTTTTATTGAAATGATAACCATTAAGTGATTCTACTTTTGGTGGTTATTCTTGCGTATTCTCCTGTCTTCTGTACAAATAATCTCAATTTTTAGTTGTTTTACTCCCTCGCATTGTGATTCACATACCTAGCACTATTCAAAATATATATATACGGCTTGATATGTTAGGGATAAGTGAATATTTCAATGTATATATTTGGGATACGTGCATATTCCAGGTTTTAAGTGCATATTTATGCATATTTTGGAGGTTTTAAATGCATATTTTGAGATTTTAAAGTGCATATCAATCCGAGTTCTAGTCATTACATACACTACAGTTAAGCAGCCACGCACAAGGACAAGAGGAAAATAATGTATATTTTAGGTGATGGCATTACGATAGGATGATGCCCTTACAGGGTCCCAACGATATTGGTTAGAAATTATACAAAACTTCCCAACGTCTGAAATATGTTATTATTTGGTCATTAAAATCGATGCCATACGATAACAGGTGCAGGTGGTGGTTGTGTTGTTATGGCGGATTTATTGTCCCGGCTTCAAAGTGTCCAACTTTTGACATGGATATGTCTTATTGGCTGTTCTACGTGAGTGCGAAAATTTCTACTATAAAAATGCAACGGGTTTCTTTCTATTTCTAATGATTTTTCACGTAACTCTCTTAGTTTTCATAGCAGGAAAATCGTTCGCCACTTTTTGGAATGCTCTCATTTTATCACGACATCTTATGATCCCAAAGCCAATGTAGTGTCATGGAAAGCTGAGTTATAACGCTAACCAATTGATAACTGGTAACGCTGATTTACAACTAACTAAGTAACCATAATGAACTAATAATGTGGAAAGAAGGCACAAGGTGCATGGTAGGTATACTATTGAGTAATACGTACTTGTAAGCAGTAAGTAGGTACTAGAAGATGCGAAGACCTCTGATCAGTTGATAGGGTCCTAAAGCTGATGATTTCTATCGTATTTAATCTCTGAAATTGAAATTAGGAGACGATTGAAATGATTGTCTCATTTCTACTCAGCTGAGAGAGCTAAATTGTCTCCTGTTACCCCTAGGAAGTTGAAATTTGATAGGGATACTCTCTGGGGCACTGAAAGACTGTTGCAATTATTGGCTCTTTCCTAATCAGCAGAGTGAGCTAAAATCTCTCCTGTTCATCTCAGGAAGTTTAGATTTGATAAGAAGACTCCCTGGGACTTTAGAAGTTTGAAATGATTGGCTCGTTCCTATTCAGCTGAGTAACCTAAATGATATGGAGACTATCAGGGACACTAAGAGACGATTGAATGATTGGGTCTTTTCTGTCCAGCTATGCTAATTTAACCTTTTCGATTCCAAGTCCGTATATATACGTTATTTCATGAGTGTCTTTGCAGATCTAACCTCGTATATTTGGTCCCCTGAAAGGTCTCACGGATCTATGCCCGTATATTTACGGTTTTCTGTAACGCTCTTGAGGATCTATCCCCGTACATATACGTTTTTCTCAATGCCATCTTACGGTGGCTCTCCTAACTTGTTGTTGCGTTAGGATATAGAAGCAAAAGTGTTAATTGAGACATTTTCAACTTCCAAATTGCGCTTCACAGGGGGAAAAGACATATCCATGTTCCGATGTATCTGCATGTAGTGTGAATACTCAATTTGCTTGTCTTATTCCAACAGGTTGGATAGATGCGGTGTCGGAAATGTTCGGGGGCCTGGACATGTGCGCTTTGGAGGTGATTGTAGCGCGTGACGGACGCGAAGCCATCATCGAAGTGAACGACTGCGCGCTGAGCCTCATGGGCGATAGCCAGGAGGAGGATCGAAGAATCATCGCTGATCTTGTATGCCAGAAAATGCAGGTGAGAATTTCCCCACAACTATTCCGTGTAGGTAACCTGAATTTGTGTGATCATTGATTTCAATGAACTTCGTAATCAATCAAAAGCTGAACCAAATTTGAATAGGAGCTCCTTTGGGAAATCAAGAATGCAAATCAAGAAATTAAGAATGCAAATTAATTAAAAGTGGATGGGATTTATTGGTAAATGGTAAACCCCCCCCCCCCCCCTCACCATCTGATTTTATAAAAAATGAATCAAGTTTGAATTTGCGGAGAGTTCGCCCGAATTCCCGCAACAGCTGATTCCGCCCAATTTCTATTCATACGTCACGGATTACTATATTGATTTCGGCAAGGCAGTCACCATTGCATTTCACATCGTTCGTTAAAGCGTACAAAAATGTAGGTTCTTTTGGTGTTTTCCCAAGTTTGTATTGCAAATATCAATAAATGTACATCATTACAAGGTTCAGCACGAAAAAATACTCCAAAATCATGAATTGGTAATTCATCATCTTCAAAAACTCAGGTATTGCAATTTCAGAGCGGAAATGCGAACTTTTGGAGCAAAATTGCGCCCGTTTGCGCGTACCTACAAAATCGAGTGATGGGTCATTTCTTCGAAAAATTTCATGTAAAATTCAAATCTGCAATAAAAAATGAAAATGGGGGTTCTCTTTTAAATTAACGAAGTTGATGTCAATTGCGCACGTGCGCAATGCGCGATTTTGTCATTTTCGAGATTCTTACAATAAAAAATTAAAATGGAAAAAAAAAAGATTATTTTATTGAACGTATGATTTTGGTAAGAGGACGTATTATTACGAGGGCCGATCAAAAAGTGTTGCTACTAAGGTAGAAACAAAATATCTACCTATAATCCTTCTTTTGCGATTGGTAGCTTATCTATCAAGTGTAAGCATGCCGAAAAATTAAGCCCTCGGTTCAGTCAGTATTTAGCACTCACTTTACGAAAATTTCAACACTTAGTGAGTTCAGAACAATGGTTTCAATCAAGGCCAAGGTCCATCATCGCCTCTCGTCATGCCAAGAGCTGCTAGAACTCTTCAACCAGGACCAGAGGACTTCATGACCCGATTTGTGACAGGGGATGAGACCAGGTTTTTTAAGGTGTCCGGGCGAAAATTGCTCTAAACGCTAAATTTCCGGTTTTTGGGGTTTTTGACCACGCTCCCTCTCCAGTGAGACGTGTCGACTGTATTCGTCAACCTGGGAATGATTGAGATCATAATAACACTCCTTTTACCCCCCCCCCCCCCCCCCCCTTGCCACATCTGAGACTACGTTTTTCCAAAATCCAGCTAAAATGTCATCTACCAATTTGAAAAGAAATGACTATGCTGGCCAAACCTTCAAAATCTCAATACTAGAGACAGTTGAGATTTGACAATCTTCAGGATTTTTTTAGGCAAGAAGAACTCAAAGTTTTAAGGATTTCTAAAAACAGTGCATGTTTCAGCTAGTGGTATGATATTTAGATGGTATTTTTCGAGAATCAAAAGACACAATTTATTCTATTGGAAAATTCAGAGATAATTTCGAAAAAATTATCGAAAATCAAATTTGGTTGAAGTAGAGAAACATGGTTTCAATGCAAAACGGAAGTTATTTCTCTGAAAAACTCTTTTAAAAATTAACACCTCGAATAGGTATAATTGAAGATTCAGATTTAGAAAATGATGGTATTCTACTAAATTTTAAAACTAGTTTAACTCAAAATTCTTTACACTTATCTAAATTCACCCATTGTGGTCGGCAAGTGATATTTATAGGAACGTTTAGGTAATATTAACATCAAGCCCATTTGGCAGGGACCTAAATAGAAAATATAAAAATGAAATATTATTAATATATATAATATGAAAATGCATATCAGTAATAACTGCGCATGGATGGCTTACAACCGTTTGATGTTTTGATGAGTATTTTTAGTCTGCTGATCATAGTGTCCGGTTTTTCGCCCCATACAAACTGGCAACCAGCTGGCTGTACCTAATGGAAAACAGCGACAGAAGAATGGTTTCAAGACCAAGTGGTTTTTTTTTTTTTTTTTTTTTTTTTTTTTTTTTTTTTTTTTTTTTCTTGTCGTGGAATCTGTATGTTGAAGGACAGGTGGAATAAGTGCATTGATGTTTGGGGGATTATGTTGAAAAATAAAAATATTTCCAGAACTGTGTCTATTTTATTTTTAGCTTAGTTGCAAAATTTTTTGATCGCCCCTCGTAATATTTATCTATTTTCTTTTTTATTTCCACCTTACTTAATAATCATCCGTCATTCTTGGTCGGTACAATCAAATGAGTAGATTTCCGTCTGAGAGATGAAGCACTTGGGGCCGGTCATGGTTAAGTACTGTGATTGCATCTCAAACCGATAAATGAGTCGTAGCTCATAGGTTATGATTAGAGCTCGGATTTTGCATATTACTTTTTTATTGCCCAAAGTGATTTTTCTCGACGAATTATGATGTTTGGGTGTTTGTTGGCTAATTTAAAATCAAATTTAAAATGCATATTTTTGCATATTCTGGGCATTTGTACATATAAGTGCATATGTAGGGTGTAAGTGCGTATAACTGCATATTTTCGGCGTTTTGCAAACATATTCTAGTTTTTGAAAGAAATTTTCACGCTTCTTGTCACGTGTATCTTCAAGGGAGGTAGGTACCTATCCAAAACCTTTTCAGAATACGAGGTAAATGACAGGCTAAAGGCATAGCAGGTACTGGTTGATTCCGTACGAAGGTTGTTTTTCGACTAAATCCAGATTAACACTGCAGACAACGACTGCTGCCATTATAAGCTAAGTAGACATTCACATTACAGCTGTCCTTATAATCGGATTATACGGGAGCACTTATGAGAAGACTGTGACTGGATTGAATGCACACGTTACCTTTCACCAGAGTATTAAGATTGTTACGAATTTATACAGGGGAATGTCCATGGCTGCTCTACATTTATGTGTATGGATCTAGACCCATAGCCTTTCATAGTTGTGCCGTGTGATGTGGAAAGAACATTTTCATATTTGAAAATGGTCCTTTCAGACCGAAGGCGTCGTAGTTTTAAAGTAGACAATTTTGAGAAGATATTGATTGTACAAACGAACTAATTTTTGTGATAGTACAATAGATTCATTTTTATTGAAATTATAAAAATTAATTGATTCTACTTTTGGTGGTTATTCTTGCGTATTCTCCCGTCTTCCGTACAAATAATTTCAATTTTTTAGTGGTTTTAATAACTCGCATTGTGATTTACATACCTAGCACTATTCGAAAAATATATACGGCTTGATATGTTAGGGATAAGTGAATATTTCAATCTATGTATTTGGGATACGTGCATATTTAAGTGTATATTTCCAGGTTTTTAAGTGCATATTTATGCATATTTCGGAGGTTTTAAATGCATATTTTGAGGTTTTAAGTGCATATCGATCCGAGCTCTAGTTATGAGACAAAGGTCGAGGGTCCAAATTTTTTTTTTTTTTTTTTTTTTTTTTTTTTTTTTGCTCGCACAACTCCCGATATATACTTCTAAAACGTCATTCTGACCTTCATGTCCAACTAATTTGAATTTTCACTAAGGGATTGACTACTTGATGTTATGTATTTTTGAGATGCGAGCTTGCGAGCATCCAGATCACCAAACTATACACATCATTCTGATCTACATGCCCAACTAATCTGCATTTTTACTAAGGGATTGACTACTTGATGTTATGTCTTTTTGAGATGCGAGCTTGCGAGCATCCAGACCACCAAACTATACATCTCATTCTGATCAACATGCCCAACCAATCTTCATTTTTACTAAGGGATTGACTGGTACACAATCTCCTCACCAATAAATATATTTTTTCTTGGCATGTGGATAAATCCGTAGATTTACTGGTCGGAGCGATGCCGTAGTGTTGGCAACCGTGCTGCTCTTGTGAAGCGAATGCCGATCGTTCCCGAGTGCTCACGAAAGGAGTCGACCGGCCCCAAGTGCTTAATCCCACAGACGGAAGTATCAAATAGGTGCCCTAACATATGATTTTTATTTCAGACTGTGTGCAGGCCCGCAGTTGGGGGCATGACGAAAGCGACGTCACGGACGAGCGTCTCGAGCAATGTGGACGACGACGCGCCACCTCCAGTCCCAGAAAGAGAACCCCGGCCGGGCCCCAGCCCCGAGCCAAGGAGAGACTCTCAAGGTAAACAAATGACATCTGAACTAATAATTAACTATGGTGAATGTCCCTTTAGGGCGGCATTCATAGACAGGAATTGAGTCTGAGTGGGCCCTTAGTGGATTGATAAGGGAATTCCTTCAATTTTCCATCCACCACCAGTATGCGGATGATACCCAAATATATCATAAATGTCCTATAGATAAGCTCCATGAAGGTATAAAACAGGTAAACCAAGACCTTGAAAATATTTCTGCCTATGCGGTCGCAAAATGATTTAAGGTTAAATCCTGCAAAAACTCAAGCTATTATATTTTCCCGGAATAAGTTGAGATTGACAACTCTTCCAAATATATCCCTAAATTCTATCCTAATTCCTTACAGCCACACTGTAAAAAATTTGGGAGTTCTTTTGCAGTATTTTAAATCAACACCTTGGGGAGGGGGTATACTATAGTGACTTGTTCAAAGAATTGGTTACCAGACAACATTAGTCGCGAACCAGAGCTTTAGATTGACAATCAATTAATTTAATATCAAA
The DNA here is from genome assembly GCA_030762985.1 of Adelphocoris suturalis. Taxonomy (NCBI): domain Eukaryota; kingdom Metazoa; phylum Arthropoda; class Insecta; order Hemiptera; family Miridae; genus Adelphocoris; species Adelphocoris suturalis. The sequence continues at coordinate 37,199,950 of CM061042.1, forward strand.
AACATGAAATTTCCATTCCAATAGCTGCATTAATGAGGCACTACTTGCTCCCAAAGCAATATTGTTACAATTTAAAAAAAAAAATTCTTGAAAATATATGTTTGGTCGCGCGCCAATGCCTCACCTCTCATGACGTTAAGTAGTAGGTAACAGCGCCCCTACGGTCACTAAAGAGACTACACTAAACAAATGAATTCAATCAGGTGAATGAACGAGAGAAGTGAATTTTTGATTGAGGATTAAATTATTGCATTATTGCCGTGCGCTCTTGCTTCAACGATCAACGTTCGGAGTTCAAATTACACTCCTGTTTTCTTATATAAAATAATTTAAAATCGAATAATCGTTCGTTCTTGACCACGTCCCTAGCGGGAACAATATATTTATTCTTCCTAAGCTCATTTTACTGCTTATATTAAAGAATATGATACGTATAATTTCCAAATTAAAAACTGATGAGGGGAAAACTTCAATTTCAAAAGAGCTACACACGAGGTTGCTAGCATAGTCCATCGTTTTATTATATTAGCAAATCCGTTCCATTTTGTATACGTCTAGAATGACATAGAATCGTATATTGATAGATGTATCTACGTACGAAAAACGTTAACTCCAAGAATCGTTATTTCAGAATGCCTCAAAACGAATTTCCATGAAGAACATTTCAGAAAATGTTCATTTCAACATTTTTGGAGCCATATAACCATAGCCCGCTTGATTTGTTTCTTTTTTTTTTTTTACGAAAATTTGATTAAAGAATAACCTAATAATTCATAGCAAATTCATTCTATTATAACACACTGTAATAATAGAAAAACATGTGATGTAAATAAAAATAAATATTGGAAGATCGTGTGATAACGGATTGAACAGAAAAATGGTATGTTTTTACACAATGGCAAAATCAAAAATTCAGGAAACCATTTTTCCCCCCTTATTTTCGTGAAAGAAATTGTTATATTAAACACCCAATACTAAAATGAAAACCCATTTAGAACCTTCCTCTGCAGAATATCTTCACATGAATGCTGTGAATCGAGGGCTAACACGGTCCTAATTCTTGTTTCCAGCTTCTCAATCAAGCGCCATCAGCATCAGCTCGGTGTCAGCAGCAGCACAACAAGCTGTGGCAGCAGCCCGTCCAGCGTTCGGGCGACAGTCGTCGACTGCTTCAACAACTGGTTCCATAGGAGGTCCACCAACGACAGCACCCCCTCCTCTTCCAGGAGCAGGTACATATATGCATAGCATGCTTCGGTCGCACAATCCTCAATCGCACCATAACGCGCTTTCTCATAAATAAATAATATTTATAAAAATAAAAACAAATTAATATAAATAAAATAAAAAAATTAATAAATCATACAATTAAGAATAATAAAAACTGATCTATGAAGCATAATTTGTTGATATGGTTGTTTTGTATGGTTAAACGTTCTTGCCTAGCATGGTATAGCCTTCCATGATATCTGCCCATTGACAAGGGTGGATTTGAATGAGTATGAAAGAAATTTTGTTGCGAAACTGGACCTGAATGGAATAGTGAAAAACTGCCAAGCGCTATTAGGTACCTGTCTAAGTCCAAGTTCGCCAATGCTGGTGTCTAATCATTGGATGATATTTTTCGCCAATTAATGGACACTACCACTTTTAGGAAAGCTAGCACTGATTAGGAAAAGTGGTCACACGTAAATTTTTATGAATTATGGATTATTGCAAGAAAACTACAGCGAACACGGTACAGTGATCCTAGATAGTCTCCTATAAATTTCATTGCCAAAAATCAATAGTTCATGCGCCTGCGGAAACGTCAATTTTTTATAACTGACTTACCATCTATCAATCCGATTTCATTCAATCTCTGGAGGAAGATAGATTCATTTTTCAAAACTGTCAACAATTAGGATAGTGTTATGACCTTCGAGATTATGGTCTTTCACTGGAAGGAAAAAGAAACAACATATACCCAGAGCTACATTTATTTAAAGAAATAGAAAAACAAACTACAACAAACAAAATGCCTTTTCTAAATTAAACAAATGAAGTTTGGTAGGGAATTCAGCGAAAAAGAGAATAATGCAACAGGCTAGTGAATTGTGAATTAGTTTTTTTTTTTTTTTTCCAATTTTTGAATTAAAAAATTAAATTTCACGTTTCTATATGATCAGAAAGAAACTTGTGTACCGAAAACGTATTGGTGTATTACTATGATTCAAATTTCGCTTGGTAAGTGGTGGCTTGCAGTGTATATAGTGAATTTTCGCAGAAAATTGAGTTATAGCAATGACTCTAAAAAAATTTTGAATTGAAATCCATTTTGAGTAATTCTTGAACAATTAATAGAATCCGAGTTTTTCCATATACCTAATGGAAAAAAGGAAGGATGAGTTCGTTGGGCAAAATGAATTGGTCAAATTTCAAAATATGTGCTGAAAAAAATTACTGAAAAAAAAACCAATAAACGGTTAAAAATTTGTAAAAATACATTTTTCAGTAGCTTATTACTTGAACGAAGTTTAATAAACTACGAAATAGAACATTAAAAAATACGCACAAAAAATCATGCAAAAAAATGCTTGAACTTCCAAAAACCTTGATTTGATTAGCAGATTATTAATTATAACTTTTTTGCCGGTATATTGATGTTTGTTAACAAACTCTTTTCGCTCAATGTTCTCAAATAAATAAGTTCAACATAAATATAATACGATGATTTACAAAAATTCGCTCCTGCAGTGGTGAAATTTTTCTTTAGCAGGGCCTTCAGCAGCACCTGGTGGCACGGGAACTGGGGAAGACTCCGAAGACACCATGAAGAATTTAAGAAAGACGTTCGCCGGGATTTTTGGAGACATGTAAATTTTTATGTATTATTGTTTATAGGGGTTTTAATTTTCGACAAAACAAGCAAAAACTATAATCTCCCGTCGTGAACTAATTATTATTCCCATCTAAAATTTATATATATAAATATATATGTATTGAATGATAGTTATTGTCCTGGAAGGGATGGCAAAAAACAGTATTGTTTTTCGATTATTTAGACTGTGGACGCTTCATAACTGAGAGCCCACTCCCGAGGTGAGTCGAAAAACGTATGAACGTGGAACACCAGTACTACCGTGGTGATGGTGATAGAAGAATAAGCTAGTGATAGGGAATCTGTACTAACTTCTGATGGAATTTGGTTAATTTATCAAAAATAATAGTTCGCTAGATTATGAAGGACGATTATTGACCTTGGAATCTTTTAGATTTAGGTCACCAAACTGATTAATGGTAACCTATGATGGTTAAGTAGGAGCTAAATTGCCGGAAAAAGTGAATAGGAACACCAAGAAATATTTTCAACGTGGTGTATTTCCATCCAGATCGGTAATGAACAAAAAATAAATAAAATATATATAAAATATAAAATATTTCCCTATTTCTATAAAATGAGCCCTTCATCTGACAAATAATACAGCGATTAATTACCATTCAACATTGATAATCCCGGTAAATAACTCGGGTATAAAACAGTAAGCTGATCTAGTTCGACGCTAAATCGCAGCAATACATTGAAACAGGTTCTCTGAACGAACTTTCAAATCTCTCATTCAGAGCAAAAATGAATCTACAGTCAAATTTCCAAATAAACCCTTAACTTCGATCATTTCAACGGGGTTATTATAATAACTTGGACATTACCATTCAAAATCAATCGTTCAAATGAATTTTCAAATACAGTTTCTAGACGTTCAAGATTTTGTAGAAATATGAAATATAATAAGATCCTTTAACTGATACGAGTTGTTCAGCTGGATTATTAAATGGATGATAATTAAAAATAACATATGAAGTAAATAACAGCGGCAAATGGAGACCAAAGATCTTCTTCTCTATTCATCTGGCTGAATGACAAAATATTAACAAAAAAGATCAATGATTGATTGAAGAATATTCCGAAGTAGGTACCAGATCTATTTGTGAAATACAGAGTCGAACACGAGACAACAGAAGAGAAGAGGTTATTAAAAAGGAAAGACTATTAAATAGACAAGTAATATACACAATGGGAAGTAAATATCAATATAAAGCTGATAATATGTAAGCAAGCAATACAGACTAACTGTACCCAAATGGAAAACAAACGAAAAGTTCTGTTACAAAATGGAAAATAAACGGCTTCTACATCATAGCAATATCATTCACAATACGTAATTCATAATACGTAACATATAATAAGGTATTTCCATTTAAAAATGATTCATAGAAGGACATCCTATAGAACCGAATTATGCAGTAATATGCTGTATAGGTGTGATGATTTAGTGGTTTCGAGAAATGAAGTGTCTTAAAACAGTGAATACACCATCAGAAGAAGAATATACCTAGTAGAATGAAGTATAACATAAATTACACGCACACAAACACAAAAGTATTATCTAAATTAGGATAACTACATCAAAGGCTCTGGGGCCTGGTGCTAAGGCTGGGCCTCATCCAAATTTAATCGATGGCACTCGGTTTCAAATAATCGAATAAACAATACTGGTTTGTCTTACAAATGAGAAAGATGACGGCGATGAGATGAGCAAGACCTTCCTCATGAATTGAAAACCCTCAGAAGAGCATAACAAATTTATTTTCAATAAAAATAAGCCATTTTTAAGGAGACAATACTTTATAATAAACGTTTTAATCTCATGTACTTATACTCCAAAATACGAGAAATTATTGTGAGATGAAGGGTGAAATGAAAATACTGAGGCTGCTTTTTAGAGCAAATCTACTCGTACCGCGGTACATCGAACGTATGTGATTTTTAGTCTTGTCGGAGCTGGATTTTTCATTTTGGTTCATTAGATTTGTGCAAGTGATGATGGGCAGATTTGAAATGAGATGAAACACCACCAACTGGGCAAGATTAGGCTATATGTAATTTATACAAACGGGCAGTAACCAAAAAAAAACTAATCCAAAACGCAATAGAATCGATTTGAATAAAGTCCGTAAAGGGTGAGTACAGTTATCATGATAATTACTGATTAATATAGCAACAAACAAGAATGGAATTTCGAATGATTATGAATTACCTGAACAATACGCTATATGTTCACTTTCCGTAATCACACGAGTTCCCTCTATAAGACTCACAAGACGAATATTAGCGTATAAATTATCATTTATATTTTTCATGTTGGTTCGTAAATTCTGAATCTCAGCTGTAGAATCAACAAATCACTGAGGAAAAAAGGAAAGAATAGTTGCTTCTCTTTTGCCAATTATATAAATAACAATAATAATGATAGTTCGAGAATTTAATGAGAAGTGAACACCTCTTCGAGTAAATGAATAGAAACATAAACGAGGATATATTGTAGCGATTGTGGGGGTTGATTTTATTGAAAGCCTAAATGATTAAAATGACGTAAATCTCATCAATTATGGATAGGTACGATATCTTGCTTACAAAGATTTACCAATAGATCAGTAACAAAAACTGTACCACTCATGTAAACTCAAACTCAATCACATATTTGAAGAAACTCGAAATTTATGGGCAAATGTTAGACTAAACGATTCTGTATTATTGCGTTTTCATCTCTTTTCAAAATCGAAAGATGTATTTAGCAGTTAGGAACGGAATTGAATGAAACAAACATGAAATTGAGAATTAATTGACTTCATCATAGATATGACAGTGTCCTATTTTTAATGAATCTCCAATTTTTTCAGGTTCTAAATCGATAGAAAATAGTAACTATTCTATAAATCGATTCATATAGAGAAGCGAAATTGTGAATACAATACCAGGCGGCCTAATGAACTTTTCATGTAAAAAAAGATACACCTGATATGTGCAAATATGGATTAAACACTGTAAAATGTAAGGATTTAATTCTTTTTGTAAAAGTGGAAGTGCAACAATAAAAATAATGGCGATGAAATATCCCAGGGCATAGATAAGATATTAATGATCAACAGATGATGATAAACAAGTCACTGGTGATAACAATAAGCTGCAAAACAGAATTCTGAGTTGGCTAACAAGCATGATCATTATAAAAAATAACTGAAATCATCGTTCGGAAACAAAGTTATATGCCAAGTTTGCATCTTTAGGTGAAGCGATCAAAATTTTAGATCAAAAAGAGTTATTACACAGGTTTTGTTAAGAATACATTAGAGGAATAAGTAGGGTAAAAAATGGGGAATTAATAGTAAAAATCAGTTCTGTAAATCCCACAAGTAACAAAACCGATGTGGGTTGTAGTTTTCAAGAGCCAGAAGCAGAGGGCAGGTGAAGTGGAAAATACAGCAGTTTGGTAAAATATTTCATTCAGTCTTCCACCTGGTACAGTGAGGAAACATTCATCACTTTTCTTACCAAACATCACTCAACTTCGCTTTTTTGTAAAAAGAATTAAAAAATGCGGGCAAAACTGACACCGAAAGGTAGGTCATTTATGAAAACCTTTATGTGTCGAAATTACCAAGAAATGTTGAGACTCCTCTTCGATTTCTAATTACAAGTGGGCATCATTAAGGTCTACAACCGAAAAAAATTGACCTTTACTCAGTTTTGCAGTAATCTCTTCAAATGTGGGTAATGCTCAGTAATGCACAGCTTGCTTTTCAACAGCCGATCAAATAAAATCAACTGTACAACATTCTAACGGTTCGTCGTTTAAATAGAGTTTTGTGATTCAACAGTGTTAGCTGATGGTCTGTGTAAACGGGGAACTAACTTTCTTGGCCCTGTTTCTTCCAACATTCATTTTCCCGTTCGACTGATGTATTTATTTATTTCGTTATATGAGGTTGTGCTGTTGCATCGTTTGTTGAAATGACTGAAATTAAGAAGAACCACAAGTTTCAGCAAACCTGATAAAGTATTCATTATTTCTCGTTAAAAAATATTATAAAAACCGGTGTAATGAAAAACACGAATAGAGTGGTAGAAATGCAACAACCCGTTCAAGAATGGGAAGAATAGGAGAACATCATCAATACCCAATATCTTCATCATCAGAAATTTCTCCTGGTCTGTACAGTATTTCCGCAATTATATATATATATATATATATATATATATATATATATATATATATATATATATATAAATATATATATATATATATATATATATATATATATATATATATACCATTCAAGATGGTTGACAAAAATTTCTCTACTAAGAACTGAACTCATAGACAATTTAAACCACCTTCGACAGACGACTAAGTTTAACTTGAAGGGCCTAACCTCGGGGTCTTTCTTAAACCCAGATTATTTTTAGTGATAAGAGCAAAGCTCAGTTTGAAGTTGAACGATCGCGAGGATGGAATCTGCAGATAAAATATTGGAAACTGAAACAATCACAGTGATGGATTCAAACTGCATAATTATTGAATTTCGAGCATCAATTTAAAACACCTTCATATAGATAGCGAAAAAACTCAATCAGTTACTTCAAGTTCACTCTGAATGTTATAAATTCTTACTAGATCGCTCATACCTATGAGATATACATGCAGCTATGATTTTGTAAGCTTAATAAATTTGAAAAATACTTTGATACATCATTATATAGGGTGTTCCACAATGAGACCTACTCCGTAGAACCAAAATTGATGATAAAACCTCAAACTCCCTATCGTCTTGTTTTAAAATAAGATGTTTTAAAAAATAACCCAATACCCAATGTATGATTGAACATTTTGAACCGAGGAGGCTTAGAGCTGGTAGGATAGGGTTGCTCATATTTTGATGACAAAGGAGCGGTGAATCCCTCTTGTTCCAAGTACATGCACTGCATTTTTGTAATTCTCTTTCTTCGACATCTAAACTCCAGTAGGTATCCTAAACCAAAGTGATAAGTGCATATATACCTATAGACGCTAATCGCAAACTGTAGTTTAAACCAAGTTTCAAAATGGTCCTAGTGATGTAATTTGTACTACTAGCTCTAAGAGATATTCATTGTTTACTGAATGACGATACCCCATATCAGGTGTATTTTTCTTTCATGCATATCTCTTCACGGCCGTATGAACTAAAATGATTTCCAGGGCACGATAATGTACGATTATAACGTAAGAAATATGCATATATCTAAAGATCTGATGAGCTTCAGACTGCAGTCCTTGACACTAAATAGCGGGCGTGGCTTCCAGTGACAGAGTTACGATCAAAATGTGAAGACCTTTCAGGTTCATCCCTCATCAACAGAGCAAAACTCAATTGCTATAGTGTCCTGGACTTAGGTGGTAGGTAGGCATAAAAAGCAAATTCTGCGCACCTACATGAAAGTTTTTCTAAGCATTGTTAGAGTAGTTCGTTTTGTTTTGTGAGTAGAAAGTAAGATGAAAATACTTCTTCCCACGGAAATATCGGACCCGCCAATAACAAGAAAATACGATTGACAAATAAATAGAGATTACGGCAATGAAACTTCCAAATAATTCGTTCAAATAAACTGTAAGAGCAAACAATGAAGGACTCCATGCCCTTGAAATCGTAGATTCAAACATCATACCGAATATGCTAGGAACTATTTTTCATTTACGATGGTAATTCCAATGGTAAAATGAGATAATATCATGTTTCAAGGATGATCTCAAGAAATAATAATGTGATCAACTTGTACTGATTTCCAATGAAATCAACCCGATTCAATGAAGTCCGATATATCCGGCGCTGGGAAAAATTATTGATCTCAATACCGTTGTTGATTCGTTCGTAGGAAAGGTTTTCTTTGTTAACAAAACTAATATAAAATGAATAAAAAATGAAATGATTAGTACGACAAGCACGCTAGCTCAAAAAAATAACGTAGTAGAAAAACACAAATGTACGTTACAACTATAGGTATGATGTACAATGTAAGATTTGCACAAGCACGGTATAAATTTATTTGGCAGTTTTTATGATTTTGTATCGTTGATTAATCGCTCAGTTTTTAGAGCGTTCAAAAAAGCTTAGAAACCAAAGATGTAAAATTAGAATGTAAGTTCTACAACTCGATTTTTCTCCCCTTACCTCTTAGGGCCGCTTTATCATTGCAGCTTGGTACCTTGAGCCAAGACCATACAGTTAGAATTACTTATGTAAGACAGAAATACTTCAATATTTATCAAACTCGCTAATACTGTGTTGAAACTGTTATTTTATCATCTGAGAACCTTGTTCATTTAAACTCCACTAAAACAACTACCAGTTTGTTTTAACTGGTAGTTAAAACAAACTGGTTCTTCTCAAACAAACAAATCTTCTCAAACTGTTCATAACGATTGATAAAACGTCCCTTAAGTCGAGAGAAATCGGGAAAAAGTGTTGAATTAGTTCTTAAGATATAAATATATCATGTTTGAATTATCGATGTTGTACAATGAGGTAAATCGACGGTTGGGAAATAGGTAGATTTCGAAAGCATTGATTGCGTGGTAAAGTGTGAAACAGAGCAGTGGTCGTGCAAAAATTTGGCGCAAAAATAAAAACGTTCCAGACGTGCAGCATGATCCTAAATTATCAATTGTATTTATGTTACATTGTCTTCATATTTAAGCACTGAGTGCTAAGAAATGGTCAATTAACCAATTCTATTTTCCACATTCACATTTTCCAGCATAATTGTGCATATAAATGTTTGATAGTTCTAGCTCGTTGTTGATTAACGTTTTTGATTACAGTTCTGCTACACAATATAAATCCAAACAATTTAGTAGTTTCTTGCAATTTTTAGGGATTTTTTTGTCATTTGAGCTATTATATGAACTCAAAAAGCGCTTGTGCCAACGAACATCCTTTCTCTTGGAAAAATTGATTTTTTCAATACGAACGGAATATTTGTCTGAATCCTAAATTCCGCCTGGAATCACACACACACACACACACACATATACATATATATGTAAAAATGTATGAAAGAGGTAATCTCTACGATTCGTTTCAAAATGCCTTAAAACACATTTCAATTTAAAAAATTTTCGGAAATATTTATTTTAAAATTTGTGGAGCCATTGAACCATTGACCTGGCAAACGAAGAAATAGGCAGCTCATTGAATCAGATCCAAATCGACATTAATATCTTGTGTATACGCTGAAAACAAGGTAGCAGAAAGCAGAAATTTTTCTGAGGTTTTAGGGTAGGTACCTTGATGAATTTCTGAAGAATCTCAAGTTAAACTAATATGAAAAACTAGCGAACGCTTCATCAATTCAGTTCTTACAAACTAGAGAAGCTAGCAAGGAAGCTTGTAACGTTTTTATAGATGCTGAAGGTATCTATTGCTCAAAAAGTTTATTTAAAAAAAAAAAAAAAAGATAACACGGCCAAGGGCATGGCACAGAAACTTCCTCGCGGCTTCAACGTGACTTCAATAAGAGAATTACATTCACGTATCCGCTGATCATACCGCTGATACAATCATGATGAAACTGATAGGAGATTATCTAGGGCTAAATCCACACTATCCCTGAGAATGTCATTGAAATCCGAGCAAAATTGTCTAAGTTATGGCTGTGGCAAGGAAATATAGAAAGACAAAGGCTCGCGCAAGCTCACAACTGATTCAAATCATGATGAATCAGGACCTCAAAGGACCTCCCACCCCGCATCATCCCAGAAAATCTTACTAAAATTTGTTCAACATTGACGGACTTATGACTATCACAAGAACACTACATTCACGCATGCGCAGAGCGTACCGCTGATTCAATCATGATGAAACTATTAGAGGCCCATTTAGGGCTAAGCCCACACTACTCCTGAAAATTTCATTAAAATCCAATCGAAATTGTGGAAGTTATGGCTGTGGCAAGGATATGTGGAAACGCAAAATGCAAGTAAAATTTTGATTTTGGAGCACACTTTTCATTTTGAAAGTGAAAACAAATCACCCTGCCTTCAGGACTCGGAAGCAATATGGGAGTTATTCAAACTGTAGGGCTTCTTGACAGAAACCAAATATTCACCAAGTAAATGAGGATGGCGAAATATTTTGTCTCACTGAATTTCGCAAGATACTATTTCAATCACAACTATTTAATTCATTCTCTTTTTTTAGCGAATCTTCGTAGAAAATGAAGCTAATGAAATGGCTCCAAGAAAAATAAAATTAAAATTTTTGAAAATGTTCTTCATCATAACGAATTCTAGAGTTTAATACTTTTTCATGTGTACCTATTCATATTTATGTGTCATTCCAGACGATAACTCTCGTTACGATTGAGATAAAAATTCCGTTCTTGGGCCAACACTTTTTTTTTTTTTTTTTTTTTTTTTGAGCACATTAAATTGGTCAAATTTCAAAACATTTACTAACAAAATAACTAAAAATGGCCAAAAACGGCTGAAAACGGCTTAAAATGGTTAAATATATCATTTTTACCAAATTTTAGTTAATCAAAAACCAACTAGAACATCATAAAATCTATGGAGAAAACTAAGCAGAAAAATGTACTTATATTTCATTAATATTTGCTGAAAAATCTATTTAAAAAAACTGATAAATTGCTAATGATCTGATCTGTTTTGAATCGCAGAGTATTATTTAGAAAGATTTTATGTGCCATAAAGTTAGTAGTTAACAATTCATTGCCCTCGAAGTTCTCGAATATTCAAACAATGTAACATGTGTAGACGGCAAAAATTCGCTCATACGATCATACTGCATGACTGGAACTTTATTCTTTTTACTTGTCGGTGCTTTGTAGCAATACAAATAGTTGTTTCTATGTTTTTTGTTTTTTTTTCTCCATATTTGTTTTCAATATTTATTTCACATATTTGTTTCTACAAATATGTAGAATTTATTCAAGTGAAGACCCTTTTATTGAGAATCAAAATAGATTCTACTCGAGTATATAAAAACAGTAAACAGCAAACATGTTCAGCTGTTTAATAAATACATGTGCACAAAAAACGAATCGGTAAAACCAAGTTCAAAAGGTATAATTTTATTTCGTAATAGATTAGATGTATCCAGATGTATATAATAAGGTATACACGTAAGACCGAAATGTCATGCGTTCAGTGGGTACGTTGACCATAGAAAAGATGTAATTGATATTGACATCCATGCAGGGTATCTTGAACTTGCCAGTGTTTCCTCTATGAATCATACAGGTTTATAAGTCATGGTAATAATTTAGTATTATTTCCTCATCTTTTCATGAAACTGATAATGGAAGGTACCATCTTTTATAGTTTCTTGAAAACACGGATTGTAAAATGAATGTAAATAAGAACGTACCTCAATGACCGTAGTAAATCCAATCAATAATTGTTATCTTCCTTGTGTTCACCTACCAACAGATTTTGCACGACCGCCTGATTTCAAACCCAATAAACAACTCTATTAGAACATTGGTCCGAAACATAAAAGGGTTATTAATACGGAACGTGAAAGTAAAACTTATTTTTCCAACCGGTGTCACGCTTCGCAAAATGCTTCCAATATGGTAAAATCATATTCAGTTTATTCTACCGAAATATAAATGTTAAATGTTACAATTTTTATATAAGACGCGTCTCTCCCCTGTGGAATTTGGTCTGCCTTCGTCTACCATAGATTAGTTTAAGTAAAAACTAAGTCCTTTCATTAGCAATAATGCTGAGTGTATTCGTTATGAAACCTAATATTGTTATCGGCTTAACGATCGTGGAAGAAGAGTACACATTCTGAAATCGGTAAAAACACTTGAGGAAACAACTGGAAATTGAAGAATTGGCTCAAATGGAAAATAAAGAAGAAAATTAATAAAAGAACAGCGTTCGTTACCCCAAACATATGGAACAAATTTCCCAAAAGAATGATTTACCACACACAAAAAAATACAACAGCATTGTTGGAATACAAATGAATGAAAACATCGTTGAATGTGTGTTATGAAAATATGCTTACAGTTGTTCTTTTCGATAGGCCTATTGTGATTTATGTAATTACTGTATTTAATGTATCTATTGTAATATTACTTCATTTTTCAACTTTAATGGGAAAGATATTATACTGAACAAGTGAGCCTTAAGTGTAATAATATCTATAAATAATCGGTGTATGAAAAAGCAAATGTATTGTATCTTGCACATGATGTAATGAAACCAATTAATTGAAGAAAATAAATCATAAACGCAGCAGTTTGATTCATCATATTCCCTTGCATAGGTCCTCTTGTTACTAAATGCACGAATTGTGTGAAGGTACTAGTTGAAGTTAGAGAGGAGATATCACTTCCCAAAGGTCTCATAACAAGTGTGGCCAATCACAGAATACCAATCAAAGCGAGAATATTAGGTAGGGTGAAGTGGGGTAACTGCGTTTCTGGGGTAAGTGCGTTTTCCTTCAATAACTTCCGTTCAGGCCACTCTACATCATTATTATTGTCCATATGTTAAATCGTCAGATGCCTGCTACCAGCTGTAAAATAGTTTTATTGGATCATGTGTTTGGAAGACCCGCAAAAATTGGTCCATTGTCGCCTAGTAATTTTTACTGTGAAGCCGAGTTTACAGGTAAGCACTTACAAGTGAAATTTAATGGGTGAAATCCGTGAATTTCTCTGAATGTTTTGACATGGATATGTCTGCTCTGGGGGGTCAACGAAAAATTTCCGTGACGCAAAATTTGTGTCACAATTTCAGTCGCCTAGTAATTTTTACTGTGAAGCCGAGTTTACAGGTAAGCACTTTCAAGTGAAATTAAATGGGTAAAATCCGTGAATTTCTCTGAATGTTTTGACATTGACATGGATATGTCTTTGCTCTGGGGGGTCAACCAAAAATTTCCGTGACGCAAAATTTGTGTCATAATTTCAGTGTTTTTCACGTACAACCCAGCCGTTGCTAGGGGAATGGAACTTCCGCAGTTTTCATCGTACAAAAATCGTTCGCCACTCGTTGGAAAGCGCTTGATTTATGTGATAAATGTTCACATCTCAAGCTACCAATTTCCCCCTCCTTACGTACATTCTACATTCCATGCTACATTCCAAAACTAAGTTGATTGAACTATAAACAATTTTAATAAGCCGGTTACAATATTCTTAACGTAAAGCAATAGCATCATTTACTCCACTCCATAGGAAACATTTTCATCCTCTTGACAACAGTCGAGGACAACTCGAGGACAACCGTTATGAAATTCCCAATCAAAGACATATCCATGTAACATGGTATCTGCTTGTGAAGCGGGTAGTGGAACTTTTTGTAATAGTTTACTCGCATGATGTAGTTTGTATTTTCGTCAAAATACTTGGATAAAGGTGGAAAAGTACTCTTGAATTTCACAAAACGCACTTCCCCCGTGGTTTGGAGGGATCGGGGGAAGTGCGTTTTCCCAGCATGGGGGAAGTGCGTTTTCCAGCATGGGGAGCAATTTCTGACCTTTTCTTAATTCAATTATGCATGATAACCTTGTGATGTATTTCTTGCCAGAATGCCACGTACATATATTAGAAAAACTCAAAAGGCTACGGCTTACAGCAAGCCCGACCTTTTGGATGCCCTGAACAGCATTCGGCTCTCTGGACTTCCAGTCACGAAGGCAGCAGAAGTGTACAAAATCCCTGTAACCACGGTGAGGGACCACCTGTCGGGAAGAAGAGGATCCAAATGCAACTCACTAGGAAGTCCAACTGAAATTTCTCCGATGGAGGAAAGCAGGTTAGCAAATGGCGTTAATGTTTTACAGAAATGGGGATTTGGCCTGACGAGAAAAGAAGTCCAAATAGTCGTTCAGGAGTGGGTCATTGAAAATAAACTAGTTAAAAGATTCAAGGACAATCGGCAAGGAGGATTGGTTTTTACTGTTTAAAAAAAGGCATAACCTTTCCATTAAAAAACCAGAGAATGTCTAGTTAGCTCGGCGGAAGGCACTCGACCCATTCGTGATTCATGAATTTTACAACCTTCTAGATACTGTCGTGGCTGACCTTGGGCCAGAACGTATCTGGAACGTTGATGAAACGTATTTCTGTATGGGCCCATCCAAGTCCAATGTTGTGGGCCAGAAAGGAGTAGCAGCCACTAGAACAACAAGTGGATGTGGCAGAGAAAATATTACTGTCTGCTTTGGTGCCAGTGCAGCAGGTGCAAAGCTTCCTCCTCTCATTGTATTCAAAAGGGTCAATGTGTGGGACCATTGGATGGGGGAAGAAGCTTTTCCTGGGACAACGTACGTTTCAACCAGAAATGGATGGATGGATGGATTGTTCCACAACTGATTCGCCAATAACTCCCTGAAACACATTCGACCAGACCGTCCTCAACTACTTGTGTACGATGGGCATACGACGCACATCGCAATTGAGGTTGTTGAGCTAGCAATAAAGGAAAACATTGTCATCCTTAAAGTACCTCCCCATTCCAGCTATATCCTCCAACCTCTCGACCTATCTGTGTTCAAGCCACTGAAGTCCAAGTGGGATGCAGATCTTGTTGATTGGCAGAGGCGCAACATTGGTCGCAAGCTTCCAAAATCTGAATTTGCCAACATGGTTGGTCGTATTTGGGGGGCGAGTTGAATCCTATCGTCGTGGAGTCAGGCTTCCGCAAAGGTGGGATCTACCCGTTCAACCGTAATTTAATTGATGAATCGGCATATGACCCTGCAGCTTTGAGGAGATGGCAGAAAAGAAACGGTACGGTTGTTCCAGTGAGTACCTCAGTGTCTCCCACCACTAATGTGTCTGCTCATAGCACAGATCTCAGCGCCACAAGTTCGTCTTTGACCAGTGCTGCTCTTCATCCCAGCTTAACTTTCAGTTCTGCTGATCCCACACCCACTCTGCATGGACCTGAAAAGTACGTAATCGAGGATGAGCCTATCACCTTATCACAAAATCATCATGCAGACCTTATGATCGACGGAGCGGCAGTCCAAGTAGTTGTGACTGGAGAAGAGGAAATTGTGCCCACAGCCGAGCCAGTCTCACTCCCTAGGTTCTGTCCTCCCCTTCCGAAGCCAGCAACATTTGAGGATTGTCTATTGAAACTAGTTAAAAAGGGAGAGACAGGCCCCTCCATACCAAAGCGTAAGGTGGGCACAGGTTCAGAAGTGATGACTTCTGATGTAGTGCTACAAAGACTGCAGGAGGATGACAGACGGAGAAAATGTCCATCCAAGGGCCGAATCCCCAGCAAAGCTGCAAGGGGCGTCCGAATTCTGACAGTTGAACCACCGAAACAGACTTCCGTAAGGAAACCCAAGAAGATAAAGACCTTAAGGCTCAAGAACGAAGCACAAACTCTTACGCTGCCAGGACCTTCTACTTCCCGAGTCACCGAACCAGACGATGATGACAACAATGACCAAAGCAACGACGAAGAGTCTGAAGAATCATTGAATGACTTTATAAAGCACTTAAATGCCTCTGGAGTACAAGTTATGCAGGACATAATTTAATGAAAACGATTTTTGTTCCGTGAAGAAGAGGGTTTTGATGGATTATTTATTTTATTTCTAAGTATCTGGGACTTATTTTAGAATTTAACCAATTAAATTTGACATTGTTCAGAGGAAATGTTGGATTTTCTTTATTATCAGTGTTAAATTGAACATCTGGAAGATTCAAATCAACAAGTTTTCTTAGAAAATACGTTGAACGCACTTACCCCAACCCCATGGTAGAAGCGCACTAACCCCAAATGCCGGGGAAAGTGCGTTTTTGAAAGGCTTTTAGAAAAAGGTCAATTTTTTCACTTGAGGTGGAGATAGAAAATTAATTTATGTCGCGTTGAATTCAGGATAAGCAGTTGGTTCCGATGGTTGAAATTATATGCAACTAGTATGATAAAGTACGCTATTGAAGTTAGATTGTTTAGGAGTTAAATATACTTAAAAACGCTCTAAATTATTACACCAAGTTTGACTAAGTGCAATGATTGGAAGACAGACAAATTATAAACTGAAAAGTGGAAAAAGTGTGTAAGGTAAAGGCACCCCTAGCGGACACCGCTCTAATAGTGGACATCTTCCAAGAATTCTAGAGAAAATAAGTATTCAAGCCATCCCAGGGTCTTGATTCTTGAACTGGTCGTTTTTAATACTTATCCATGTGCTCAAAAAGTCAAGAAGAAGAAGCGGGAAGTGAAAATAACCTACTCAGCAACAACCTAAAAATACCTTCTTGTGTCTACGGCATGTTGTGGTGGATTTCTTACCGAAAATGGGAAGGAAACAGAGGTCAGTATTAAGGAAAATAAACCATTTCATTAACTGCACTAATGATTTATATGTTTAGTATCGCTTGTAGAACAATCCTAGATAATAATTTCTTGCATATTTGAAATTTTTTCCATTGAAATCTCACTTTTTATGGTGTCCACAATAGGGTCATGTGGAAACTCAGATTGTACCAGAGGTGGACAACCCCTGTCCGCCTCTGGTACAAGTGCTCCCACTATAGCACTCCTAAGGTGGACGGACTGTCCGCTTCTGGTACACTTGTTGAATGTGGTCGACCCTAAGGTGGACAGGAATCTTATTTTAACATTATTATTTTCATTTTGAGGCACCTACGTAACTGCTTCAAAATCGAATGTGCAAACCATCTAAAGGTGAATAAATATTAGAGAAAATATTGAACAGTTCATATATCAGTTGAGAAAATCAGTGGAGTCATTTCCATGTTACTTATTGTTTCAGATCAGAAAAGAAGAAAAAGAAAAGCCCGAGAAAGTTATTACGATATAGCACTGCAGCAATGCTCGACGCTATCCGGGCTGTACGTCGGGGAACCCCGGTCGCCCAAGCTGCTAGAGAATCGGCGTTCCTAGAGTATCGCTTAATTATAAGGCCAAAGGCCCTGACCCAGTTCTCACTGACGAGATAGAAACCAGAATTGTTGACTGGATAGTCAAATCAGCTCGTACTGGGTTTCCTGTCACAAAAATGAACCTATGCAATTAAAAAACTTTTGGATGATAGTGGCAAGGAGACCCCATTCAAAAATAACCAGCCTGGAAGGAAATGGTATAAAAAAATTTTAAAACGCCATCCTGGGTTGTCTGAGAGGATGTCACAAAATCTGACGTCCTCCAGGGCTAAAGTCACATCGTCAGATCTAGTTCAATGGTCTGATTCGATTCTCCAGTTTCTACCTGAAAACCACCAATCTGATATTCTTGAAGTTCCGACTCGCTTGTTCAATGGGAATGAAACTGCGTTCTTCCTTAACCCTAAGGGCTCGGCAGTTCTTGCCCCCAAGGGGGACAAAAGACTGTTAATCAAACCGTCAACCCGGACGAAAAGGAATGTCTGACACCGAAAAATTGTCAACTCACAATCCTGGAAAATAACTAGTTTACAGGTGAATGGACGTAGATTAAAAATCGGCCATTTTTTACAACTGTAAAACAGTGAATTGTTCAAAATGATGGGGAAACACTTGTAACTTGTCCAAATTCGATAGTACACTTATTAATTTTCACAGTGCATTACAAGTCTACACTTGTACCTTTATGAAACGCTTGTACACTCATTTTTTACAACTTTTACATAAAATCGGCTTGTAACTTGTTGCTTTATGAACCACCGTAATCCAATTCGAAGTACAGCTGGAGGACTCCGCCGTTCTGCCGAAAACACAGTGTGCTAATCATGTCAACCCCAACCTTCTACCCATAATGAAGGATGAAATTTCTTAACTCCACTTGCAGCGCATCATCAACCCATTTCATGGGACACCCCCACAGCCGTATGTTTCTTAGTGCCCTAACAGAAACAGCACCCAACGGATGAGCCCCGCTTCCAATTGGTATATGACTTCCTACCGCTTAATAAATGACTTTATTTGACATAAACTCCGCTTATAATCAAATACATATCATCATTTCCATGTATCACCTATCGCTATTTATAAATTTATATTTAAACCATTTGGCTAGCCACGGGCGGCAATATACTTTGCACAATATACTTTCTGAACTCGTGCTTTCATTATACACGGTGGTGATCAACGTAATATGGTTTTTAGATGATGTATCAGTTCCATCCTCGATTTCATCATAAATACAATAATCATTTGTAATGGTATTTATCGGTTGTTTGGTGCTACCATACTTTTTATGCTATGATTGATTATACGTATATTCTTCGAAAATTATTTTTCATCAGTTGTTTTATGCAACCGCACTCCAATGCAGTGTGCGAATACATACTCCGAAAATTAGGTTTCAGTTATTTGTACCATTTGGCTAACCACGGGCGGCAATATACATCTACCCAATATGGTTTTTAGATTATCACCGATTTTGATAACTTTACTCAAGAAATAGCAACAATCGCCCTTTCTATTGGCCCCAGCAGAGTGCGCTGGTTCGCAGATATTTCTGTAGCAGACGTGTTCGTTTTGTATTAGGAGTGCCAGTGTGTTCTAGAACACTCGCTTTTCGTGTCCTTACGTCATGACAAAGGTCCGATATTCAAGGTAGAATTAAATTTCTTACTGTATGATTAAAATTTGGCAAGCTGTAAGTAATGAAAACGTATAACGGGGAGCAGTGTGAACTAGGGATTATAGGTTTGGAAATGATCGAAAAAAAGAAAAAATTGTATGCAAATCAACAATTGTGAGAAAATGCGAGTGATTGCGTACTCGTATGTTGAACCATTGGACGAAATTTCTTGTCGAAAAATGATCACCGATTTTGATAAATTTACTCAAGAAATAGCTACAATCGCCCTTTCTATTGGCCCCAGCAGGGTGCGCTGGTTAGCAGATATTTCCTGTTGCAAAAGCGTTCGTTTTGTATTAGGAGTGCCAGTGTGTTCAAGAACACTCGCTGTTCGTATCCTTATGTCATGACAAAGGTCCGATATTCAAGGTAGAATTAAATTTCTTACCGTAAGGTGGGGCGAATCGGGTCAGTGGGGTGAATAGGGTCAATTTTCGGGAAAATTACAAAAATCGAAAAATATCGGCAACGGACAAGTGTGAACGGGAGCAGTGTGAACATAGGTTTGGAAATGATCGAAAAAAAGAAAAAATTGTATGCAAATCAACAATTGTGAGAAAATGCGAGTGATTGCGAAAATTACAAAAATCGAAAAATATCGGCAACGGACAAAGATATCGAGACGATCCAAACGGCATTCGATTCCTTAGGTATCGATGCGTCAATTTATCGAGTAGCTAACGATCTACTGTCCGCCATGGGTGCTACCCGGCCATGAAAATGGCGATGCCCAAATCAGCTGTTTTACAATAGCCCACAAACTTAGTTCACCCCACCAACTGTGTGAAGGTTGGCAGCCTGTCCTTGTGATAACACAACCCTGAACTTGTTTTGATAATTCCCTCCGAATTTGACTGCAGTGGCTTAAACCGTTCGATTTGTTTTGATTTTTTTTTTTTTTTTTTTTTTTTTTTTTTTTCGACGGGAGGCAGTTTTCGGGCAAAAGTGGGGCGAATCGGGTCAGCAACTGTAGAGGACTGTTGTGACGTGATTCCACAAAATATTGAGAGAATTATAAGGTTGAAGAAGCTTCAACGAGGACACTACCACTTCATGGTTGATGCCACTCATTGTGAGTGATTTGGAGCTTCCTAATTGTGATGCATTGGGTCTCAATCAAGTTGTAGCTCGATTCTTCATTGTGATTTTTAATTTATTCAATCATTCTTGATTCTTCATTGTGATTTGTTTAAACTTGACTCTTCATTGTGATTTTTAATTCTAGTGCCTTCAGTCAGTTAATTTTATGAGTCAGTTTTTTCTAACTCTTCTAGTTCCGTTCAATTTTCGAGCTTAAACATGCTTCGATTGTGATAATTTATTTGGTTTAGAATAATGTTCAGTCATGGTTAATGTTAACCTACTCAATATATCAGTCATTTCACGTGATAAACAGCATTTAAAGACTGAATAAATATTTATTCAACTTTTTATAAATAAACAAGTTATTGTTTATAAACAAATTTTTGTTGTACAGCCCGAAAAATGGTTTAAAAAAAAAAAAAAAAAAACTGGTGGTTTCGGAAAACTTTTTTTTTTCTTTTTTTTTTTGAAGATCCGTGACCCATTTGGTCCACGCTAGTGTTGAATAGGAGATATTTAATTTTTTGCTTGAAAAACCTATGGGTGACCCTATTCACCTCACCCGGTGGACCAATCGGGTCAGGGCCCTTTTTGGACCATAGCACTTTCCCTGTGATAGTATTACATTATTTGACCATGGTAATGAAAACTAGAAGCAGGGAACTGTGTATTGCCGTTGGAATCAAATCTCTATCTCAAACAGGGAAAAAACTACAGACGTTGAAAGTTGAAAAATGACCCTATTCGCCCCACCTTACGGTACTGTATGATTAAAATTTGAAAAGCTGAAATGAAAACGTACAACGAACGGGGGAACAATGTTGAACTAGGGATTATTATAGGTTTGGAAGTTATCGAAAAAAAGAAATAATTGTATGCAAATCAACAATTGTGAGAAAATACAAGTGATTGTGTACACTCGTATGATAAACCATCGGACGAAATTTCGTGTCAAAAAATGATCATCGATTTTGATAAATTTACTCAAGAAATAGCTACAATCGCCCTTTCTATTGGCCCCAGCAGAATGCGCTGGTTCGCAGATATTTCTGTTGCAGACGTGTTCGTTTTGTATTAGGAGTGCCAGTGTGTTCTAGAACACTCGCTTTTCGTGTCCTTATGTCACGACAAACGTCCGATTGAAGGTAGAATTAAATTTCCTACTGTATGATTAAAATTTGACAAGCTGTAAGTAATGAAAACGTATAACGGGGGAACAGTGTTGAACTAGGGATTATAGGTTTGAAAATTATCGAGAAAATTTTGACATGTAAATTTCTATGGGCTGGGGGTCATGAGTTTTTTAATTCAGCCCAATTTTCAGATTAAAATCATCAATGTAACTTTTTTTTTTTTTTTTATAACGCAACGCTTTTCGAGTCCATGTACAAGACATAATGATTCAGAAACTCGTAAACGAGTTCCACTACCTGCTTTACAAGCAGATACCATGTTACGTACATGGATATGTCTTTGATTGGGGATTTCATAACGGTTGCCCTCGAGAGTTGTGAACAAATCCTTCAAGGAATAGAAAATGTTGAAAATAACTGTGGTGAGAGGCCACTACAATGAGTTGTTGTTAGCAGTCGGCTGTTGTTAAAGGTATGAAAATGTTTCCTAAGGAGTGGAGTAAATGATGCTATTGCTTCACGTTAAGAATATTGTAACCGGCTTATTGAAAACGAGTCATGTCTAGACTCTCCTCCACATGCTATCAACTCCCCAAATGATGTCGACAACAAGCAGTTGACAGTAGAGTTTTTGTACTTCTCGTATTCATTTTCTCGTATACGAAAATGGCCTTTCCGAAACGAGAAGAGGTTTTCGTAACGTGTAAACGCTTTTCGGAACGGGAAGAGTCAGCTTTAATCGTGCTCAGCTTTTTCGGAATCGTAATTACGAAACGAAAACTTCTTTTAGGATAACACTCTAGAATAACTTAGCAACTATCATGCAGTTGGCATGGATACACATACACACCCGACAAAATCGGCTGAATTTTCCCCGTGCCGTCTTTTGTTGTTGGTTTAACCTTTGTATTTGTCTTTCTTCCGTGTTTTTTCCCCGCACCTCAACCAGAACAGTCATTAGCGGCTTTTTGTTCTTGCTTTCGATGTTTTATCGAAGATTTCAGCTTTTTCATTCTGAAGATTTCGTTTCAAGGTTCATTTTACGCGTTTTAAAGATTCGTGTTCTTCACGGCTGAATCGTTTTCATATGATGTAGAGGTAAGTGGTCGTTGTTTCTTAATTCATGTTATATTTTGGAAATAGTCTACTGTGACAATTGAGTTTTGAGCAGTGATTCACTACAAGGGTCACGTTAACGTCTCTGTAAGAGTTCTCTTCCTCTCGGGCTTACGAAAACGCTACGAGAAATCGATGCAAAAGGGTTAGCATTCATCATGCTCGCTCTAACAGCTTGTTTTCGTGTTTACGAGAAATACCAATACGAGAAATACAAAAACTCTCTGTAAATATTAAATAATTTCGCCAAACTGAATCATGTGCCGCCAAACGAAAATTGTTTATAGTCCAATCAACTTAGTTTAGGAATGTAGCCAGTTACGTAAGGAGGGGGAAATTGGTAGCTTGAGATGTGAACATTTATCAAATAAATCAAGCTATTTCCAACGAATGGCGAACTATTTCTGTACGATGAAAACTGCGGAAGTTCCATTCCCAAGCAACGGCTGGGTTGTACGTGAAAATCACTAGTTTGAAAAATCGTTACATCAACTTTCGCGTGACGAAAATTTTTGGTTGACCCCCCAGAGCAAAGACATATCCATGTCAACAGGAAGTAGAGAGAGAGAGAGGAAAGGGTACCTACAATAGGAAGAGGCAGAAGGAGTAGACCACAAATACTAGTAGCAGAGCGGACAACCGAAGTCACATCTAGCTAAATTACATGAAATCGCATGAAAAAAACGTTACAGTTGATTTCTAATGATTTTCACGTTCAACGTTTCTGGGGAAAATGAAACTTCTCAAGTTTTCAACGGACAGAAATCGTTCACCATTCGTTGGAAAGCTCCAGATTCATCACGCGTTTCTTTCGTACCTACTTGTTCTTCCATTTATGTCGTAATTTTATATTTATCTATATTATAAATTGATATAGTAAATAATGCCACTTGTTTCGTTGTCACTTGGTTGAGAAGTTGATCTTGGTTATAATAGTAATTGCTAACGCGCACCATAACAGAAAATTACTTATCTAGGTACTTCTTTCTAATTCCTATTAGTAAAATATTTATGTCGTAGTTTTAAATTTATTTACAAGATATTAATCGAATAATGCGATGTTATAAATGGCTATACGATAGATAGTTTTTGAAAATTCGCCCATACGATCGTATTATATTTTCCATTTGACTTGACGATCTCAATACAAACTTGATGGGACTGAATTCATGAATTTGTAACCCTGTTATCAGCATCAAAACTACTTCAACACAAAAACATGATTTTTAATGTAGACCACAATCACGGAACCTTTAAAGCATGGTACTGTCCTAAATAAAATTACGCTTTAACGAAAGCACTTGATCACCGTTGGGCGAGAACTGGCGCAAAAGCAGATCCGTAAATTCTAGATTTCCTAAGATGCTAGACTGTAAGTTGGTTAACAAGTCGATCCATAGTACTGAATACTTTTCTGGTTTCACAGTTTGTAACATTCAATAGTCACACAATAATGTTTGTAAGAACTTGGTAACTGTTCACGAATTAGCGGAAGTATCCTAAAACGATTTTTATCCTCTATTTACGTTTCATGGCCTAGTTTTGAAAGTTGTGTATTGTAAATCAAAACTGGATTCACCCATGGGACTGAAATGTTCCACGTTCTACATAAAAATTTCAACATTACAAGTATGCTTACAAAAAGAAATATGATGTGTGCGCTTAAAGACTAGATAATGTAGGATGACCGAGGTAAAACATATTCATTCATTCTAAATAGTACTAAATTCAGTCGAACGGGCCCGAAGCGGATGGAGGTGCAACTTTGGAAATTCATTTCACCCTCTTCCAATACTCGAATTTAATGTCGACGGGAAATATCATTAGTTTAATGAAAATAAATAAAACCCGTAAATCGATTTTCTTTTTCAATACTTTTATTATAAATGATGAAATGGGAAAATAAATAATAACGCGGACACGAGTAGATTACCGAGAGAAAAAAAGTTTAATACTTTAGTCTTGGAAAGCTAAAAAACTATAGGAAATTAATAGGGTACATGAGCAGTAGGTAGACATGGTGGGGAGGGAGAGTGCAAACACAGAATTAATTGCCAACCATTTCAATACTCCCTCTCAATTCTGCGAATTCATGATCAATTCATAATTTAAAAAATTCAGGTACTCCCTTAATCAGTCTCATTACACACAAATACAAATCACGTATTTCAAAATATAAGCCCATAATTCTCTAAATCTCCGTAACAAAGAACACTCAATAAATTTCATCACATAAATTCAACTTTCTAACAAGAATACTAAATTTATTTGCACTCAAAGGCTTAGTCATTAAATCAGCCAATTGATCATTCGTGGGAACAAATATGAGCTCGAATATATTCTCCTCTAATCGTATTCCTCACAAAATGTACTTTTACATCATAATTTTAGACCGTTTGGTCTCTCTGGTAGTTGCAATTTCGATAGTTGACTGGTTACATTCTAATTGGCTACATCTGAAATTTCATCCATAAGTTATTTATAAAAACGCATTCATTCATACCATT
Organism: Adelphocoris suturalis; assembly: GCA_030762985.1. Taxonomy (NCBI): domain Eukaryota; kingdom Metazoa; phylum Arthropoda; class Insecta; order Hemiptera; family Miridae; genus Adelphocoris; species Adelphocoris suturalis. The sequence goes on from CM061042.1 coordinate 37,225,237, forward strand.
AGCTATAGTATAATACTCAGCCTCAGTACTACTCTGTGCCACGGGTGTTTTGCTTTCTAGAACCCCAATTCACTATATTATCATTCAAAATTATAATATCACCAGATATACTCTTCCTATCATTACTGTCACTTCCATAGACCGCATCGACATAAGATTGCAAACTATTTTCAACACTACCTACCTTTACATGTGAAAAACAAATAATAGTTATGGGTCAACTTTAAATAGCGCAACACAACACACGCTTGATAGAATTCCAATGAATTACAGAAAAGCAATTTTGAAAACGTCCAAAATACGAAACAGTATAACATAAATCTGGTCTAGTACCCAACATAATATACATCAGGCTACCAAACAATTCACGATATGGATAACGCCCATCACATTCACCACCCTTAGGATATTCACACAATGACGGATGAGAAAGTGTTATTCTTCTTTGTGCCAAGCCTTTTGACAGGGGTCGCGACCAACAATGAACGTGGAAACGGCGAGCCCAGCACTGCACTGGCATTGCACTTATGAAATAAGGTACATGAGCTGTAGACATGGTGGGGAGAGGGCACACACAGAATTATTTGCCAACCTTTTCAATACCCCCTCTCAATTCTGCGAATTCATAATCAATTCAAAATTTACAAAATTCAGGTACTTCCTAATCAGTCTCATTACACACAAATGCAAATCACATATTTCAAAATATAAGCCCATATCTCTAAATCTCCATAACAAAGAACACTCAATAAATTTCATCAGATAAATTCAACTTTCTAACAAAAATACTCAATTTTTTTGCACTATGAAATAGGGTACACACTATGAAATTTATTCTCCATAGCAAAGAATACTCAATAAATGTAATCAGATAAATTCAACTTTCTAACAAGAATACTAAATTTAATTGCACTATGATGAAATCGGGTACATGAGCAGTAGACATGGTGGGGAGAAGGGCACACACAGAATTAATTGCCAACCTTTTCAATATATACCCCCTGTCAATTCACCACCCTAACCCTTAGGATATTCAAACAATGACGGATGAGAAATTGTTATTCTTCTTTGTGCTAAGCTTATTGACAGGGGTCGCGGCCAACAATGAAAGTGGAAACGGTGGCAGGCAGCAGTGCTATGCCTGGACGTTAGAGGGCAGACTGAGGGTGGAACCCTGCACTGGCACAGTGGAAGTCGTCACAATCCAAGGCAGGTTCACAATCAACTGCAGGGACTTGGAAAGAGCCATTCTTTTCGGGCCCATCCACATCAGTACTTACACCACTTCTTGTTCCATCCCCTTGCTGACCAATAAGAATTCTCCATCAATTGCAGGAAATACTGACACCCTAGCACCTGGGCATAACCCATTATAAATAATGAAATGGGAAAATAAATAATAACGCGGACACGAGTAGATAAATAATACTTAATAATTCAATACTTTAAGCGTGGCATTGCAATGATGCAATAGGGTATACATGAGCAGTAGACATGGTGGGGAGAGGGGCACATACAGAATTGCCAACCTTTTCAATACTTTTTTGTAATTTTTGACGGCCAAATAGCCTTAAAAATGAAATTCAAATGGTAATATAGACACATTAGGCGGAATGAGCTATGAATGCTACAATCAAAATGCACAAAGATTACACATGGGTCAAGGGCGTAGACATTTCGGGAACACAAAAATAAATTGTGCTGAACATATTTAAGAAACACTAGAATATTGAATGCGTAGTGAGGGGCATGGGAATGTATCATTGGAACTTGGAAACATGTCTTTTGTGAGAGTATATTCATAGTATATTCTAGGTAGGTATTGAAAACACCTTTGGGATTGAACATAAGACAGGGAAGAGAGAAATTCATCAGGGATAAATACAAAAATGCTTTATATTTTCATTGTGCGAGCATCAGTTAAAGCTGGTTATTAATGATTTGATTTCAGTCGTCGAAATCCGCAATATTATCTCCACAATAGATAAGATTGTCAACTTTTTTCGTCAAGTCATTGCTGCGGAGGAAGCACATTCCTAACATACCTGGATTTTGTGAGACCAGATGGTCCGAAAAATATCAATGAATTTCTGTTTTCATGAAGCTTTTTTTTTTTTTTTTTTTTCCTCTCCTCTCTTTATTCTGTTTTCACGAGGCATTGGAAAAGTTCACTACAGAAGGAAATAGTAATACAAGAAACAATGCGTTACTGCTTTCAGTGCCGTAATTTTCATCATTTGTGCCTTCATATATCCAAATACTCAGCTGTGCAACCAGTGGTAAATATTTTACAGGGAAAACAGCTGATTTTGCTTCAATACTACAATCATTTTGAAACTGTGTTGTTGACTGTGGGGAATCCCCGTGAGTCTGCTGATTCTGTGATGGGAGATATTAATGCTTCGGCCTAAAAATCTCAGACGAATTGGGGTTAGAGCTTTTGACGCTAAGAGTGGTTCGACGTCAGCACCATCGTTCGAATATATATCCCAAGTGACTCTCCTGAGGAATATTGGAAACGATCAATCTTGATTCCTTACCTATACTCGTTTTCTTCAGCGCTGACTGACAGATTTTCTTATAATAATGAACCGGCGTTTTCCCTTCTTTCTTTTCACCCCCACTTCATGTCATGTTTGCTTCAAAATTAGACCATTTGAAACTCCAAGCCGAAAAAATTGCCAAGTTTTATGATTTTGATGAGGATCTGCTGTACCTACGCAGAACTCCAATTATGGCACAAGAAGTGGGCGAAAAAAATGGACAAGAACGACAAAGACTGGAATGAGACTGAAAAACTCAACACTTCAGAATGCGGAAATGATCGACTTGATCAAGGAACGGACCCCTTCTATCCTTCCATCAAAAAGGTAACGTTACCGTGCACGACTTGCTCGGTGGAAAGAACTTTTAGCACCCTGAGGCGCGTAAAAACATGGACACGGTCTACAATGGGGGGGATCGGCTGAATGGTCTGTGTATGCTCAGCCTCCACCGAGATTTGGTGAAATCAAAGAAGGCAACCATTGTAGAAGAGGTTGTTGATCAATTCGCCAGCAACACCACAAGACTGATGCTGTCTTAAAAATTGTCCATTGCTGTTTTATAGTACCTATATTGTATAATGAAATAATATAAAATATATAAATAAAGATATGTCATGAAAATTAATTCAGACTTTGTACCTTTCGTTTGCTATAATATGCACACGCATACTTTATATGTAATAGCTCTTGGGGGTGACACCCCCCCCCCTGAACTAAATCCTGCCTACACCCATGACAAGGGTCGTATACAGAAACTTAGAACTTCAATACAAATTGCAGTAGTTTGTACATTCAAATTCTTCAAATTTCAAATTTTCTCTCAAACTTTTGAAATTAATGGTATAGCCTCTTCAAATGTTGGTGATGACCTAACTGAAGAACGGGCTATGGTAATGGCATGTTTTTTGAAATGATAATGCAAAAATATTGAATCATCCAAGTATTCAAGTAAATAAAAGGAAGCAATCATATGTATGCGAACGTTTAATGCCCTACGTTTAATTTGATGTTTGTTCCTGCCTCTTTATTTATTGCCAATATGCACAGAGATTGTGCAATATGCATAGATGGCTTTCTTCAGTTTTTATTTGACGACGAATTGAATTCCCACATAGAGCAATGTTAGGCTATGCTTAATAATAGCCCTCCAGTTTTCAAGATGAAATCTTCAAAGTGACAATTAATTGACAAAGTGGCATCCCTTAAGGGGAGTAGTCCCCGCAGGAGCCCTAATGTTCACCTTACCTTCACAACTACTGCAGTTCTGTACTAAATGATGCGATATTCCACAAAAATATCCTGCATATCGTCTAGCATGTAAGTACACAAACTTCGCTCATCTTAGTCAAAGAGCAAATAAATGGAAAAATCTGATTTTCTTTCTCATTTGATTTTTAGGAAGTTCCATGTTGGTAATCTGGATACTTCAGTACTTATCCATGATTTGTATCACTTCTGAATGCATCTACAATCCATGATTTGTATCACTTCTGAATGCATCTACAATCCATCAAATGTGTAACTTCTGAATGTAATTTATGAAGGTTATCAATGATCAGCTTCCATGCTCGGGAGGCCATGCTTAAGCACAGCAAGATTTCAAATCGTAACTCTGGTTCTGGTCATCACATTTTAATTCCGTTTCAACTGGACGGAATTCAACGAAAATTGTCTTTGAAAATTAGAACAAAAGTATCTACACTACATGGAGATACATCAGTACATGGATAATGTCTTATTTTTCCTCCAACGAAATATGTGTTTTGTGTCCAAGTATAAAATTTCTCAATTACATTAGCTAAGTCAGCTGATCAGAAAATACCCAACCATTTCCAAAATACCCAATTATATTTCCTCCAGCGAAATATGTGTTTTGTGTCCAAGTTTACAATTTCTCAATTACATTAACCAAGTCAGCAGATCAGAAAATAACCAATCATTTAAAATCGTATCCTAATTTCCCAGGGAGAATTTAGATTACTCAGCTGATTAGGAATGAACCAATAATTTCAATCGTCTCATAGTGTCCCAGAGAGTCTCCCTATCAAATCTCAACTTCCTAGAATGGACAGATCAGAATTTAGCTCACTCAGGTGATTAGAAATGAACTTATAATTTAGATCGTCTCGCAATGGCCTTCCTTATAAAGAGAAACGTTATAAACCAGGGGATATAGGTCAACGCCGATTGAATAACGAATACATAAGAACGATTGCACTTTTTAACACGAATAAAATGAAATCCTGAACGTTAACTATATTAATAATTTATTAAATAATCATTTCAATTGTTATCGACAGATGATAAGTCCGAAGAGGACATGAGTGTATATTCTGGTCCAGAATACGCCACAGAACCTAAATAGGTTTATCCATTTATGAATATCCGTATCAGGTAAATAAATTAAAATTTTATTGGGATAAAGATAGTCTAGAAGATGGTACACAATATAGTTTGAAAGATGGTCGCCTGTGAATAGGCGTGTGTTTCTGTGCTCCTTAAAAGTTCATTCTTTTTCATAATTCAAGTCAATACCATGCATTTTCAATACCCGCCTATGTCGTAAGTTTGTCCCAGCGGATTTCACTGATGAAATTCGAAAAATTGTAGCGACTTCTATGAACTCTTCACTACAGACTGGGATTTTTCTTACGTCTGATATGCTTTAGCAATAACCGTTCAACTGTGGATGATCGATTGTTGTTTCATCACTTGACATAAATATAATTGTTTAGACTACGATATTCATTCAGCACAGTAATTTACTAACACATGCTGTTCCTTAGTTCCAGTGAATAACAGCTGCATTGTGAATAATCATCATTCCGCACAACATTGACTCGCATATCCGTTCCCCGATCATATTTTATGATAATCTTACATACAGCGGTTTTGACTGACCTGAAAAGAAAGAATCTTCTAAACCGGGCTTGGGACCGGCTACGGCAGAGTAAGGTTCACATGCAAGTAGGACAAAAATACAAAATAAATTTTGGACACATTACTATGTCGCCCGCCAGGATCATATTATCATCCAAAAATCATAAACAGTTCGAAGAATCATACCGTGTAATCAGACCATCTGAGGTATTGTTATAACAGGTTTATAAATTATCCCATACATATTTCATCCGTACTTTGAGAACTTTACAATCAACCCAGATCATTCTGATGATCAGACCAACAAGGTTATACCGTCGTCCTTATGCCAAAATCACGAATGTGCAAATTTCGCATTTTTCAGTTACTGGTGCTATCTGTGTGAATATGATGGGTACTATATAGTGGACAAGTCGATAATACTACGAAATCCACATCCACGAATGTGATAAACGTGATTCGTTGCTAACATGCCAATTACGCGAATGTGCCACATTCGTGAGTTTGGCATCCCCTCCCAGTATGGCATTTTCACATTGGCGCTTCCACCATGATTAGTTTTCAGTCTTCAGTTTTGATATCACACAGACGGTTTCAACACATTGTCCTCGTCCCTCATCCAACATGAAAGTGAACAGAGAATGGATTTTACAAAAAAAAAAAAAAAAAAAAAAAAAAAAAAGCTCACCATTGTTATTTAAAAAAAAATTAAAAAAAGGATAAATAGATTGAAAGTGACACTTATCACTATTATTTCCTAAGGTGACGAAAATGAGTACCATGAGTACCATCGTCGTGATCATTTCTATAATAAAGTGAATGTTTACTCGCGAGTTTCTATTAGGAGATCATCATCTCACAAGAGCTCAATGGTCGTGATCATTTCTATAATAAAAAGAGAGCGAGGAGCTAAAACATGAATCCATGTTTTAGGATTGATGGCAGAATGATAAACAGAGTTCAGAGGCCGATGGGGGGTCGGGTTCAGAGAATCGACGAGGAGTGAGTCGTGTACGGCTAAAGCATATTCATGTCTCAGATCATTCACGCTCATCAACCCAGATCATTCTGATGATCGGTTCGACAGCATTATATCATACAAAAATCAAAAATAGTTCAAAGCACCATACAGTGTAATCAGACCATCTGAGGTATTGTCATAACAGGTTTATAATATCCCATACATGTTTCATCAGTACTTTTAGAACTTCACGTTCATCTACCCAGATCATTCTGATGATCGATCCGACAGCATTATATCACCCAAAAATCAAAAACAGTTCAAGCATCATACCGTGTATTCAGACCATCTGAGGTATTGTTATACCAGGTTTATAATATCCCATACACTTGATCCATAATTTTAGAACTTCAATCTCATCAACCCAGATCATTCTGATGATCGGCCCGACAAAATTATATCATACAAAAATCAGAAACAGTTCAAAGCATCATACCGTGTAGGTAATCAGACCATCTGACGTAGAGTTATAAAAGATTTATATCCATACATATTTTATCCGAACTTTTAGATGAACCCAAATCATTCTGATGGTCGGTCCGACAGCATTATATCAACCAATATATAAAAACAGTTTAAAGCATCGTACCGTGTAATCGGACCATCTGACGTATTGTTATAACAGTTTTATATTATCCCATACATATTTTATCCGTACTTTTGAACTTCACGTTCATCAACCCAATCATTTTGATGATCGGTCCGACAGCATTACATCACCCAAAAATCAAAAATAGTTCAGAGCATCATACCGTGTAATCAGACCATCCGAGGTAATGTTATATAACAGGTTGAGAATTGAGATCATCTATGCCCAATTTAGTAACATCGCAATCAACGATCTATAAAAAAAAAGGAAAAACAAAGATGCATATGGGCTAACGACGAGTAGGATTCACATTCAAGTAAGACAAAAATACTTGAAAATTTTTAGCCACAATTATATATATTATGTACATCCAAAATTCAAAAAACAGTTCGAGGATATGCCGTGTAATCAGATCATCTGAGTTATAGGTAAAACACGTTTATATTATCCCATTGATGTTTTTTAATAATTTAAAACCACGCTCATCAACTGATGATCGGCCCGAGATATAAAACCGATACAAGTACATCAATACACAGAACCATAAAGTGTAATCAAACCATCTGACGTAAAGTTATAACAGTATATTATCCCCCACATATTTTATCCGTACTTTCAGATGAACCCAGATCATTCTGATGATCGTTCTGATAGCATTACATCACCCAATATTCAAAAACAATTCAGAGCATCATACCGTGTAATCGGACCATCTGAGGTATAGGTATAAAAGGTTTATATTATATGACATTGATATTTCATCATACTTTGGAACTTCACGCACATCAACCCAGATCATCAAATGATGATCGGTCTGAAATATAAAACCAATACAAGATCATCAAATCTAGAATCGCGTAATCAGACTATCTGATGTATTATTGTGACAGGATAATATTGTCCCACACATATTTCATCCGTACTTTCAGACCTTCACGTTCATGAACCCAGATCAGTCTGATGATCGGTCCGACAGCATTATATCACCCAAAATTCAAAAACAGTTCAAAGCATCGTACCGTGTAATCGGACCATCTTAGGTATTGGTGTAACAGGTTTATATTATCAATCCCATTCATATTCTATACACTTAACAACTTCACGCTCCTCAACCCAGATCATCAACTGATGATCGGTCCGCTATATAAAACCCACACTAGATCAACAATAACAGAATCATACCGTGTACCCAGACTACCTAACATAATGTTATAACAGGTTTATCTTATCCCATACATATTGTATATCACACAATATCCAAAAACTGATTAAAGCATCATACCGTGTAATCGGACATTCTGAGGTATTGGTATAAAAGGTTCATATTATCCCATTGATATTTCATCATACTTTAGAACTTCACGCTCATCAACTGATGATCGGTCCGGCATATGAAAACCATGCAAAATCATCAATAATAGAATCATGTGTAATCAGACTATCTGACGTACTGATATAACAGGTTTATATTTTCCCATACATAATTTATCCGTACTTTTAGAACTTCACGTTCATGAACTCAGATCATTCTAATGATCGGTCTGACAGCACTATATTATATCGCCCAATATTCAAAAACAATTGAAAGCATCATACCGTGTAATCGGACCATCTGAGTTATTGGTATAAAAGGTTTACATTATCCCGTCGATATTTTGTTCATACATAGGAACTTCACCCTCTTCAACTGCTGATCGGTTCAGTGCATAAAACCCACACAAGATCATCAACAACAGAATCAACGTGGAATCAGACCATCTGAAGTATTGTTATTACAGATTTATATTATCCTACACATCAAATATCCCTACTTTCAGATGAACCAAAATCATTCTGATAATTGGTCCGTAAGCATATCACCCAATATTTAAAGATAGTTCTAAGCATCATACCGTGTAATCGGACCATCTGAGGTATTGGTATGCAACTTTTACGTAATCCCATTGATATTCCATCATACTGTACAACTTCACACTCATCAACCCAGATCATAAACTGATGATCGGTCCTAATTATAAAACCCATACAAGATCATCAATAACAGTATCGTATAAACTCTCATGTAATCAAAGTATCGTCAATAACAGAATCGTATGCAACTTTTATGTAATCCCATTGATATTTCATCATACTGTACAACTTCACGCTCATCAACCCAGATCATTAACTGATGATCGGTCCTAATTATAAAACCCATACAAGATCATCAATAACAGGATCGTATAAACAAACTACAGGCTGAAGTATTGCTAGAACAGGCATATTATCCCATACATATTATATCCGTACAATTCAAAAACAGTTCAAAGCATCATAATATGTAATCGGACCATCTGAGGAATTGGTATACAAGGTTTATGTAAACCCATTGATACTTCAACATACTTTAAAACTTCACGCTCATCAACCCAGATCATCAACTAATGATCAGTCCTCTATTTAAAACCCACCAAATATCATCAACAACAGAATCCAATGTGTAATCAGACCATCTGAAGTATTTTTTCAACAGGTTTATAATCCCATACACATTTAATCCGTACTTTTAGAACTTCACGTTCATGAACCCAGATCATTCTAATGATCGGTCCGACAGCATTATATCACCCAATATTCAAAAACAATTGAAAGCATCATACCGTGTAATCGGACCAACTGAGATATTGGTATAAAAGGTTTATATTATCCCGGTAAACAGGTTTATATTACCTATACATAATTTATCCCTACTTTCAGATGAACCAAGTTCATTCCGATGATCGGTCCGAAAGCATTATATCACACAATATTCAAAACAGTTCAGACCATCATACCGTGCAGTTGATCTTAGGTAATGGTATAAAAGGTTTGTTACCCCTTCGATATTTGTTATGCATAACCAAGAACTTCACGCTCATCGACTCAGATTATCAACTGATGATCGGTCCGGTATGTAAATCCCACACAAGATCATCAACAACAGAATCTTACCGTGTAACCAGACCACCTAGCCTATTGCTATAACTGGGTACAGCTATATTATCCCGTACATATTTTTATCCATACTTTCAGAACTTCACGTTCATGACTTCAGATCATTCTGATGATTGGTACGACAGTATTATATCACTAAATGTTCAAAAACAGTTCAAAGCATCACACCGTGTAATCGGACCATCTGAGGTATTGGTATAAATGGTTTATTACCCCATTAATATTTCAATCATACTTCAGAACTTCACGCTCATAAACCAAGATCATCAACTGATGATCGGTCCAGTATGTAAAACCCACACAAGATCATCAACAACAGAATCATCTGACGAATTGCTAGAACAGGCATGTAATCACACACATTTTATCCTTACGTACAGAACTTCACGGTCATCAACCCAGATCATCAACTGATGATCGGTCGAAATGAAGAACCCTCACAAGGACATCAACCCAGAAAATCGACTGATGATCGGTGCGGTATGAAAACCCTAACACGATCATCAACAGGAAAATTACAGGGTTGAACTTCACGTTCATCAACCCAGATAATCCTGATGATCGGTCCGACAGGTTGAACTTTACGTTCATCAACCCAGATCATTCTGATGATCGGTCCGACAGCATTATATCACCCAAAATTCAAAAACAATTCAAAAGCATCATACCGTGTAATCGGACCATCTGAGGTATTGGTATAAAAGGTTTATAGATATCATCCCTTGACATTTTATTCATACTTCAGAACTTCACGCTCATCAACCCAGATCATCAACTGATGATCGGTCCGGAATATAAAACCCATACAAGATTATCTCCAAATTGAGATCATCTCTACCCAACTAAGACCTGAAAAGAAAGAATCCCCTCCTCTTTTCTCAACCGGGCTTGGGACCGGCTACGGCAGAGTTAGATTCGGATGCAATTAGGACATGAATATAAAATAAATTTCAGCCACATGTGCACATTATATTTACATACAGAGTGCGCCAGAATAACATCATTATTTGAAAAAAATCGCTGTGCGGCAAGTAGTGGTCGTAGAAGTGTGGGAGAGGGCTCATTCGAAGGGGAAGGACCCGAAGTTTTGCTTCCCCTATCATTGATTGCCATCATGCTTTGGACGAAGGAGAAACGACGGGCGTTCGCTGTAGAGGCCTTTATTTCCAACTAAGGCTCAGTCGTGGCTACCCAACGAGGTTACGATTTCTGGTTGCATGAACAAGCTAAACATGCAGTATTGGGGTGAAGAAAATCCGCGTGAACTCCACGAGAAGCCTCTTCAATGTGAACGTGTCACAGGCTGGTCCCGGTAAGGGAATAAATAATAATTCTTCCAGCCTTCGGAGAATTTGAAGTCGAGGACTTGTGGTTTCAGCAGGATGGAGCCACAGCTCAAAGCACGAGCCTCCATGGATTAGTTGCGAGAGCACTTCGTCGACCGACTCATCTCGATCAGAGGCAGGCAACTTCGCTTGGCCGGCGCGCACCCTGGATTTGGCAATTACCTTAACGAAATTCTGATTTTTCGAAGTCATTTGAATTTTTAAAGCTTGATTTCTCAAAACTACGAAATTGCACATTCGTGGTTATGGCATAAGGGCGACGATATCATCCAAAAATCAAGAACAGTTCGAAGAATCATACCGTGTGGTCGGACCATTAGAGGTATTGCTATAAAAGGTTTATATTATTATCCCATTGATATTTTATTCGTACTTTAGAACTTCACGCTCATCAACCCAGATCATTCTGATGATCAGTTCGACAGCATTATCATACAAAAATCAAAAATAGTTCAAAGCACCATACAGTGTAATCAGACCATCTGAGGTATTGTCATAACAGGTTTATAATATCCCATACATGTTTCATCAGTACTTTTAGAACTTCACGTTCATCTACCCAGATCATTCTGATGATCGATCCGACAGCATTACATCACCCAAAAATCAAAAACAGTTCAAGCATCATACCGTGTATTCAGACCATCTGAGGTATTGTTATACCAGGTTTATAATATCCCATACACTTGATCCATAATTTTAGAACTTCAATCTCATCAACCCAGATCATTCTGATGATCGGCCCGACAAAATTATATCATACAAAAATCAGAAACAGTTCAAAGCATCATACCGTGTAGGTAATCAGACCATCTGACGTATAGTTATAACAGATTTATATCCATACATATTTTATCCGAACTTTTAGATGAACCCAAATCATTCTGATGGTCGGTCCGACAGCATTATATCAACCAATATATAAAAACAGTTTAAAGCATCGTACCGTGTAATCGGACCATCTGACGTATTGTTATAACAGTTTTATATTATCCCATACATATTTTATCCGTACTTTTGAACTTCACGTTCATCAACCCAATCATTTTGATGATCGGTCCGACAGCATTACATCACCCAAAAATCAAAAATAGTTCAGAGCATCATACCGTGTAATCAGGCCATCTGAGGTAATGTTATATAACAGGTTGAGAATTGAGATCATCTATGCCCAATTTAGTAACATCGCAATCAACGATCTATAAAAAAAGGAAAAACAAAGATGAATATGGGCTAACGACGAGTAGGATTCACATTCAAGTAAGACAAAAATACTTGGAAAATTTTAGCCACAATTATATATATTATGTACATCCATAATTCAAAAAACAGTTAGAGGATATGCCGTGTAATCAGATCATCTGAGTTATAGGTAAAACACGTTTATATTATCCCATTGATGTTTTTTTATAATTTAAAACTTCACGCTCATCAACTGATGATCGGCCCGAGATATAAAACCAATACAAGTACATCAATACACAGAACCATAAAGTGTAATCAAACCATCTGACGTAAAGTTATAACAGTATATTATCCCCCACATATTTTATCCGTACTTTCAGATGAACCCAGATCATTCTGATGATCGTTCTGATAGCATTACATCACCCAATATTCAAAAACAATTCAGAGCATCATACCGTGTAACCGGACCATCTGAGGTATAGGTATAAAAGGTTTATATTATATGACATTGATATTTCATCATACTTTGGAACTTCACGCACATCAACCCAGATCATCAAATGATGATCGGTCCGAAATATAAAAAAACCATCGTCAAATCTAGAAAAATCATCAACTATCTAGAATCATTGTCCCACGCATATTTATCCGTATCAGACTATCTGACAGATAGTCTGATATAACAGGTTTATATCACCCAAAATTCAAAAACAGTTCCCATACATAGGTTTATATTATATCCGTATCTTCTATATTTAACAAACTTCACGATTCAATGAACGGTCATATCACTAGATCTAACAGAATGATCGGACTACCTCTGTTATAACAGGTTTATCTTATCCCATACATATTATATCAATATCCAAAAACTGATTCATACCGTGTAAAACAGGTATTGAAAGTTCATCATACCTTTAGAACTTCACGCTCATCAACTGATGATCGGTCCGGCATATGAAAACCATGCAAAATCATCAATAATAGAATCATGTGTAATCAGACTATCTGACGTACTGATATAACAGGTTTATATTTTCCCATACATAATTTATCCGTACTTTTAGAACTTCACGTTCATGAACTCAGATCATTCTAATGATCGGTCTGACAGCACTATATTATATCGCCCAATATTCAAAAACAATTGAAAGCATCATACCGTGTAATCGGACCATCTGAGTTATTGGTATAAAAGGTTTACATTATCCCGTCGATATTTTGTTCATACATAGGAACTTCACCCTCTTCAACTGCTGATCGGTTCAGTGCATAAAACCCACACAAGATCATCAACAACAGAATCAACGTGGAATCAGACCATCTGAAGTATTGTTATTACAGGTTTATATTATCCTACACATCAAATATCCCTACTTTCAGATGAACCAAGATCATTCTGATAATTGGTCCGTAAGCATATCACCCAATATTTAAAGATAGTTCTAAGCATCATACCGTGTAATCGGACCATCTGAGGTATTGGTATGCAACTTTTATGTAATCCCATTGATATTCCATCATACTGTACAACTTCACGCTCATCAACCCAGATCATAAACTGATGATCGGTCCTAATTATAAAACCCATACAAGATCATCAATAACAGAATCGTATAAACAAACTACAGGCTGAAGTATTGCTAGAACAGGCATATTATCCCATACATATTTTATCCGTACAATTCAAAAACAGTTCAAAGCATCATAATGTGTAATCGGACCATCTGAGGAATTGGTATAAAAGGTTTATGAAAAACCCATTGATACTTCAACATACTTTAGAACTTCACGCTCATCAACCCAGATCATCAACTAATGATCAGTCCTCTATTTAAAACCCATCAAATATCATCAACAACAGAATCAATGTGTAATCAGACCATCTGACGTATTTTTCAACAGGTTTATAATCCCATACACATTTAATCCGTACTTTTAGAACTTCACGTTCATGAACCCAGATCATTCTAATGATCGGTCCGACAGCATTATATCACCCAATATTCAAAAACAATTGAAAGCATCATACCGTGTAATCGGACCATCTGAGATATTGGTATAAAAGGTTTATATTATCCCGGCGATATTATATTCATACATAGAACTTCACCCTCTTCAACTGATGATCGGTCCGGTAAATAAAACCCACACAAGATCATCAACAGAATCAACGTGGAATCAGACCATCTGACGTATTGTTAAAACAGGTTTATATTACCTATACATAATTTATCCCTACTTTCAGATGAACCAAGTTCATTCCGATGATCGGTCCGAAAGCATTATATCACACAATATTCAAAACAGTTCAGACCATCATACCGTGCAGTTGGACCATCTTAGGTAATGGTATAAAGGTTTGTTACCCCTTCGATATTTGTTATGCATAACCAAGAACTTCACGCTCATCGACTCAGATTATCAACTGATGATCGGTCCGGTATGTAAATCCCACACAAGATCATCAACAACAGAATCTTACAGTGTAACCAGACCACCTAGCCTATTGCTATAACTGGGTACATGCTATATTATCCCGTACATATTTTTATCCATACTTTCAGAACTTCACGTTCATGACTTCAGATCATTCTGATGATTGATACGACAGTATTATACCACTCAATGTTCAAAAACAGTTCAAAGCATCACACCGTGTAATCGGACCATCTGAGGTATTGGTATAAATGGTTTATTACCTCATTAATATTTTAATCATACTTCAAAACTTCACGCTCATAAACCCAGATCATCAACTGATGATCGGTCCAGTATGTAAAACCCACACAAGATCATCAACAACAGAATCATCTGACGAATTGCTAGAACAGGCATGTAATCACACACATTTCATCCTTACGTACAGAACTTCACGGTCATCAACCCAGATCATCAACTGATGATCGGTCGAAATGCAGAACCCTCACAAGGACATCAACCCAGATAATCGACTGATGATCGGTGCGGTATGAAAACCCTAACACGATCATCAACAAGAAAATCAAAGGGTTGAACTTCACGTTCATCGACCCAGATCATCCTGATGATCGGTCCGACAGGTTGAACTTTACGTTCATCAACCCAGATCATTCTGATGATCGGTCCGACAGCATTATATCACCCAAAATTCAAAAACAGTACAAAGCATCATACCGTGTAATCGGACCATCTGAGGTATAGGAATAAAAGGGTTATATTATCAATCCCAATGATATTTTAATCATACTTTACAGCTCCACGCTCCTCAACCCAGATCATCAACTGATGATCGGTCCGCTATATACCACCCACTAGATCATCAACAACAGAATCCCACACATTCAATCTGTACTCACAGAACTTCACGCTCATCAACCCAGATCATCAACTGATGATCGGTTGGATATGCAAAACCCACGCAAGGACATCAACCCAGATCATCGACTGATGATCGGTGCGGTATGTAAAACCCAAACAAGATCATCAACAAGAAAATCAACGTGTAATAACAGGTTTAACCTCAAGTTCATCGACCCAGATCATTCTGATGATCGGTCCGACAGCATTATATCACCCAAAATTCAAAAACAATTCAAAGCATCATACCGTGTAATCGGACCATCTGAGGTATTGGTATAAAAGGTTTATAGGTATCATCCCTTGACATTTTATTCATACTTTAGAACTTCACGCTCATCAACCCAGATCATCAACTGATGATCGGTCCGGAATATAAAACCCATACAAGATTATCTCCAAATTGAGATCATCTCTACCCAACTAAGACCTGAAAAGAAAGAATCCCCTCCTCTTTTCTCAACCGGGCTTGGGACCGGCTACGGCAGAGTTAGATTCGGATGCAATTAGGACATGAATATAAAATAAATTTCAGCCACATGTGCACATTATGTTTACATACAGAGTGCGCCAGAATAACATCATTATTTGAAAAAAATCGCTGTGCGGCAAGTAGTGGTCGTAGAAGTGTGGGAGAGGGCTCATTCGAAGGGGAAGGACCCGAAGTTTTGCTTCCCCTATCATTGATTACCATCATGCTTTGGACGAAGGAGAAACGACGGGCGTTCGCTGTAGAGGCCTTTATTTCCAACTAAGGCTCAGTCGTGGCTACCCAACGAGGTTACGATTTCTGGTTGCATGAACAAGCTAAACATGCGGTATTGGGGTGAAGAAAATCCGCGTGAACTCCACGAGAAGCCTCTTCAATGTGAACGTGTCACAGGCTGGTCCCGGTAAGGGAATAAATAATAATTCTTCCAGCCTTCGGAGAATTTGAAGTCGAGGACTTGTGGTTTCAGCAGGATGGAGCCACAGCTCAAAGCACGAGCCTCCATGGATTAGTTGCGAGAGCACTTCGTCGACCGACTCATCTCGATCAGAGGCAGGCAACTTCGCTTGGCCGGCGCGCACCCTGGATTTGGCAATTACCTTAACGAAATTCTGATTTTTCGAAGTCATTTGAATTTTTAAAGCTTGATTTCTCAAAACTACGAAATTGCACATTCGTGGTTATGGCATAAGGGCGACGATATCATCCAAAAATCAAGAACAGTTCGAAGAATCATACCGTGTGGTCGGACCATTAGAAGTATTGCTATAAAAGGTTTATATTGATATCCCATTGATATTTTTTTCGTACTTTAGAACTTCACGCTCATCAACCCAGATCATTCTGATGATCAGTTCGACAGCATTATCATACAAAAATCAAAAATAGTTCAAAGCACCATACAGTGTAATCAGACCATCTGAGGTATTGTCATAACAGGTTTATAATATCCCATACATGTTTCATCAGTACTTTTAGAACTTCACGTTCATCTACCCAGATCATTCTGATGATCGATCCGACAGCATTACATCACCCAAAAATCAAAAACAGTTCAAGCATCATACCGTGTATTCAGACCATCTGAGGTATTGTTATACCAGGTTTATAATATCCCATACACTTGATCCATAATTTTAGAACTTCAATCTCATCAACCCAGATCATTCTGATGATCGGCCCGACAAAATTATATCATACAAAAATCAGAAACAGTTCAAAGCATCATACCGTGTAGGTAATCAGACCATCTGACGTATAGTTATAACAGATTTATATCCATACATATTTTATCCGAACTTTTAGATGAACCCAAATCATTCTGATGGTCGGTCCGACAGCATTATATCAACCAATATATAAAAACAGTTTAAAGCATCGTACCGTGTAATCGGACCATCTGACGTATTGTTATAACAGTTTTATATTATCCCATACATATTTTATCCGTACTTTTGAACTTCACGTTCATCAACCCAATCATTTTGATGATCGGTCCGACAGCATTACATCACCCAAAAATCAAAAATAGTTCAGAGCATCATACCGTGTAATCAGGCCATCTGAGGTAATGTTATATAACAGGTTGAGAATTGAGATCATCTATGCCCAATTTAGTAACATCGCAATCAACGATCTATAAAAAAAAAGGAAAAACAAAGATGAATATGGGCTAACGACGAGTAGGATTCACATTCAAGTAAGACAAAAATACTTGGAAAATTTTAGCCACAATTATATATATTATGTACATCCATAATTCAAAAAACAGTTAGAGGATATGCCGTGTAATCAGATCATCTGAGTTATAGGTAAAACACGTTTATATTATCCCATTGATGTTTTTTTATAATTTAAAACTTCACGCTCATCAACTGATGATCGGCCCGAGATATAAAACCAATACAAGTACATCAATACACAGAACCATAAAGTGTAATCAAACCATCTGACGTAAAGTTATAACAGTATATTATCCCCCACATATTTTATCCGTACTTTCAGATGAACCCAGATCATTCTGATGATCGTTCTGATAGCATTACATCACCCAATATTCAAAAACAATTCAGAGCATCATACCGTGTAATCGGACCATCTGAGGTATAGGTATAAAAGGTTTATATTATATGACATTGATATTTCATCATACTTTGGAACTTCACGCACATCAACCCAGATCATCAAATGATGATCGGTCTGAAATATAAAACCAATACAAGATCATCAAATCTAGAATCGCGTAATCAGACTATCTGATGTATTATTGTGACAGGATAATATTGTCCCACACATATTTCATCCGTACTTTCAGACCTTCACGTTCATGAACCCAGATCAGTCTGATGATCGGTCCGACAGCATTATATCACCCAAAATTCAAAAACAGTTCAAAGCATCGTACCGTGTAATCGGACCATCTTAGGTATTGGTGTAACAGGTTTATATTATCAATCCCATTCATATTCTATACACTTAACAACTTCACGCTCCTCAACCCAGATCATCAACTGATGATCGGTCCGCTATATAAAACCCACACTAGATCAACAATAACAGAATCATACCGTGTACCCAGACTACCTAACATATTGTTATAACAGGTTTATCTTATCCCATACATATTGTATATCACACAATATCCAAAAACTGATTAAAGCATCATACCGTGTAATCGGACATTCTGAGGTATTGGTATAAAAGGTTCATATTATCCCATTGATATTTCATCATACTTTAGAACTTCACGCTCATCAACTGATGATCGGTCCGGCATATGAAAACCATGCAAAATCATCAATAATAGAATCATGTGTAATCAGACTATCTGACGTACTGATATAACAGGTTTATATTTTCCCATACATAATTTATCCGTACTTTTAGAACTTCACGTTCATGAACTCAGATCATTCTAATGATCGGTCTGACAGCACTATATTATATCGCCCAATATTCAAAAACAATTGAAAGCATCATACCGTGTAATCGGACCATCTGAGTTATTGGTATAAAAGGTTTACATTATCCCGTCGATATTTTGTTCATACATAGGAACTTCACCCTCTTCAACTGCTGATCGGTTCAGTGCATAAAACCCACACAAGATCATCAACAACAGAATCAACGTGGAATCAGACCATCTGAAGTATTGTTATTACAGATTTATATTATCCTACACATCAAATATCCCTACTTTCAGATGAACCAAAATCATTCTGATAATTGGTCCGTAAGCATATCACCCAATATTTAAAGATAGTTCTAAGCATCATACCGTGTAATCGGACCATCTGAGGTATTGGTATGCAACTTTTACGTAATCCCATTGATATTCCATCATACTGTACAACTTCACACTCATCAACCCAGATCATAAACTGATGATCGGTCCTAATTATAAAACCCATACAAGATCATCAATAACAGTATCGTATAAACTCTCATGTAATCAAAGTATCGTCAATAACAGAATCGTATGCAACTTTTATGTAATCCCATTGATATTTCATCATACTGTACAACTTCACGCTCATCAACCCAGATCATTAACTGATGATCGGTCCTAATTATAAAACCCATACAAGATCATCAATAACAGGATCGTATAAACAAACTACAGGCTGAAGTATTGCTAGAACAGGCATATTATCCCATACATATTATATCCGTACAATTCAAAAACAGTTCAAAGCATCATAATATGTAATCGGACCATCTGAGGAATTGGTATACAAGGTTTATGTAAACCCATTGATACTTCAACATACTTTAAAACTTCACGCTCATCAACCCAGATCATCAACTAATGATCAGTCCTCTATTTAAAACCCACCAAATATCATCAACAACAGAATCAATGTGTAATCAGACCATCTGAAGTATTTTTTCAACAGGTTTATAATCCCATACACATTTAATCCGTACTTTTAGAACTTCACGTTCATGAACCCAGATCATTCTAATGATCGGTCCGACAGCATTATATCACCCAATATTCAAAAACAATTGAAAGCATCATACCGTGTAATCGGACCAACTGAGATATTGGTATAAAAGGTTTATATTATCCCGGTAAACAGGTTTATATTACCTATACATAATTTATCCCTACTTTCAGATGAACCAAGTTCATTCCGATGATCGGTCCGAAAGCATTATATCACACAATATTCAAAACAGTTCAGACCATCATACCGTGCAGTTGATCTTAGGTAATGGTATAAAAGGTTTGTTACCCCTTCGATATTTGTTATGCATAACCAAGAACTTCACGCTCATCGACTCAGATTATCAACTGATGATCGGTCCGGTATGTAAATCCCACACAAGATCATCAACAACAGAATCTTACCGTGTAACCAGACCACCTAGCCTATTGCTATAACTGGGTACAGCTATATTATCCCGTACATATTTTTATCCATACTTTCAGAACTTCACGTTCATGACTTCAGATCATTCTGATGATTGGTACGACAGTATTATATCACTAAATGTTCAAAAACAGTTCAAAGCATCACACCGTGTAATCGGACCATCTGAGGTATTGGTATAAATGGTTTATTACCCCATTAATATTTCAATCATACTTCAGAACTTCACGCTCATAAACCAAGATCATCAACTGATGATCGGTCCAGTATGTAAAACCCACACAAGATCATCAACAACAGAATCATCTGACGAATTGCTAGAACAGGCATGTAATCACACACATTTTATCCTTACGTACAGAACTTCACGGTCATCAACCCAGATCATCAACTGATGATCGGTCGAAATGAAGAACCCTCACAAGGACATCAACCCAGAAAATCGACTGATGATCGGTGCGGTATGAAAACCCTAACACGATCATCAACAGGAAAATTACAGGGTTGAACTTCACGTTCATCAACCCAGATAATCCTGATGATCGGTCCGACAGGTTGAACTTTACGTTCATCAACCCAGATCATTCTGATGATCGGTCCGACAGCATTATATCACCCAAAATTCAAAAACAATTCAAAAGCATCATACCGTGTAATCGGACCATCTGAGGTATTGGTATAAAAGGTTTATAGATATCATCCCTTGACATTTTATTCATACTTCAGAACTTCACGCTCATCAACCCAGATCATCAACTGATGATCGGTCCGGAATATAAAACCCATACAAGATTATCTCCAAATTGAGATCATCTCTACCCAACTAAGACCTGAAAAGAAAGAATCCCCTCCTCTTTTCTCAACCGGGCTTGGGACCGGCTACGGCAGAGTTAGATTCGGATGCAATTAGGACATGAATATAAAATAAATTTCAGCCACATGTGCACATTATATTTACATACAGAGTGCGCCAGAATAACATCATTATTTGAAAAAAATCGCTGTGCGGCAAGTAGTGGTCGTAGAAGTGTGGGAGAGGGCTCATTCGAAGGGGAAGGACCCGAAGTTTTGCTTCCCCTATCATTGATTGCCATCATGCTTTGGACGAAGGAGAAACGACGGGCGTTCGCTGTAGAGGCCTTTATTTCCAACTAAGGCTCAGTCGTGGCTACCCAACGAGGTTACGATTTCTGGTTGCATGAACAAGCTAAACATGCAGTATTGGGGTGAAGAAAATCCGCGTGAACTCCACGAGAAGCCTCTTCAATGTGAACGTGTCACAGGCTGGTCCCGGTAAGGGAATAAATAATAATTCTTCCAGCCTTCGGAGAATTTGAAGTCGAGGACTTGTGGTTTCAGCAGGATGGAGCCACAGCTCAAAGCACGAGCCTCCATGGATTAGTTGCGAGAGCACTTCGTCGACCGACTCATCTCGATCAGAGGCAGGCAACTTCGCTTGGCCGGCGCGCACCCTGGATTTGGCAATTACCTTAACGAAATTCTGATTTTTCGAAGTCATTTGAATTTTTAAAGCTTGATTTCTCAAAACTACGAAATTGCACATTCGTGGTTATGGCATAAGGGCGACGATATCATCCAAAAATCAAGAACAGTTCGAAGAATCATACCGTGTGGTCGGACCATTAGAGGTATTGCTATAAAAGGTTTATATTATTATCCCATTGATATTTTATTCGTACTTTAGAACTTCACGCTCATCAACCCAGATCATTCTGATGATCAGTTCGACAGCATTATCATACAAAAATCAAAAATAGTTCAAAGCACCATACAGTGTAATCAGACCATCTGAGGTATTGTCATAACAGGTTTATAATATCCCATACATGTTTCATCAGTACTTTTAGAACTTCACGTTCATCTACCCAGATCATTCTGATGATCGATCCGACAGCATTACATCACCCAAAAATCAAAAACAGTTCAAGCATCATACCGTGTATTCAGACCATCTGAGGTATTGTTATACCAGGTTTATAATATCCCATACACTTGATCCATAATTTTAGAACTTCAATCTCATCAACCCAGATCATTCTGATGATCGGCCCGACAAAATTATATCATACAAAAATCAGAAACAGTTCAAAGCATCATACCGTGTAGGTAATCAGACCATCTGACGTATAGTTATAACAGATTTATATCCATACATATTTTATCCGAACTTTTAGATGAACCCAAATCATTCTGATGGTCGGTCCGACAGCATTATATCAACCAATATATAAAAACAGTTTAAAGCATCGTACCGTGTAATCGGACCATCTGACGTATTGTTATAACAGTTTTATATTATCCCATACATATTTTATCCGTACTTTTGAACTTCACGTTCATCAACCCAATCATTTTGATGATCGGTCCGACAGCATTACATCACCCAAAAATCAAAAATAGTTCAGAGCATCATACCGTGTAATCAGGCCATCTGAGGTAATGTTATATAACAGGTTGAGAATTGAGATCATCTATGCCCAATTTAGTAACATCGCAATCAACGATCTATAAAAAAAGGAAAAACAAAGATGAATATGGGCTAACGACGAGTAGGATTCACATTCAAGTAAGACAAAAATACTTGGAAAATTTTAGCCACAATTATATATATTATGTACATCCATAATTCAAAAAACAGTTAGAGGATATGCCGTGTAATCAGATCATCTGAGTTATAGGTAAAACACGTTTATATTATCCCATTGATGTTTTTTTATAATTTAAAACTTCACGCTCATCAACTGATGATCGGCCCGAGATATAAAACCAATACAAGTACATCAATACACAGAACCATAAAGTGTAATCAAACCATCTGACGTAAAGTTATAACAGTATATTATCCCCCACATATTTTATCCGTATTGGAACTTCACGCACATCAACCCAGATCATCAAATGATGATCGGTCTGAAATATAAAACCAATACAAGATCGTCAAATCTAGAAAAACGTAATCAGACTATCTGATGTATTATTGTGACAGGATAGTATTGTCCCACGCATATTTCATCCGTACTTTCAGACCTTCACGTTCATGAACCCAGATCAGTCTGATGATCGGTCCGACAGCATTATATCACCCAAAATTCAAAAACAGTTCGAAGCATCGTACCGTGTAATCGGACCATCTTAGGTATTGGTGTAACAGGTTTATATTATCAATCCCATTCATCTTCTATATACTTAACAACTTCACGCTCCTCAACCCAGATCATCAACTGATGATCGGTCCGCTATATAAAACCCACACTAGATCAACAATAACAGAATCATACCGTGTACCCAGACTACCTGACATATTGTTATAACAGGTTTATCTTATCCCATACATATTGTATATCACACAATATCCAAAAACTGATTAAAGCATCATACCGTGTAATCGGACATTCTGAGGTATTGGAATAAAAGGTTCATATTATCCCATTGATATTTCATCATACTTTAGAACTTCACGCTCATCAACTGATGATCGGTCCGGCATATGAAAACCATGCAAAATCATCAATAATAGAATCATGTGTAATCAGACTATCTGACGTACTGATATAACAGGTTTATATTTTCCCATACATAATTTATCCGTACTTTTAGAACTTCACGTTCATGAACTCAGATCATTCTAATGATCGGTCTGACAGCACTATATTATATCGCCCAATATTCAAAAACAATTGAAAGCATCATACCGTGTAATCGGACCATCTGAGTTATTGGTATAAAAGGTTTACATTATCCCGTCGATATTTTGTTCATACATAGGAACTTCACCCTCTTCAACTGCTGATCGGTTCAGTGCATAAAACCCACACAAGATCATCAACAACAGAATCAACGTGGAATCAGACCATCTGAAGTATTGTTATTACAGGTTTATATTATCCTACACATCAAATATCCCTACTTTCAGATGAACCAAGATCATTCTGATAATTGGTCCGTAAGCATATCACCCAATATTTAAAGATAGTTCTAAGCATCATACCGTGTAATCGGACCATCTGAGGTATTGGTATGCAACTTTTATGTAATCCCATTGATATTCCATCATACTGTACAACTTCACGCTCATCAACCCAGATCATAAACTGATGATCGGTCCTAATTATAAAACCCATACAAGATCATCAATAACAGAATCGTATAAACAAACTACAGGCTGAAGTATTGCTACAACAGGCATATTATCCCATACATATTTTATCCGTACAATTCAAAAACAGTTCAAAGCATCATAATGTGTAATCGGACCATCTGAGGAATTGGTATAAAAGGTTTATGAAAAACCCATTGATACTTCAACATACTTTAGAACTTCACGCTCATCAACCCAGATCATCAACTAATGATCAGTCCTCTATTTAAAACCCATCAAATATCATCAACAACAGAATCAATGTGTAATCAGACCATCTGACGTATTTTTCAACAGGTTTATAATCCCATACACATTTAATCCGTACTTTTAGAACTTCACGTTCATGAACCCAGATCATTCTAATGATCGGTCCGACAGCATTATATCACCCAATATTCAAAAACAATTGAAAGCATCATACCGTGTAATCGGACCATCTGAGATATTGGTATAAAAGGTTTATATTATCCCGGCGATATTATATTCATACATAGGAACTTCACCCTCTTCAACTGATGATCGGTCCGGTAAATAAAACCCACACAAGATCATCAACAGAATCAACGTGGAATCAGACCATCTGACGTATTGTTAAAACAGGTTTATATTACCTATACATAATTTATCCCTACTTTCAGATGAACCAAGTTCATTCCGATGATCGGTCCGAAAGCATTATATCACACAATACTCAAAACAGTTCAGACCATCATACCGTGCAGTTGGACCATCTTAGGTAATGGTATAAAAGGTTTGTTACCCCTTCGATATTTGTTATGCATAACCAAGAACTTCACGCTCATCGACTCAGATTATCAACTGATGATCGGTCCGGTATGTAAATCCCACACAAGATCATCAACAACAGAATCTTACAGTGTAACCAGACCACCTAGCCTATTGCTATAACTGGGTACATGCTATATTATCCCGTACATATTTTTATCCATACTTTCAGAACTTCACGTTCATGACTTCAGATCATTCTGATGATTGATACGACAGTATTATACCACTCAATGTTCAAAAACAGTTCAAAGCATCACACCGTGTAATCGGACCATCTGAGGTATTGGTATAAATGGTTTATTACCCCATTAATATTTTAATCATACTTCAAAACTTCACGCTCATAAACCCAGATCATCAACTGATGATCGGTCCAGTATGTAAAACCCACACAAGATCATCAACAACAGAATCATCTGACGAATTGCTAGAACAGGCATGTAATCACACACATTTCATCCTTACGTACAGAACTTCACGGTCATCAACCCAGATCATCAACTGATGATCGGTCGAAATGCAGAACCCTCACAAGGACATCAACCCAGATAATCGTCTGATGATCGGTGCGGTATGAAAACCCTAACACGATCATCAACAAGAAAATCAAAGGGTTGAACTTCACGTTCATCGACCCAGATCATCCTGATGATCGGTCCGACAGGTTGAACTTTACGTTCATCAACCCAGATCATTCTGATGATCGGTCCGACAGCATTATATCACCCAAAATTCAAAAACAGTACAAAGCATCATACCGTGTAATCGGACCATCTGAGGTATAGGAATAAAAGGGTTATATTATCAATCCCAATGATATTTTAATCATACTTTACAGCTCCACGCTCCTCAACCCAGATCATCAACTGATGATCGGTCCGCTATATACCACCCACTAGATCATCAACAACAGAATCCCACACATTCAATCTGTACTCACAGAACTTCACGCTCATCAACCCAGATCATCAACTGATGATCGGTTGGATATGCAAAACCCACGCAAGGACATCAACCCAGATCATCGACTGATGATCGGTGCGGTATGTAAAACCCAAACAAGATCATCAACAAGAAAATCAACGTGTAATAACAGGTTTAACCTCAAGTTCATCGACCCAGATCATTCTGATGATCGGTCCGACAGCATTATATCACCCAAAATTCAAAAACAATTCAAAGCATCATACCGTGTAATCGGACCATCTGAGGTATTGGTATAAAAGGTTTATAGGTATCATCCCTTGACATTTTATTCATACTTTAGAACTTCACGCTCATCAACCCAGATCATCAACTGATGATCGGTCCGGAATATAAAACCCATACAAGATTATCTCCAAATTGAGATCATCTCTACCCAACTAAGACCTGAAAAGAAAGAATCCCCTCCTCTTTTCTCAACCGGGCTTGGGACCGGCTACGGCAGAGTTAGATTCGGATGCAATTAGGACATGAATATAAAATAAATTTCAGCCACATGTGCACATTATGTTTACATACAGAGTGCGCCAGAATAACATCATTATTTGAAAAAAATCGCTGCGCTTCATGCTTTGGACGAAGGAGAAACGACGGGCGTTCGCTGTAGAGGCCTTTATTTCCAACTAAGGCTCAGTCGTGGCTACCCAACGAGGTTACGATTTCTGGTTGCATGAACAAGCTAAACATGCGGTATTGGGGTGAAGAAAATCCGCGTGAACTCCACGAGAAGCCTCTTCAATGTGAACGTGTCACAGGCTGGTCCCGGTATGGGAATAAATAATAATTCTTCCAGCCTTCGAAGAATTTGAAGTCGAGGACTTGTGGTTTCAGCAGGATGGAGCCACAGCTCAAAGCACGAGCCTCCATGGATTAGTTGCGAGAGCACTTCGTCGACCGACTCATCTCGATCAGAGGCAGGCAACCTCGCTTGGCCGGCGCGCACCCTGGATTTGGCTCCCTGCGATTTTTTCTCATGGGGATATTTCAAAACCCCTGTTTATGTCGATCGCCCACGAACCCTGGCCCAACTCAAGGACGACATTCGTCACGCCATCACGAACATACCGGTTGGTATGCTGCAAAGAGTGGAGCGAAACTTCATAAATCGACTACATGAGTGCATCAACAATGGGGGGGCATAATTTGCTGGATGTCATTTTCAAAACCCCTTGAAATAAAAATTTTGATGCACTTGACAATAAAAAAAGAATCACGAAAACTTTTTTTTTTTTTTTTTTTTGGACCTTCCAAATAATAAAGTTATTCTAGCGCACCAGAATTATTATGCAAATTTAACTACCCCGTAACAAACCAAGGCCAAAAAACGGCGTAAATGATCGTATGCGCAGATTTTCGTAAATTGTACAATGTTAATTTCTTTTGAAATTTGAGAGCACCATGACTCGAGAGTCCAACGGAATTGTTAAAACTACCTACCAATTTTATGACAACAAATAACTCGTTTCTAGGTAAATAATATTTCCGCGATTCAAAAGCAGGATTTTTAGCTTTACCTAATGGTAGTTGTCATCGATTTTTTTCAGCAAATACACATCAATAAAATCAAAGTACAACCTACATTTTCCAGCATAATTTTGTTCATAAATTGTTTCAAGTTCTTATTCATTGTTGATAAACTTCTTTTGACTAAAATTCTGCTAAAACGATTTTTCGACATTGTTCGCTTTTTTTTCCCTCAAGACCAATTTAAAAGTACTGGCCAATGAACTCATTCCTGCATTTGGAGAACTTGATTTTGTGGCTAAAAACGGAACTCAATCCTAAGGAGAGCTATCGTCTGGGATGTTCGTGAATTCATTCTGAATTGTTTTAGAATTTGAGCTTAGGGGTAAGCTAAGGAAATCGCCAACTACACCATTTCATGGGGAAAAAAAAGAAAAAGAAAACGAAAAAACCCCCAACATATTAGGTTTTTAAAATAGACTTTGGATTTCCACAATTTTTTCTGGTTTTTACTAAATTTAGCGTATTTTAATGAAATTTGAAGTACCCCTATCAACATAATTTTGAATGAATTTTCGAATTAAAGGATCTAGTTCACAAGCTGCTTTTTCTGAGCAAATATTTTGCTAGTAAAAATTAAAATTCAACGATCAGTAGTTATTGTCATTTTTAAGCTATTTTTGAAGCACATGAGCTATCAACAATAGTGCTCAAAAAGTGCTGTCCTACGAACTCGTTCTTTGTTTTGGAATTCTCAATTTTTTGGCGAGAGAGCAAAAGGTTTCCGCAATCACATGATAGGCGTTTATGAATTATAGACAGGGTCCAACACGAAACTCGTTAAAAAAAGAAATAGTATATATTATTCCATCTTCCCGGCTTTTAGTTTTAATTTGTGCTGTTCGTCAGGTCGCAGCAAAATTCACATTGTCAAAAAAAAATTCAGTTCATTGTCAGAATCAAAACGGGATCATGAAGAATGGAATCTTACGACGATTGTGTTAACATAAGAAGGAAGATAGAGATAGGTACTGCACAATTACTTAGTAGATAGGCAGGTAAATATCTAATAAATCACGATTAGGTAAATATAGAGGTGCTTATTAAGACAACCTGTCACAATATAATTCGTCTTTCAAATATTAATTTATATTTTAACTAGGTACTCAGAATCAATAGAAATGGGTGATTATTACAACAAAAACTTCGAAAAAAATCCAACAAGACTGAGGATTGGAGTATCGGGGCAATACCGCCATGGCGGAATTAGCCTGAATTTGGTGAGGCGATATTGCCCCAGTGAACTTTCCGAGATAAAAAAATCATTAAAAACTAGTTTTCGTTAGAAAACGTGAAGAAATAGGTGGAAATTAAAGCTAAATGATTTTTTTAGGTCGCCATGTTCAACAATTTACATAACGCATGAAAAACTGTTACCACGAAAATTCGACACCAGTCAAACTAGAACGCCAAGATTCAAAAACTCTGAACTCGCTCATCTTTGATGAAAACAAATTAATGGCCCCAAACCAACTTTTCCGACATTACTGCTGATCTAAAGATGACGATATTTGGCTACAAGATTTGTCACTCAGGTGGTTAAATAATTATACGGCGTCATCATGGACTCCACTGGAAACTCTGAGGGGAAAAAAAATAGGGGTACAGTGATGACCATAGTTCTGTACCTCAGAGGTCGATTATCGTAAGTGACATTTTGGCGATTTTACAGGAGAGCCAAAAAAAGTTGTGGGCACACCTATTTTGATCCCTATGGCCCATTCTGATGACTTTATCATGCTCAAATTAATTAATTTGAGCATGATAAAGTCATCAGAATGGGCCATAGGGATCAAAATAGGTGTGCCCACAACTTCTTTTGGCTCTCCTGTAAAATCGCCAAAATGTCACTTACGATAATCGACCTCTGAGGTACAGAGTTGAGCCCTCAAAGTGGATTTAAAAAACCCAAAAATATAAATAATACTAAGACTGGATGTAAGATTGGAAAGTAACTAGGTAGATACATGCTATTATATACAATAAGCCTCTGATCGTTCGTCGGGCTGCCCTGCACCCAACGCGTCTCGTCGACAACACATTTTGTCGAAACGCAATGCCACCCTTTTTTCAATTTCTAAATGGCTTAGTTCCTAAGTCAATTTTCATCCAATCATGATAACTGACGCAGTCTGATAACATGAGGCCAATTGGGTAAATGATCAAAACTAGATTTCGTTTAGGTATACAAAACAGAGGACGCTTGGCCGACTGGCCAACAACCTAAAGCTAGATGAAATGTTGAAAACCAAAGCCAATTAATTTGTATTTTTTAATGAAAAAAAGTATATAGATATCGTTGGGGGAAGGGTTACCGAGAATATAATAAAATTTTAGTTAGAAACTGTAGGTAAATAGAGGTTACATACGGAGTAGGTACTTACGTGAACGAACTTCAAGTTTCCATTCTTTGGACATACCCCGAATCAAGTACTTATGGGCGGTGGAATTAGATGTAATATAGAAGAGGATAATGAGCATTTGAGAATAATAGATTGAGGATAAAACAGAAATCGCCTACAACTAACTAGGATGTACGCAGTAAAACTCGATAGTGAACTAAGGAGACGCTGCTACGCTGGCGGTCGACGAGGAAAAGAGTTGGAGCTGAAAATGGCTGACCTGAGTAACGAGCAGAGGCTATTGGGTAGGGAGTAGGGATGGACGATAATCGATAGTTACTATATATCGATAGTTAATAACTCGATATTTAGATAGATTTTTTTTACTTTTTTTCCCAGATTTGAGGTTTTCACATTTGGAGAGCTGTGGTATTAAATATCACACAAGCAGTGTAGTGCGCAGGTGCAGCACCGGAGTTGAGGCTGCCCCGCTTGTGTACTATATGACAAATCTATGACTAATCTATATTGGACCTTTTCCGTCAATGATGTGTATAGTACGCAAGCTCGCATCTAAAAAAATACATAACATCAAGTAGTCATTCCCTCAGTAAAAATTCAGCTTAATTGGAGATATAGATTAGTATCATGTAATGAACAGTAAATAAATTATGCAGGTATAGATCAGAGAGAAACTAACTTGCAGTTTGATTCGATAACGATTACATCGATTCTGGGGGATTCGATTCGATACCGAACGCTAACCCACCTCCATACCGCAAGGTTCGCTGCGATCGCAATTCGAATCCGGCCTACCAAATTGACGTTCAGTGACGTCAAGTGGCCTACCACGCTACGAGGAAAGTAGTCCGTCCCAATCTTCGAAATATCAGTCGGAAAAAACGTATTCTTGAATAGTACTCATAACTAGACCACTTTTAATCGTTATTAAACCTCAGTATGGTTGAACAGACAAGTTATCGACTCGAATTTTAAAATTTGTAGGCAACAGTTGCGTAAGATGGCGGGGGAGGGGGGGGGGGGGGGAGTAGGGAAGCCGTGGATGGACCTACGAGCAGATCTGCCAATCGAACGAAGCGAAAATGTCCTCCCAAATCTATGTAAAAAGGAATTTCCCGATATCCCAAGGAAAAAATAGTTCCAGTCATGCAGCATGATCTTATGAGCGAATTTTCATACATTTCCTATCGTATTATAATATTTATGTTAAATTGTATTGAAATTTGAGCAATTTTAGTAGAAAGAAATTGTTAAAACCAATTTTATGGCAAAAAATAACTCATAGGTAAGACTAAATAAAATACGGCGATTAAAAAAAGATTTTTAGATTGTTTTGCAGTTTTTATAGTTTTTCATATTTTATTTAGGTATGCAATTTAAGTCCGTTTTAGCGAATTTTCATAGATAATGAAACTATCGCAATGGCTCGGAAAATTTTAAAATTAAAATTTTTGAAAAAATTTCTTCATTGAAATCTGGTTTGAAGCATTCTGTAACGATTCCTAAAGTTTGCGCTTTTTCAAAAAAAAAAAAAATATATATATATATATATATATATATATATATATATATATATATATATATATATATATATATATATATATATATATATATATATACTTTCATTTTTCATAAATCACAATAGAGGAAACATTATGAATTATGAAAAATTATGAATCATTTGCCAAATAATAGGAATAAGGGAAAGTTCACAATTAACTTACGCGAAAGTCGTTTCACTGAAAAAATGTCGGTAATTATTTGTCGCTAGGTGAACTGTGGTTGATAGTAATAATTGTCTTAATCACTGGAAAATTTGTTTACGAAATGGTTTCCTATTTACGTGCCGCTGGTTCGCCAGTGTTCTCATCCAGGAAATTCTTATCCGAAAAATGGTATTTTGTAATACAAAAATGGTAAATGCTATTTCTCCATACCAAATGATTACGAAATCATACTTACGTAACCAATGATTCTTACTGACCAAGCAGATTTGGAATGATTTTACCCTGAGATAATCTATTAATCATGACAAGGCAAAGACGTAAAAAAGGTAATATGTTTAATGAATCCCTTAACTGTGTAGATAGATAAAAATTGGGCACATTAACTGGTAGTAGATATCTTTGATATGATGGCAGAGTAAAAAATGGATGATCTCATTCAATGACTGCTCGATGAAATTAATATTCAAAGATAAGATGACGTACCTACTATTCGTCCACTTTATAGCGATGAAAATTAAACCTAAATGTAATACGATAATTTACGAAAATTCAACCATACGATCATGCAGCATGACTTTATATTTAATATTTTGTAGTCTCTCAATTTGTGATCTGAACCTATTTGTTGAAGTACATTTTTCCCTACATGGATTTCTTAGCTCTGAGGATAATTCAAAATTTTCGTCCGACAGCAAAAAATGTCACACTTTTTTTCACCTACTACCAATCATTGCCAGCGAGAGTATAACTTCCTGATTTCCCATCCCACAAAAATCGTTCGTTGGAAAGTTGCTCTATGTTTCTATAACACGTGACTCCACATTCCAATGGGCCAATTTCCCCCTCCTTAACCCTCCTGAGAAGTTCTAGCTGATGTACATAAACTAGTTTTGGAACTCTTACTGGATCGAACCACTACTCTGCTGGGTTTTTTCTCCCCCAGTTCAATACTCAGTTGATTTTTCTCACAAATGGTTTACTCAAGGTGATGTAGGTACCAGGGAAGCCAATGGCATATCCATTAACTTTTTATTTGCGTGTAGCGTTGTTACTTTTGAACAGTTTAACCACAACTCTTGATTATTATTTTTGTCATTCATAACTCACCTATGAAATAATATGTACTTAGAATGATAAAGTACGTTATTGAAGTTTGATTGTTTAGGAGTTATACCTAAAAACGCTTTAAATTATTACACCAAGTTTTCATTTAAAAAATTCGCTGACATTTGGTGGTTTTTGCAAAATTCCCTGATATTTCCCCTGACTTTTCCCGACGTAAAGAATTCCCTGACAATTCCAGGTTCTCCCTGACTTTTCCAGTTGGGGGCCACCTTGAATAATAATAAATTAATAAAACACAAAAAATAAATTGGAAAAGGTACCTGGGTAACCCGAAAAGATAGCATGAATAATTAAGAGTAAAACATTATATTTAAATAATTTGTATTTATTACATCAATTAAATTCAGTTTCACAACAGCATCAAGTTGAAACATCCAACACTCAACATCAATAAACGTACATTAAAATAAACATTATATGAATTTTAAAAGCTTTAAGAGAAAATGGATGGATGTGAAGGGCAAAAATTATAAATCGAATACGAAATATGGAGGTACCTAGTGATCATTATGCTTATGAAAAAAATGCCAACGTACATATAGACAGCAAATAAATTTATGGCAAGGTCGTATTAATTGGCCCCATATTGCCTTGGGTATATAACATTTGCCATAAATGTTTTCGAAGATCAACGAAATGATAAACATAAAATTATGTATGCGTAGGTACATCATCTTTGAACGAGCACCTAAATACAAAAAGTTACCAAGCACTGCAATTGCCAACGACAGAATAGAACAGGATAAAACTTTGTTTTAGAGTAGAGCCGGATGAAATAATCATTCTGGCACGAGTTATAATCTTATAAACATTAAGTATGGAATACAGAGATATTGAATAGTAATATGATTCTTAAAATGTTATTTTGATCTTTAGAAAGATGTAGATGTAGATAGAAGTTTTGAGCCCCCACCACGGAAGCCTGTTGGCTTATTGTACTTTCCTGAGAGTTTTTTGTTTAATCGAAGAGACTCAGCCCCCTGATGAGGGGTAGGAGGCCGTTGATTAATTGTTCGCTCTGAACAGAGCTCATTGGGGTTTGGGCCCCAAAGAGTTCAATTCTGCGATGGGTGAGAGCAGGGCACTCGAGGATTATGTGGGATGCCTAAAGATCTTTAGAAAGTTAAGTCTTGGACAAGACTGAAGTATGATGAAACATCGTTGAGATGGTCCTCGCCACTAAGAAGCGGTATGCCTAGCGACAGAGGATGCCACACAATCTCTTCGTTCATCCTCTAGTATGGATATTTTGGTAGGTTCGGCGATAATGTCTTCTGTGTGTAGGTGATATCTTCTGTTCTTCATTAGGTGTGGGCGGAAGAGGTTATCTTCAAAAATTATGGGAACTGTCTAAATAACTTATTGGGTGACGAGGGGCGAGTATAAGTGGTTTTGCAACATACGTATTGATGATCTGTGTTTGTTGCGCCATCTGGCGGGCTAAGTATAGGGGAAGATTTAATTTTTTTAAAGTATCAAAGAAGAATTGGGGAATGGCACCTCTTGCTCCATCCATAAGCCCTATGATCTCAATTTCCTTGAGGCCATACTTCTCCTTAAAGAACGGAATTGTAGGGGTATATATTTCCTTCTTTCTCTGATTAATTTGGTCTGGCTGCATTTGGTCCTCAAAAATAACAGTAGGATCAAGGATAACCCCTTTTTTGGATTCCTTGTGAAAGGTAATCCGATATATTCGATCCCCCTTCCTCAATACAGTGGACCTCCTCATACACCTCAAGTCCCTTCTCCTTCAATGCTCCAGCTAGAAGTCGACGTATGACGTGATGTCGCTCATTCCTTATCAGGACCCCAAGATGCAGTCTCCGCAGTAGGGTTTGTCTCATATAGGATTTGTCTCCAGTGCATCTGCGGCAGTGGAAGGATCCGTCTCTCGAGCGTCCTGGGATTGATCTAGCAGCGACCAAGTTAGGAAGAGCTTGAAGACTGGAAGTGAGTCCACCCTTGATCGTCTAGTGTTTATTGGTCTTGGCAGCCTATTAATTCGACTCCTCTTCCTTTCCATTGAAGGGACTGCCACTTTTGGAGTTCTCTTTCTCTCATCAGAGATCGAATGTAAAGATCTAGTATCACCAGGAAGGGGGGGATTTTAGACCCTACAGTGGTTTTTGAGGAACATGCTGACCAGTCACAGAAGATCAATGACGAGAAGAAAGCCAAAAATGTCCCAACCATCCGATTCTTCAAGGAGAAGTACAACCTGATAGAGATTAGGGTTATCGGGCTGATGATAGGGGCTAGAGCGACCACACCCGATATTTTCCTTAACAATCCAAGGGAATTAAACCTACCTCTAGATTTAGCTCGCCGAATTGCCCAACAAACCCTTCGACTATCTATAAGGATGTTGAAGAACCACGTCTACGCACCCAACTAGTGAACCAACGACACCCCAAATTTATCAACACCCAATCTGACATAACCCGCAGCCAAGACAGACAACAAGAGGAAGACAATCAAGAAATCCGGAACAAGCCCAAAGAAGAGTTGAGTGGCATCCTCTGTCGTAAGGCAGACCACTTGCTAGTGGAGAGGTGCAGCTGAGCTGAGCTCTCTAGATGTAGAGAATGTAAGGATCGAACTATGTAGGAGACACGCAAGTTATAAGACACAAGATTTGTATGTTTGATATGGCACTCAGAAAACAACTTCAGGCGTTGACTTAACTTTTTATTTTGCTAACAAGTCAACCAAGAAAACTAGAACCATTGTGATCAATGGGCAACCTTCAAAAGGTCGGAATTTTTCATTTTCGGTCCAAGAATCGATTTCAGCGATCTTGACAATCTCCAAATGTAAAATTTAGCTAATTCTCGTAGAAAACAAATTAAGATTTTGAGTAATGACTGCAACATTTTAAAATAAAATTTTTCAAAATCTTCTTCACTGAAATCCCTCGTGAGGCAGTTTGAAATTGTAACGGGCTAAAAATATTTTGCTACCTCGACAGGAGTTCGAACTCGCGTCGTCACAACTACGAGAAATTATTAATAATTTCCCGTAGTTGCGACACTCTAACGACCAGAGCTAAGAGGCCAGGGTGACCAAACCTCATTGACTGTGAGAGTTATTTTCCTGGAGCGTAACATTTCCCCGGAGTCAAATACCAGCCGTCTCGGCTGGTTTGGGGTCGGACGAATGACGAGTGAAACTGCAGGCCGCTGGCTCAGCAGATGCTCGCTGGAACAAGTCAGCAGTCGAGCGAGGTCATTGTCACGGTGTGTTTTGACTCAAGTGAGCGAGGAAATGAAAGGCATAACAACAGGAAATGTGATGTTTACAGTCTTTTGGCTCGAGAGGGATTTAATTAATTATTGTTTCGTATGATTTCGGGTCCTATTTCGGCTGCGCCACTGTAACGGGCTAAAAATATTTTGCTACCTCGACAGGAGTTCGAACTCGCGTCGTCACAACTACGAGAAATTATTAATAATTTCCCGTAGTTGCGACACTCTAACGACCAGAGCTAAGAGGCCAGGGTGACCAAACCTCATTGACTGTGAGAGTTATTTTCCTGGAGCGTAACAAAATGAATCCCAGATTTCAACACTTTTTTATATGCATACAGTGGCCGCCAAATTAACATTTGAAAATTCCCTGACTTTTCCCCGAATTGTTAAAGCGATTTCTCTGACAACAAAACCATTAGTATTAGGAATATGGAAAAACCTCAATACAATTCTAACCAATCTTATCAATTTATTTATTATATAATAATTCCAATTGCATAATTTATCAATTTATAAATTATCCAAATAAGGCATCAATACACCTACGAAAAATTCAAGACTATTAAATCACAAATAAAAAGTTCTAGTCATGCAGCATGATCGGATGAGCAAATTTTCGTAAATTATCGTATTTATATTTGTTGCATTGTTTTGAAAATAGAGCACTTTGAGTGAAAAACATTGTTAACCACATTTCGTTCAAAATAATATTTTGGGATTCAAAAAAGATTTTTAGCTTTTATTTGCAGTTCTCTTCCTCGATGTTTAGCAAATATTTTCTGAATTTAATACCTACATTTGTCAGTATAATATTGTGCATATAATTTTTAATGTTCTAGTTCATTGATAATAAACTTCTTTTGACGAAAATTCTGCTAATAAATATTAATTCAACAATTTTTAGCCGTTTTAGCCATTTTTTGCATATTTTTTTTTTGAAATTTGAATAATTTATTGTGCTCAAAAAGTGTTGGCCAACAAACTCATCCTCCCATTTTGGACAATTTTATCAGTTTCCCATCATAAACATAAACAACAAGAGGTTTCCAAAAAAGTGAACAAAATTAGGGATATCTAATTTTATTTGTCTATTAGGTTTTTTGCTTGAATTGGACAGTTTTTCGAGTTAAAACTTGATAGATAGGTAGTGGACAGGGTTTTTATGGCACTAAAATCTTGTCTGTGATCAAAAATAAACATTCCGCAGCAGGAAAATTTTCCATTGACCAGTCATTAAAATTCTTTCTTTTTTTTTTTAATGAACATATCGAATGAAGATTAGACACATTCCTTGACCCAAATTCGTTCAAATGGTGAATCAAAACTTAAACATCCCATCCGGCTATTGTGTAACAACAAGAATTATTGAGATTAAAACCATGATGAAGACATGATGGAAAACGACACACATTTCAAAACAAAAGATGTTCTTCCATGATTATCAACTTATTCCGATATTTTTCTCTCGCCAACTTCTCTGAATGGGTCGTCCAATTACACAATATTCGAGCTGACAATGTTTCAGGCAACTATAAAATAATTAGATAAAACCTATAAATTTCATTATCAATCGACGAATCTCCCAACAACAAAAAAATTAATATTAAAAATAAAAACTATACATGATGGTATTGCGTTAACTAAAAAACACTAAAGTATACAGCTAGATACAATTAAATACCTATTTAAACGAGATATAACAAATCACACTATCGTCGGTAAATAAATAATTTTCACCGACTCAAAACATCCTTTTTTCGCAAAAATACTCTATACAAATATCTGTAATGTTCAAATGTTTTAAAATATGCGTAGTTTTTGTCTCGTAAAGTTATTAATTTACTATAAGATAAAAATTAATCAAACAGGTAACTGAGGTCAACCAATATAAAAAGAATCTTTGTATCACAGTACGTTATAAGAAATACGTAGCCTTATTCAGGTCCGGATTTGACCTCTTCGGGAACGGTTTCAGTCTCCATCTGAAAAGTACAAGCATGAAATTAATGTTTGGAAACAAAAACGGATTCTCAAATTCAATAGGATTGGAATTAGAATAAGTTTATTTACAGTGAATTTAATATACGTAGAATTATCAACAATATGCATAAAAAAGGTTAGGTTTTTATTTAAGCTTATTTCATACTAGCTGAAATGTAGATTCAAGGCACTATCATATATTTTTCCAAACGACTGTATCAGCACTGTCAGATAAATAGTAGGTACCTGAAATCTCTAACACACCCAGAGAGGCTCTGTTCCCAATTTCAGCAATTCAAGTAGAATTGAAAAAAAAAAGTAGCTGCAGAGCTCATTCAGCTGATTAAATTGGTTTCTCATGTTGCAATTATACTTGATCACAGATAGGCTCCGTTATAAATTTCAGCATCTCAAGTTGAATGGGAACAAAATTAGCTACAGAGTTCATTCAGCTAAGTAAGAGTGATTTCTTAAGTTGTACTAATTCCCTACCACACCTAGAAAGGTTCCCTCCCTAATTTCAGCATCTCAAGTTGAATATGAAAAATAGAATTAGTTGAAGAACAATGTACAAGTCGAAATTATTGATAAGTCGACGTTATAAAAAAAATAATGTTTGCGCATGCGCACCAACTACTATTAATTCAATGGCAATGAAATTAATAGGGGAAGGTCAAGGAGCTAAACCGCTCAATCCGTGAGAATTTCATAAAAATCGGTTCATCAGTTTCGGATTTTTGCCTGTATCGATCAATTTTAGTTTTGCGCATGCGCTATAGTTATTACTTAACCAAGTGCGATATAATCATAGGGAACTGTTGTAATAATATGACAATATTTTTGTTTATGTGGTGAATATGAATGCTTTATGTTTATGACCCATGTCGTTCTCTGTACGCTATGAGGGACTGATTGTCCTATGTACAATAAAGATTATTCAATTCAATTCAATTCAATTTTTCTGAAACATATACACAACTACTCCCCGAGTTTGAACTAAATCGTACTAACAGATTATAAGAAAATGACATTATAATAAACTAATGTTTGCGTATGCACACAGACGACTATTTAAGTTACGGTAATGAAAGTTATAGGGGACCGTCTACAAGGTATCCCGCACAATTGCTGAAAATTTCATCAAAATCGTTCCATTAGACTCGGAGTTTCACCTGTGTCAATCGATATTAGTTTCGCGCATGCGCAACAGTTATTACCCTACTAATCGCGATATAATAATTTATAAGGCATAGTTCTAGAACATATCTCCAATTACCTACGATTACTCGTTTGAACGAAATCAGACCAAGAGATGATGAGAAATCGATGTTATGAGAAATTCATGTTTGCGCAGGCGCACAGGCTACTGTTGATTCAACTGCATTGAAAATTATAGGGGGCTAATTGTCAGACAATGTGTATCTCTCCCAATAAATTGCATTTTTCTCAATTTAATCACAAAATTGACCGTAGTAACAAAACCAAACGTAACTGGTCATGACTAAGATGTTCAAGGAGGCATCCCAACTTTTACTTAAACATTACACAGATCTTCAATCACATAATAAGCTCTGAAGAGGCCATATATTTGGCCAAAGCGCTCAGCATATGCATTAAACCACATTATCAGAGAAGCCTGTAAATTTCTCTACCCTCAACCAACCCAACCTACTAAGGACAAGGCAACAATCCATAACCAATATGAGCTCATTCTGCTGATGGGTTTCTCAACCCATATGTTAGAATAACTTATATCTTTCATAATAAGATCTACCTAACTATACTCAACTACTCCCAGATACTCTGCCACACCCAGACAAGCCCTATTCCGAATTTCAGCATCGGGCGGAACGAAATTAGCTGAAGAGCCAACTCAGCTCCCCAAGTTGTAATTTAACCCCACCACACTCAGAAAGGCTCCGAACTAAAGTTCAGCATTTTCAACTTAATAAAATATATAATTTCTGGTAATGGATGCACACCTACGCTAAATGGCCTGAAATAAACATTGTACAGAACACAAAAACCTCAACTACCACAACAATCATTCAAGGACTGTTTGCGTGTTATGGCCCACCACGTTTTCTTGTAAGCGATAACGAGACAGTCTTCATCAGTGTTGAATTTCAGCAATGTTTGAAGATTCATGGGGTGGAACACATAACTTCAGTTCCATATCACCCGTCTACTAACGGCCAAGCTGAGAGATATGTAGAGGTAATGAAACGGAAACTGAAGGCCATGAACACCAAAGACACTTTATTCCAATCTACAAGGTTATTGTATACATACAGGCGTGCACCCCACTCAATTATTGAAGCCAGTCCAGCGCAATAGTTTTTGGGGCGTGGTATTCGGACACCCCCTATCAATTGCGACTGAACTTGCGGCAGGCCATCAAGAAGAACACCCTAAAAGAGAAGTGGGACCTTTTGATACCAAGCACAACACCTGCCAATGGAACTACATTTGGAGCGATACCTATATGTCCTCTACCGCTTTGGCACAGAGCAGCCCAATCGCTCCTTGACACACAACCAGAATTCCAAAGGCGCCACAGCGCCTGAACCTCTAAATTATGGGGGGGGGGGGGGGTGTTATGACCCCACAGCATAGCAATTCCTATTCGGATTGGAGATACATTCTTAAGTTTTCAATTTTGCAATGAAAATATTGCTCTACATCTCTCTGTTCTTTCAAACAATTATTTTGTTATTTTAATAAATTGCGTTCTTAATTCAAACTGTAGTTAATTACAAAACCGGAACACAAATGATTTCGATCTTTTGATGGTTGTGAAGTTTCATTATTGTATCAAGTTAGCCATCTTTATTTGCTTCAAGTAACTTCTATGTACTGTATTATTGTGGGGGTCACAGCCCTAAACAGCGCAACTGTGAAATAAAAGTCTACACAATAGAAAAAATGTCAAAATCGATCCAACAGGGGCTGAGAAAAACGTCCCCCCCCCCCCCCCCCCCCACAAGTTCTGGATCCCCTAGCCTCTTTTCCCTTCTAGTTTCCACTAAGTTCTGTTACCTTTGAGATTTTCGAAGCGTAGTCCACAGGTATTTCCTTCAAATAGTTCTCGTGGACCCGGATGCCGAGGATGTCTTTGACCATGAAAGGTTTGAGCCAGACGACGAGCGGTGACTTGCCACCTGTGTAGAGCGATTCCTTTTGAAAAAACAGGATCCCATCCACCTGGGGTACATTGCCTTCGAAAACTGGGTGAATCGACATAGACTGCAAACATTCAAAGATAAAAAAAATTAAAGAAGGAAGTAAAGATTGTCTAGAGAGAAATCCAAATGAACTTTTCCTCATTTCGTTTTTATCATTATTTCATTATTATTTATACAATACCTACCTATTTTTTGTTAGAATTAAGTCGTATTTAACTGGAAGGGTCATTAGCGGAATTATAAAAGGTGTCAAAGATTGATTTCAACCATCTCAGTAACAATGCCTCATAAGTTAGTGATTATAAGAATAAGTTATGTTTGTTACTCATAATGACCTAACCGTCAAATCAATCCAACATTTTAACTCTATATTTCGTGGAATTTACGTTGTTTTTTTTTTTTTTTTTTTTTTTTTTTTTTTTTTTTTTCAACTTTCGTTCTCTCTACTGCATTTGTCTGTTTGTATTGTGTAACTCCCATCTTTACAAAGCCAGCGCCTGCTCACCCTGAGGGACTCGAGCTTGGTGGTCACCTGCACTGCTGCTGACCTTGATTTTGTCAAACCAGTTGATGTGGTGCGACCAAGCAATACCAACTGCTCCAAAGCCCAGTTCATCTGCAGAGTTCATTGCACTACATGAGTCATTATATGGTAAAGAACTTCTACAGTGCTCTGAATCTCCCATTTCCGTTCTTATTTTCATTCTTCCCATTCCTATAATTCATCATTTTTCTTCTTCCCATTTCCTCCCAGCAGGTAGAACAGGTTTCAGAGGGCATAGGGGCCCAAGATTACCACCATTTTCCCGCCATCTGAGAGGGCACATTAGACCCTCGGTGAGCTAGTCTAGGGGAAGTCAAGAGATAGTACATACCATTTGCCATGCCTGTCTGTTACAAATAAGAATCTGAATCGTGCGGTGCGTTAGTGTCAGCAGAATCATGATGACTGCATCTACGTCATGATGCAGTTTCCAAGCAGAGAGCAGATGCCCTGTCATGAATCGATTGGGTTGTGGGAAGGGAGAGACTATATAACATGCCGAATGACATGGGCAAGAAGCCACATATCGTTACCCTAAAGCCCAATTGGCCTGTCATAATCCTGGAAGTCCAATTTTTGCAGTTTGGCAGTGTGGAGATGGAACAGTCTTTGTGGGCTGAGGCAAGCATGATAGAAATTGATGGGGCTTACCTGAATTGGTGGCCATCAGCTTGAAAGCAAAGCCCATTTTTCCCTTGTTGAATGTAGGTCCCCTGAATTCGAATGAAATTTATTGTTAATTAAGTCAGTAAAAGTATTTATTCTCAAGCCTCTGCGATTTTTTATGTAGGTACCTACTCTTATTTGACTTCGATTGTGGGTGAGAGGTGAGAAATGGTGTTCCTGCCAGATTGGGGAAATAGCGATGGAGCTGATCATCGTTGTAATCAACTCTTAGTTTACCTTCTTCATTATTCCTACAAAGCCAGCCATTACAAAAAGCAC
The DNA here is from genome assembly GCA_030762985.1 of Adelphocoris suturalis. Classification (NCBI taxonomy): domain Eukaryota; kingdom Metazoa; phylum Arthropoda; class Insecta; order Hemiptera; family Miridae; genus Adelphocoris; species Adelphocoris suturalis. The sequence goes on from CM061042.1 coordinate 37,268,564, forward strand.
TTTTCATGCACTTCGCATGTTAACTGTAAAGTAATTTACAAATACGAATCCGAGTTCATCACTTCTGTACAGGTACCGTTTCAACACTGATCCAGTGTCAATTCTGGAGTGCACTCCATTGAAATGAGGATTCGATCAGGCAGACACGTCACTAGCATTTTGTGCGACCTAACTTACCGGGTGATTGTAAACTAAAGAGCAACCGCTTCTTAGGGAGGACAAACCAGCGAGGCCAAACCATTTTTATACTTCTATGATATTTGGTTTGTTCGGAATGACAGTCCATGACCAGTCCAGAATAGAACTACATTCTGAGAAGGGAGGGGATAGAACCGCCCAAAATCGAGTCCTGGACTGTGTGTGTGATTCTGATGGGATAACCTGAACCAAAGCCTAAACTAAAAACTTCCTCATTTCTCATTTCCACAGAATATCTGAGGAGTAGGTAATCCATCAAATTGGAACATCCAATTTTCGGAAAATTTCGTTTTATTAAAATTTTGTCTTTACTTTGGCGTCTAACCGCAAAAAGCGTTACTTTTAGGGAGTAACACTTTTTACCGGAGACGAAATTTTCCAACGATTCTCTCACAACCAAATAGTTGCTACGGAACTGTATCTGTAATTTTTCATCGTTCCAAAAACCTATGGGAGAAATTAGTAGGTAAATACCTAGTGAACTACATCAGAGTCCAAGGAAAGAGAAAACGCCTCTCAATCCCATTGACGTCTTCTCTTCCTGATTTAAAACATATGATTGTCGGTTGCGCATTTTATGAAATGGGGAGTAAGGAGAGGGGGAATTAGACACCGTTGTTTTCAGGTAAATTAAGAGCTTTCCAACGAGTGGTGAACGATTTTCATGGTACCTACTATTGAAAAAATATCTTACTTTTTCATCGTTCCTCAGCTCCGATCCAAAAACAGATTGGATATAACGCAATTCTGGCTTCACCATAGTTTTCAGAACTAAAAAATCTTTATCATAAGGTGTCACTCAGCAAAAAATGGAGGAAAATTTTAATATAGTCTACCCTAATCTATATAACCCCCCTATTGGGTAGGTAGTCCAAAAACCTTTGGATTTTATCGATTTTTATTTGCTTAAAACTTAGTATTAGGCCCCTCAAAACGCCCTCCAAGTTTCACCGTTCTTCTTCAATTCTTAATTAATTCTTAAAATTTCTTTAAAATAGTGGGGAAAAGATGGAGGGGGGGGGGGGAGTTACTTTCGGGACATCCTGTACTTGCACAATATGAAAACCAAAGTGTGTGGATGTGGTGGGAAGGGGGAGGGGGAGGATTTAATGTCTGCCCCCTCCACAGAAGGATCTCGGATCCCTAAAATGTGTAACGCTCCAGGAGAATAACTCTCACAGCAAAAGAGGTTTGATTACACCGGCCTCACAGCTCAGATCGTTGGAGTGTTGCAACTAATGGGAAATTTCCCGTAGTTGTAAGGACACGAGTTCGAACTTCTGTCGAGGAATCAAATATTTTTGGACCTCTACAGTGGTGAAGTCGAAGTAGAATTCGAATTCATAATACAAAACAATAATTAATTAAATCCCTCTCGAGCCAAAAGTCTGTAAACAACACATTCTCAGTTGTAGAACCTTTCATTTCCTCACTCGCTTGAGTCAAAACCCACTGTGACAATGACCTCGCTCGACTGCTGACTTGTTCCAGCGAGCATCTGCTGAGTCAGAGGCCTGCAGTTTCACTTCATCATTCGTCCGACCGGAAACCAGCCCAGACGGCAGGTATTTGACCCTGGGAAAATGTTACGCTCCAGGAAAATAACTCTCACAGTCGAAGAAGATTGATTACACCGGCCTCATAGCTCAGATCGTTGGAGTGTTGCAACTAAGAGTTGTAAGACAAGAGTTCGAACTCCTGTCGAGGTATCAAATATTTTTGGGCCGTTACAAATGTTTATACAATGACTAATGCATTCTGCGTGCTAAGAATGATGTATGTTGAATTACTTACCAGAGGTAGATTTTCAACAAGTTCGTGGCGCAATGGGGAGAATTTGTGTCGGTTCTTGCTAGACACTTCTCTTAAACAAGGGTACTCGGCGACTTTGTTCAAAAGCCAGAAAAACCTCAACTCAGCCTGAAATGATTAAACACAAAAATTATCATTGTAAAATAAACCAAAAAGTCCCAGTCATGCAGCATGATCATTTGAGCGAATTTTCGTAAATGATCGTATATTATTATAACGTTTCATTGTTTTGAAATTTGAGCACATTGAGTATAAAAAAATTGTTAACCACCACTTTCAAGGCAAATTGTGTCACTTTTCATACTTCAGACCTTGCTAATCGTATTCTGTCAACTTCCATAAATGATAGTACCTGATAATTTATTTTTTACCAATAATTTAATCAAATACTTCTATCTTATGATATGAATATTGCTTTCATAAAATGCATGAAAATGCTTTCATAGTTGTTAAAATTGGAAGAAAGACAAATAAAACTTAGTTAAAAGATTTAAAACCATACCTACCTAGTATACAATTTTATCTTCACAGGAAGAATACCATAGAAATTAGCTATAAGAGCTCACTCAGCAGATTAGGGTGGTTACGCACGTTGAAATTCTATTCTACTTGTCTAATAGAGGCTCTGATTCAAATTTCAGATTAATAGATTAAATACCATAGAAAATTACTTTAGAAGCCAAACAGCTGATCAGAGGTCTATGCATCGTTTAGTACCTAAAGCATACTAGTAACTACTATTCAGTAGTACCTACAACGTAGTGCCTTCTTTTGACATTAGTAGTTCATTAGGTTTACAAAGTAACATTATTTAATACCTTGCCGCAATAAATCAGCTTTCCTTGACACTACAGCGGCTTAGGGATCATGAGATGTTGTGATAAAGTGAGAGTATTCCAAAAAGTGGAGAACGATTTTCCTGCAATGAAAACTAAGGGAGTTACATTTCCCGAGCAACGAATTGGCTGTACGTGAAAATCAATAGAAAAAGCACTAAATCTTGACAGAACATGGAAAATCTTGCATCCATTAAAACTGTTGACTGCAGAGATATATACCGACCCTTCTATTGTACGTACTGACTTTAGTATACCACCAAATTTAAAGGGAGTAAATTTTAACACAGCATGTGTTTTGGCTTTGGCATCTCCAACCGAAAACGAAACGTTTATGTATAACGAAAATGTGTTGCAACAATTTTTGATGATTTCCGCTTACAACGGAGTCGTTGCTAGGGAAATGGTACTTCGTCATTCCCAAACAACATTTCACAAAATTCGTTGACCATTCGTTCGAAAGCTTTCGATTTATCCAACCACATTATGTTAACTACTGCAAAGTGCGTGGCCAAAAAGCTGAGTTACGTGCATGGTTATTTGAATAATTGTTTACACAGGTGATCATTCTCAGTAATTGATATTGTGAAAATGATTGCAACAACTTGTTAATTTCTGATGATTTCATTGAGCTGGTGGTGAGTCATTGCACTGGTGATAAGATACACCTCAAAATCTGAGTCATTCTTATATGCTGATTTCACGGGTTTATGTGAAACGCGTGAGCTAAAACACATTCTGTGTTTAAATATATGTAACCGGGGGTCCAGGGGGCTTTCTTGGTCAATTACAAAGGTTCATAATTGAAAATAATAAATCGAAAATCTTTCCATTTCAATCCCTTAACAGTGGAATTTGCTTACGGAACAATTGGTGAGCGGTATTCCCCATATGAGGACATCGAGGATGTAGTAGGACTGAGTGGCAAAGCTGAAAATGCAGTCGATCACAGTGTATGCGGTGAACGAGTCCGGATTCCCACCAGGCAAAGCCGATGGGAACTTCATCATGAAAGCCCCTCTCCGAGAGTAAGCGACGGTCGAACCCTGAAACACGGAGAATCCATTTAGGCCCAGTATCTAGAAACAGAGGTAAAACTAGTGGCAGCAGCCTCGGAAGGTATAGTTGAAGCAGAGGGTATCTACAAAGCATAACTGAAACACAAGGCAGGGTTAGGGCAGCTGCCCCTGGTATTAGCAACCAGTTTTACTTTCTTCAGCAAACGTTCCGTAACCTACGCACCGACATTAGCATCACTCAAACCGCCAGCCAATTGTTTCACGTGAGCCTTGATTTTCCAACGGCCCTAGCCTATGTCAGAGCTTACCTCGGCAAACAGGGAAGGTACCCCCGCAGTCCAGCTGGGGCAAGGGTACCCAGGGTTTGAGAGATAACCTCCATTCTAGTAACGCCTTATTACCAACAACGCAGAAGTAACCCCTGCCACCTGTTCTAGATCTCCGGCCTTGGGAAATAATAATAACGATCGATAATGAGCGTTACCCACTCATTTTATATTTTTAAACGAAAGTAGATTCCATTAAAAGAAATTTGATGCCACCCGCACTCTCCTACATTGAGTAGGTTACTTTCTATGATTGTGACAAGTTTGCACTGGTGACGTCACACTGTGTGACAGGGGGTCCTGCCCAGGCGGGAAGGGTGTTTTGACGTCACCAGCGCATGGAACTTTGAAAAATCACAGAAAGAAAACTACTCATTGTAGGAGAGTGCGGTTGATACCAAACTTCTTAGGTTGGAATTTTCTTTCATTTAAAAATAATTAAAATACCTTTCCAGCTCACTGAGAGATTGCTACGGCACCAAAATGTTGGGAAATAAGATTTCATCATAGTATTTTACTAAAAGGGTTGATTTAGGATATATTTTTATTTTATTGAGGCCACCAATGTATTCATCTCATTCTGATCTATTAAAGAGGCCCGTTAATTATACAGAGGCATATTTATTATATCCAAACTGAGGTGGAAATCACATGTTAAAAATAAAGTCTTAACTAGTTATCAAATTCAGGAAAATGTACTCGCTTATGGGAAGACGCTCAAAACTGTCTATCCACGATAAGCACATATTGGACAAGCAAGTCCTCAAACCTGTCTGGACATATGGTGCTCAACTGTGGGGGTGCTCTTCACAAAGTAACCACAACATTAGTCAGCGCTTTCAGAATAATGTTCTGCGTACCTGCGTTGACGCATACAGATACTTCAGAAACGACAGATTATACTATGAGTTGAAAGTTGAATTTGTTAATGAGGTTATCCGCAAACAAACCGTCAATCACCTATTGAGGCTCAGAGATCATGTTAACAAGGATGTCGTCCAGCTCCTTGACACTGAAGATCTACTTAGATGATTTAAAAGAACTAAATCGCATGAACTAAGTGAAATAAAATGAACGTCAAGACTAATGACTCACTTATCAGAACAATAAGTCTAAAGTGAAGTATATTACATCTTAAGAAAATTTATAATAATTTATCTAATGAATATTGCTTATAAGTTGTTATTACTTGGCGCAATTAAAGTTGTAAAATATATATATATATATATATGTATTATATGGAGGCAAATTATAGTTTTATACAAAGGCATGTGTCCCGTAAAAACAAAATGGTGTACTGACAAGCAGTCTTGGTGTTGGTGTAGACATATCGTCGAGAAACAGTGGTCTAATTGATTTCCCACAACTTAATGAAATACAAGGATAACAAAACGGATTACCTCGTCCTGGACAGCCACCAGACAACCACTGATATTCTGCACAGTTTTCGTTATATAGAAAATACCCAATGTATTCCCTGCCTCTTTTATTTCAGCAGGAGCAGCTAATGGCGGGAGTGCAACAGAACACAGGCTGATGATAACTGAGCGTAGCACATAAACAAGGACCTTACAGATTTGCTCTTAGTTTGTCTGTAAGGGCATTCGTGACGCACACAAGTTGTTTTTGTTTCTTTATTATAGTAATTTTATTTATTAATAATATAATTCACATTTTTGACCAGTATTGATGAGATAGATGGTGTGGAAAACGAATTATAGAGCAACAAGGAATGACGCAAGGTACAAGGGGAAAGTCATATCAACCACCATGTTCCTTAGGTCCTTCGCCCCGTAGCGCTTCTAGCGGCAGACCTTGTTAGTTCAGAGCTCCCTTCCGGATGTCTAGAATCTACCTACCAAATTTCAAGTCCAAAATTTCGCTTGGAACAGAACACACATGCACACTCACTGACAAATGCAAGCTGTGTCAAAGTAGAAACTCACTACATTGATAGTGAGGTACAGCATAAACCATTAAATTATATATATTATATACCTATATATATATATATATATATATATATATATATATATAATTTTTTTTTTTTTTTTTAGAATTTAGCCGCATCTCAACCTGAAGGGTCATTAGCGGTACTGCACAAGGTGTCAAGTGAGACACTAAAACTGGCACGATTCTAAACTATAACTAAGACTAGATAAATAGGCTAATTTAAAAACCAAGTGAAATGAAGCTATGATTAGGTGGAAATAAATATATCACAGATTAAAAATATCACAGTTCGTAGTAGAGCTCTGCGGTTCTCAGGTACGTTGACAGGGAGTGGACCTTGTCTGGTCCAGATAGGACATCAACCCACTGAGGGGGCTATGCAGGACCATAAAAGCTGGGCAATCCTCTAAAAAGTGGCGGATGGACAGATCACCCCCACATCTTCCACACACAACATCACAAGCACCTACACTAAGCAGGTGTCCATGGGTAAGACGTGTATGGCCAGTAGCAACCCGATTGACCACAATGCGGTCCCTCCTTGAAAGTTGGGTCACAAAAGGGCCAACTGGGCAAAGGTCCTGAAGGACACCACCCAGACCAGTGATATCACCCTGCCATTGCTCAAGCCAGATGGAATTGGCTTTATATTGAATGTAGGATACTTGATCCACAACGCACATAGGCAAAATCTCAATGGCGCTATCACCAATGGCTCTCCTTGCAAGAGCATCAGCAGACTCATTGCCATGGATACCAACATGGCTTGTTATATATATATATATATATATATATATTTATATCACTTATTGAAAATTACTCTATAAGAGCTTGTATATATAATATATACCTATATATATATATAGATATATATTAATAGTGTTGTTAATAATTACCTTCGAAGCGACCACTATGGATCGCCGACCTTGAGGGCACATGGCGTAGTACCATTCTGAAGTGAAATCCTCTGGGACGTCCACCAACCAGTACGACAGCATAAGCCAATTTTTGTAAGGGCATTCCGACCGCTTCTTTAATTTCTGTAAATTAATTCAACCTGAGTAACTAAAACAAAACTACAGCAAATTAAAACCGTTACATCAATCAATGTTATATTTTTTTAATGTTTTCATACGTTGCTCTGTTGTAAAGAAGGTACAGCAAGAGCTCTAAAAAATTTCAAGTAGGTAAAAAATTGTCTTTTTGGAACTCCAAAATTAGGTAGTTTTATAGAGTACTGAGATCACCACTCAGTTCTGAGTCAGACAAACAAACGAGCAGTGCTTGTCCATCTCCGTGTCCTACGTGGATTTGCCTCATGCGTTCAAGCAGCCCATTGAAATCTGTAGAAATTGTCACGTATTCGGATTCATTCCAGACTTGTTTTTGATCGTTTTTCGGTACCTTTATTGATTTTTGTTTATGGGTATCATGGAATTATCGAAAGAGGAAGCGATACTTAAACGTCCAGTTCTGTGGACTCTCAACACCCCAAACCATACTTGAATTGCCTTTGGACGAGAAAAGTTGGAACAAAGAGGTGAAGTGGAAACGAATATGGCAAGTACTTAAGTGTAAAATAATACAATATAAAGGGTGTCCCACGAAGCAGTAGGTACCTACCAGATGGTATTTTAAATTATTTTTAAAGGAAGTATTAGTTTTTATATCCTGTTAACTCCCCCATATCTGGTCCCCAGCCCGGCTAAGAAAGGAGGAGAGAAAGGAAAAGGATAATACGAAATTTCATATGCAAATACACGCCTAAAAAGGACAATAATTTCCAATGCTGATATCCTTAATTTTTTACTATTTTGTGCTAAATACCACTATGAGAGCAGTTTGACTGGTCAGCAACTCAAAGTTGTAGTAATGGCAGCATGAAAGCAAATTAAAATTAAACAAGTTGAATAGCTACCTACCGTCAATATATTCATGTTTTACTCTGGATTTTTCTTTTTAAATGGTAAATATTCAAGAATCAGTGCGATTATTTAATGACGATTGTAATACCTACAAGTGGTGTCAACAAAATATATTATTGATATAATTTTCCCACGCCTCTTTGGATCAATTTTAATAGGTCTTTCCTGTATTGAATAAGCCTTGCCTAAGTATGACCTATCTTCAGAGAGACGTCCTAAAAAGTAAACTTCCAATAGGAAGGTGCGGATGGTGTCAAATTCAAGGGATTAAATCTACTTTCATTTAAATATAGTAAACGCAACTTTTTTCAGACCAATGGGAACATAACCCTCATTCCTTCCTCAAACCCAGACAATGATTTTTATAAATAGACCAATCCACAGTGTCACGACAGAAGGAAATTTGGGACATTTGCAAATAGACAACAACTCCCAAGGCAGGCTGTAAGTAAACAATGAAAATACTTGTTGGGTAAGGAATACCTTTTCCTTATTCACTTGGTCTCCTCCTAGGATCATAGCCTCGCCTTCATCTTCGCTAGTTTCTCCATCGAAATCCTCAATCCCCCGGTTCACAATGAAACTGTCCAGTCTTTTCCTGAAAGATACATCGACCCACCTATGTATAGGCATTTATATTTTTTATACAAAGATAAAGATATCATTTCATGTTTACACAAACTAAATAATGGAACAACCCAATTTATGAAACAGGTCTGTTTTTATAAGGTAGAACCAAACTCAGTGCCATGGGGCATCAAAGGTATCTATAAAATTTTCTCTTTATACAACACTTATGTATGTACATTTATAGTACCTACTCATTGTACGTTGTACTATTGGTACAGCATTGGCAGTACGTGAAAATCACAAATGCCACTGACAATAGATTATTACAACAGTGAAGCATATGACTGTATATTAACGTCAATTTGACTGTCTACTGTCACGAGACGTTCGCGAACAATCAAGTTGAGACACGAGACTTTATTATTTTTGAGACTCGCTCTTTAGTTCGATTACCCACTGCGTGGCATTCCCAGCGCTCCAGCCGCCAATGAGATTTTACACAGATCAGTTTTCTGCTTTGATTATTGGTCTGGATGCTCGCTACGCCCGCATCTCAACAGTCAATCAAGTAGTCAATCCCTTAGTAAGAATGTAGATAAGTTGGTCCGGGTCTAGAGTCACGTGTCTCAAATTGATTGTTGGCGAACGTCTCGTTCTACTGTCCATATGATTTTATGCTGTCATAATGAGCGTTGGTTAGAAACGGGAGAATTACAATACCCTTATACCATACTCTTCATTTTGCTTGTAACGATTCGGCAATACGATATTCCAGATTCCTTCTCTTCAAGTACTAGTTCTCGCTCCTGATTCGAATCTGATGGCCAATTCTAACGGCCAAAAAATATTTGATACCTCGACAGGAGTTCGAACTCGCGTCGTCACAACTACGAGAAATTACGGGAATTTCCTCGGAGTTGCGACACTCTAACGATCAGAGCTATGAGGCCAGGGTGACCAAACCTCTTCGACTGTGAAAGTTATTTTCCTGGAGCATAACATTTCCCCGGAGTCAAATACCAGCCGTCTCGGCTGGTTTGGGGTCGGACGAATGACGAAGTGTAACTGCAGGCCGCTGGAACAAGTCAGCAGTCGAGCGAGGTCATTGTCACGGTGTTTTGACTCAAGTGAGTGAGGAAATAAAAGGCATAACAACAGGAAATGTGATGGTCTTTTGGCTCGAGAGGGAGGGCAGGTCTAAAACCAGGACCAGGACTGGTCCTGCAGGACTGGGAACACAAAAAAAGTGGTGGTGGTTGTGGTGGTGTGTGGTTATTGAAATAATAGAGAAGGTAGTAAACATTCATTAAAAGAGGTAAACAACGATTTTTATCGGTTTTGTGTTCCCAGTCCTTCAGGACCAGTCCTGGTCCAGGCGGATTGGTCCAGCAGGACTGGCTGTATTTCTCGTTTTCCAATGATTTAAACCAATAAAAATCGTTGTTTTCCTATTTTAATGAAGGTTTACTACCTTCTCTACTATTTTTATAACCATTTACACATTATTATTCGTGTTACAGTTGAACCCAGGACCAGGACTGGAAACGCAGGACTGGCGTCATATCTCGTTTTCCGATGATTTAAACCAATAAAAATAGTTGTTTTCCTCTTTTAATGAATATTCACTACCTTCCCTATTATTTTTATCACCATTATAATAATGGTGCACTAATTAAGCACTAATTATTATTAGTGCTTTGGTTGCACACAGGACCACGAAACGTTAATGCAGGACCAGTCCTGGCCCTGTGGATTGGTCCTGCAGGACTGGCTGTATTTCTCGTTTTCCAATGATTTAAACCAATAAAAATCGTTGTTTTCCTATTTTAATGAATGTTTACTACCTTCTCTACTATTTTTATAACCATTTACACATTATTATTCGTGTTACAGTTGAACCCAGGACCAGGACTGAAAACGCAGGACTGGCGTCATATCTCGTTTTCCGATGATTTAAACCAATAAAAATAGTTGTTTTCCTCTTTTAATGAATGTTTACTACCTTCTCTATTATTTCAATAACCACACACCACCACCACTTTTCTTGTGTTCCAAGTCCTGCAGGACCAGTATTGGTCCTGGTTTTAGACCTGCCCTGAGAGGGATTTAATTAATTATTGTTTCGTATGATTTCGGGTCCTATTTCGACTGCGCCACTGTAACGGGCTAAAAATTTTTGATACCTCGACAGGAGTTCGAACTCGCGTCGTCACAACTACGAGAAATTATTATTAATTTCCCGAAATTGCGAAACTCTAACGATCAGAGCCATGAGGCCAGGGTTACCAAACCTCTTCGACTGTGAAAGTTATTTTCCTGGAGCAAAACACAATTATGGGGGCAACTTACCATGAGGTGGCGTTACCGTCTCCAAATACATCACACCTGCCGTCCCGACCTCACATATTGGTGGTCGATTGGACACAGGTAGAATGTGTGCGAAATCTGGACGTTTTATAATGGTGCAATATCTGGACCGTTGCCTAATAACGTTGTAACTTCACTGGGGTAGGAGGAACACACCCCTGCTTCAACTCTTAGGTACTTAGTTTGGCTCTATGCATACCTATAATTTACAATTAAACTTGAGACGGTCAAAGATCCACGAAAATATTCATGGGCAGTAGGTACATGGGTAGGTAGTACGTTGATGTCCATATTGTTTATATCCACCCACCTCCCTGGATTTCTCAGTAAAACTTACAACTTACTCTTTCTGCTCCAAAAGCCATTGTCGTCGTCGTTCTTCCTGATTGATCGTCCGTTTGGGTTTGTACTGGGCGTACCGGGGATGGATCAAAGCGACGTCATCGTCTTCCAAACTGATGCGAATCGTCGACGACAGAGACTCCAGGAGGTCGTCCATTTTGTCATCGGCTATAGCCATAATGCTGCAGAGCGGAAAAAAACTTTTCAATTACTACACACAGTTTCTTAGTTATTCAATAGCAACCAATTAGGTTTGTAAGGAATCAAACTCAACGCACGGGTTTGCAAGAATCCAGGAATAATATTAAAATCCAACGGTGAATCTAAAACGAGTACACGGAGCAACGTATAACAACAACAGAAAATTAAACGAGCGTAAGGTTAGGATGTGAACAAGCCTGGAGGTTTTTTCAGCTCCCAACATGGATCTGAGAATGAGTGGCTAAAGGCATGGAAACTGAAGTCCATAATGGTTCTGCAACCCAGTCTTCATGGAAACGAGTTGTAAGAAGAAAAAAGTTCAGCAACCTTGTTCTTGAAGGTGTAGGCTGAGTAGGATAATTTATAGGTAGGTACCTAGTATATAAATAAATATATATATATATATATATTTTGATGATCTAGAAATACAGAAAGTGGTGCCTACGTGTGGAAGTCTGTTGGAGAGGACATAACTAGAGATTATGACTGGTGAACTCCAGACAAATCAAGAACTCCAGACAACAACTTTGAAGAACAACCTTGTGATGAAGAACAGGAAGTGGCCATGGCCCTGTGATGAAGAACAAGATGCAGCTGACCCAGACTGTGAGGCTGATGAGAATAAGGGTCTGAACGTACCTACCTTCTACCAGTAACTGTATTCAAGAGCGAAGCCAAAATTCATAAAAGGAAAACAGCCCTAAAATCCCAGGGAAGAAGGGTGAAAAAAAAAAAAAACACTCTGTGAACGTAGATGCAGAATGATTGTGATATGACTGCAGTTTGGCGGTTGGAGGGAGGGGGGCAGAGTCCCAATGTCCATTTATTTGGACATTTCACATTTTTTATCAGAAATATATTTTATTCAAAATGTTCACATTTTCGTCTTACTTAAACCCCCAACACTCCAGAAAAACGAAAAAAAATTGGTAAATGTTGTTTATGCACGTTCAGGTCTGTGGAGGTTGAGTGTGTATGGTCAGGCATCACAGCCATGTTGATTTTTTCTTTCTTCCAACGCTCAAACCCTTCTGGAGCTCAAACTATGAGTCATACTGGGCGGTCTCATTCCATTCAATTAACTGAATTATATGTAGGTATCTAATTCGAATGAAAAAGAAACTAGGTAGTTACCTACCAACCAGCCTACCCTTTTATTTTTGAATGTTTTCCAGACCTTAATTTTTTTAATCTTGATCTTTTGATCAACCTTTAAATTTCACCCCTTAGGGTTTTTTCGAAATCGCTGCCGGGGTTTTAGCTACTAATAAGCCATAAGTAATTTTTGACTCAAGTTAAATGCCTAAGTAAAATTCGTAAAATCTGCAACAACCAGGAATACAATTTGACACAAATATCTGGTGTGCTTACGAGAGACTTTAATAATAAACACAAATAAAAGTGTATTTTGTGTCCGAGATTTCCTACAATTTAGAGAATTTTCGAAGAAAACTACATTATTATAGGTAATATTTGTCAACTAAATATTACGTTTGACAAGTAGAACATTCAGCAATTTTCGTATAAAGTACCGCTGCAAATGTAGGTACCTACCTATTTAGATGTCATTAAAATTTGTTTAAAAATTTATAAAAAACTGGAAATGGAATAGTTGAAAATCCTAAAATTGGGTAGGAGTGTGTTTAAAAACAGTTTTATTTTGTCATAAATTTGGTACCATGGTTAACTATTTTCGTGCACACAAAGCTTATTTTAAAACAATGGCATACAAAATAAAATGAGTGAAATTCAAAAATATTGTTGTATGGTCGTGCTGCAAGCACTTTCATTTATTTTATTCGATTTTATTTCCGAATCTTACTAATTCAGTAAGTAAAATTTAGTCAGTCGTCTTTAACAAAATTTATTGTTAGGTTTGGGATAGTTAGAGGTGGATTTAGGTAGGTAGGTATATAGTTTTTGCAAAACTACTGAACAAGAGAGAAACATCAGTAATTATGGTTAAGGTAGGTAGGTACGCGTAATTTTAAAAAATATACTGTATTTCATTATTATTGCTATAACACCAAGAGAGAAAATATAGTACTTACATAAACATTTTTAAAATAGAAGGAATTTCACTTTACAATAACCATGTAGGTGGGGAAATGATCAACTTAAATACGAGTAGTAGTACATATCACACTATCACAGTAAGAAACAGGATTTGTTGGTACCTAGGTAGCTACCATCGTGATTCAGAAAGTGAACACTGTACAATTCGGAAACCATCAAATGTATTTTCAAGCAATTTTATTTGTTCACTATTTTCGTTATTTTATAATTTTAATATTTTCTCTTTTGTTTATAATGTTAAGAGAGTGAAAAAAACGAGTTTCTTGTTGGTTCATCAGCGCCATTCTGATAACGGAATAAGACGTAAAAATTCCGGCTCCACCATTAGTTCAGCACTAAAAAAAAATCTTTATTAAGAGGCAAATAAACAAAACAAAAATGGAAAACAATTTCTCTAAGCAAGGGTAGGTAGCCCATAAACTTTGGACTTTTCCTGATTTCTCTAGCTTAAAACTTTGTATCTAGCACCCCTTAAACGCTCTCCAAGTTTTACTTCGTGCGGTTCTTGGTGGTTGAACGTCACTATAAAGTTTTCCTACTTCTCGTTGGTAACTTTACATGGTAACTTTGCCATAAAGAGCGTATAAAATAGTAATGAACAAAATCGCGCTCAAATATCAACAAAATGTCCTTTGAAAATAATATGGCTAAAATCTTACTAAAATGGCTGACAGCTTTTTCATAAAATTGAACATTATACATTTTGAGTGAAATAATAATTGCTATGATTTGTTAAAGGTCATCGTGGTGAAGGAACATACATTTTTTGCTGAAATTTCGAGGGAAGTAACAAGAAAATATAACAATAAATAGGTATTTACAAAACCGTCAGTTTCGCTTAATTAATATACTTACTCCTCAAATTAGCTTTGTAGCATTATTAGATAGGTACTCCATCTTGAAGCTTAACAGAATAGAATATTTAAAAACTCATTTTTACAAAATTTAGGAGATTAGGTAGGTACTTAAGCAGTTATTAGAAGAAGAAAATTGCATTAAAATTATGTTGTATTATTGGCTTTTCTTATGAATAACCACCAACTTTGGACGTCAGCAACAGTTTTCGTCATCATTCCTTCACTATAACTCCAATACCTCGGCAGCCCACTTTCCTTTTTAGTCTACCTTGTCATTAAACGCCACGAGACTTTCGCAAACAATCAATTTGAGAGACGAGACTCTAGACCCTGACCAACTAATCTAAATTATTACCAAAGGATAGACTACTTGATGTTATGTATTTTTGAGATGCGAGTATAGGGAGCATCCAGACCACTAATCTAAGCAGAAAACTGATCTGTGTAAAATCTCATGGCGACTGGAACGCTGAGAATGCTACGCAGTGGGTAGTCAAACTAAAGAGCAAGTCAGGGTCTAGTCTCGTGTCTCAACTTGATTGTTCGCAAACGTCTCGTTTAAACGCATCACAAGCCAAAAACAAATAGGTAACTAAGAACCTTAACCACAAAAATATACATAAATAATGCCAACACAATATTCGTAATTACTTCTAATTTGACAAATTAAATATCAGCCAAAATTTGGTTATATTTCCTTCTTTTGAGCCAAATTTTGAGTAGGTAGGTACGTAAATGTAGTATACTTTTCACTATTTCGCCAGGAACGCACCCACGCTATCTATCGCTCGTGGAAAAAAATTAAAATGCTGCCCGGAGTTGGAGTAAAGGTTAGACACCTTCGCCAGGGATCCTTTTCAGATTCAGCTGAGGATGATGACCTCGACGAGGAGACTCTGCAAGAATCGAGTAAAGATCAATCAAGCGAGTCCCTTACTGGGGATGATGAGCCTCAAGCTGGGCCACCGAACAACACCAAGGTGATAACATACTCATATTGACAACCGCAGATTTTGTGATATCGGAGTTTGATTTTGACCAGCGCAAGTTTATTGGGGGCAAAGTCTCAAAGAAGGGAAAAATGCCACCTACGAAATCAAGTTTCTGCGTAAAAAAGTTGGGAAGAATTGGGGGCTTTTTCGTTTTCCCAGATACTGAAGACATTATGGACTCCATCAAAAAATGTCAGATAAAAAAGAAGCTAACCACTGACAAGATTGTGAGGGGTCGCCACACGTTCAAAATTTCGGAAAAAGAAATCAACCTCCTTCGTTAATATTTTTAAGACTGAAGTTTTCAAGTCCTAAGGAATTTAAATAGTGAATTTGGAAGATATTCATATAGATAGCGTTATTTTAGAGTTCCTTAACAGTTTTAGCATTTCCTATTGTATGCCTAAAGGCAATTTAAATAAGGTCCAAAAATTCCTTAATTATAGGAATTGTTTTAAGAATGTTGTATTTTTATGCACTGCAACTCTTTTCAGGATTGAAAACAAATGTGATCTGAGTAAATAAGTTACTAATCGTTAAACATTCTAAAACTGAAAGAGTCCAGAGACTAAAAAAAAAATTAAATTGTGATTTTAGTTTATGCACTACTGCGTTTTTTAAAGTTCCTGTATAATTTTCATCATGGGATCCAAAAGAAGTTTTGAATAAAACGTTTAAAAACCTATTTTCATGATGTTTTAATCTCTCCTGGTTCATGTTTTTTTAATTCTATCAAGAGTTAGGTGTTTTTCAAAAGCTTTTCAAGCGTTCGAAGTTCTCTTCCTGAACAGCAAACATCGTTTTTCACGTAGTTTAAATGGGTGTTCGAAATTACCAGTATATGTTATCAAACTTCGAACATATTTTGATTTTTAAAAAAGGTACCTCTTGATGGTACAATAATGAGTATGGCCTTATCTGATAGAGGAAAAGTTTACCTTGGTATCTAAATTATTTTTCCCAGATTTTTAAAGAAAATTTCAACAGTTGAAAATGATGGAGAACCGTCAAAATCGTTCGAAGTTACCTACATTTACGTACCTACTCAAATCCTCATCATTGCTAACAACCGATTGAACCTTATTACAATAACAAGTTTTTAGTACCTACCTATCAGCTAATAGGTACTACGAACTAGATCACTCGTGTTGACTATATTGAAGAAGACTATTGTGCGCAGATAATTTTATTTGATCTGATGTTTCCATAAATTGAGTTCACCTTAGTTGAAGAGATCTTCTTTTGTTGTATAAAGAATGTATTTTTATTTATTTTACTTTAGCAGTGTCGTTTTGTTGTGTGACACATAGGTTACCTAACATGTAGGTAGTAAGTTCGTCATGTTGTTTTACTTATTTATTGGAAACAAATAAAAGTATCCGCATGGCTTGCTGATTCAGTAGCCAGTTACCACCGCTGCATTCGGTCTTTCAGTAGGTAAGCCATCTTCCTACAGGAGTGCTTCGAGACCTCCCTCATCATCGTTATCACCCGATTGAACCTCATTACAATCACTAGTTTTCAGTATCTATCAGATAGCACTAATAAGCTACCAAGAAAGCGATGATAGAAGCGAACATCAACGACTGATCAAAGAGCTGCCTGCCCTGCTGATTCAGCAGCCTTTTACCACCGCTGCAGTCGGTTCTGCAGAAAGCCATCTTCCTGCAGGAGCGTTTCGAAATATCTTCTCCCTCATTCACCCCAAACAAGCCCCAATCCATTTCTTGAGGAGAGTAGCCGATTCTCAAAGCTTCAATCGTGTAGTACAGGTATTCCAAGCCTGAATGCTGACACTTGACGTGTGCGTTATCGGGCAACGTGCCGTTACGCCACATCTTGAACACTAACGAATCGTTCGTGTACATATTCGCGTTTAAACACAAATATTCCGAAAGAAACGGATGCGTCAAGTTGTCTCGGTTACGTTCAATTTGAGAGCTGATCAGGCAATCGACGTTTTCACGGATACTCTTAGATTTACCCTCATCTGTACAGTTTATGGTGAATTCAGGCGGAATCCCAAAAATGCCAACAGCTTTCTCGGAGCCGTTGATTTTGAAAGAGTATGACGTGTCGTAATTGTGGAGGGAAGCGATGCAAACCAATCGAGCTACGTCTTCAGGACTGCACCTAGTGGGATAAATCTGCATTAATAATTTGAATAAATACTTATATAAATAATATTTATACAAATGTTGATGAATACTTAATGTTCAAGTCATATCGCAAGAGCAAATTTTCATAAATTATCGCTTGTTAAAGTATTTTGAAATTGTTACACTTCAAGTGCGAAGAATTTTTACATAGGTAGGTATAAATTTTCTGGCAAAAAAGTCTTAATAATATTCAATTTTACAAATAATTTTTGGATTTTCAACATTTTCTACAGTTTTTTTAGGTCGATTATTAAATTCAATTTGTGGATACATTTTTTAATGTTCATGTTAATTCACTTTTTAATGTTGTTATAATTTTTATGAATAAAATTCTGTTGAAACAAATATGAATATAACAATTTTTAGCCTTTTCTTAAATTTTATTTACTGGGGAGGGGGTGACGTTTTTAATTATTTTTTTGAAACTTAACTTGTGCTCAAAAAGTGCTGTCCAACAAATGAATGTTTGTTTTATTGGCAAAAGAACGGATTTTTTAATCTAAATCCTAAGGAGATTTATCTTTTGAACGACACACCTAATAGGTACCTATATAAGTATTGTAAATTTTGTATAAATAGTTATACCTATATGAAATATCCAGGGATCATTTCAGAATGCCTCAAAACGAATTTCATGACAAGACATTTGGAGCATTTCTATTTTAACATTTTTTGAGCCATTGTAATAGCAATATTTCCAACTAAAATGCAATAAAAAAGGAAAATTTCATTATTGAAACTTTTAATAGACTTAGGTTAAATAATTTCGAATTTTTCGTATAGATAGGGTAACGCGCAATAGCTGGACACTTGAGGTGGCTCTCCCGCTGAAATTCTCGCTACGAAATCAAGCATTTGATAAAATATTCAAACTTTTCCCTCAGAGTCTGTGAGAATATGGTTAAATTATAAGTAGTGTGCTAAGATTGGATATTGAAACTATTTTGTTCACTTCGTTTCCAAATTGCTGGTGTCCGGACATTAATTTGATGTTTCTTTGGATTTCGGTACGGAAATATGGTCTTATTCATAAGGTTTTCCTGATTATTCTTTATAACGATATTTGTGCATGTACCATAATTGCATAAGACTTTCCAACTTTTGGGCCGAAATCCATAGTGAGGGTCCAGTAGTGTTATTGTAAAATAAATATCAGCTCTGTCTAAGTATTTACTGGATGGATGCGTTGAAAAACAACTCTGCGGAACAATCATTGTAGTGGAAGAAAACCATCATGAAGAATAATAGAATAAGACCATATTTCCTTACCAAAATCAGAAGAAACATTACTTAAACGTCCCGACATCACCAATTTATGAACGAACTGAACAAAATAGTTCAACAGTTAAATTTATATTCTAAGTTTTTATAATAAATAAATTTATATTCAAAGGTTCCAACTCAGAGGTTACACTAAGGTTTCCCAAATGAGTAGTGATAATGTATTTGGCTGAGAAAAAGATCCTCGGTTGGGAAAAGGACTATACCTACCATTGTTATTAAGTAGAAAGTAGCCAACATCCAACTATTGGGCCGTGTCCAACTACTGGGACCACACTAGGTACAATACCTACCTCTCTTTGGACAAAAATGTAGAACTTCTACACACTATCTACACTTTTTGTGTGTCACAGTAAGCCTCATCAAAACAAAGGGAAATGAATTCACAAACAAGTCTACCATAAACATCTCTGTCAACTAACCGATGACTCATGAGTGGTTGACACATCTTGCCTATTAAAAAAATTCAAGTCAGTCCTTATAATTTGATTTTTATAGATGTAGATTAGATGCGGGATTTCAAATTGCTGTAGACAGAAAAATATCACCATGTACATCACACTCATCAAAATCGCTTTCATACAAATATGTTAGGCAAAGTCAAAAGTCATTGGTCCTCCCAACAAGATAGGGCTCCCACAATTCATAAAATATTTCAATTCATAAAGAGCTACTCAGACTTTGATGAATGGGAACATAAATATCAGATCTCACGAATTTCATAAAACTGAGTGGTCTGTCACGGAAATCGACTGGATGTTGTATGTTTTGGTTTTGAGTTTTCACTTTCCTAATCGGCAAGCATTTAAGATTTATATTTAATTGCTCACTTTCCATGAACCTAAGAATGTTCCAAAATCCATGATTTGTCTTTTTTTTCCTTGTTAATGTTTTAGGAAAGGGTCCTACTTGAATAATGACATTGGTAACAATGGAAGCGTCGGCTTTGCGAATGAATTAGACATCAGGTTTGTACTCAAAACCATAATGAGGGAATTAATGTATCTACCATGAAAAATATCATTTTAGCGAATTTTCGTAGGAGATTTTAAAATTAAAATTCATTTAAATCCGTTTTGAGACATTATGCAACCAACTCACACACGCAGGCGCGCGCACACACACACACACACACACACACACACACACACACACACACACACACACACATACCTATATATATATACATGAAGTGTGAAGTTATTGACTGGTATATATGTAATAGAGGTGGTTTCCTTGGGAATCAGTCATAAGATTTTGATTTGCCAAATTTTCGGTAAAGTTTATTACTATTCTCAAAGCATGGAGTAGTACAGTTCACTTTTTGTTCACAAGTAGCACAAACTTATTAGAAATTAGGACAGAGTTGGATATTATATATGCTGTACTGTTAGCTCGAGAGCTTTCCACATACTCAGCTAATAGTAGGTACAGCATATATAATATCCAACTCTGTCCAAATTTTGTTTGTGCTACTTGTGAACAAAAAACTGAACTGTATACCTTGAGAATGGTAATAAACTTTACCGAATATTTAGCAAATCAAGGTGGTTTCCTTGGGAATCAGTCATAAGATTTTGATTTTTGTTCACAAGTAGCACAAACAAAATTTGGACAGAGTTGGATATTATATATGCTGTACTGTTAGCATATATTATATATATATATATATATATATATATATATATATATATATATACATATATATAATTATTATAATATATAATTATATAATAGTAGCTTCACTATCAACGAAAATTCGTTAAAAGGACAAAGGTCATAAATTGTTTAATTATATTTTCTAGCGGAATATTATCTAGAACAAGTTTACATATTGCGAACTAGAATATTTAGAAATACTTTCCCAAAACTCTGCCGAAAATGTATTTAAATTAGAGGATCTATAAAAATGCATAAAAACAGATAAAATCCCAAAATTGGTATTTTACATTTGATATCTCTATTATTTATATTTTATATTTTAAAAATACGAAGTATTTTATGCTATGATACAATCCATATGGTTATGCTGAATGACTGAGACTTTACCTGATTAGGGTAGCGGTGTTCTGGAGGATTTCGCTGGCGACTTCACAAGGGGTGTAGATCCAGGGGGCCGCTGGCCCCAGGAAACTAAGCAGGAACACGACCCCGAACATGGAGTCCGTGTTCGGTGACGTGTCCGTGTTGCTTGACGTGTCCGATGTAGGTGTTCCTTTGACGCGTCGGATATCAGTGATTGTTTTACGTGTCCGTTTGACGGACACCCGTGTTGTTTTCCGCGTGAAAGGCGGACGGATTGTCGCAACGCGGTTTTTACGACAAAGAGACTGAAATCCCGGTTCTGTTACGGGCTCGACGGGGCCAAGGTTTCCCCCCGGGTCCCCCACGATGACGTCACGGAGGGAACCCGGAGGGGCCGCCTGAATCACCGGCAGGAAAAATCCCCCGCTCGTGTGAACTCGCTAGGAATTCGCTCGGGATCGTCCGAGCCAGATCTGAGTCAAGGTCAAGTCTAGAACGGCCCGAACCCTAACACCCACAAATTACGGATTTCCAATTGATCAATCTACCTATTTCCATTTCTGCTCCGATTAATCGAATTTAAAGTTGAATAACGTTTCTTTATTCGGACAGTTCAGATTATAACAAACTTTATAAAAAAAAGGCCATCTGTCTGGATCGGATGGTTAGGGATGGACATTAAAATTATAAAAAATGAAGAAGATGATAAAGTCACCACAAACCACTACTTCTAAAAAACAAACTCCGGACGATTACTGAATTTCTCGACGCATGCTCCAATCAGGTACAAGAAAAATGTCGTGAAAAATATTGTACATCGATGGCTCACACTTTCTGGCCCCAAATTACACAAACAAAGAAAATACAAAAAAATTAAAAGTGATCCTGGCGGCTAATGGGTACCCCATCAAAATGGTAGTCGAAACTATACATAGCACACTTCAAAGAAACACTCAGAACAATATACCTTCAACTCAACAACAACCAGTCCAATATTATTCAATGCCTTACGTGAAGGGGGTGGCAGAACAAATGACAAAGATTTTCGAGCCCAATAAACACGTCAAAATTGCAGTTCGAACACATCGATACAAGCAGACCACTATTTTCCAAACTAAAATATTTCACATCAAAAGAGAACAACGTTCAGACTTGGTCTACCAGATCCCTTGTGGTAGTGGTGGGTGTGAAAAAGTGCATGATGAAAAAGTGTGTGTCAGTCCGTTCGGCGTCGTTTTTCAAAACTTGAATCGGATCTACGACAAGACGATACAAAAAACGCGTTGGTTGCCCATTGCAGATCTTTAGGACATACTGTGGACTTCAAAAATCTCAAAATTGTAGGAAGAGGATCAAATCGCAAAAAAAGGATATTTCTAGAAATGGTTAAGATAAAAAATTCAAATTCAATTAACTTCCGTAAAGACACTCAAAACTTGAGCAAAATTTACTCGTATTTGATTTATGGACTCTAAATGTATAATTACCGCCACCAACGAACTAAGTAAAACATACGAAAAAAAACATCGTTACCTACTAAACGTAAACAATTTTAAATTTGAATAAAAAAAAAAACTCCTTTGGTTGAGGGAAATGGTCAATTAAGGAGTATGTTTTTAGTGACTAGGGCTTGAGAAAATGATGCTTGATGGAATTTACAATTTGCGCATGCGCTGAATGAAATATTTATTTGGGAACAATGAAACTGATAGGAGACCATCTACACTCTAATCTGCACATTCCCTGAGAATTTCATCAAAATCGGACGAAAACTGTGAAAATTAAGCTTGTTACTAGGAGTTTACATTTGCGCTTGCGCAGAAGCGACTATTGATACGATCGGGTTGAAAATGATAGTTGATGATTGTGATGTTGAAAATGATGATGATGTTCAAATCGTCCTCTCCCAACTATATTCCAAATTTGAGCGAGATTCAATTTGGAGAGAGAAAATGATGCTTAATCGAATTTACGTTTGCCCATGCGCTGAATGAAATGTTAATTTGAAAACAATGAAACTGATAGGGGACCATCTACACTCTAATCCGCACATTACCTGAGAATTTCATAAAAATTGGATGAAAACTGTGGAATTTAAGCTTGTTACAAGGATTTGCGGACACACTACAGACAGTCAGACAGAAACGGAACGAAAGTTGTTCAGAATTCTATAAAACGTAAAATGTGAGTGGGAATTTTGATTTTGGGGACAAAAAGTTTTTCATCAACCGAAAGTGGAAAAAATACTTCCTCTACTAATAAATAGACTCGGAAGCAAAAATAAATAAATAATTGAGAAGAAATAATAATAATAATAAAATTATAATATTAATAATAATAACTAATAAAAAAATAAATAACTGAAACTAGAACGAAATTGTTCCCCGAACTGCCACTTATGATGCCTTCCGATTTGTGAACGAATTCGTAGTCGCAGCACTAAGATATGAGTGGGATGATCCTAGCGCGACACGTATTTGAACCCTCAATCTTCGCGTCACTTAACACGCATATAGAAAACACTGCTTCTCATATATGCTGTCTTGATGAATGAATCAACCTCACCTGCAAATAGGCGGAAATTCGAGGTCACAGCACATAGAAAAGGACTAGATGATCCTTTCTGTCGACAAAATAAATCTCTCAACCCTAGTGCCACGGGACGCCTACCGAATTTCGAACATTAGATCTCATCATACTGCTGTCATATATATGTAACTTGAAATTTGAGGTCGCATCACTACTAAATATAGGGGATGATCCTAGCCTTAGACGGAATTTATATCCACCACTATTAAATACCATTGCCGAATTTCAAACACTGGATCTCGCCTTGCTGTCTTCATATAGCCTTCGAAGCTGCATTATATTTATTAGCCTATTCTAAATCTAGTCTTAGTTGTATAATTTTATTTTTGAGGTGTTTTTTATACATTTTTTATCCGCTCTATGATGATCCATTCTTAACTGAAATAGATCTTAAACCCCCCCCCTCCCCGTGCCAATTTTGACCCTTCCAAATTTTCAATGCTAGATTTCATCGAATTTAGTGAATATGGGTGGAATCATCTTGCGTTAAACAAAATATAAACCCTTGTGCCACTGAACGCCTGCCGAATTACGAACAAGAACTGAACTGAAATTCGTAATTCATCACAATTAACGCACATTAAAACATTTATCCATGAACCCAATTTTTACTTAGCACAGCAGTGTAATTTTGAATACTGGTTCGCATGGTAATGCTTTTTTGTACACAGCGTGGTCGTAATTATGTGTCGACATTCAACAATAAGGTAAGTAGGATTATCCTAGAATGAGACAAAATGATTATAGATCCACGAGGCAACAACTAGCCTACTAATTCTGAACACTGGATCTTACCTTAGTTCCACCAAAAAGACAAATTCTAGGTAGTAAAACGGTATAAGAAGGATGATCCTAGATTAAGACAAAATTGATCTCCACTTCATCAATGCATCGAAAACGCCTGCAGAGTTTAAAACTCCAGGTCTCATTATACTGCTTGCATGTGCAAATAGCCAAAATTCGAGGATACATCTCAAAACGAGTGGAATGGTCCTAGGTTTAGGTTAAATTCATCTTTCTATCGCCCAACACGTAACCGGATTTTGG
Source organism: Adelphocoris suturalis (assembly GCA_030762985.1). Classification (NCBI taxonomy): domain Eukaryota; kingdom Metazoa; phylum Arthropoda; class Insecta; order Hemiptera; family Miridae; genus Adelphocoris; species Adelphocoris suturalis. The sequence continues at coordinate 37,293,139 of CM061042.1, forward strand.
ACCTCATTATCGCACCGCACTAGTTTCATGTCATGTAGCCATAATTCGGAGGTAGCATATGTAGAAATAGCCTGAAATTCCAAATTGTCTCACGATAACGGTAAGATGATCGTACCATATGACAAATTTGGTTCAGCAACCACTGGATGAATCAAATTTTGAACACTAGATCTAAAATACAAAAGTCTGAAAGAAGAGGTCCCATCCCAACGATATTGGTCTGATGAAATACTCGAGTATCGAATTCGAGTCTCATCAGAACTGAGGGTGGGATGATCCTAGATTTAGATGAAATTTACATATCACCCGCACCTCCACCCCACACCATGTCCCTTCCGAATCCCGAACGTTGGAACGTCATAATACCTTAATGTAGAAATAGCGTATCTTCCTACCCTGGTGGTACTTATGAAGTCAGTAAAATATTAGACGTCACATCCCAAATTACTGCTTTAATGTAAAAATTCTTGAAAATCAAGGTAGAATCACTATGATGAGGGTGAGATGATCCTCATGTTACCGCTTCATAACTCGTTAAAGTTTATTTTGTTTACATTTTCCAAAGTATTATAACCATTTAGCATTTGGTTTCCAAATGCTAAATATAAATTATTAAACAACCACATGTTATTTTGAAATAATAAATTAGTCGTTCACGAGAAATCAAACCGCATAGGTGTTTTTCTTTACAATTTATAATAATCTAGGTTTTACCTACATCTTACGATAACATTCGTTTTGGTCCTTCGAACCATAATCACCAGTAGTATTGGAATAGGTACCAACATATTTGCAAGACAGTACAGTCCATGGAGCTTCGAAATAGATCGTTGGGGCCTTCAAATAGGGGAAGAAACGTTGAAGAAGTTGATGGAATTTCCAATGCATCAAGTCACACTCGACACATGCTTCAGAGTCTGCGGGAGGAGATGGCAAAGATGAGAGAAGAGCTTTTAGAGATTCAGCGATCCCATGTTCGTGTTGCACAGAATCCCTCATCAAAAACTCCTTCGCGACTGAATGACGATGAACCAATATTGAATGAACAGCTGCAAGCACAAATGCCGACCACAACTCAACAGCAAGAAGTACCACAAATCAGCCAGAGGGAAGTAAGAGATGCTGATCCTCGAGTAAGTCATCAAAATTACTTTAATCATCCAACAGGATCTCAACAAATTACTTTCAATGTACCTCCATATAATTTACCATCATATGTACCACATTCGTATATTCCTTGTGATCCACCATACTCACAACCACAAGTCACAGTACCAACCACTGAACTGTCGTATTTTGCCGCTAGACAAACTGAAGGGAAACTTCAAAGTATGCCTAAATTTAGTGGAGAACCTCGAGAGTGGACGAACTTTATTAGTCATTTTAAGAGGTCTACAAGAATTTGTAACTTTTCTATATAGGGTCATTAAGAGAGCGCCTTCTCTCGATGGGTGTAGTGAAAGACAACGATTTTCAAAGCCTTGTCGTTTTTGCCTGTGAACTTCAAAACTATATTTCGTCAGTTGAAGTACTAGACTGTCATGAATATCTTATAGAACCTTCCATGTTGTCAGCTCTTATTAAAAAAATCCCATTCAGCTTACAAGTACAGTGGGGAGAATTTCTAGCAAACCAAGACCTCTTCCCAGCTAGAATTAGTGATTTTTCAAAATGGCTTGATAAGAAGGCAGATGCATACAGCTTAGTTGCATCGAGTGCTAGTAGTACGAATAGCAAAATAAATGAGCAATCTCGTTTCTGCAAGTTGTGTACGTTTTGTACAGAAAAAGAACATCATTTGTATGATTGTGAAAAATGGGGCAAAACTTTGGTAGAAAAAAGGTGGGAATTCGTGAAAAAGAATCGTTTGTGTTTTAAGTGCTTGAAACCTAATCATGCTTCTCCCAGGTGCAGGGCAAGAGAAAATTGTAAATATTGTAATGGCTTCCATCATAGCTCATTACATAGAGGACAACACAACAATAAAATTATACCTGTTAAGGATCTGGTAAATGTTAACGTCGAAAATTCAAATGATATATTTCCTCTATGTGAACACTTGAACAAAAGATCAACAAAGGATAATCCAGTAAGTACAGTAATGCTAAGAGTACTTCCTGTAAGAATATATGGTCCTAGTGGGCATGTAGATACGTATGCTTTACTTGATGATGGATCTAGTCTAACTTTAATAGAAGCCGATTTGGCAAAAGAACTTGGTTTGAAAGGAATTCGTAAACCTCTTTCACTGGCATGGACAGGGCAGATGGTGAGAGAGGAAATAGCGTCGGAAATTGTGAATTTCAGTATTTCTGGTACTCATCCTGAGGCAAAAAGATTTTTCGTTAATAAGGCTAGAACAGTACAAGAGTTAGGATTACCAACATATTCTGTAAACATTGAGGAACTATCGAAGCAATGGCCTTTCATTCTCAAAGGAGCTGTAGCAGCTTTAAATAATGCGCGGCCACGAATCTTGATAGGTCAAGATAATTGGCCTTTGATTCTTACAAGAAGGTCGTTTGCTGATAAGTGGAATGGTCCAGTAATTTCGGCAACTGCTCTCGGCTGGGTACTCCATGGAAATATACCTAACAAAAATGCCAAAGGTAAGTTCAATTTGCATCATTCGCAGCTGACACATTGGCAAGATGTTGTAGACGAAGGAGATGATGACTCATTGCCCACTTTAGTACGCAAACATGTTTTAATTGATAAGTTTGATTACGATCCTGAGAATACAGAGGACAAAGCCCCATCAAGTGAGTTTTCAGCGGCAGCACAGATTCTGCAAGACACGACAAGGCGCGTAGATGGTGGATGGGAAACAGGTTTGTTGTGGCGACATAATCAACCTCTCCCAGAAAGCCGATCTATGGCGGAGAAGCGTCTTTTTTCATTGGAGAAACGTTTAAAGAGAGACCCTTCACTAGCTGCTAGGGACCAAGAGGAAGCAATACAAGGATTCGCCCAGAAAAGTGAGATACATGCGAAGGATGGATTTTCCATATGCAGTTGCGTCAGTAACTCGCAACAAGTGATGAACGAAATTCCTGATGAAGTAAAGGCGTCTTCAGTTACAGCGCTGATTCGAGGTGAGGTAGAAAACGAACGTATTTTAGGTCTGTATTGGAATACAAAATTTGATCTGCTTGAATTTTCAGCAGTTTTGGAAAAATATATAGTATTAGCCAATTAGAAAATTCCGATCAAAGGCCTTCAAAGCGTCAAGTTCTTAAAATAGTAATGAGTGTATTTGACCCATTAGGTTTTCTAACTCCTGTAACCATTCAATCAAAGATTTTTATCCACGAACCATGGAAATTAAAACTAGGTTGGGATGAAGAAATCTCATTTGAGCTTACCAACAAGTTGGGGAAAATTCTAACTGCTATCAAACAAGTTCTAAATATTAAGATAACGGAAGATGTGTGTCTGCGGAGGGCATCGCGAACTGCGCAACAACTTGCTGACCACTTTTGGGGAAGGTGGGTTAAGGAATATCTGCCAACAATGTTGCTCCGCAAGAAATGGAGGAAAGGAGTTGGACCTGGTATCCGTGAAGGAGATATTGCGTTGATAGCTGACCCAAATGGAGTTCGTGCCAGTTGGCCCAAAGGAGTAGTGACGGAAACATACCCAGGAAAAGATGGAATGATTCGAGTAGTAGATGTCAGAACGGCAAATGGAACGTTAAGAAGACCAGTGAACAAGTTGTGTCTGTTGGACGTCAGAAATAATAATGAATCGCAGAAGGAAGATTTTTCGGCGTTGGAGAATGTTACCGCTTCATAACTCGTTAAAGTTTATTTTGTTTACATTTTCCAAAGTATTATAACCATTTAGCATTTGGTTTCCAAATGCTAAATATAAATTATTAAACAACCACATGTTATTTTGAAATAATAAATTAGTCGTTCACGAGAAATCAAACCGCATAGGTGTTTTTCTTTACAATTTATAATAATCTAGGTTTTACCTACATCTTACGATAACAATCCTCATGTTAAACAAAATTGATCTTACATCACGCATACCTCTTAAGGTGCTTGCCAAACTAAGAGGTACAAAGCTTTAGTGTACAAATAGCCTGAATTTCGTGGTCGCCAAATTGATTCCTCTACCTCCGGGACACCTAATACGCCTGCCGGATTTTGAACACTGGATCTCATCATATACATTCATGTAAAAGTAGAGTTAGAAATGAAGTTACATCACAATGATACAGGAGGGATGATCCTACTATTCCTATTTGCAGGTCTCACTGTACTACCCTTATGTAGAAATTGTCTGAAAGTCCAAATTGTACCTCAATGGTAGGATGATCTTAGCATTAGACAAATTTCATTTCTCAACTACCTTGTCACCCAACGGGCCTTCAATATTTGAAACTGGACCTCATCGTACAGATAGCCTGTAAAGCAATGTCGCATCTCAACGGTATGGGCCTGATGATCCGAACATCGAATTTAAGTCGCATCCCAACTAAATGAGTGGTATGATCCTAGATTTGGATGAAATTACCCCCCCCCCCCCTCCCCCCCTCCCACCAAAAACTTAACACGCCTTCCGAATTCGAGCATTAGAATGTTGATCTCTCTACCCTACTGCCATACACAACGCCTATCGAACTTTGAACGGCTTTGAATACGGGAATACATTGCAGTACCTTCTTGTACAAATCGCCTGAAATTGGAAGTCGAATTAAACAAATGAGAAGGATGCCGTGCCACATGAGAAGCCCGCGGAGTTATGGCGTGCCAAGATATGGGCGGGATGATACATACCTGTATGCGTTAGACGAAATTTAATACTCTACCCACTTCTCTTGCCACTCAACACTCTACCAAATTTCGAACTCTAAGTATCAATGAACTACGATCATGAGGTCCCATCACAACAATATGGATGTGAAGATCCTAACTATCGACTAATTTCATCATTCTACCCCCCTGGCACTTATGACACCAGCCAAATATCAAACACTAGAACCCATCATACTGCGTTAGTAAAAAATCAGTAGTTAAAAATCTCTTGAAATTCGAGGTAGTATCTCAATGATGAAGATGGGATGATCCTAATTTTAAACGAAATTTACCTGTCGTCACACTTAAGTGCTTTCCAAATTCTAAACGGCAGATTTCATCGTACTGCTTTAGTGCACAAATAGCCTAATTTCGTGGTCGTTGATTCCCCTACCTCTGTGCCATTCAACACGCCTGCCGAATTTCGAACACTGAATCCTGGGTGCATATCTCACTGTACAACCCTTATGTAGAAATAGCCTGAAGTTCCAAATTGTAGCACAACAGTGGGATGATCCTAGCACTAGACAAATTTCGTTCCCCAACTCCTGACACTCAAAAGGCTTTCAAAATTTGAACACAGAATCTCATCGTAAAGATAGCCTTAAAAGCAATGTTGCACCTCAATGGTATGGGTCTGATGATCCGAATTCGAGTCGCATCCCAACTAGATGAGTGGATGATCCTAGATGTGGATGAGATGCGAGGTCGCATCACAACCAAGTATATGTGAGGAATGAGTATAGCATTAAAAATTGTATCCCGTAACCCAGTTACTTAACATAGCTCCTGAATTTTGAACACTTGATCACACGATAATGCTTTCCTGTCCACAACGTGAATGAATTACGTAGTCAGCCCTCAACAAACAGGGATCATCCTAGAATGAGTCATGATTGCAGATCCCACAGGGCACAACAAACCTGCCAATTTTGAACACAGGTTATTTTGAACACACAGGGATTTTGAACACACCTTAGTGCCATTAAAAAGCCTTAAATTCCAGGTAGTATCACATTATAGGAACGATGATCCTAGATTAAGACGAAATTGATCTGTACTTCAGTGCCACAACCACGCCTGCTGAATTTAAAACTCCATCCCTCATTGTACTGCTTTCATGCGCAAATAGTTAAAATTCGAGTTTGCATCACATGAGTGGGATGATCCTAGCACTAGACAAATTTCGTTCCTCAACTCCAGACACTCAAAAGGCTTTCAAAATTTGAACACAGAATCTCATCGTAAAGATAGCCTTAAAAGCAATGTTGCACCTCAATGGTATGGGTCTGATGATCCGAATTCGAGTCGCATCCCAACTAGCTGAGTGGATGATCCTAGATGTGGATGAGATGCGAGGTCGCATCACAACTAAGTATATGTGAGGAATGATTATAGCATTAAAAATTGTATCCCGTAACCCAATTGCTACTTAACATAGCTCCTGAATTTTGAACACTTGTACTCACTGTACAACCATTATGTAGAGATAGCCTTAATAGCAAGGTTGCACCTCAATGGTATGGGTCTGATGATCCGAATTCGAGTCGCATCCCAACCAGATGAGTGGATGATCCTAGATGTGGATGAGATTCGAGGTCGCATCACAACTAAGTATATGTGAGGAATGAGTATAGCATTAAAAATTGTATCCTGTAACCCAATTGTTACTTAATATAGCTCCTGAATTGTGAACACTTGATGTAGAGCTTGAACACTTGTACTCACTGTACAACCCTTATGTAGAGATAGCCTGAAGTTCCAAATTGTAGCACAACAGTGGGATGATCCTAGCACTAGACAAATTTCGTTCCCCAACTCCTGACACTCAAAAGGCTTTCAAAATTTGAACACAGAATCTCATCGTAAAGATAGCCTTAAAAGCAATGTTGCACCTCAATGGTATGGGTCTGATGATCCGAATTCGAGTCGCATCCCAACTAGATGAGTGGATGATCCTAGATGTGGATGAGATGGGAGGTCGCATCACTACCAAGTATATGTGAGGAATGAGTATAGCATTAAAAATTGTATCCCGTAACCCAGTTACTTAACATAGCTCCTGAATTTTGAACACTTGATCACACGATAATGCTTTCCTGTCCACAACGTGATTTGAATTGTGTAGTCAGCTCTCAACAATTAGGGATCATCCTAGAATGAGTCATGATTGCAGATCCCACGGGGCATTACAAACCTGCCAATTTTGAACACAGATTTTGAACACACCTTAGTGCCAATAAAAAGCCTTAAATTCCAGGTAGTATCACATTATAGGAACGATGATCCTAGATTAAGACGAAATTGATCTGTACTTCAGTGCCACAACAACGCCTGCTGAATTTAAAACTCCATCCCTCATTGTACTGCTTTCATGCGCAAATAGTTAAAATTCGAGGTTCTATCACATGAGTGGGATGATCCTAGCACTAGACAAATTTCGTTCCTCAACTCCAGACACTCAAAAGGCTTTCAAAATTTGAACACAGAATCTCATCGTAAAGATAGCCTTAATAGCAAGGTTGCACCTCAATGGTATGGGTCTGATGATCCGAATTCGAGTCGCATCCCAACCAGATGAGTGGATGATCCTAGATGTGGATGAGATTCGAGGTCGCATCACAACTAAGTATATGTGAGGAATGAGTATAGCATTAAAAATTGTATCCTGTAACCCAATTGTTACTTAATATAGCTCCAGAATCATCGTGAACACTTGATGTAGAGCTTGAACATCCTAGATGTGGATGAGCCTCACTGTACAACCCTTATGTAGACATAGCCTGAAGTTCCTAGAATGAGTCAATTGTAGCACAACAGTGGGATGATCCTAGCACTAAGACAAATTTCGTTGCTTTCCCAACGAGGTTCTATCCATGAGTGGGATGACACTCAAAAGACACTCAAAGGCTTTCAAAATTTGAACACAGAATCTCATCGTAAAGATAGCCTCAATAGCAAGGTTGCACCTCAATGGTATGGGTCTGATGATCCGAATTCGAGTCGCATCCCAACCAGATGAGTGGATGATCCTAGATGTGGATGAGATTCGAGGTCGCATCACAACTAAGTATATGTGAGGAATGAGTATAGCATTAAAAATTGTGTCCTGTAACCCAATTGTTACTTAACATAGCTCCTGAATTTTGAACACTTGTACTCACTGTACATCCCTTATGTAGAGATAGCCTGAAGTTCCAAATTGTAGCACAACAGTGGGATGGTCCTAGCACTAGACAAATTTCGTTCCCCAACTCCTGACACTCAAAAGGCTTTCAAAATTTGAACACAGAATCTCATCGTAAAGATAGCCTTAAAAGCAATGTTGCACCTCAATGGTATGGGTCTGATGATCCGAATTCGAGTCGCATCCCAACTAGATGAGTGGATGATCCTAGATGTGGATGAGATGCGAGGTCGCATCACAACCAAGTATATGTGAGGAATGAGTATAGCAATAAAAATTATATCCCGTAACCCAGTTACTCAACATAGCTCCTGAATTTTGAACACTTGATCACACGATAATGCTTTCCTGTCCACAGCGTGAATGAATTGTGTAGTCAGCCCTCAACAAATAGGGATCATCCTAGAATGAGTCATGATTGCAGATCCCACAGGGCACAACAAACCTGCCAATTTTGAACACAGGTTATTTTGAACACACCTTAGTGCCATTAAAAAGCCTTAAATTCCAGGTAGTATAGGAACGATGATCCTAGATTAAGACGAAATTGATCTATACTTCAGTGCCACAACAACGCCTGCTGAATTTAAAACTCCATCCCTCATTGTACTGCTATCATGCGCAAATAGTTAAAATTGGAGGTTGCATCACATGATTGGGATGATCCTATGTTTAAGAGAAAATCGTACCTCTACCACCGAGTCACCCAATAAGCAGGCGGAATTTTATCACCATATAGTAATGGGATGTTTCTCAAGTCATGTAGGCAGAATTTCGAGGTGGCTGCACAACAATACGGGTGGAAATGATCCATGATGATCCATTAGAAAATTGCTCTCCCTACCCATCTCCTATACACTGCGACTGGCGGATTTCAACACTGGATCAAAATCCTGTACTGAATCTACAGTAGAAATACAGAACTACATTCATGTACAAATAGCCTGAAATTCGAGGTCGCATCACGTTATAGATGGGATGATTCTGGCTCTTGACAAAATGGAACCATTAGACAACTTTGATTACTCAAAAGGTCACTCAATAGGGCAAATTTTGAGCACTAGATCTCATCGTATAGATAGCTTGAATACCGAGTTCGCATCTCAACGGTATTGGTCCGACGAAATGCTTGAGATGATTCTAGATTTAGATCAAATTGACCCCCCCCCCCCTCCCCTCTCAGAAATCAAACGCCTTCCAAACTTCGATTGCCGGATCTAAACATAATACCATAATGTAAAAATAGCGTGAAATTGGAGTAGCATCTCCGCAATATTGGTAGGATGATCCGGGCGATAGAAAGTTGATCTCTCTACCCTACTGCCATATACTACTCCTGCCGAATTTTGAACACAGGGTCACATCGTATTACCTTCTCGTACAATTCGCCTGAAATTCAAGGTCAAGAAATTAACCAAATGAGTGGGATGTCACGCCACATGAGAAGTCCGCAGGGTGATGAGGCAGAATGATCAATGCATTAGACGAATTTTAGTACTTTACCCCTACACCGCTTACCACACCTGCCAAATTTCTTACTGTGGGTATCATCGTACTACGATCATGAGGTCCCACCACAGCAATATGGATGTGAAGATCCTAGCTTCAGACTAATTATATCATTCTACCCCCTTGCCAGTTATGACGACAGTCGAATATTAAACGCTATATCCCATCATCCCAGTAAAAATTGCTTGAAATTCGAGGTAGTATCTTAACGAAGAGGGTGGAATGATCCAAATTTCAAACGAAATTGATCTGTAATCATATCTTTTAAGATGCTTGCCAAATTCTAAACAGCAGATATCATCATAATGATTTTGTGTAAGAATAACCTGAATTTCGTGGTAGCGAAATTGATCCCCCTACCAACATGCGACTCAACACGCCTGTCGAATTTTGAATCGATCTGGATCTCATCATACTACCATCATGTAAAAATCGTGAGGATTGAATTTTCATTACAATGATTTATGTGGGGATGATCCTTGCAAAAGAAAAATTTGATTTCACAACCCCCTGGCCACTCAATAGGCCTTCAGAATTTGAACACTGGATCCCATCGTACAGATAGCCTGAAAAGCAAAGACGCATTCCAACGGTATGGGTCTGATGATCTGATGTTGAACCAAGTAGAGTCGTATCCCAACTAGATGGGTGAGATGATCCTAGATTTAGATCCCTCCCCCCATCAAATTGAATTAAATTAAAACTTGACACGCCTTCTGGCAAAATCCTCCCCTCTACCACCATACGACCTAACACGCGTGCGGAATTTCGGCCATCGGATTGCACTGTATTTATTTCACGTACACAGCCCGATTCTCATGGTCTTCTCTCGGCAAAATGAGTGTAATGATCCGACTTTTAAAAATAAAACGAATTTAAAAATTAAAATAAAATAGATAAATAAATAAAATGATGATTACGCTAGGTCTCTTTATACTGCTTTAGTGTACACATAGCCTGTATTTCAATGTTGCAGCACTACTACATGGGTTAGATGATCCTTTCTCAACAAAATTTATCTCAACCACCGTGCCAGTTAAAAATACTACCAAATTTAAACACTGGATTTCACCGTGCTGCCCTCAGCCTGAAATATGAGTATGGTGGCATAACAATTATATGTGAGAGATTATCCTAGCATTAAAGAAAATATACCTGAACCCATTGCTCCTTAGCACACGTACCGAATATTGAACACTCGTTCGATCTGAACTGCTTTTTTGGACACATACCCATAATTTCGATGTCGTCTCTCAACAGTCCTAGAATGAGACGAAATTGAAACCCACATGCCACAAATGGTTGCAAAGTTTGGGATCTCTCCTTAATTCCCTCAAACAGCCTAATATTCGAATTCGCATAACGAAATCGGTGGGATGATCCTAGCTTTAGACAAAAAGACACCTACCTTAATATCACTGACACACCTGTCGAATTTGGAACTCCAGATCTCATCGCACTGTTTTAAATAGCCCAAAGTTAGAGATTGCATCACTTGTAGGTGTGATGATCCTAGCTATTGACAAGTTGCAAATTGTACCCCCCCCCCCCCCCCCACCAAACAGCCATTCCGAATTTTGAAATACTAGATCGCAATGTACTTCGTTCACATACAAGTAGCCAGAACTACAATAAATAACTTGAAATTCGAGGTCACATCACTACCAATTAGAGGGATGATTCTTGCAAGAATACGGAAAAAATATGTGGATCGTATGATCCTATCTTAAACTAAATTGATTTCTCAACCCCCGTGCCACTGATGACGCCATCCAAATTTTGAATTTTAGATCTCATCGTACTATTTTACTCTAAAAACTGCTTGAAATTCGAGAGTGAATCACAATGACATGGGTGGGATGAGAATCTTGAACAAAAATCATCCCTCTGCCCCCGTGCCACTTAAGACCCTTGCTGAATCCCGAATGTTAGGTGGCCTTTTCATGCTGCCTTAGTGTATACATAGACTGAATTTCGAGGTCACATTTCGTGATTGTAGATGAACATCACCCGCGTAAAAGCTTTGGGTTCCCCGATCATCGTGAATGATGATCTCGTTCACAAAGCTCCTAAGCTATTCTCCTTTTTGTAGAATAGTTGAGTCACTCTGGTGTAGAATGATGATTGGTGAAATCACGTAGACTTACTTCTCCCATAGGTGCTATTTTCAGGACACAAATTGGCATTGAAATTCGGATTGGATCTTATTTGGAATGGAGATCATCATTCAGGAAAATTGCGGAGTCACATTTTTTGCAGAATCATGGATGGTGCAGTCACGGAAGATGTAACTTCCCGAGTGAAGATGAACATCAGTGTTTTAATTTGTTTTGAGTTTTATTCCAAGGAAATCATCATTCAGATGATCGGGAAACCTGTGAGAAAATGATGGTTCATACGATAACCGAAGACGTAGTCAAGGAAAGGCAAGACAAGGAAAGCTTAATTCTACGACATAAATTAAGTGCTCAATTTTTTTTATTTTTTTTATATTTTTTTTTTAACGAGATCATCGTTCAAAATGATCGGTAAACATAGGCCATTTTAACTTATGTGCAGAATTGATGAAATTATAGGAACACGTAGGTACTAGGGATGCTAAACTCTATAACATTTCTTTATTCGGACATTTCAGATTATAGCAAGCTTTATAAAGAAGGCCTTTTATCCTTAAATTGGTTCATTTGATTAATTTTATAAATTTTAAATTTGATTAAAAATAACTCACAACTTTAAATTTGATTTTGACAACAAAAAAAAAGGAAACTGTAAGTAAGTAGATATTTTACACTTTTGAATACCTATTAATCTCCCTGAGGAAGACCCAGTTCCTGGGGAGAATTCTTCTTAGAAATTTCGTCATTCACGATACTCGTAAAACCAATGCGAAAAACTGTTTTGCAGAATGATGATAGTGTAGCCACAAGAGTCGTAGCTCCTACGAGTGAAGCTGAATATTTGGACACAGAAAACTATTTTATTATATTTATTTGTTTTAGTTTATTATTTACTTTGCCCTAATGATCTAGATCATTGGTTGATAACCATCATCATTTGCGTAACATTCTGCTTTTTTCCATTTTTCGAGGATTTTAAATGAGACTATGACGTAAATGTGCCTCAAAAAACTCATCCTTCATTTGAAATGTTAGATTTTTTGAAAAAATAGGGGAGGTTTTTGTAATCTCAATCCTGAGGAAAGTTATCATAGGACTCACACACACACACACACAAAAGGGTAAAAAATCCAGGAATCGTTTCAGAATGCCTCAAAACGGATTTCTAAGAAGAAAATTTGGGAAGATTGTTGGAGCCACGGCAATAACTTTATGTTTTTACTTATTTATTTATTTTTAAAATACGCTAATTAAGCAGAAAAAAATGTACTTGAATTTCAATAAAATGTGCGAAAAACCGATGCAAGAAACGATATTAATCTAAAATCTTAGTTTGAACGGAAAATTATTTCGATTTTTTTTTGTCATAGAATCGATAGTTACTTAACAATTTAATCGCACTTAATGTGCTCACGATTCATCATAATTATGTATAATACGACCATTTACGAAAATTCGCTCATAATGCGAGACAGAAACTTTTCATACCACTTTGTAAACAGCATCACCAAACCAACATTTGCGGAATCCTTAACCCGGCAGTGCCAAGTGCACCCTCAGGGTGCACCTCTTTTTCGGGCTATGAAAAATGAAGTAATCCTACCATTTTAAGCACCTTCAACCGTCTTTTTAGGATCTTCGGAAGCTGTGACTACAGTCTCACATAAGATATCAGAAACCTATGCCACATTATAACCTTCCAAACACGCGTGAGTCTCGTGTGTCGGATTGTGAAAAGAAGCGATCTACAAAAATTGTTCTCCACGTCAAGAAAAATGTATGCAACTTATTTTTTACATTTCTCGTTTGGATATAATGTCTGTACCTACTCATGTTGAAATGATTGAGTAAATCACAATAATAACGTGTAAGGAGTAAGTTGAAATGGAGTGCACCCAACAGGGGAGCAGGTTCAACAACACATGCTCGACCACACTACATGTTTTTATGTTATGTGTTACGAGTATGAAATATCTTTGCTATAAATAGTTTGCTTGAAATTAATCTTGACTTGTTTCCATAACTGACTAATTTATTATGCGTTTATTCTCGATTTGTGTTGTAGTCTTGTGTTACGTGTTGTAAACAACCTCTGGGGTTTTTGTTGTTGTTTTTTTACTTGTTTATTGAAGCATATGACCAGTACATTTGTAGTACATAATGCTGACACCGCCTCTCACTATTCCCAAGACTGGCCGAGTGTGGAAAAGGCAGCAGCCAGGGAGAAGCACCGGAAGTATGACCAGGCTGGAAGTGAGATTTAAGAGGGTCATTCTCGCCACTCATATGCTCGTGTGATGGGGTCTTGCATAAAGAATACGGAGTATTTGTAAAGAAAATTGCCCACACCCTGGCCGAAAAATGGAAAAAGGCATACTCCCAAGTTCTTGGCTGGGTGAGAGTTAAGCTCCAATTCTTCATCATACGAGCAGTTTCACTCAGGCTACGTGGAGCACGTCGGAAAGTGAGGTCAATTGGTTTGGAAGATGGAGCTGCCCTCACGCTACTGGAAGACTAACAAAGAAAGCGACACCTACCCCACAAGAAAGAAAATTTTCGACCCCCCCCCCCCCCTCAACCCCTTCCAACATCTTTGAGAATCGGTGGAATGTTTAAAAAAAAATAATAATAAATTTTGACTTAAAAAAAAAAAAAAAAGTACATTTGTAGTTGCACATTCTATAGAATTATCCCACAATATTTCATAAACAGACTTCAGACTAATTTTCTGTGGTTCCATCACTGTTAACGAGTAGGTGAGCATTTGAAATTTTAACATGGAGCATGTTTTTGCCATCATAACTCGGCCACAAATGGGACAACATTATTTTACATTTTTTGCGTTACGCTCCAATATTCTGATGATTATTTATCGCTTACAACCAAATCGTTGCTACGGAACTTTACCTTAGGCATTTATCATCGTACAAAAATCGTTCGCCAGTCTACCTAACCGTATCAAGTTGACCACTGCGCAGTGCGTGGCCAACAACTTGAGGTATGAACGAGGTGGTCTGAATAATTGTAAATACAGGTGATCCTTCTCAGTTAATTTCGTAAACATGATTGCAACCACTATTAGACTGGAAAGAAACTTGATAGGGAGACTATCTGGGACATTAAGATACGATTGAAATGATGGGCTCTTTCCTAATCAGCTGAGTGGCCTAAATTCTCTCCTGTTCTCCCAAGGAACATGTTCAATGTTCGGCCAAGATTTAGTTCTTAGGACTAAATTTGCTTTTTTCTGATTTATTTAGCAAAGTGTGAATACATGCAACATATGTCTTCTTTGAATAATTGAATCTATTAATTTTTGTATCACAATACCTCTGAGGCAAAACAGTTTTTTCAGGAGAGCAGTGCTCCAAGCATACGGAACTGCGCTTCGAATTTGTGGCACCCCCAAAGCACCGAAAACCCATTTCAAACGTACCAAAATCTAAAAATTCACCAAGCCGACCTGTTTCCATTTACAAAAAATACCCTGTGGTCAATGGAGGTGCATAAAATTCCACGAAAATACAAGATTCATGTGCAGAGCGCGTGGAATGGGTCATTTGTTCATTGTCAGTTTGAGTATGATGAGACTCTTGAATATAATTTTGTTCTCAACTTTCCGAAGTGTTGATTTGAATTTAGTTTAGGCACCATCTGACATTCTAGAAGTAGACCTGTTCACATTCATTTTGCTAATAATTTCGCTAAATCTAAAGCACACCAGAACATTTACAAGTTCAAGGGATCCCAATTTAATACATCCGAGTTCTAAGACAGACGAACATGGGAATTTAGGAAGCATCTCTTGCCCAAGTTGAATTTAGGAAGCATCTCTTGCCCGTCTTGATTGGAGATGAGCTACTGGTTGATGGAAAAAACTTATCATTCACTATGGACGAAGTACGTTGGAGGATTCCGGGCGGAATTCATAGTCCTCACTTAGTTGAAAGGAAATGCTTAAGTGACGCTCTGAGTAGCTGGTGGCAACTTAACCTATTCATAGTCAGTGACTAAGTAATTGCTTAAGCGATTGCTCGAGCATTCGCTTAAGTGAGATTCATAAACAAAAAACCAAGCAAATGCTCAAGTTTTTTCCCCTCAAATGAGCAGAAAAACCAAGGCACGACTGGTCAGAAGTGGAGATTAATCTGAATACTCCTCCTCCATCCCCTCCCAACATTTCTCCAGAAAACAAGTAAAGAAGATGAAAATCTACAAGGGATAGAACAAACATCAACACCACTTTAGAAATTTTGGCAATGACTCGGGATTATTATTGAAATTTGGCAGTGGAGTGTAGGCATTATTGATTGTGATCTATGTTAACTATGCAGTGCTCATTTATTATACATAAATTCTGTAGACCTATATAAGTAATTATTTGATACATCATACGTAAAAGTCTAACATTGTTTGTTGAGGCAGAAATGAAGTCAAGATATCATGTGCTATTTTTTAATATGTATTTAAGGAACTCCTGGTAATACTACGGGTTATACAATAAAAAATTGAATTGAATTGATTTGAATTTAGAGAGTTAATTTAGTGTTCAGGTGAATTTAATGAGAATACGTACTTGTAAGGGAAAGTTTCAGGAATAAATAAAAAGTTTACAATTAGGTACCATATTTTTGTTGATTCACTTCCTAGTGCACCCGACAGGGTTTGGTACTGTAATTTATGGAGAATTTAGTAAATTGTGAAAAAAACCTCCATGTTTACTTCATTTTGATGCCATTCATTCAGAAAATGTTGATGAAAACTAAATTTTTGTTTTCAATGGAGCACAGTAACTGAAGGGTTAACAAAATTTCATTTCAAAATTTATAAATCAATCAAGGAATAAATAAATTTAAAAAAAGAGTAGTTTTTATGTCATTTATTTTCATTTTTTTGAAATGGTATTTTTTTGTACAATATTACACGATCATGCCCATCATGGTACTGTCAGTCAAAATAAATTTCACAAGAAATCAACACAGATCCGAATCTATTAAACCCTTATTAAACGAAATGTCCATTAATTTCCCACTGGACAAGCGCTTACTATATGCATTAAAAACTTACACCAAATTAAAAGAAATAAAATAAAACTGTGCACACAAGCACGACAAATTTTCAAACCAATCTTTCTCAATATAAATCAATTGTATTACAATGTTTACAACGTTGATTTCCAATTCCATTAAATATAAGGGCAATAAAGTAATCCATATTGAGTCTTGCAAACTTCGCTATCAGTCAAGATCTAGTTTTACAATACCTAAACAAAAAACACACCACACTGTTTAAAAATACTGAATATAAACAAAAGGAAGTAATGAAACGTCAGAAAATTATACGCAGTAGAGTCAAAAAGACGTTATTGCCATGATTTCAACTTCAATTCAAAATCACTGCATCTGTTAATCCGTATGTACCGATAATTCTAAAAAAAAACTTTGTTTTCGTAGTTGTTGAAATTTGAAAATTTCAATTCTGAAAATGCTGGGACATCAACAGAATAGGATTGACGAAAAACATATCCCACTGAACAAACGAAGAAAAAATGCATAAATTGCAAAAAAAAACCTGTCAGTATCATTTGTTGTTCTGTCAACCGAAGGACCAATTTTTCAGCGCATTCAGCTGAATATAACTCAATGATGTTTGACTCTGAATTGAGAATATCTATTTTACTTCAAATCTACTAAAATTTGGAGCTATCAACAAATTTACTACAATGGCTGGCAAAACTGTAAAAACAGTTTACATATGCTGTTTATATTACAAAACAGTAGTATATGCTGTATTTTTTCAGGACGATGTTTTGAATGTCAACTTATAATCTGTCAATAGTGAGGATTTTGATGCAAACGTGAACTGATTCAAATACAAAAGTTGTTTTGGGCGATATCCTAATAATAAAAACTTGACCAGTTACTCAGTTTAAAAAACCATTCTTGTTAAAATTAATTTCTACTAAAAAGAAGGAATACAATTACAATGGAATCTAGTTTTAGTCTCAATATTTCAATGGTAATTAGAAAAAGAAATGGTCAGAGTGTAAATATATAAAATATAGTGTGATACTTGGATTTTTCGATAATCGCGAGGAGCCTCTTGAGAATAATTGTGTGTGACAGCACAGGCTCGAACACGAGAAAAATCCAAGTAGTGGTGGGGGAGAGGGGATCCTTCTTAAGACCTTGAGCGCGACCTGGAGTCGGAGTAGTAGCCGCTGCGGCGGACAGGTGAGTAGGTGGGGGAAGTCCTGCGCGTGCGCGAACGGGAGCGCCGGTCATCGGGTGAGCCATCGTCAGAGGGCGCTCGTCCACCGGAGTCCTCTCTGACGCGGATGTATGCCGTCTCCCCTTCGTGGGACCTGCAATAGATAAACGTATTGATACAGCATACCGACTTTAAATTGGAAAACTTTATTACAAAATAGCATTCTTGTTACAATTACAATAAATTCATATTACATCACGAGCATGGCAGGTGAAGGGGAGCCAAAGTCAAATGAGTTTCTCCTGTATTGTAATGAATAGTTGAGTAATTACATTATATTGCAATCTCAAGTAAAGGTACTCATAATTCAAAACTTAAATAAAGGCCATTAAAGCCATTAGTGGTCCTGGCCGGATGAGTTGGCTCGAGGAGTGTTTGGCATTTCCAAAAGGTATGAGAAGGGTGTACTTATGATGAGTAATGCACAGGCATTATTCTTGATCTCAGGTAGACGTTCCTCTAGCTAATAATCACGAAATGACGAATCCATGATTCGTTTGAAGATAGGAATTTTGGGCTATGCCACCAGAATTGGGAGTCAATAAATTGAGAAGGCAGATTTGACCTCGAGGCTATATCAGCGCTATTTATCTCTGATGAAATATGATTCCACACACATCTGGCTTATAGTACTCCAAAATCTCTACCATACGATTGGCTACAAACCTCTTCAACTTGTAAGGTGGTGTACGAAGCCAAGAAAGAACAATCCTTGAATCGATGAAGAGATGAGTATTTGAGACTTTTTATTTATTTATTCAACTGATTTAAAAAGATGGGATGACATGAGAGTGGCATACAAGCATGTGTGGTGCTTTCTCTTCCAGCATTGGTTAGAGCAATTGGGAGGGAAGACTCCAACCTAGGAGGCACTCTCGAGGATCACTGATTTTTGAGGGGGTCTTGGATGGTGCACTAAACGAGTTAAAGTTTACTTCCTAACGACTGCTCAATGTTACAGAACAAAAAATATGATACCTCTACAGAATTGGAATTTATGCCTTCGCCTATCTATGCTGCAGAGAAACTTTGAAAACGATTGGGCCCCTGAGGCCAATGTAATGAAACCTCTTCAACTAACGATGCTTTTCCTATACACAGCAACGTCATGACTTCTGTTTTCTTCATTTACAACTTCGATAATTACCCTATTAAAGGAAATTCCATTTCAATTTCTCATCTGATAACCCAAAACTGGTGCTTTCAGCAAATAATATGACAACAGCATTGAAGATTGAACAAAATGTAGACTAAATGCTCACACAGCTCTTCTTGTCCCAATATCACTTTCCCTAGGCCACCAAGATGGATCAATCGCAAAACCCAAAACGCTAGCCTATTTAAATGACCAAGGTAGACGCAACTACTGGAATTAATTGAACCCCTCAAATACAATATTGTTGATGGATTCTACCTAATGAACACACTTAAGGGAAAACGTTCCAAGCACCTATGATGGAATTCACCACATTATGAAGAAGCTTCAATCATACAAGACAAACTCATCATCACCACCTCTCCTCCCTTTCCCCGTCACTGACCCCTCTATATAAAGTAACAGACTGAATTCAGTTCTGTCTCGACGGCCTGATGATAATGTCTTTGCATCAAAAGTGCTCGAAAAGGGCCTCCGGTACTCACGCTAGTGACGACGGACTCTTCCGAAAGGTATGTAAATGATAATTATAACATTACTACTCGCGGAAATAACCCATTTGAACTAATACAAGACAAACTCAGTTTATCTGAGTTGCAAAGAACCATCTAACAGAAATGGAAAGGCAAGATAGAACATCTTCTGGTCAAAAGAAAATTGTCCTTTCCATATTAAACTTACAGTAAAAATTACCATATTAACAGTATTTTACGACAATAATAATACAACCACATCTGCCGGAGGCTTTCAAAATTAAAATCCAAGGCAGTACTGTGGGTGGAGGGGTTTCAAGAATTTAGCATATTGGTGTACATAAAGGATTTAAAAAAAAAATTAATTTAGACTACACTTAGTACTGATTCGGTGGCCTGATGAGGATGTCTTTACATCGAAAGTGCTCGACCCCTGTACTCGACTTGCTTGTGACGACAGACTCACCTGAAAGGTATGTAAATAAATGATAATGAAATGGATTTATTCGACTCGAGGTGAAAGGTAGGGGCGCAGAAAACTAGAATTTCTGAATTGTAATGTGATGCCAACCAATCACAGTACGAGGTCATATCTATCACTTCCAGTGTTATTCGGGGTCAAAATGGACCATATTTGAACCATGTGGGTACGAGTAGACCACATACTCCCAAGTCCATGCAAAGTTGGTACGAGGTCAATATGCCTCATCTCACTGTGAACGTGTAAAAAAAGAGAGAAAAAAAATCCTACACGCTCCTCAGGCTTCCTACACGCATGACGTTAGCTAC
Source organism: Adelphocoris suturalis (assembly GCA_030762985.1). Taxonomy (NCBI): domain Eukaryota; kingdom Metazoa; phylum Arthropoda; class Insecta; order Hemiptera; family Miridae; genus Adelphocoris; species Adelphocoris suturalis. The sequence goes on from CM061042.1 coordinate 37,313,445, forward strand.
AGGACAATGCATACAAACATTACATTTTAATCAACTTGTAAATATTCTATTCCAGGCATCAAAGGTTCGTCTTTCCTGATATGGTCGAGATATGAAGACCCAATAACCCTGCTTAACCTTCACTTTTTCGAGAAGTTCCAGAATCTGCAGTCCATCCTTGATTAAAAAATATTCTCATATTAGTCAGACTTAGACGAGAGATTTTTTCCAACAGACCAAGGGTTTTTCCTAGAATTTTGAGTAAACCCGAAGGCCACACCTGTCAGAGTATGGAGAGAGAGACCCCACTGTCCAGACCTGCAGGTTCCTATCTTCAGTTCAGGCCTGCCTTACGCCACTAACGAGCGGGTTTCGATCACAGGATCCGTTTGGAAACAATTGCCTATACTCCTAACCCAATCGTTGAACAATTTTCATTTACGTTTACCGTGAAGTTTAATTGAATACGTTTTTTAGCATGCACATGCTTTAGCCATGAATCTCTGCTCTGAAAACAACAGGAAAAAGCGTTACGCAAATATGACTCGAAAGTAGCGCGGAGTTTTCTATTGATTTCCACGTAAAACCATTCCGTTGCTAGGGAAGTGTAACTCCCTTAGTTATCGTTCCACGATAATCGATCGCCACTTGTTGGAAACCTCTCAATTCATCACAAAATGTCATGTTCCTAAGCCACTGTAGTTCCAAAGGAAGCTGATTTATAGCGCTAAGTTGCTAACTAATAATGCTTTGTAAACTTAATGGCAATTTATGTCTTGTTTTTCTCCCAAAAATAATCATTGTAGGTGCCTGATGGTAGCCTAGAGATGTAATACTAGTATCAACTGTAATTGCTTAGTAATTCTTGGATTTATACTGAAGCATCAACACTTTGAAACCACTCAGAAAAACAGCATTCAGGAAATTAGCATTGAGCAAACCGGCGTTTAGCCAGATGGCTAAAGCATGTGCATGTTTTCAATAATTTAAGCCGAAGGCATTAAGTAACTAGCAACCGGAGGGTCAATGGGGGTGGGGGGTGGAGCCCCCCTTGTGAGGCCCGAAGGGCTGAGTTTTTTTCCTATATTGTAAACAAGGTTTGTAAATTACAAAAATATCCACAAAGAGTGGAAGTTTATATTTTTGGTAGGTTCTCTACAGCTGGTACATACTCAAAATATAAAATTGTTGTTAATACCCAGCTCTCAGACACCTTAAAAATAAATTAATAAATCCGCCGTTCTGCTAAACTGCTATGATAAACAGAACGATTACCACTACGATGATATTCTATATCCATTACTCCCACTGAAATGGGACAGTATTGCCGGCCAGTAGCCTTTGCCTCTGGCCTGTCAGACTTGCATGACAAGCCTGGACCTGCTGGGTTTTTCAATACACGGATGGTTTTGAACCGCTCGTATATGAAACCCTCAGGACTGACCCGTCACAAAAAACCCGCAGGTTTGGACTGCAGTCCCGGCCAGTCGTCACTTTTTCAAGGCCTCACGATCTGGCAACCAGGCAGAGCATGAGCCGTTGGATCTTGGAGGAGCCTATAACGCTCAATTTTTTAGGCTCTTATGACCCAACACACCTCGATATCTTCAGCCACATTTATGTCATATCGAATTATGACAATGTTGGATCTTTATTGCCACGGCAGGATTATTTCAAAAATTTTTAAGATTTTATATTAAATTAGGAATCATTTCCTCTCAAAAGTTTCCTTCAAAGAGGTAGTGCGGAGATAGTTTTCAATTGCGTACGTCGAGTTGACAGTGTTGGCATTAATGAGGTAGAAAAGCGGGTGTTGACATAATAGTTTGAGGAGTTACAGACCTGAAGCGCGAATCGTCCAGCTTCTTGGCAGCGTATCTCATGTCTTCGTAGCGGAGGAACTCAACAACCCCAGTGCCATCTTTGAAAACGTCAGCGTAGCAAACATCACCCGCTTCCCTCATGTGGTCCTTCAAGTCTTGCCAGGAGCCAGACCCCGGAAGCCCTGCAAGATTACAATGACAGAATTACACACAATAAACCTCTGCGACCTTCATTAAAAATCAAAAGATGCTTTCTCAGTATTTCAGGTTGCCTTTCGACAGAATACTCAATACTCACAGACACATTAGTAAAATTTAGGTACCTAAGTATTTTTGCCTGTAATCTCAGCATTACATTTTATCAACTTCCAAGGGATGACATTTAAGAATAAAATAATAATGTTTTAGCGAATTTTCGCAGAAAATGAAATGCAAATAGCCCGGAAAACTTAAAATTTTCAAAACATTCCTTCATGGAAATCAGTTTTGAGGCATTCTGAAATAATTCCTAAAGTTTGAACTTTTCCATGTACAGGTGTATATAGATATATGAATTGGTTGGCACGCAGGAGTCTGTGTTCGATTCCCCATGTGGCAAGAGAAATGTTTTCGTTAATTACATTAAATTTATACCGGTCCATGTACCTAGTTACATTTAGATAGTGCACCATAAACTCCGGTTAATAGGTAGTTAGCCGTAGTTAATAGGTAATTAGTATTCCGGAGGTTAACTTCTAGAACAAAGTACTTCTCAAGCTTAAATGACGAATTGGAATTCCCAAAGGGACCCTAAGCACAGTGACTCGAGGCGTTTCTTTGGTCAATTGGTCAATTATAGTTTCTCTTGAGAAAAACTGTGTTAAAATTTCGAAATAACATACATAGTCACAACACAGTTCCTGAATGAATACCAACTGTTTTGACTGAAGATTTGAGATAAACTCGAAAATTTGAATAATAATAACCAGCCAAAATAAAGGGAAAGGTAAAGCAATGATGATTCAGATTCAGTCAACAGGGCTGAGTCAGTAGCCAATCGTTGACTCTTAATGTACCTATCTTTGAAGCTCTAGTTCTTTCCTAACAAGATCAATAACTAGGTATTTTGAGGTGCTATTAACAACCCTAGGTTTCTTTGGGAGACCAGTGGCTGGAATATTAGTTACAGGGTTTTAAGAACTTGTTGCACTGGTTAATGACAGTTTAGTAAACATCTGCCAATTTCCTTGCAAAGCAATACCTGAATGCGATGCTAAAATCCAGTAAGTAATAGATATAATAGCGATTTTTTAAGCTGGCTCATTTTCAATTTTGTGATGTAAAGCTGGGTTCGCACTTAAACAAACGTCCATATCGATCCCCGAACCGTACCTCCGATCCTAACATTTCGACTCAACACATCGCAGCGCTCCGAACATCGTACTGTTGCGAATGGGGTCAGGTAGAGCGATCAGGAGGATAGAGCGTACTTCTATCCGTATTGAGTTCTTGTCATGCCATTGCAAGAGCAAAAAAATGCAGCAGCTGCGTACATTTTGATGAATATATTGTTGCCTTGACTGGTTTGGATTACTTCCATCGCAGGGTTACCCCACAGCCTGAGCATTACAGGAGCATGAAAGAGGGCCATAGGGTCCAAATCGTCATGGCATCGCAACAGCAAGTGGCAACAGCCGTGTACATTTTGATGGATATATTACGGTGTTGCCAGACCCCGTCCAACAAGAAGGGATATTGCAGATGTTGAAAAGAGGTATATAGGGGGATCCGAGGATTCCAAAAGGGGTAGATACATTTTTTTGTGGCTAACTACACAATGCTCACATCTATAAATTGGTAGTTGAATTTGAATAAGTGTTTTTAGTTTATGCTTGGTGTAAGGAAGAATCAAAGAAAGTAGGTAAATTATATATTAAGTTTCTGATATCATTGATTCAGGGACTTCAAGTACCTAGTATTTTTTATAGTGCTGAGTAACGAAGTTGAAACTTTTCAAGGTCTACGGAAGACCAATAATTATATTAAAAATTAAAAACCAAAATTCAGTCAAAAATGTAGCATTTTCTTACATTGTTTTCTTCTAAAAAAATTTTAAATTCTTTTAGGACTAACACGTTTGAGAGTGAATCATCTGTTTTATCAGAATTTAATAGTGAATTGACCAAAATAGAAAAAGTAATCTCTCTTCAGAAATTCCACAAGGAAGCCACTTGAGGTAGATTATTCTTTCAATAATATGAAAAGTGTTCAAGATGTGAAAGAGACGGAACTACAGGCATCAGGCAATTATATTGCTAATTCAATTGCTGTTTTATTTCTATTCTTCCATGGCTTATTCTTGATCTCTCCTTCAACCCTCGAAAAAAATCCCAGACACAAGTAGAATACAGGTATGGATAAAGTATGGTACCCTCACCCATGATTGTTTTTACCTTTCCCAAGTCTAAACTCTACATCAATGTCTACAAGGGACGTACAAGCCCGCAGACAGAAAAATAGATCCAACCAACCGAACAAGTCTCAACTCCTCATGTACCAATCTAAATTCTTAGCACGTAGTTCAATGAGTGAAAATGATGGAAAAGAGTGTGGGGTCATGAAAAGGGGGACAACCTAAAAGGGGCATTTTTGAGTGTCCCCCCATCAAAGTCTTGGGGGTTGGAGGTATCAATGAGTGAAAAAGGGGGGCATGTATCCCACAAAAAGGGAAGTCTGGCAACACTGATATAAGGTTGCCTTGACTGGTCTGCTTCACTTCCATCTCAGGGTTACCCCACAGCTTCAGTATTACAGGAGCATGAACGAGTGTCCAAATCACTGCTGGTTTTGACCACAGAACCTCAAGCACAAACCAGCATTAGCCGCACATGCATGCCACTATTAACTGGCTACATCTGATTGTGTACTGGCGTTAGGCAGCTGCCTTCCAATTTGCGCCAATCGGCCTGCCCACTAACCTCTTGTAAATTCAGCTTTACACTCAGTTTCTGGTCAATAGTAGCTTTGTTCCAACAACGCTTCGAGAGCGACCCCTGGGGCTCCTCCAGAGTTGCCGTGGGGTTAGCTCCAAGGCCACCCACTTTCGTGGTTGTTGGAACACTTTGGAGCTCACCCGAGAGTTCAAAACGTGTTAACGGTAGTTGAAGATTGACGTAATGTAGATGTGATAATAAACGTAAGAGAGATGTGATAACAAACGTAGTAGAGAAGGTGAAAACAGTTTAGAGAAGGTTACACGGATTGTAGTTTACCCAAGGGTAGCAGGTTATATCAAAATGCTTATGCGTTGGGCTCAGAGCTCTCGATGAGACCTCATCAAAAGTGTGGGGCTGCTTCTTGGGGCACCCCCAGAGCAGCTTTAGGGGCACTCTAAGATATGGTGGAACACGGAGCTCTCAACCCCATAACCTTGTTGGAACGCAATTTCGAGCTCTGAGCTCCTCTAGGGCGCCCTTTTGTCCTTGTTGGAACAAAGCTAGCATAAGATCCTGACTTACCTGTAACGATAACTCTGTACTGGGAACGTCTGGTGGGCGCCCTCTTGTTGTAGGATCCGCCTCCGCCGCCGCCTCCACCACCACGTTCTCCGCCACCTCCACCTCCCCGGAACCTTCCAGAACTGGGGCCGCCTCCGCGTGGGAACTCAACACGAAGCTTGTACCCATCGTAGTCATAGCCGTCCCGAGCGTGCACGGCATCCTCAGCATCCCTACATCCAATCAACCAACACTCAATAAAACGAACAAAATACAGGAATAACATCAACCATGTGCATTAAATTATCTAATTTTCTTGAAATAACAGCCTCAAATAATTTTACAACAATCATTCGAATGAAAATGGCTGCAAGAAAATTATCAAGTCCAGAAGACAGCAAGTGTGCAAAAGAAGTCCTAATCATGCAGTTCTAGTTGACCTCAGGTTTTATTTTATTTAAAATTAAATGATAACAGTTGATGATTAAAGTTAGGAACATTTGTTATATTTTTGCTGAATTTTGCTGGGTTTACTAAACACAAAAATCGTTAACGTTCAAATTTATGGTAAAAAACCGTTCCTCTACGTAATAACTAGCCTTAAAACCCAATTTAGCTTTTTTTAAATAAGTTATGCGCTTCTGCTCACATTTTCAAAGAACTTTTCTGAAATTGGTGCCAAATTTGGAGCACTCAAATGCCTATTGTTCTAATTCAAGGTTGACAAACTTTTCTTCTGCCATAAACGATTTATAGCCATTTTCGGCAATTATGTTGGGTGTATAAGAACGGATTTCTCAAAAATCTCGATTCCGAGGTGACATTTTGTTTGGAAGGGCACAAATACCTACTTTAACACGTTTATAATAATAACGAGTACATGAAAAAGGGTGTGATTCAGGGCGACACAAAATAGATATCTAAGGAAGAACATAGCTACAAAAATTAATTTGTAAACAATTTCGAACCATTGTAATAGCTCAATTTGTTTTTCCTCAAAATTTCGCTGAAAGTTGAACAAATAAACTAAGTGAAAGTGAATTACGATAAATTGCCGAAACTGAACATTCCTAAGCTAAATAATACTGTGATTCATTATACGTTTTCATTTAAATCTAGGACCAAATAGGATAATGTGAACTTCAAATTAAATAAACCTGCAGCAGTAAACGAATCAGAAGAAAAAATCGAAAAAACAAAAACCCCACAAATAGTTTTTATTGCGGAATTGTTCAAGGCTAGAGTAAGTACAATGATTACTGGAGAGAAAAAAATAAATTAAATTTCAAAATCCACGTACTGGACGTTATCGTATCCGATTTTTCAACAAAATCATTTTCTGAAAAATTTTCTGATTTTCTTGTTTGTGTCAGCAAGAAATTCGCCATCCTGTTAGGGGTTAGGATTCGGAATTGTGAACTTTTAATGGTGAACGAAGTTAAGATTGAACTCAGTAAATCCAAACCGGTGGCTAGTTCGTGTACAGCTTTCTAGTGTCTACATTAACTAACTAAATAGCCGAATAGAAACGAGAGCACAAAAACAATAAATATCACACTGAGCAAATTCAAAATTTGTTCCCCTTTTTCAAACGCCTAACTAGAAACTAGGAATTAGAAGAATGATAGATCTTGAATGTTGAAGTAGCCTCAGAAATAAAGAACAAAGCATAGTCTGGGGAACTGTAGTGCTAATAATATTGAAACGCCAATGGTTGGTTATGTCATGAAATAATATTGATCTTAAAAATGGTTTTTGATTAAAAATAAGAAAAAGTGTCAGTCATGAAGCATTTCACCAGTCAGTTTGTGTGAATTTTCGTAAATTAATTTGTTGAATTGTTTCGAAGTAATATGCAGCCATTATTTTGATTTTTTTAAACCTTGACTAATTTACTGAGCTCAAAAAGTGCTGCAACGAACTCATCCTTTCTTTTAGAATGCTTGATTTTTTGGCGAAAGAACGGATTTTATATCTGAATCCTTTATAGGAGTATGTCAAAAGTTACCGCCTGGAATGGCATGTACATTCACATGAAATACATTATGAAATATTGTGAAACTCCGGTAATGGTGTCAGAATACCTAAAAATAGATTTCCACGAAGAAAATTTTGAAAAAATTGTTATCGTAAAATGTTTGGAGCCATTGCAAAAAGCTTCATTTTTTACAAAAAATATCTATATATGATATCTATATAAAAATCAATTGCTGTTCGTTAGTCTCGTTAAAACTTGAGAACGGCTGGACCGTTTTGGCTAATTTTGGTCTTAAATTATTTGCGGAAGACTAGAGAAGGTTTAAAATTTCAAATCTACCCCATAGGGGGTGTTTTAGGGGAGGAGGGGGGAATGGGGTGTCTTTGTCATCACTGAACGAAATGGGGATGTGATTGTCGAGTATGTTTGGATTACTCCAATTCAAGTTTTAAAACTTTTTTCAAATCTGACCCACAATGGAGGGGGAGTTAAAGCGTTAGTTAGATGGGGGGGGGGGGGGGGGGGGAGTTGAAGTGTTTCGAACGTCATTGAACGAACTGGGGGTCTGAGTGGGCGAATCTATCAGAATTACTTTAACTTGGGTCACTGGCTATTTGATAATGTTCAAGTCAACCTGTGCAACGCACGGGTGAACCAGCTAGTCTACAATAATGTTTTTGCCAAAAAAAGAAAACAAATCTATTGGAAGAATATGATGATTGGTTTAATTAGAGGATCTTCACCGCTTTGTTCGTTGGGTATAGGAATCGTGTTTTATTAATGAACTAGAAAATGACGTAGGGAGAGTTGTACTGAGACGCCTAATGAATGTGAAATGATTTTCGGGCGTGTTTGTCACGAGTCAAATTGAAAGTATTGTTCTTCACATCCCAGAATAAGAAAATTGTGGAAAAAAAGCCCAAAAAGTGCTTCTAGCTAAGGGTTTGGATTCATTCACTAGATTAAATACATCTCAAAAGACTGGCACGGATTTTCCCCCCACACCACAACCTATACGAATAAGGACGCTTGTGTGCATACTTTGTGAGGAAATAAGAAGAACATATAAAAATAAAAACTGTATTAAGTATAAAAACAATTTGTTTAGTTTCATAACAAATCATGGGGTAAAATTAAATAACTGTAGAATAAATTACCACAGGCTCAACACTAAAACGTATTTTTATCTTGATGTGACGTAAAACCTAAATGCATTTAGCAACCAAATGTATAATTTCGAAGGTAAAATTGAAACAATTAGATGCAAAAAAAGAAAAAGAAAAGTAATTAAATAAATTAAAGAAAAGATATTACGCTTGATTGGCAGTTAAAGACAAACAATTGCACGCTGTGCTAGGTAAAAATCAAGGCGTTGCTTGCTTTTTCTGATTGCACAACAACACAGGGTACACATTGATGAATTGAAGGAAACATTAATTAATAAAAATCATTGCACCAAATTCCGACCAAAAGGAACTGCTGAGGTCAGATATTTTAGGATATGAAAACAACACCAATGGGACCAAGGCGTGTGAATTTGGATTAATTTTGCAAAATGTATTTGAGGCAACATGCATCTAATACCCATGTTCGGGGGAACATTTAAAATTACAAAGAGTAAGGAGTTTCATGCGGTTATAAAGACGTCAAATTTATCGATTAAAAGTTTTTTAAATACGTCAAATGAATTGTCAATATTTTGTGCCATTTAACCTAATAAGGACTGTCAATTGTCAGTTTTCGTCTACAATTATAAGTAATTCAATTGGCCATCATTGAAAGAAACTTATACAATCGAGTAGGAAATATGCGAACTTAGGAGATGAGTATGTACACAGGACGTTTCCAGGATTTTTTTTTCTTAGTCTAAAATTGACGAATTTGGAGAACAAATTGTCAAAAAGGGGGGTAAAGTATATTTGGTAGAATTAGAATCAGTGACAAATAAGAAAGTGGGCGAAAAAAACAGATCGTTCAAGGTGAAGGAAAATAAAAATTTAAATTCAGTAAAAAATCAAATAAACAACAGAATATTGGAAAAATTATACCATTGGACGTTATATAACTTGGCGGAAAACAAAAAAGCAATCTTCAATACTGCACTTACTGCTTTTGGGCATCCAAAATCCAAGGTATCCAATCCAAAGATTCCAAAATCCATTACACGAATGTTCCCAAATTCCTTAAATCCATCCTTCACATCCAATCGCAATCCAAAAATCCTTCCAGTGTATCGTTTATATACCTCCTGATTTTTGATTTGTTTTCCCTGATTTTTTGTTTTGTTTATACGTGTTTTTCTCGAAAAAAATCCATTGTATTTTTAATCCTTTGAAAATCCTGACGCTCTAGACGCGTTTTGGGTCCTAATCCGGGGTTTTACATAATCCACAATCCACAGAAAAGTTATCCGGATAATAAAAAATGAGAAAAAAGAAAAAATTAAATTAAAAAAATGAAATAGTTGGAAGTTCCCGTCAACAGGGGGTACCAAATAACAAAATCCGGTAGGTGACAAACCAAAGTGGTATTTTTGAGATTTGTTTTTCTCTACATCGTGGTCATCCAAAGTAAACCGGAACTTCCAGTTTAATCCGAAATCCGGGGTAATCCAAATCCTTAATGCTCTGTGAATCCCTGGCACGGCGCACTTTCCTGCCATTTATTTGTGACACGGGACGATAATTTTTTTCTCGTCATCCTTCCTCCTCGTGTTTTCTAAATAAATGTAATAAGAACGTGTTGTAGTACACATTTTTCGTTCGAAATCAACAATGGAAATTTCCTTTCGTAAAATAAGGTATATAAACATGCACAATAAGACATTGAGTACACATCATTTCAATGAGACACAAATAGTTGAAAAAGAGCGAATAACACAGAAATTATGAAGAAAAATTATTTTAAATTTCAGAAGGAGTATTTTTCCACGCTGTATTAAGTTGAAAGACAGGCATGGAAACGTGGGCATGGCTCAAAATTGTGTAGCGCCTATTTTTCACGGAATGAAAAAACGTTTTTAAAAATCCGAGAATTAAGTTAGTCAACCAAGCTTAATATATTATTCAATCCCCAATATACCTAATATCCTAACAATATTTTTTTAAAAATATAATATTCTACCCCAAAACTAACAGTGATGCTCAACTAACTCCAGATTTCATGTTTTGAATTCACCTACCTATCATTAGCTTTGTTCCAAACAGTAACGGTTGAAAAATATTTGATACCTCGAACAGAGTTTGAACTCACGTCGTTACTATTAAGGGGAAATTTTGCCTTAGTAGCAACGCTCCAACGGACTGAGCTATGAGGCCGGTGTAATCAAACCTCTTCAGCGGAGAGATTTATTTTCCTGGAGCGTGACATTTCCCCGGAGTCAAATACCAGCCATCTCGGCTGGTTTGAGGTCGGACGAATGACGAAGTGAAACTTTTGGCTCGAGAGGGATTTGATTAATTATTGTTTAGTATTATTTCTGGTCCTGTTTCGACTGCGCCACTGTGAAGGCCCAAAAATATTTGATACCTCGGACGGAGTTTGAATCGCGTCGTTACTACTAAGGGGAAATTTCCCCTTAGTTGCAACACTCCATACTCCAACAGACTGAGCCATGAGGCCGGTGTGATAAACCTCTTCAACTGATTATTTTCCTGGAGCTCAACATTGCCCGGAGTCATATACCATCCATCTCGGTTGGTTTGGGGTCGAACGAATCAGTGAAACTGCAGGCCGCTGGCTAAGCAGATGCTCGCTGGAACAAGTCAGCAGTCTAGCGAGGTCATTGTCACGGTGTTTTGACTCAAATGAGTGAGGAAGGGAAAGGTGCTATGACTATGTGATGTTTAGAGACTTTTGGCTCGAGAGGAATTTAATTTTGTTTTGTATTATTTCGAATCCTATTTCGACTCCGCCACTTAAGCGGTCCAAAAATATTTGATACCTCGACAGAAGTTCGAACTCGTGTCCTTACAACTACGGGAAACTTCCCCTTGGTTGCAACACTCCAACAATCTGAGCTATGAGGCCGGTGTAATGAAACCTCTTCGACTGTGAGAGCTATTTTCCTGGAGCGTTACACATCATTGTAGGGATCCAAGATCCTTCTGAGGAGGGGGCAGACATTAAATCCTCCCCCTCCCCCTCCCCACCACACCCACACACTTTGGTTTTCGTATTTTGCATGTACAGGATGCCCCGAAAGCAACCCCCCCCCCTTTCTTTTCACCACTATTTTAAAGAAATTGAGGTGAAACTTGGAAACCGTTTTGGGGAGCCTAATACTAAGTTTAAAGCAAATGAAAATCGAAAAACTCCAAAGGTTTTTGGACTACCTACCCAATAGGGGGGTCATGGGTAGAATACATACAATTTTTCCTAAATTTTTTGCTGAGTGACACCTTATGATAAAAAATTTTCAATTCTGAAAACTATGGTGAAGACAGAATTGCGATAACCAATCTGGTTTTGGATCGGAGTTGAGGAACCATGAAAAAGCAAGATATTTTCTCAAAAGTTGGTACCTATATAAAGAAGAAATGGCACTTTTTCGTGATTCATCCAATAGTTTTGGAGAAAAGCTCTGGACGGGCGGATTTTTATTAATTCGATTTTTAGATTATATATGCATGTTGAAACGTGAACCAACAAATTTTGAAGGGGGGGGGGGGGGATAAAATTTTCCTTGGTCGATTACAAAGGTTTATTATGGAAAATAAGCCAAAATATGGAATATGTGTTGGTCGGCTCTCAATATCTGATCAGGATGGAGCTCGTTATTTCATTTTTCTCACGATCTCCCAGAGAGACTCCCTACTAAATTTCAACTTCCTTGGGTGGACAGGAGCAAATTTAGCTCACTCAGCTAACTTTCCTGTTAAATAGTGGGGGAAAATAAGGCTTGAAAACAAGACTTGAATGAGCCCAATGAGGCGGCGACTGGATGTGGATGTCCACACGCAATGAATTCCTACTCGCTCCTGCAATCATGATTTACTGGAGCACTTTCAGCATAACACAGAAGCACTGAAAGTTCAGAATTCATATTGCAGACTGTGACCGCCATAAAGACAGAAACATCAACAATAAAGCAATACAGAATACAAATAACTACAAACAATGACAAGAGCAAATGTCATTAGCATTTTTTTCAATCACCATACGAATTTTCGTGTTAAGGCCACCAATAGCACCACGTAAAAAGCAGATATTTGACCTTTCACCCCTTGAATGGTCTATAAATGTACATATTTATAAACTGTAGCAGTTATATGGAGATAGCGTATCAGGAATAAGCTCAAAAATTGCAATTAAAATCGCCCATGAATACAACAAATTGTCATGCTTCTATAACCGCTAGAACGGTTTACGACCAATTTTGTGATTTTCAGTTATTCTGCACCACTTTGGTAGTATACCACCTCGAATACCAAATAAACGCGATTGGGCGAGGCAGGTACAGATTTTGTCCAACTAAATTAGGGTTTAGAAACTTTACGAACTGGACTCAAGAAATTTTCAGCACTGACCAGGAGCTTCAGTGTGTGAGCTGCCATCACTGCAGATTAGTTCAACCCGTTCTAAGCGGTTGGGTTTGGAAAAGAAATTACAAGAACTCATCATTGACATTCATTTAGAGTTCAGACACTGAAGAACTCATTTCGAGTTTAGACACAGAAGAACAAATTTAAGGAGGTTGGAACAAAGCTATTTGGATTCCATCAAGCGGCTGAGCAACAAAAATTAGAATTCAGCATCACTGTATGGACGAATTCGTCATATATCATACAGGAGAAGTACAAGTTTTGACAAAGAAACAATGAAAGTGAAAGAACAATGGGAACGTCCGATTTGCCAAATATACGAATTTCATTTCGGATTTCTCAAAACGATTTTTAGTTCATCAAAATATAGCTGCAATCAACAGTTTTTTAAGCCTCCCACCAATGTAAGTAGTAATTGTAGCAGATAAAGTTAGATGATAACGATACGTTTCTTGATTTTCTTGAAGTTATCTAAAATGATCGGAGCCGATTAGGGAATGGGTAGGTGAGGTAGGTTGATTAAGTTCTTTGCAGCGAAAAAAAAAAACCAATCGCACGCTTTGCTGTCACTTTCTAATTAAGTAGAATCAAGTACTTCAGAAATGCAATGCCTATAAATGTGAAGGACAGGTAGAGAAGTTTTCCGAATAGTTTGAATTTGCAATTCTTGCCATCCACCGGGAAAAAGAATTTATTGACAGAACGACGAAAACGTGTTGAAGGACATTTCCACCCTGAAGATTTTCTGCAGAAAAATTGTCATTTTGGTAAGTAAATATAATAAATATGTTGAATTTATTTGTTGAATTGTGTTCTCTGTTCCATATCGTTATTTACCAACACTCATATACTGACAAAGTTTGACATGCGTGTTGGGACAGTACAATACTATGTTATGCGTCAATGATGAATGATTATTAATAAATATTATATGATAGGTGTTCTGTCCAAAATGGGCGGAGATTTATGCTAAGCCCGATTTTCAATCTTCAGATTTTCCAACTTTATAGGAATGTGATCTCAAGTGGAGTAGACCCTAATCCATCTCAGGAGTGGAGTGGTTAGGGGCAGATTTCTAATACCGTGCCTTGACCTTGCCAGGCACTGGGGAAACAGGAGTGACCAGCTCAATCACCAGAGAAATGAGAGGGGGGGCCCTAAGCCACTGCCTGAGCAACTTGTCAAAGCACCACCACTATCCACTCTTAGGCGAGGTCAAATTCATGAGGTCTGTGGCTGAAACGTACCTAACCCCTCTAGTTAGGCATGGTGAGTACTTGGATGGGTGCCTGCACAGGCCCAAAAAGTTATCACGCTTCTGCACAGCAAACCCCTCCCCACTCAAGGGGACGAGGCAATGAGCTGCTTTAAGTGAAATCATCAGAACGAATTCTGATCCTCAATTTGAAGGAGCATCGTTACATCATAAGACAAAAAACCCCAACCTGGAATGGTTGCTTACTTAACTTACTCCCTTCCGCTCAGCGGAAAATGTTTCAGGGGGAGGGAACACATCCTTTAAAAGAACCAGATCACAGGGAATGTGTCTCTACATTTGAATTTTGGTATGTGGTATGCTATATTGTATTTTGATATGTAGATCACTAGTGTAACCATCTAGAAGGTTCAGAACCAGTGCAATTCTGATGGTTGTAGGCTCGCCACAGGAAAGCCAAAAAAATTTTTTTTTTTTTTTTTTTTTCGTGATTGGATCTTGAAATCGATTGTCTATATGAAAAACTCCAAAACTAATGGAATTACTGGGACAGCCCTTTGCCCAGGCCTTTCTTGGTGTAGTTCATTGGAAGGACCAACGTTAACTTATGAACTTGACACTAGCTCGTAGTTCGGGAAGGTCAACAATCTTTGACAAACGATTGTATTTGCATGACAAGCCTACATAAAACCTAACTATCTTACAATCTGACGGCCAGCTCAGCTCCACTATGGCTGTCAGTAAGTTCCATAGCCATTGCGCATGGGCAAACATAAAATAAGCTAATTAACAAGACCTAATGGACAATTTTTTGCTCAATCGAATACCAGATTTGCTCGGCGAATACCAGATCACAGTAAGCTGCGAGTACCAGAAGGTCACAATAAGCTGCGAATACCTTTACTGCCAATAGTTAGTTTTTACTCTTACATGTAAAATACCAAGTATAGGTAAATACCAGAAGGTCACAGTTAGCTGCTGCAAGTAGCTGTACTTCCAATTCAAGCTAGACAGACGTTTTGCATTATGTTCCTGAACCCGCAAGATACCTCGTTTCAGAGCATCTTTAAAATAATCAATACTTGGAGGGCAGATATGCCGATTCATCTGGATTGAACAAAATGTGACGCATGCGTGTCAACGCATAAAAATCAATAAGACCGGGTGGTTGTGCCGGTTATTAGAAAACACAGGTATATTATAGTCGAGCAAGTTTAGACTACTGGGTAAATTAGAGTAAAATTTCATTGCCCTTTCTAGAATTCTGTCATAGGTAGGATTCCAATGATTTTAGGATATTCCAGAATGAACTGAAAGGAAAGGAAGTGGCTCCAATCATCACATATTCAACATGGCCGTTTCAAGGTTACAATGATGAAAAGTCACTATTACGCAGTGGACGGGGGGCGTTGGCTAATCATTTCAATAAATTAAAATCATTCAAGAAGCGAATAAACTACACGTAAACTGGAATGAACGTAAATAAAACTAATGCCCAAAAACAGAAATCCAACGGAAAGGTGGTGGTATCCAACGATGACACCTCATTCCATGGCATTCTTGACGGTTTCAGAATTTTTTTTGTTTTTTCAAAATTAATTTTCCAATAGGATTGCAGTGTACCTTGGGTCATCAAATTCAACAAAAGCGAAAGGCGGTCCACGGCGGTTCTTGAGGTCGACGAAAGAGACTTTTCCGAATTTGTAGAAGAGATCTTGCACGTCCTTGGTGCGTATGTCTGGGGGCAAGTTGCCGACGTAAATCCTGCATTCGTTTCTTCCGGACATGATTAGTTTTCCTTGAAAAGGTTTATTCGAAGTGGAAATAAATCGAGGATGAGGTTCCTGTGGTGATGAACGTCCTGAAAAGTAGAAGATAAATCCAATATCGGGCAAAAAATTAACCTGCGGAAAATATACCGACAACGAAGTTGAAAAACGACGACGATACGCCCCTTCGCGACGCGATTGGGTTTTGACGGGCAAAATGGCGAGCGAGTGAGCCAGGCTGCCAACATCGCATTCGATGACTACAGTGGTCATGGAACCTCAACTTTGAGTATAAACAATGTGGAGCTATTAGCAATAGTTGAGTCGTAAAACCATAGGTGCCGCTTTTGGTCACTATGGACCAGGTAAAATACGCGACTCTCAAGATGGCCAAATCAGCTGATGTCATATGAGATGTTAATCGTACATGGTTTCCTATGAATCGTATTCGAATATACAGAACTCAAAAGAAATAAGAAATCACTTTTGCTTGTAGACGCCAAAGACCCCAGATCAATCGGACAAAGTTCACATTATACCTCATGATTAGGTACCTACCTAATGGAGATGGAAACTTGGAAAGCGGTGCCTGATACTAAGTTTTTAAAAAAATCCAAAAATTTATTGGACCAACCAAAGGGGTTACTTGGATTATTGGATACTTAGAAAACAATTTTTCAATTTCTTGCAGTGACACTTGATTTAAAAGATTTTTTAGTGAAGCCAGAATTGCGATATTTTATTCTGTTCTCGGATTAGAGTCGACAACTATTTAGCACGATTCACTCTGTTTTGGCTCAAGTCGGAGCTTGATATCATTAGCCGTTCTAAAGGCCCAATCACACAGGACGCATTATAACGCGAAGTTATAGGAACGCGCGTTCCCCCGCTTCGGCGATATAGCAACGTCACATACACCGCGTTATTATTGGGCGTTAGCAGGGCGCGAGACCCAGTCTTGTCTGTGCTACTCAAGGGGTTCGCAGTTCCCAGCGTCTATAATTTATCTAATTTGTCTATAATGATTTCTGACAATGACTCTGATGAGGAAGAAGCTCTACTTCCTCTAGCGCTAGTAGATAGCAGGAATAGACGGTATTGGGTGCACCCAATCAATCAAAGGATGGAAGAGCTTGGGGAATACCACCGTCTATGTCGGGAGTTGCGCTCACATGAAGATCGTTTTGTGAACTATTTCCGCATGTCGAGACAAAATTTCGAGGACCTAAATGAACTACTAGAAGATCCAGAAGATAACCAGAAGGACCGAGGAGAACGCCCTCAGCGGTAATTTTGTACACCCGCTTGGCTGACGTCGCGTTACTGAAAGTATCGCTGAGAGGTACTGCCGTGTGTGTGACGGGGGTGATGCAATGTACCGTTGGAACGCCTAAAGTCGCGTTATAAGCGTCCTGTGTGATCGGGCCTTTAGGGTTTGAGATTGAAAAATAAAAAATAAAATACCTACACTTAGCTAACTAGTTTTACTCTTAAAAACACATAAAATTTATCATACCAAATGAACTCAAGTTTGTGAGTTAAAGTGTTAAACTTGGTTATAACGGGGTTCGGGAGATATGCAAATGTTACCATAAGATTCAGCATAAAAAAATACGTAGAAACCGAACCCGTATTTTCATTGAAGGTAATTTTTCAAAAAAACCCTTGATTTCGTTGAAAAAAAAAAGTTGTTCAACATTGAAACACAGTTTTCTCTCTCCCCTAAGTAGCAAAGGTGAGATTTTGGCGCTGTTTTTCCCGTCTGCGGGGGTAAAATCCAATAAAAGACTTCCGAGCTATAGCACTCCGAATTTAGACTGATTTTTCAAGATTTTTTGTCTAATTCAACTTTCAGCTGGACTTCTCCCCCATTAAACCTGCTTACAAAATTTTGAAGTTGTATCAGTTGTAGGTAATTTAACGCTCTTTCCAAAGGTGTACTCATTTTTTTAATTTCTACAGTTATTTGAGGGAGTTATGGTTATTTTAGTAATATGAGGTTGAAAACACGAAAAAAAATCTTAAAAGTGAAATCACTCGGAAACGAAGCCTCTAAAAAGAAAAGTCTTCGAGGCACTTTTTGTGGCAAATTATTTGTAGAATCGATCCCAGGATTTTTTACCATTACGTTTGTTACACCCTGTATACATATTAAAAGTGTTGAAACTCCAGATATCGTTTCAGAATGCCTCAAAACGGATTTCCATGAAATTCGCTAAAATCATTAGAATTATGGTGGGGTATGGAAATGAAAAATAAAAGCATATATGTAGGTAGTACTAAATCAGAATTTAATCACCATTAAATTAAGAAAAAACCACTTAGTGAACGTGGTCTTGAAATATGATCAGGTTTATACAATAAACGTCATATACTATTTAAAATATCTCATTTACATCTATATTTAAAACAATAAATACTTAATATCATCAAGGAAATCAGTGATGGAAAAGTTTGAAGAAACTTTTTATAACGATAAACGAACGCCACAGGCTATACTACCTACAATCCCGATAAAAAGTTGTTATGTAAGTTACCTGCACAAAAGTTTGTTGGAACTATACTTCAATATATCAATGCACGGCGTAGATTCTTGTTAAATCAAGTTTTAAGAATTGAATTCTTAGTTGTGTTTAGAGCTCTGTCTCAAGATGGAACAAATTCTCTGCCTTATGGACGAACGGTATCCAATTTCAACCAGAGTTGGTGGTGTGGAAGAAAAAATACAATAACGTTTTCGTTTCAAATCCAATAAATCAGATAGGCACGAATTTATGAAAGAAATGGGTAAACTAGAACTGTACAATGGTCTTGTCTAAAACCACCGAAAAAAATGAAAGGATTGTACGTGTTTAGTGGTCAACAATGAGGTACACAGTTCGAATTCCAAGCGTGACGTTAGCGTTACTTTTTCTTCCTGTCGGCAGAACATTTCGGACAAAACCATTTCCCTTTGGGCTTCGTAGTCAGAGATACGCAGGCGAAATGGAACCACTCGATAGGGCACTGAAATAAACAAAATTGTGTCAGTACAGACTATTGTAGTCAAACGACCTGTAAGAACAAAAAAATGTGAGTAAAATAGTGGAAAAGAAATAAAAATTAGTTACACTGTGAAAAACATGAAAGGTTAGATATCTGAAGGAAGGGGTGTGAGAGGAACAGAAGAACATGGATTAGTTAACAACCGAAATCAACGAATGTCACGAAAATATCAAGAAAGTATGTGTAGGAGCCAGGAGGATCCGAGTTCTGGTTGTTTTCTTCTCATTTTTTCTTTGATAAGTGCTTATTATTATTATGTATTTGTATTAATCCGGCCTCGACCTTTTGACGCTCTGCCTTCGCATCTACGCTCCGCTTGGATCACTCGTCGCTACTATCTCTGCTATCAGTCAGTAACAATCGAATCTCGAAGGAGAAAATGCCCCTGTGAATCCGCTTAGATTCGTTCCGTCACTGATCTTCAGTTAGGTCAGGGTACCCTGCTTCACACCGCTTTAAACTTATATAGGGGGGGCGTGAAAGTTTGTGCTGCTTACAATATCTGCTGGGCCGTTGTAGCGAATTTCATCCGGTTCATTGAATTCGGAGCTATACAATCCAAGAGGAACATCAAGACGGACATCCATATTGGTCTCCAACTCCAAGGTCGGACTGTATCATGCATTTTCATAATACCATAACTTACTAATATTCCACTGCACCATAATCAACACATACATTAATATAATCCATGTATAATTCTCGGAGCTCCGTAGGTCCTATCCTAGGATTCATTATTCTTTTGTTTTCTTCTTCATTGAATAAATTTATATTTCTATCCTGTTCAATCATCAATGCGTTGTGCGTTATTTGCGCCACGATCATTATTTATCCAAATTTGAACGTTTGATTCAAACAGTATGTACTGTTTGTTTTTCTAATTACAAAGTATGGAGGGGCTCTAATCAGCTGAGGGACTTATGAGGCTAATTCCTGGTTTTGCAGTTCGACAGACGGAGTGATTTTTGGTGACAAGTGATGTATGTCAAAACATGTAGTGATGAATTTTGTATTTTAAGAACCTGTCCATTCAGAAATCTGCAAATTTGACAATATTTTCATAGCGACACCACAAATCAACTTTTCCTTTTTACAGCACGCACTAAATTTTATGTCCTTAAATTAAAGTGGTTCTTCATGTTGCAATTATACTCTACTACACCAAGGGAAGCGCCAGTCCAAAGTTGATCTTGAGTTGATAGAAACAAACTGTAGCTTATTTAGCTGATCAGATTGGTTCCTCAAGTTAGAAGAGAGGAGTGGGAACATGGAAGATTTGATTCTCGGATCCAAAGTCGCTGGGACTCGTCGGATCATGGCCAGATAGGGTCATTGGAGTGACCTGTGCAACCTGCATGCCATGAAAACTGCCATCTCCACACGTGTGGCAAATAGCTTATCCCTGCGGTGGATTGCATCTCAGTGGGCCTCAAACTCTTGCAAGAATAAAAAGTTTTTCTACCTTCAGTAGAGGGGGGGTATACAGAACTATATACTGATAGATGGAATTAGGTACAGAGTGGGACTCACATCTGGGTTGTCACAGCCGATCATCTCACCGTACGAGACCTGGTGACAGAGGCAGTAGGTTGGCTCGTTGGGGTCGACAGGCATATCCAGGACCTCACTGCCTGGGAGGGGTAGGCCTGGCAGGGGTGAGTCACCCGACGACAGACCCCCGGAGACTTTATCGCTGCTTACCTTGTCCCCTTTGCCTCCAACTACAACAAAACCGATCTTTGACGCCACTGAATTTTACAGAGGTATATTATTCTTATTACACAGTAATTATAAATTATTATTCTGATCATACTATGCTATTATAGGATATAGATATATTCCGATAGAATTTTATAATGCAAAATGCATTGCATTTTAACGAAGTCTCTAAAGGAACAAGGGGCGTTCGCCGTACCTACCTCCTGACTAAAAGCCTGATTCTGACATCCTCAAAACATCTTCCAAGTTGGTAGTGGCACATAACTTCCTCATATCCATTAATCCGATAGAACATTGAAATTATAAATAATAATAAAATACGAACCATAATCCCTGAAATTATGATCTAAATCAGATGAAAATTGTAGAAGTCATTCTTGCAACAAAGATTAGAGATTCGCACATGCGCAGCAACTACTAATGGTTCGATTGTGATGAAATTCATGAGGGATAATCAAAAGGCCATTCCCCAACTAACCTTCAAATTTGAGTGAGATTGGATGAATAGGCCGTGAGAAAACGACTTGATGGATTTTATGTTTGAGCATGCGCAGTGAAAACTACCAATTTCTGGATGATGAAATTCAAGGGGGACCATCCTAAACTTGTCTGCTCATCTTCAGAAAATTTCATCAAAATCAAACTGAAACTGCAGAAATTATGCGTTTTGCAAGGATTTCACATTCGCGCATGTGAAGCAGCTAGTAACTAACGTACGATCGAGATGAAATTGATATGAGATGATTGTCACAATAGACCAATAGTGGTATCCGTAACCAGGGGCTCGTACCCCCCCCCCCCCCCCCCCAAAATGATCAACTCAGACTCAGTTCGTTGGCCAGCACTTTTTGAGGACATTAAATTGGTCGAAAAATGTACTAAAAAAAAAATTACTAAAAACGGCTAAAAATCGGTACATTTATATTTGGGTAGAATATTACTCAAATAAGGTTTATTAACTATAAAGTAGAACATTAAAAATTTTAAGAACAAAATTATGCTGAAAAATGTACTTGAAATTCATTAAAATGTGCTAAAAAATCGATAAAAACTGCAAAAAAAGCTAAAAATTCAAAACCTCTATTTGAATAGGACATTATTATTTGGAATACGTTTTTTGTCATACAATTAATTACTAACAATTTCCTTGCACTCAAAAGCTCAAATTTCAAAACAATTCAACATTACACAATACGATAATTTACGAAAATTCGCTCATACGATCATGCTGCATCACTGGAACTTTTTTTTTTTTTTTTTAAACATCGTGTGCTGCATTGTCAAAATATGAAATTCTGGCTCTTCTTCGCCTCTGATTAAGATTACGGTGACTTCAGTGATGATTAGGATACAGTGTATCAATTTTAAGAACCTCAATCATGACATCTGAAGTGCTTAAATTCAAACAATACTGTGAAGCTATGACCCTTAAGGTGCGAATAAAACCATTACATTTTTAAAAAATTTAAAAAAGTGTTCAATACGTACCCTTCTTTTTCTTTTTGGCACTTTTGACGACAGCTTCGTCCTCTTCGGTCTCCCCTCTCTTTTTCTTCTCTTTCTCTTTATTCTTTTTCCGACCTCCTGCAATCATGAAAAATTTTCCTGCAATGGGAAAAATTATATGATACTGGATGGCACTAACTACGATGCTAGATAAATATTGTCACGTATGGGACGTAGAGCTCCAGTTTGCCCTCTCAATTCAATGGGGCCTCGAACTAACAAGATCCACCTATAGGAGCGCAAGGGGGGCAGTGCTCTAAAGAAAAAGGTCGTTGACATGATTTTCCCCTTGTCAGCGCCTAACGTCACCCCATTTCACTCTACAATTCTTTCCCCACACTACCAACCTCATCAATCCTTTCCAAAAATGAAAATTATACTATTAATAAATTGATAATATATAATAAAGAAACACATTCAAACAATAAAAACGGTAAAATAAACAAAAAACGGTAGGTAGGTACCTACAGCACGTGAACAACCACACTGACATCCACAGAGGTCCTCGACAACAAAATTGGCAAACCAAATCTATAAGGCATGTACATTATTAGGCATAAATTAATTTAATAATTAATTTTAATTAATTTATTTATTATTAGTTCATCACGATGGTTATGTACTGCGGGTTTGGGGTGGGGGGGGGGGGGGATATGTTGTATGTGTAGGGAGGTAACGTGGATTTCCCAAGGGATGAAACTTTAAAGAAAACAGTGGATTGTTGCAATCCAGCGGGAAAAGAATTTGGCGATTGAAAATTTACCCTGACAATTTCATGCAGGAAAGTTATAATACAGGTAAGAGCATACGTAATCGTTTTTGTACTACATAGTAAGTACATACAGGGACTTATTACACGCATAGATGCTAATGTGGGAGAGGCATACTTGCGCTTTAGTAGGTAGTCTACAGGTAGGTAATTAGACGGAAGTGTGTCCAGGTGTAATAGGGTTGCCAGACATAGGTACTATAATTTATAGTATCATATTATCTTTTTGGAAAATACTATATACCATATAAAAAATATATAGTATAAAAAAAACTATATTATTGAGCTTTTGAAAAATCTAACTTTATTATTGAGATTACTGTTTTCATAGTAGAAGTTTTCACAACCCCACCCTTTTTCTTCAGCTTTTTTTAGCTGCTCTTAATAGCTAATATATCCATGTTCCAAAGATTTCCCTATGTCTGTAATTATGAAACATTTTTTAATAATTCCAATGAAGTCCAATGTTTAGCTTTTTTTAGACATTACTATTGCCTGTCATATCAAGGGATTGATAACAATACAGTTCTGTGATGCCCAAACGGAGACTGTCAACAAATCATTAATGAACTTATTGATAACAACAACTAATACAAGACGAAACTCACGTTTTTGTGTGGTAGTCGTCTGTTCTTCTTGTGCCCTGGAGGATGTGAGAGCTTTGTCTTGTATCTCTGACTCGAACCTCGCCAAATCGGAATCCAGCCGCCTGATGTGTTTGTCGACCTGATAAATTTTTAAAAGAATCAGAAACACGCCATGAACATAGCAGCTATTGAACGCAAATACTATGAGGTTTTCCTTAAGAATTCAGTCGTTGCTCAGAACCGTGCAATGGATTCTCCTAGTCGCTCTGATTCTAATTTTATATAGCACCTCCTTCAACACGTTTTTGGCCTATAATTCACGTATCCTTCTCACTGTGAAAAATTCATAACTATATGTGTAAATAAACAAATAGTGCGCAAGTTGCAAATTTGTGTAAATAGTTACTTGTATTTCTTACCAATTCGTAAGTTTGGATAGCTAACTGGACTTTATCATCTCCGTATTCCTTGGCCTTGTTGAACTGCTGTTGAATTTTAGTCATGACCTTGAAAAAAAAATTCATATATATATATATATATTTATATATAACTAAAATGTATGCGTCGTTTGTACTTGATGATGTTTACATTGAAACATGCAGTTTAGTAATCTATATCTATATACATAAAGATTAATGTATCTGACGAGTATACTATACGACAGGGTGTCTAAAATTTAATCGACCAGCCATTTATCAATTTTATTTGTGAAGATATTAAAAAAAACGTCAAACGGTAGGTCCTCTTCATTTTATAAACACTATTCAATGGTGAGATTGGATTTTGGTTATCACGCGCCGTAGTGGTGCTATAACCCATAAATCGCGTTTTTCAAATGGGAACTCCCATTTTGTATAGCAGATTAAAAATCTGCATAAAGTATTATGAAAAAATGATCCATCGATGATTTCGTGAGAAATCAAAATCGTATAGAATTGTGTGCATCGTGGGAAACCTTTATAAAAACGGTAAAAATGGAGTTTTCGTGATATAATAGTTCATACTTTTGACTGCTCAGCCCAAATTGAGTGAATGTTCGACACTAATGTAACTACAATTTGAGGCAATCAATTTTTTTTCAAATGTCGAAATTTGAAAAATTAGATAAGTACTTTTTACAATTTTTAAATAAAAAACTGAATTTATACTGGAAAGATCAGGATTTTTACTGTCAAAAACACTAGCCACAAGATTTATTTGGTTGCAAAGAAAGGGCGTTAACAGCCACTGAAATAGACTGTTACTGTCGGTTTCTGTGAAGTTGGCCTGTGGAAGAGCCAAAAATAATTTTACAGGCCTGTCATTTGGGGAGGGGGGGGGGGGGGGATTACTTCAAATAGTTACGTGAGAAAAAGGTCAATTTCGGAGAGGATTTACTTTTTGAGCTTCTTGTTTGACGTGGAATGCCCCAATTATCAGAAGTCCTTAGGGCCCATTTCGAAGATTGCATACAGAGGGTGCATACAATATTTTGGGTAGTAGAACATACAGAAAAACATTGAAATAGGCAATAGGTTCATCATAAGGTCCCCTTTGTCGCTAAGCGAGTTGTTAAATGAGTTCATGTTCAAATAATATATAAATCAAATGGAGAGTTGAAAAAGAGCCAAGACGAGGAGGGGGCTCCAAGGAGAGACCCTCAAAATGAGGAGACAAAAAAGGTAAGGGATGGGGAGGGAAGGTAAGGGATGGTGGGGGGCACGCAGTGCGACTGCAGGGGGCAGAAGTCAGTAGAGGCACTGGTAAGTACCTACCATCCATAATAGACCATGGACCGAACCATGGTTCCTACATACCTTTATTATAAATAATATAAGCGTGGACCGAACCACGTGTTTATACCTACATGATTTTAAAGTGGAGCGAGCCACGTACTTATAAAATTATTTTATCGTGGAACGAACCACGTATAATACTTATTTTACTGTGGAACTAACCACGTATAATACATATTTTACCGTGGAACAAACCACGTATGTGTAATACATGTTTTGCGGTGGAACGAACCACCTATTCATAAGAACCTATATTGACCGTGGCCATAGACCACAAAGTCCTTTAGCTGGAGGTTGCGGACACCTAGGAAAGGTGTTGATGAAGAGGGTGTCATGAAGGGACTAATATTCATACAAATATGATATTGGATCGACCCAATAATCCAAATATTTAAAGTGGGTATAACAATACACTATCAAAATGGTTGTGAATATGGAAAGGCCAGTCCTCCACTTAAATTCTCACACTTGCCCTGTAAGCAGCTTTTCCAACCGCATAAATGTCTACATTTGCCCTCAGTTTGTGTATACGCTTTTCTGTCATTAGATCAACACTTTCCTTGGAACCTTTTTGAGCATTCTTTATTTTTCTCGATAGCAGGGCACAGTGAGTGCACACATCAGAGGCTGGGGACTTGAACCCCAGATTGAATCTGTTGTTAAAAATGAACCGAAACATTGAATATTCTCGAGATTCACACAGGATGATATTAATTTATATATCTACGAAATAAGGATTTTCGACACCCTTGTTAGTTTATCGTATGTTCTATAAAAATATTTATCACCTCTTTCTTCCGGTCGGAACTCATATTTTTGACGCTGCCCATGAATTCGTCGGCCATAGCGTCTATCTGTCGCATGACGGCCTGCGCTCGGGTGTCCAATTCTTGCATCAGCTTGAAGTTTCTTTGGAGCTCGACCGGCAAGTGCTCCAAACCTAAGAACGGTAACGAATAGAATAGAAACATTTCATTTACAATCAATTTCAGATAAGTAACTACATAAAATAATTCGCAATATGTACCTACAACAAGTTCCAGTCATGCAGCATGACCGTATGAGCGAATTTTAGAAAATTATCGTATTATTCTATGTCGCATTGTTTCGAGAATTAAGCACTTTAGTGAAAAGAAATTTTGAACTACCATTTTTTTTTTTTTTTCTAAGGAAAAAACTTGCTATGAATAATATTCTTTGATTCAAACAAGATTTTGGGTGTTAACGAATTTTCTTACAAAATGAAGCTAAATTGCAATGGCTCACAAATTTTTTAAATCGAAATGTTTGAAAATCTTCTGTTTTGAGGCATTCTGAAACGTTCCCTGAAGTTATCAAGAAGGAAAGGAAGGAAGGTCAGAACGATAACATAACCTTTCATACAAATAATTTAATAACTAGGGTTACCCATTGCTCTGAAAATGTTGCGTTTGTTCTTTTTGAATTCAACTAGAACGTTCTGAGGGTTTCACACTCACTTTTCTATGACGAGTAATTGCTTTTAAAGATTTTTCAGATTTAGTAAAATGTGACATCACGCTGCAGAGGAGGGGTTGTTAACAATGACGTAGCTTTTTGTCAAAACTCTGAAAAATCATAGACAGAAAACTACTCATCGTAGAAGAGTGCAGTTGGTGTTTGTATTTTTAGAATGTCATCTGATTTCAATGAAAAAAAAAAAAAAATACAAGATTATATTTTTTGCTCATTGCTCGATGGTTATCTACATGCCTAGATGGTTGCGAATACCCATCTTGGAAGACCACGTCACGCCACTGGACACACTATTCATTCCCAAAATTTGAGGGTGCCAATATCGGCACTCAGAGATTATGTAACGCAAGGCACTACACAGTACCTACGGAGCACTGAAGCACATAGCTACCTAGTAGAAGTATGTTGTATTAACCTGTGTTTTTGACTGAAGTTTAATATTTAGAGCAAACATATTGTTTTGCCATTTCATTAATGAACCAATAGAAGTTTGTAAGAAGCTTACTGTCAAGGAAATGCTCCAGGTATAATGCGGAGGTCATCTTTGTTCCCACTTCAAGGGTTCTCGTATTTTAAGAAAACCAATCTACGGCTGTAAGGCTTCTGAACCCATGAAAATAAAAGGACGCAAGGAATACTGAGAAATACTAGAACTACTGAGACTAATACTAAAAACCAAACTAATGACGAAAATAAGGTTGATATCTGAGTAAAGTAACCTTCTTCGCGCTACAACTTCAAGTAACCAACGGGGAGGTAACAATGATATCCGTTTCTTCTTCGTCTTCCGCTCTTGGTCTTGGCCGTAAAGATCACACTCGTGTAGCCAATGAGATGTTTGTTTGCGATCAATGAGTGGTAGTCCAATCTTCTTGTAGTGGTTGAAGATTTAAGTGGAGGAGGAAGGATTAGCCGTTGGATGATTAGGATTGCTAGATTTTGATTTGTAATATTTAATTTAGTTAATGAAACAGTTGCGTATTATTACAGGCTCGCTTATGGAATTCATGAATGGCTGAATCACCCATTGGCGCTCCGCTTCGGATGGGGTTTACTATCAGAGTAACAGAACACTTAAACTGCGGCTGCGAGTTAAATGTAGCTGTTCATTCCATGCAGTTTTATTAAGAGTATTGCAACTAGGTTCTTGCCTATCACAGTCAAAACTGTGAAATATTTAGTTAATAAAATATTCAGTGACTTTGCTCAAAAAAATTTAGTAGGTACCTACCTAATACAAATCTTTAAAAAGATACAGTGGTTCTACGTTTTCTATTCATGGCTCCTGTCTTCAAAGAGTTCACGATCCCGATATGGTTGACTCGAGATCAAGTTTGAACTCCTCGATTTTATTAATACCATCAGAACTACATAACTAAACTTGGCGTTCATGAGCACCGTAATACCCCCCACCACCAGGCTCCTTATAAACCATAATCGGCCTCCGTTTAATAAACCGGCCTCCTTATAAACCATAATCGGCCTCCGTATAATAATCAGCCTTCGTATATTGAAACAAGCCCACGTAATAGATATGACTGATGTTTATATAATATAGTTTTTTGGTCTCGATGCTCGCATCTCAAAAATAAAAAAAATATCCTAAATCAATCCTTTTAGAGAAATACAGATTAGTTGGACACAGATCAGATTTACGCCTAAAATGATGTTACGGAGGTCTAATATGAAGAAGAATTGGATCTAGATGGCACTGGTGATGGGGGGTTGGACGCGCTGTTGAACGTCTAGTCATAAAGGCTGCTACACACGTTCCTTTCCTACCTCCTCAAAAAGGAGCCACGCCCACGAAGGAGGTAGTGAAGGAACGTGTGTAGCCATGAAGGAGGGAGGAAAGTAGGAAGCTCCTACGTAGGAAGAAAGGAAGCTCCAGCCCGTCCTACCTTCCTACGTAGGAGCTTCCCCCACTCTTTCAACCTCCACGGAGGAGCGTGTGGAGGCATTTTTGCTTTCCTTCCTTCCTACTTTTCCCTGTTTTCCCCGCCATGTGTACCAACTCCTGTTATCATCTGTTATCAATCATCCAGTGGCTGAATGTGGTCCTGTGCAAATACAAAGCCACAACTACCACAACTTCCTCTTTTTCCTTGGTCTCTGTGTAGTACTTACTACCTCGAGTGCAACCAGAGTTTGGGGAAATTGTCAAGAGACATCAGGGAAAAATGTAGCAAAAATAAAATTGAAGCTTAAAATATAAAATTGAAATCAGTAAATCGTAATAAAAAAGGCGCTTAGAACTGGCAACGTGATAACAGTTTGATAACCGCCAGTGCTGTTGACCAAAGAACCAGGAATTTCAATACAAAAAGGGAAATTTTCCCCACAATTAGGGGAATTCCCCGCGATGGGTCACACTGAATGACCGTGGGAAGGAAGTAAAAGGGTGGGAGGGACAACAAGCGTAGCAGTAGGAGGAAGGAGGAAAAATGAATGAGCGTCTGTAAGAAACATCCTATTTGAGGAGGGTAGGAGGTAGGAAGGTAGGAAAGGAACGTGTGTAGCGGCCTTAACTAATCTCGTTATCCAAGCGGCTCGGTAGGTACCTATCGTTATCTGTGTTCCCACCTAGGACGCAATGCATCCCTTTCCGATTCCGCTGGTTGCCTTTGGCGAGCACGGACCATTTACAGTCTACCCGACTATTTTCACAGCATTCAAGGTTGTACCTTTTTATTTTACCCTTATTTTTACAATCTCTAAATTAGTTTTATAATTTATATCTCATTCTCTGTTTTCGTTTTTCTGTTGTTTCGCCATTCTCTTAGTTTATCCTTTTGTGCTTCCCTTTCTTATAGGTTATTTGGTTCCACGTGGTTTTTAACTTTTCGATTTAGTTTTTTCTTTCCCGTTTAACCCATCCCAGTAACTTCATACCCATATTAGTTCCTTTTTTTCCCTTTCATTCTATCATTTATTAATTTCCTCTCAAAGTAAAGGCCCCTGTCTTTAGACAGGGAGCCCCATTAAATTCATATCTCCCTCCCACATGGTGGGTAGGAAAAAAGTCCCTCCGGGGACACAAAAACCCTTAGTGGAGGGCGCGGGAAATGATATCCCCGACTCCGAAGCACGCCAGGCACCCTCGGGTGCACTCGCGGCGGAGGACGAGGGGGTATACAGTACCCAACCCCATCCTCTCAATCAGGGCAATCAAGCCCTTCCTATACAGGAGGTTACCAGAGAAGTCACCCCTGGTATGATGTCCAGTGGATTCGCGCCCTCGGGTAGCGCACCATTGGCGTCATCGGATGGGGCAGACACAGGTGCCTCCTGTTCCACTAATTCAGGAAACCCCCCTCTAGGATTCCTGTTTTCCCAATCCTATGTCGCTAAATCGGGATTATCTAAAAACGCACAAAAGTTACGTAAACGGAGGTATAAGATCGCCCAATACAAGGCTAATGCCCCCTCCGTAAATTCACGCCTCGGCGCCTTAGGTCCCTCCGGGGAACCTTCTGCTATCAAGGAACCCTCTTCGGAGGCCCCTCCCTTAGACAAACGCGCTAAAAGCGCTAGCGAGGATGCTGAACAAGTCAGCAAAAAACCCTCAGCTATGGACCTTAAGGTAGTTATCACAAAAATAGATGATAGTCGTATATCCGCCGAGGAAGCCGATATTATTGAAAAACACCTCATTATGGAGGGATGTTTATTACAATCAGTTTTACCTGATTCTTCTCCCCTTTTTAGAGTGAGTTGGTGCGGTTTGACGCAGGATAGCACTTGGTATCTTATAACCTGTGCTAACAGCTATACCGTTGAGGTTATCACCTCAGGTATGGCTGAGAAATGGGAAGGGAGCGGTGTCCGGGTTAGGAAATACCTAGACATGCCAAAACCATGCCAAATCTCCGCCTACATTCCTAGGGTGGTTTTCGATAAAGAGGACATGCTCTTTGTCCTTAAGGCACAAAACAAAGGCCTTGGCCTCCACTTTGACCAGTGGAACATTAGAATTTGGGATAGAAAACCCACTGGAGGTGTCTACCTTAAAGTAGACGTACCTGAAGATGATGGCAAAATAGTACAAACCATCAAATGTCTAGGCGTTGGATCTAGAGTGCAGGACTTCAAAGTGTCCTGGGAAAGAGCGGTTGATACTGATATGGAGGTTGATCCTCCTGCTCCCGCTCCTCCTCTTCCACCCTCTGGTGGATCAAAAGTCGGAGGGGGTGGAGGGTTGCCTCCTCGGGAAGGCTCCCCTTCTAGTAAGGGGAGAACCCCGAGAGCCCCTGGCGGCCCCCCATCTCTCTCATCATGGCCATCCCTTGAGGAGGCCATGAGACCTACTAAGCCTCCCTCCTCCACTCCCAAACGAGGACGTGAGGCTACTAAGTCACTCCTTACCCCCCCTGATAAAAGACAGGGTATGGAGTGTAGCTTGATAGGGGCCCAAGTTGAACTCCCCTTCAGGGAAACCCCTCCTGATGCCCCTTTAGATGCTACTCATCACAATTCTCCGATAGAGT
This sequence comes from Adelphocoris suturalis, assembly GCA_030762985.1. Lineage (NCBI taxonomy): Eukaryota > Metazoa > Arthropoda > Insecta > Hemiptera > Miridae > Adelphocoris > Adelphocoris suturalis. The sequence goes on from CM061042.1 coordinate 37,344,611, forward strand.
CGGATGACTCCGCCTCATCAGGGTCTACCCAGTCCCTGGTGACAGTGAGTAATCGGACTCTGTCGGATATAGAAGAGGACCTTCTGTCCTAAAAGTTAATGGGCTTCACCCATTCCAATAACAAAATTTAATTGTTTTTTCTCATTTTTCTTTTCTTCACAAGAAAATAAAAATATAAAATTACTTAACGTAAATTTCAAAACTTCAGGTAAATACTCCTTTCGTTTCTCTTCAATAAATTCAATAAATTAAAATGAAAATGAAAGTATGTCAAATAAATTTACAACATTCAAAGACTGCTACTGACGACATTATGCAATACGTCACCCAAAACAACATTGACATTGTTCTTATTCAAGAACCTCATGTATTTAAGCATAGAGTAAGAGGTCTAAACCTCAATACACATGATCTTATCTATACCTATTCAGACGGTATTATACCTCGTTCTTGTATTCTTGTCCACAGAAAGTGGGGGGCAACTCCCATTTCCTGGAACAACAACAGGGACTCTACATCTGCTCTCATCTCTACGACGAATAGAGATGGCAGTGTGAGAAGCACTGTCTTCACCTCCGTCTACTGCCCTGGGGACCGACGGACGCTAGTACCCCTCTCCCTGGAGGAACTCACAGCCTGGAGTCAGGCCAACAACCACCACAGCGTCATCGGCGCTGATTCCAACGCCCACTCCACCACATGGGGTGAAAGGTACACGGACACTCATGGTGAGGCATTTCAAGATTTCATACTTTCAAACAATCTTAACATTTTGAATGTAGGAGACACTCATACATTTAGCGGGGGTAGAGGGTCTTCCATAATAGACATTTCCCTCGCCTCAGTAGGTATTCATAACCAAATTCACCACTGGACAGTCAGACCAGACACAATCTTGTCCGACCACCGGTTAATCACGTTTGAGATCGATTTTCCAAAACCACCTATTATAACAGTACAAAATCCCCGCAAAACAGACTGGGAGTTATTTGAAAATAAACTTAGGGAATTATTATCCTCCTTAGCTTGGGACATAAACAACAAAAACTCCCTAGCTCAATCCACTAAGCTTTTAGTAGAACATATAAACACCGCTTTTAACACCGCCTGTCCTCCCAAACTGGTAAAGGCTAAAAACAAGCCTTGGTGGACAGGTGAGTTAAAAACTGCGCGTCGGGAATGTAGACGCTAACAAAGAAAGGCAAGGCGCACTAAGACACAACCCGATAGGGATGCCTTCCACCTAAGTAGGTCAAAATACAGAACCCTCCTCAACCTAAACAAAAGGAAAAGCTGGAAAGAGTTCTGTAAAACAATAGAAACTACTAAAGACTCTGCTAGAATCTTTAAAATACTTCAAGATGAATTTTTTCCTAAGTTAGGACTATTAAGACACCCGAGTGGCAATTTTGCCACCAATGAATCAGAAGCTTTAGACATACTTGCCTCTACTCACTTCCCCAACTCTATACCCTATAGCGAGGGAGATACAACCACTGACTACCTCAGTTACAACCATGATTCAGACTCTTTCAGTAGAAGAATCATCACCCACGAGAAGGTAAAATGGGCCACCTTCTCGATGAAACCATACAAAGCATGCGGAGGCGACGGCATACGTGTCGTATGCCTACAAAAGTCCTACTCTCTTCTCGAGAAATATCTCATAGACATCTTGAGAGGCATGCTACGTTGGGGTTTTGTTCCCCCTTCCCTTCTGGAAACAAGGGTCATCTTCATCCCTAAAGCTAGTAGACCTGATCTCACAGATCCGAAATCAGTCAGACCTATCAGCCTATGCTCTGTTATCATTAAGATTTTAGAGAAAATATTAGATAGATACATTCGGGACTCTATCTTAAATTCTAGACACCTAAACCACCATCAATACGCTTACATGGAAGGTAAATCTGTCGAAGGGGCTCTACACAATTTAGTAGGCCTCATAGAAAAAACCATATTCACCGGTGATTGTGCCACGGCAATATTTTTCGACATTGGCGGAGCCTTCGATAATTTGTCGTGGCCAGCAATACAGCTAGGGCTCGAAACCAGAGGAGTTGACTCCCCAATAATCCACTGGTGTAAATCGTATCTATTAAATAGAATGATCACCTGCTCTCTAGGTAATACTTCCAAAAGATATAAAGTTCAAAGAGGCACTCCACAAGGGGGATCACTGTCTCCCCTCCTTTGGTGCCTAGTAGTTGACGACTTATTGAATGCGTTGCTCACTCTCTGCCATCATGCACAATTTTTTGCGGATGACGGGGTTGTCCTAATCAGGGGCTCAAACCCGACGGATATCACGAGAAATGCCAACACCATACTGAGACTCCTTGAACAATGGTGTAGAAATAAGGGACTATTCATTAATCCCAATAAAATTGAAATCATCACTTTCTCAAGGAAACGACGTCCCCCACAAATAACAGGACTGTCATACCTAAACACTAACCTCTCACCCTCCAGTAAGGTGAAGTACCTCGGTATTATACTGGATTCCAAACTCAATTGGAAACCACATATTGAATGGAAGGTCAAAAAAATCACCAATAGTCTTTTCTGTGCGAGGAGAGCGATTGGAAAAAAGTGGGGACTTACCCCCAAAATAGCCCACTGGATTTACCAAGCCATCATCCTACCTAGACTCCTATTTGGGGTGGTGGTGTGGTGGCCGGGCATTAAAAACAGCAAAATCCTGGGCAAAATCGAAAGATTAGCCTGCATGCTTATCAGTGGAGCTTTCCGCACTACCCCAACTAGGGGCATTCAAATTATCCTTGGACTAGCACCACTGGATACTCTCGCAATGGTCTTTTCCATGCAAGCCGTGGTTAGGTTGAATATTTTGGGAGAATGGGTGCATGACACAAGTCATCTCTCTCACTACACACAAGTAGGACACACCTACATCAAACAAGCTACTAATGCTTATGCACCAGAAACCCTCATGCCCTCTGATGAAATGAAGAGGAGATTTTTCTGGAACTTGAAATCCTCCTTTGAAATAAAAGACAGAAATGAGTGGAACAATCAACAAACCCCTGTTGACACTATAGACACCATACATTGCTACACCGATGGTTCTAAGATAGACAGGGAATCTGAACCTTCCTCTGGTGCTGGTGTTTTCATTCCCAGCCTCCAAGTGGCACATTCTTATAGCCTCGATAAATATGCGACTGTATTTCAATCAGAAATATATGCTATCAATAAGTGCCTGGTCACCTTACATAACCACAACACTTCTAACAAAAACATTCACATTTTTACCGATAGTCAGGCCAGCATCAAAGCACTCCTGAACCCCCTTACGACCTCAAAACTGGTCTGGGAAACAAAGCAACACATCAACAACCTGTTTCTTAGTAACAACAGAATATCCATAAAATGGATTCCTGGTCATGAGAACTACGAAGGCAATGTTAATGCGGACGGCTTAGCGCGGGCTGGCTCGGGACAACAGTTTCTCGGACCATCTCCTGCCATCTGCATTTCCAAAAATGCCTGTAAAGCAAAAATTAAAAACTGGGTCACACAAGACCTCGACATTCTCTGGAGCAAGGAAACTGCTAGATATAGACAAACCAGAATGCTCGTTACTTCTTCCGATCCCAAACGAGCACGCTGGCTTCTAAGCAAAAGTAGAAATTCTATTAGAACCATGATTGGGATCCTCACCGGACATTATGATTTCCGCAGGATGCTAAATATTATAGATAACAATATCTCACCTATGTGCCCCTGCGGACTCGAGGAAGATTCCGCAGAGCACTTTCTTTGTAGATGCGACCGGTACTGGAGATCCAGAACGGAGGCATTTGGGCATCATATCATTGAACGGGCTTCCCTCAGAGACATTGAGTGGAAAAGAATCAAAAAGTTTGCTGATCTAAGCAAAAGGTTTGCTTGCGACGACTCCAACTCGGGGTAACCTGCGGAATCCTCTTTTAAATTAAAGGGGCCTCATTTTGAGGGAGAGTATAAGCCGTTCATGGTGCCTGAAACTCTTTTCCAATGGAAACCCCGAGCAGTGAGTGAGTGAGTGAGTGAGCATCCCTTTCCACAACCCCCCCCCCCCCCCCCATCTGAAAATTTTAAATTGTTGAATTTACTCTCTCTTGAGCAAAACTACTCAGAAAATGTTTATCAACTATGAAGGTATCAATAAAACTGATTTAAAAAAGGTGAAAATCCGAAAATGTGTTTGAATTGGAATCCTATTCAATTATAATAATTTCTGTGCACACCAAGTACAAATTTATCACAAAAATAATACGACGAAAATTCACTTATACAGTCATACATGTAAGTATCATCTCGATCATCAACCCTTTTTCAAATTGAGTTTACTCTCCTCATCGATTCTGTTCCAATCATTGGAACTGATAATTTTCATCACCTTTTGTGCATGAAATTTCTTATCGAAAGTTCCCCTTTGAGATGTTTTTTAAAGGCTCTGTTTTCCAGTAGGTAATTTAGTTTTTAGGATTTTTGTGTTAAATCTGTCATATCTCATAACGGCCTCTTAAGATCACTGTAAAATAAAAAAAGGACACCATTGGAATGAGCGGTAAACTTCCGATCTTTCTGATACTAAACCAATTTTTTTTTAAAGCTGACTTGATATGCTAAAACAGGCTAAACTGCAAATTTTGAAAAAATTACAGGCTCGTTTTTCAAATTTGTATTTCAGCTCCCACTACATACTATTTTTGAGTTTAACTCCACAGGGAAAACTTCTCCCGAACCTGACATATCCAACGACAATGCTAATACTGGGAGCATATTACTTTGCTAATTATGGGAGTTATATTTTAATGTTGAAAAACGTTGGTTAAAAAAAAAAAAAAAAAAAAAAACCTTGTATGGAAATACTATGTATTTTTCCACGCTGAATCGAATATTAACGCTTGCTGATTTCCCCAGCTCCGTTATAACCGAGATTTACACTTCAATTCACACATTTTCAGTTCATCCGTTATAGGTACTCAATTTTAACTGTTTTTAAGAACAAAAGTTGATAGTTTATTATTCATAATAACATTATTATAATAGAACAATAATATTGGGTACATACCTTCTGATCATTTACTCTGATGCTATTCATTGATGACCCAATAATTTATTACCTCTGATGTTTGGATAGACAGCAGGTAAGCGAAGGAACCCTGGCAGATATCCTAGCTACGCTACTGCTTGGGATGGGATCTATATTCATTCAAAAATACAAAAAGAATATGTGGGTAACTCATTGAAATGGAAAACAATGAAAGAAGTAGGTAGGTTTTGAAGGTTATTAAAGACGTGAAATCAATTTTATTCGGATCGTTTTCAAAATTCCTTACAAGAAAAGTTAACTTCCCTGGGTTCGAAAAGACCCACCTCGCCTCATGTGATGGATGGATTAAAATTCCTCTTCGCTACACACATTCCGCATTTTTACGGGTAATACCTGCTCATGTCAATGTTGGGCATGAAAAGATTAGGTAAGGAATATAAGGACAATTTTAATTAAACTATTGATTGAATTAATTAAACTCAACAAGTTAACAAGTAAACAAAAGTAAGATAACGAAATAAATAGGCCTACAACAACATTTAAAATTAGCACTTGTAGAAAATCGAGTCTCAAGAAACTCCTGCATCATGACTGTACGTTTGAAAGAATTTACTGCAATATAAAACACCTTTTACCAAAGTTTTCTACAACGTTAATGAAAATTCAACATAGCAACTACACACGCATTTTAAGCATTAGGCCACAGATTGGTAGTCAAATGTAGTAACAAGGCTTCTTACCTAAGAATTAAAAATGAAATTTCAATACATTTCACGAGTAAAATATAAAAACTTCAGAAATTACAATTTTTTTCATCACGATCAATTTATTATCAAAGAAATATTGGGGTCATTAAGTAGGTAAGTACATAAGAATTTACGAAGAAATCTGTATGAGTTTGTGTTGTCTTACAGAACACTCACAAGCTCAGTAGTCTCAGCTATCACAGACAGGTCATTCAAATCTTCTTAATTTATAAACCAAACAAATTTTACGTATTTAAATCTCGTTCATAATGATCGATCATAATTAATTCTAAAAAATCACATATTGTCTCAGGTAAGGGTATTTCTTTTATGAAAGGTAACAAAATGTTTTTGAATTACCACATACTTGCACAATTATTTTCACCACAACATTGTTTCACAATCAAAACAAAGTTTAAGATTATATATATATATATATATATATATATATATATATATATATATATATATATATATATATATATATATATATATAATTATATTATATAAAAATAAAATAAAATGTTCTTCCGATGAAAGTGACGAAGTATTTTTTCTTAGAAGGGGCCCTAGTGAAACTAGTGCAGACGCTGCTTCACCTTTCCAAACCTCACGTTGTTGATGAATGCTCTGACTTGAGCAATTGTTCTTCCCTGGAAAAATTTGTGTCTTTTAATCATTTTCTTAACTTCTTCTCCCGAGACTGTTCCTCCTCCTCTCTTAAGAAAGGGGGAACCAAAGTGTGCCATGACAGCTTCGTAACAAGGTGTGCCCCACGCCACTCTCTTGGCTGGTCGTGCTATCTGTTGCCTTGGTGGAGAATCGGAGGAGGAAGTAGACTCTGGGCGTACAAGAGGTGGTTGTTACTCATCTGGTAGTGGTGTATTCACTGGTGAGGCAGATTCTGTGATGGTGTCTTCAGAAGGAGGCGGTGGCAAAGGGGTTGTCAAGATTGGGGTGGCTGAGGTACCTTCTCCCCCTCCAGTAGGCATCCCATCTGCCACTCCATCAACTGGTGCGTCGAATAAGTTGACAACTTTTAGTTGGTTGACTGTTCCCTCATTTAGGTGGATGAGGAGCCTGCTTATTTCAGCCGTATGAAGGACTTGGTCAGAGAGGCGGTAAAATCGGTGGTGCGTCTCCTCTGTGTGCCCAAGGAAGTCAGAGAGAACTGACAACTCATTGTCATTCATTGCAAGAGCTTGCGATGTTGACGCCAAGTATTTTCTGAGTGATGTTCCTGTAATGTGGCGGGGATTGGAGGCTCCACATTTCTCAGCGAATTCGTGTATCGCTGCTGAACCCTGCTGAAACGAGTTCTCACCCTTTGCAAAGAGGTACATGTTATCTTCTGCAACTTGGGCTTCACGACGTTGGGCAACGATTAAGTTGATAGCTTCCACATCTGTGTCATCAAGCAAAACAGGCACAGGCCTGTTCAGTTTACCCCGAATGGTTATATAGTAGTATCGTTCTGCCAGAATCTTTTCTGATTCATCAAGCATGTTACATATGCCTAAAGAAGTGTTTACCTTGGCTCTCCTCTCAAAATCTGAAAGCAGCATTTTATCTATGTCACCTACACGCTTACGATTGAAAGACAAAACTTTGACAATTGTTGCTTTACACAATAACACATAAGTTCCATTGTCAAATTGTTTGGAAAGCCGACTCATGGCATCATCTCTTTGAGCCTTTGTGTATTGAATGAATTTATTCAAGTCATCTGTTAAGGGGAACCATTTTGGCTTCTCCCAACTCTTATTTGTTCTTACTTTGTGGGAGATGTCTCCAATCTGGATGTCAAATGATGTGGTAAACACTCGAAGCCAAGCATCAACATCTGCCGTTGATTTCCCCTGATTAATCTTTTGATTGGCATGGATCTTTGCAATTGCAGTAACCACTGCTGCAGCTGCTGTGACTGTTGTTGGTGCACGTATCTTTCCATCAGGTGTCCATCCAGCTACTTCTTTCACTGCGACCACAAAGGCAGGGTAGTGGGAAGGGAGAAAAATGCCACTGAAATCCACTGTATCCGGCACCAAATTTTTGAAAGCAGCGAAAACACTGCATGCAGCATTCAAGCGTGATCGTATCCTGTTGGCCAAATGTGAACTACAACTATTAAAGTACCGCTCCATCTGATCCATTCCATATTGAGTTAGCAACGGATCCTTCAATATCATGTGCTTGTAGGTGACGTTCCTCATTGGAGAGACAATTTTCTTTACAAATTTTTCGTTTATTACAGCGTAATTATCGAACAGACTCATAGCTCGGGATTCTTTCAACATTCCATGCCTTCTCATTCCACACTTCTTGGTGTGCCGATATAAATTACTTTTCACAAACATTCCACGGCAATGGGAGCAAGCCACCAATTTATCAGTAGATTTAAGATGGAGTCCTCTACGCACGGGAATCGGGAGTAGCGGATTGGACAAACTGTGCCTGTAGTCTCCCTTCTTCCTTAACTCACTAAGGACCTCTTTTCTTTTTGAATCCTTCGCTGGCAGATTGATGATTAGGCGTACCTCCTCTTCCTCTCGATGGTTCTTTATGATGTGACGTCCAATGTTCATTTGCATTTGTCCACAAAAAAAAACACGAATGAGATCTTCTTATCTGGTGCCCTAGAACAGTAAGTAATGCGTCAATGAAGAATACGCCAAAATGAGGAAATCACAAATGAGGTCTCAACGAGATTTGAGGAAACACAGAAAGAAGGAATGGAACATACCAGCCTGTTTTCTAGCTGGAAATTGTGGAGATTCATGGTGAGATGTTGAAGACCCCTCAATGAATTTTGGAGTTGAAACAGACGATCCCTCTGAATCACAATAAAAAGGAATGCAGAGATGAGTGCACAAAATGTGTGATCTACGTAAAAAATTTAAAAATTTGTGTATATATGTGTATATTTAAAACATAACACTAGCTTTTCGACGTGGCAACGTCTGAAGTTGATGGCTCAATAGGCTCATCTATGCCATTGTATGTAGAGAAATGATTGGATGTCCATGATTTGGTAGTATGGGTCAATGGTAATTCATTAGTTAGAATGAGGCTAACATAGAGGCTTACATGAAACTAGAAAGTGATTGTATCGCAGTAAAACAGGTGTCAACGACCTTTTAAAGTGCACAAGTGTATGAAAATGTACAAGTTTCAAGATGAAAACCCTCACCTTCCTCAAAAATGCGACTGGATCTCCTCACCTTCCTGCCAAAGTCATTTTCCTCAGAAGAATCAGTCCCTCCTGGGCTGGTAACTATAAAAAAATGTGATATATTCAATGTCTCCTACAATCAAAATGCATCACATGAACAGTTGTCGTTCACCATGGTTATATTTCATAGTTTATCAACTTGTTAAATTCTCATTCTTGTAATACTCAGTTTTGTCTAATAAAGCCTTATGCTTAAAGAGGTTTAAACGCTATTACAATTTATTAGACAAAACTGAGTATGCCCTCACGTATGGCAATGAATCTATTCGTGATGCTTTCATTAGTGGGTTGGCTTCATCCCATATTCGACAGCGCATTCTAGAAAATGTAACTCTCACACTGAAACAGGTAGAAGAGATAGCTAAATCTATGGAATCTGCCCAAAAACACTCCGAGGTGTACAAATCTCTCTCACCGACCGTTCCTGAACCTATTTGTAATTTCACAGAGGTTCCAGGGGTACCTAATCCCGATGCAAATAACGCGGAAGGCACTCCTTCAAATCTCAGTGCTGCCGCTTCCTTCCCTAGATCCCGTCAGAAGTGTTTCTTTTGTGGTGGCTTGAGGCACCGAAGTCGAGAGGAATGTCCAGCTGTTGACTCCATCTGCAAAGGTTGCTCAAAGAAAGGTCATTGGCTGAAGGTATGTCAATCTTCACGCATTCAAAAAGGTAAGCCAGCCGTATCTTCCTCCATTGCCACTATCACCTCTGCTACTTCTCCTAGCATTCTATCAAAAGCTATTGTTAAGGGTAAAATCAATGGTTTACCAGCCAACATTCTGGTAGATACTGGGAGTTCAGACAGCTTTATTGATCACTCTTTCGTCTTAGCAAATAGTTTCAAAATTTTCCCTGAAAATAGAGATGTTAGAATGGCTTCAACCTCCCTTCATTCGCAAATAAAAGGTTTCATAGTAGCTAACCTTGAAGCAGATAAATTTTCCTATAACAAAACCAAACTGTTAGTGATCCAGAATTTATGCGCTCATGTACTCATTGGGCATGACATAATGAATCTTCATTCTTCTGTAGAGTTACGATTTGGAGGACCGATGCAAACTCTCTCTATCTGTAACGTTGCATGTGCTACAGTCAAGTCCCCGAGATTATTTGAACATTTGGTGGAGAGTTGCAAACCCATTGCTACAAAATCTCGCCGCTTTTCTGAGCAAGACGAATCTTTTATCAAGTCGGAAATAGCGAAACTGATCAAAGATGGGATCATTGAGGAAAGTTCTTCGCCTTGGAGAGCTCAGGTCCTTGTCACCAAAAACGAAAATCACAAAAAACGTTTAGTAATTGATTATTCCCAAACGATAAACAAATTCACTTTGCTCGATGCATATCCGTTACCTAATATTGAATCTCTGGTATCAAAAATAGTCAAATATGATGTATACAGTACGATTGATCTTAAGAGTGCTTATCACCAGATACCAATCCTTGACAGTGAGAAGCAGTACACGGCTTTTGAAGCTGCTGGGAAGTTGTATCATTTTTGTCGCATACCTTTTGGCGTAACAAACGGAGTAGCTTGCTTTCAGAAAACGATAGATCACATTATTAACGTAGAACATCTTTCCGGCGTGTTCGCTTACTTAGATGATGTGACTGTCTGCGGGAGAGGGCAGGACGAGCATGATAACAATTTAAAACGATTCATTGAAGTGGTTAAAAAGTACAATTTAACGCTGAACCTCGACAAATGCAAATTCGCCCAAACTACCATAACTCTTCTTGGCTATCAGATATCAAATATGTCAATGCGACCAGACCCAGACAGACTGAAACCCTTACGCGAAATGCCCCTACCACTCGATGCATCTGCAATGAAACGTTCCCTCGGGTTGTTTTCTCATTATTCTAAATGGGTTCCTAAATACTCTGAAAAAATAAGAAGTTTAGTCGATTGTAAAACGTTCCCGATAAAGCCAAATTCTGTCCCAGCTATTAATTTTCAACAGATAAAAGATGACATAGCAAACTCGGTTCTCACTTCAGTAGCTAATGATCAACAGCTCACAGTAGAAACCGATGCATCAGGAGTAGCTATCGCTGCTACTCTGAGGCAAAACGACCGCCCTGTTGCGTTTTATTCTAAAACGCTCTGTGACTCTGAAAAAAGACAATCTGCTATTGAAAGAGAAGCTATGGCCATAATTTTATCGCTGAGAAAGTGGCGACACTTCTTGCTTGGTCGTCATTTCCAACTGATCACCGACCAACAAGCGTTATCCTTCATATTTAATTCTAAACTAGCAAGCAAAATAAAAAATGATAAAATTCTTCGTTGGCGCCTCGAATTGTCTCCCTTCTCTTTCGACATACAGTATCGCCCTGGATCAGAAAACCACTCAGCTGACACTCTTTCTCGGATTTGTGGAGCCTTGTATACACGTGATAAACTCTATGAATTACATAAAATGTTATGTCACCCAGGAATCACCCGTATGAGTCATTGGGTCAGAAGTAAAAACCTTCCGTATGGGATGGAAGACATCAAGAACATTAACGCCTCCTGCCCTACATGCGCTGAAATCAAACCCAAATTCTTTAAACAACAAAATCAGCATCTTATCAAGGCCACAGCCCCTTTCGAAAGGCTCAACATCGATTTTAAAGGGCCTCTACCATCTAGTAACCGCAATCGTTACTTGCTAAACATAGTCGATGAGTATTCACGTTTTCCGTTCTCATATCCATGCAAAGACATGACGTCCGAAACAGTAATTCATTGTTTTAATAACCTATTTTCATTGTTCGGTACCCCAAGTTACATTCATTCCGACCGAGGAACTTCATTCCTTTCCAAAGAAGTAACCACTTTCCTACACGAACTTGGAATTGCCACAAGTTCAACAACGCCATATAATCCTGCCGGAAATGGACTTGTCGAGAGGTACAACGCCATAATATGGAAGTCCATCAATCTGGCACTGAAATCAAAAGGACTGAACATTGCTCAATGGGAAGCTGTGTTGCCTGAAGCCCTGCACTCCATCCGATCCTTGTTGTGCACTTCAACAAATTGCACACCTCACGAGCGTTTTTTTATCCACCCTCGACGATCACCCAACGGAACTACTCTCCCACATTGGTTACTCCGACCTGGCCCTGTGCTGGTTCGAAGAAACGTAAGGCCAAGCAAATACGATCCACTTGTAGATGAGGCTGATCTACTGGAAGCAAACCCGCAGTATGCTCTTGTTCGATTCTCAGATGGGAGAGAGTCCACGGTCTCGCTCAAACAATTAGCACCGCGAGGAGACACACAGTTGGACTATGAGGCAGAAGACGCCAACCTGACATCAAAAACATTTCCTCAAGCATCAATTTCCAATGATTCTCCATCTACGTCCGATTCACCAAGAACTCCTGCTTCAGACGTCCCATCAACACCGCCCCATTCAAGAACTCCCGTGACCGATGCCTCACCTCCTTCACCGATACATCCCAATCAAGATGAATCACTGGGAACAAGGCCGAAGAGAAAAAAGAAGTTACCTGAATACCTGAACGACTATGTTTTAAAGTGAGGACTATATCTTCCAGCAGGGGAGAATGTGATATATTCAATGTCTCCTACAATCAAAATGCATCACATGAACAGTTGTCGTTCACCATGGTTATATTTCATAGTTTATCAACTTGTTAAATTCTCATTCTTGTAATACTCAGTTTTGTCTAATAAAGCCTTATGCTTAAAGAGGTTTAAACGCTATTACAAAAAACAAAAAATCTATTTCAATCCACAAACTAGGGTTCAACAAATAGAAGGATCCTAATTGGTACAGACGTCTGAGATACATACGAGGTTGAGCTTCATGGAGGATTTGGTAACGGCCAACATCCTGCAACTGATAGTCCTCGGGTGAAACATTGTCCAAAATATCTGCAATTAAGGAAGTTGATTACACGTCATTGCATTAACACTCATATGCACACCGTAAAGGTAAGTAACGGTGAAACAGTTCCAATGAAACTTGCAATGAACATATCTGCAGCATCGTGTATGGCTTGACGATTTGTTACTAGAGATGTGTACTAAACAGGTTAACCGGAATTATGATTTTGATGGTTGCTCTAATAATCGGTTTTGGGTTCGCAGACGCTCAACCTCATCTGTCAATTTGATTGAGAAATGGATGACACTCACAAAAACCTAACAGCAGCAATTGTCTGTGACAGTACCCGTCATTTCCGAAAGAGTGCATCTACCTTACTCAGAGTTGGGTTGCCGCTTCTTCTCGCTTTCTTGAGCTGCCGCGATTGGGGATATAGCCCTGCCTGTTAGATCGGGAAGGATATTCCCTGAAGGCACGTAAGTATATGTGCTAGTACTGGATGGGGCTGTCGCACCTTTCCTGTTATTTATTGGGCGGATTTCGGCCCTGGACACCCAGCACCAGAGCGAGGTTAGGAGTGTGGTTCAGAAGACACAATGGGCCCACGGTTTCCGGAAGGAATCCTTTTCACCCCTTGTCATATAAATAGTTTCATTGGTCAATTAAGACTTATTAATTTTCAATTCCCCATTTTTGACTCTTCGATCATTCATCTAATTGACGATGGGTCCAGCTCCTCTGCCTTTACTTTATTTCTAGTATTATGATTACTATATATTTCCATGGGTAAAATTCCCACTTCAATATCAAGGGCAAAAGTTCCTATTTCTGTATTACAGGGCATAAGTTCCCACTATTCAAAGTCTCCAAAAAGGGCATATTACTTATATTTCAAACATAGTATTTTTACTATGTTGTAAGTCTCCAAAGTTACCCTTCTTGATTGTTCCAATCTTCGATTGGGGGTTAGTAGCCCAATGAATGTTTCAGATGACAATTTGTTCCTGAAAAAGATTCATTTACAATTCTAACAATCCATCATGTTTTACTTTCGCAATGGGCCCTAGAAATGGAGCACTAAATATTCATCATTGCAGGTAGAATAAGGAAGAGATTGGGCTCAGAGCCTAGTCGCTGATCATGGTGACAATGTACCTTGGCATTGTAATCCAGCAGTCCCAAAGAGGCTCCATTTCAAATTGCCGATTATTCATATAGAAATTAGCTTCAGAGTTCAATAGATTGATGAGGGTGGCTCTGTACATGATCATTCTTAACCTGCCTATTAGTAATGATTTGATTAACCACCACTTCAGGCTTTCCTATTTGTAGTTAAAAGTACAAAACCTAGATATTTTTGAGCTGACATATTTTTATAAATTCATTAGTAAAAGTAGCATCGTCTCTACCTATTAAGAAACAGATGCAATTGATATAAAAAAGGATGTAATTGCTAATTAAAAGTTTCTCGACTCCTGTGATAAGTTAGACTTCCTTTTCGTCGGCATTATGTTCCTCCTGCACTATTCACCTTTTTTTTTTTTTTTTTTAATTCCCATCGTTTTGTATAACAGTTACAAAAAACGTTTGAGGCCTTGCCTACCCGTAAAAAAGGCTTCAATCAAGAGTACTAACTTCCTCTGTGATATTACGTTAATTGAATGTCAACAAACATCCAAGAAACGACTATGATTGTGATAACAGATGACTTGTTTTCAGTTGAACCCAAACCCAATTACCTTTTTGAAACCCCTCCGTGTAAGGTAGTCTACAATTGTGTTTTAACAGAAGATTTTCGTCCCTACTATCCTTTTTACTTCAAATTGAATCGAAACACGCCAAACACTTTTTTTAAACATGGAACATGTTTTTTCCATCATAACCCTGCCAAAAATGAAACAAAATTGATGAATAAACGAACTTTCTAGTGAAGTTCATTAAAATTATGTCAGGAGCAACAGAGGGGGTGATTTACGCCCACCAATTACCCTGCCCTCTATCATAGATGTGCCTGGGTACTATCTAAACTAATGAGGAAGCAGATGGCCAGCACAACACAACATGGCTGGGCGAAATACCGGTTGCTAGGACCTCCCTGCAGGCGCCCGTCCCGCTATTATTTAAATTCCTTTGAAAATAGCTCTGTCCGACGCAGGGTTGGGGGCCACAACATTGTTGAAACATCCTAAATGCCACGTAGCGGTAATTATATCTAGGAGCACTAGAGGGCACGTTTGAGGTGGACATATCGAACATTTGTAGGAATGGAAAAAAACGATGGATTACAACCTTCCATTTAAGACCTATTTCATTTCTGTAACTTCAATATTGCCAGAAATACAGATGTTTGAAACTAGGGCATTCTTTTATGAACACCCTCTATAAAACACTCATAATCTGAGTTCAATAAGCATTTAATAGTAAAGAATACTAACAAAATTATCAAATACAGTAGACAGACTTTTAACAGGAATTCTATTCTTACCTTTCATATCAGCTGAATGTGGGTCAGTCGGAACCTCCAAGCCTGCAGGGAGAATAATAATGGGACTGAGGAATTTAAAATCCTCGCCTCTGTCAACAAGCTCCATTTTGATCTCCCCATCTGGATTGAAATTTAAACAATAACACTGATTAGCTGGGATCGATAAATATTTTGTAGTGAAGAATGTCAACTTAATTAACCGTCATACCCGACTTATATTATAGATAATTATTACCAAATAAATAAACAAAAAGCTGGCCTGGGAGTGAGAATCCCAAAGCATATTACGTGATTGCCTCCCTCACAGTCTACTCTAAAAGAGCCTGCTCCCAGGTCGGTGCTATCCACCCGCATTCAAATTACTGACTTCTTAATAACAACTCTTCACACTTTATCTTATCTCTCTATTTAAACTGGACAAAAGCACTAAAGAGAAAATTCCTAACTATTCACTGTCAGATGAGGCAAGAGTACGGGGCCAGTTTCCCTCAAGTGCGTCGGCACTTTTCGTTTTCATTCGACGGAGCACGAGCATCAGAATGAATTCATAATCTTCTACTCCACAGTGTTTCACACGCCGAGATAATTCTCTTCCTTCCTCATCAAAAGTCCAAAGGTTTTATTAGGCAAGTTTCAGTAAAAGTTCAAACATCAAAGTTCATGCAAGCACAAGCAAGACTCGCTTAGCTTTGCTCAACATCAACCACAAAAACAAGTACAGTAGCATCCCTTTTAACGTTGTGTTAATTGCCCTCTTTTTTTAGGGTGTCCCTCTGAAGCCAGGTAATATAGGAAAAAGCACTACTAGGGAGGCGTCTTGTTAGAATATTGATCCAGGCGGGTTGTGGGACAACCCATTCGTAAGAGAAAATTAACCAGTCTGAACAACAAACCCGTTCCAGGCCATTCTAAAACCGAAACCATAAAAAAATATATATTAAAAAGATGCCTATAGGACCTGGGTGTGAGTCAAAACTTTGTTAACCCTGCCTAGGCTGATTCTTTTTTCTTTATTCCAAATTTCAGTCTAAATGTGTGACAAAGCTCAGGAATTTTGAATTTCGCAGCAGATATGAGAAAATGGAGGAGGGAATGGTGATTTTTTAAAAGAAATATTGTCTACGCAGCCCACGCCTCAATTCACATCCATCACTTGTAATTTTTTTCTCTACAGTTTCTATCTTATTCTATCTATTGGATTATTTCGGCTAGTAATAGTAGAAAAAGTATATTGTCGTCCTTTTGGCTTATTTTGTAGAACTTTATACTTTTTTCAACATGCAACATACCGCATGATATATTTAAAACCTACTGTGCAAAAAACGGTAAGTATTATTCAAAAGCTATCTGCACCAAGCAGAGAATTCAGTTCAGAAATTGCAGAAGATAGTTCAAATCTATAGAGCAACACCACTTGCCAATGGTAAATCAGTAAAACTCTATCTTACGAGAACACTACGACTTAGACAGATGCCATAAAGCCTCCGAACCAGAAGTCAATTGAGAGAAAAGACTCCTTACTGTAGTGGATTTATGTATGTCTTACTGGGAGTTGGTATTCCCAGTGGAATATCTCTAGCCACGTTGGACATGTGATTGTACGGGCTTGACCCTTGAAAGGGGTCTTGTGATAGGTACGAAAAAGCACTGTTGTTATCTCGTATATCCTTGTGTTCGGAAGGATATGGTCTGTGTGAGCCACGGGTTAATGTCTCTCCGAATAGGTCTGTGCGACGCTGATCTTTTGGAGTTTCTCCGATTTGAGAATGGAAATTCCCAGGATTTATGTGAAGGTTCTCCCGTCCATGCATAACGGGGGTCTGAAGGTACTGAAAAGTACTTTTTGGTTCGTGACTGAAATAGTCTGGTGAGTCCTGAAAAGGACCGCTATCTTGTGTGTACCCGGTCGCCAAGGATGGGCGTATTTCCGCTAGTGAATTAAACTCACAAGGGACCCTTTTTGTAGGGGTTTGATATTGCCGGGCCGTGTAGCTTACATCTACTGGAGATGAGTACGATTGCGCCGCAGAATATGCTCAATCCTTCTGAGTTTCAAGAAGGTGAGTTTGGACAGTTTTTGTCGCGGGCTCAGCGTGTGAATCACGCGGCTTTAGGTCGGCGAAGAAGGCTTGACCTTCCCTGTTAGCGTAGGCAGCGCCGCGCACGGTGAATGAAGGAACTACGCCCGTTCCCTTCACGGGGACGAGGTGTTCTTGCCCATCGGCACTAGCCTGTCTGTCGCTGGGCGTAGAAGGATCAGCGGGCCGTGAAACCGGAGTTTCTGCCGGGCTGTCTTCGTATATTCTCTTCAAAAGGCGAAAACTGGGTGTTCGCTCCATTTGGAAGAGTTTATTTAGTTCTGAAAAGAACTAAATTCGGGGACTCGCTTTCAAATAAATTTGAAGGATTCTCCTGGGGTCGACTACTTCTCAAACAAGTGAAGCCTGTTCGAGATAGTAGGTCCGCCGAAAAAACGGATGATCGGCCGCATCTTGGCTTTATACGAGACTAGAGTAGAGAGCAGCACAAAGTGTAAAGCTCGATCTACTCTGAGTTCTTGTATTCTGGCAGGCGGAGTAATCTCGTGTCGTGAATCTCGTTTTCAACTGGCTTGAGAGCCTCGTCCTCAATCAATCCCAATGGAGTTTCAATCGCAGTAGGCTGGAAGGCAGAGATTCGTCAAGAGTCAGAAGGAAGTTCCAAGATCAGAGGTAGAGATTAGTATGAATTACTGGGACTGAAGCTGCTATATTTATACTCATCGGGGAGCCCGGAGGCTGCGTCTGATTGGTCGCTCCGTTTTGATCGAGTGCGCTCGAGGTGTCCCGGGGGCGAAACGTCTTCCCCCCCCCCCCTTCTCGGTAGAGCGCGCTTGGCTCGCTTTGCCCTTGGTTATTGTTTCAATGTTGTTTGTTTTAAGGCAGTTTTCGTGTGTCAGATCGCCGGCTTGCCTAGCCTTGCTCGTGCGGTGAGCGTTTAGCTTGGTACTTTTTCTTTTTGACGTGTTTATTGACTCGGTGGTTATATAATTTGTATATTTCTTCTCGTGAGTTGTCTTGTTTTGTCATAAGATAGTCCGACGTCTTAATTACCTTGTTTTATGTGTGAACTCATTTTTGTTGGCCCTGAAAAGGGTCGGTGATAAGTGGTGAGTTCACCACACTTACCATGAACTCGTCAATTCAATATTGGTGACAGAGTTCAGTCCAGATATTATGACAAGACTCACCCAACTTGGCGTTTAGGGACTGTGATAGAGAAACACGGACAGCTGCATTATACAATAAAATTGGACACTGACATCGCACATAGACCAACTTAGAAGGACTGGTGTACAAAAGAAAGTCTCACTTCTAGAGGA
Source organism: Adelphocoris suturalis (assembly GCA_030762985.1). Classification (NCBI taxonomy): domain Eukaryota; kingdom Metazoa; phylum Arthropoda; class Insecta; order Hemiptera; family Miridae; genus Adelphocoris; species Adelphocoris suturalis. The sequence goes on from CM061042.1 coordinate 37,363,346, forward strand.
TATCCCTAATGAAGTTCCAGATAGTTCGTCTATCAATCCACGGACCCCTACTACTAGTATCCCACAACCACTGAGGATGCAGTATACTCTACCTCAAGCGAACAATTGACCAACTACACAACATCTGGCAACTGTGGAACCAATTCGTATCCCCCTCATCAGTACCCCCAGGAGTACCTCAACAAAAGGATGAAATCCTGCCAGCTAGAAGATCTGATCGTCTATGCCACCACCCAGCATGGCACATGATTGTGTGAAATAATTTTTCAATGTTCATAATTATATATTCCAGGATCCTCTTGTGAGTAAATACTTCTAATTATGGTATAGCAATTAAATTATAATGTGTAAGACAAGGAGGGGAGAATGTAGTATACACCTGGGTAGTAATGACACTACATCCATCACCACCATGTTTACATTGTTTCAATCATTCTTCAAACTGTTCATGTACATATTCAATTTCAAAATACATTCAATTAGCCTTCAAGTGCGTACGTTTAATATCTATCATTGGTTACTTCATAAGTTTTGTCATTTTCAACCTTCACAGCTGAACTTTGAAACAAATTTTATTTATTTGAGGACAGGTGAGTAAACAAGATGGAGTAATGCTTCTTAGATCAGCAGCATGATCTCTGAAGTATTGTCACATTAAACTAAAGATGGTGATATTTTCATGGCAGCCTCATTGGGACAACAAGATAGCGATGGCAAGATGGAGAGCTGCTTTCATCAGCAGAGTGAGCTTTAAAGCTTATTGGAACCTTCCCATTCAACCTGGAACTATTCCCATTTTACGATTAGAACATAAGGGACTGCCCTGATCAGCAGAGTGAGTTCTGAGACTAACCCCTTTCCTGTTCAATCTACTCTGCTGAAATGTTATGAAACAACATGGAGAAAAAAGGATAAAGATTGGTTTCTCCAGTGTGCAATAGGGATCTTTGGTCATCTGAAAGGGTTGGGTAAATGGGAAATTTCGGAAAGCATCGCCATACCTAATTCCATTACGACCAGTCATCTGCAATGTATAAACTTATTTCAAGTTTATAAATATTTCTTACATTGTCATATCTTATTGCTGACAAAAACATTTACCTATTCATATGAACCTCAATCTCTTTAATTTAGGTTTCTTGGAACAATCGTTTCATCAAAGTAGGTTTTTTGTAATGTCATGAAGTTCTGATAAAAATTGAAAATAATAAATAAGAGATGATACTTCTAAATCTAAAAATCACAGCTTTTTGGCTGTTCCTTCAGGAAGGCTGTTACCTTTCGACTGTTCAACAACTGAAAGCGGATCATTTTGAATGTCTGAGACTGCAGTGGAAATAGCCAGGGGACTGTGAAATGTCATCTCCTCATCTTCGTCAACTTGCTCCGTCTTTATCTCCCAATCTGGATGGTGATCTAAACAAAGATACATTACAGCCTTTAGCTGGGTTAATATTACGTATTGAAGGATGCCAAAAAAATTATCAAGTACACTTCGGAATTACCCCCCTCCATCTCTATTACCCCCGCGACGGAGATAGAGACGAAGAGCTGACATTCATTGGTCGTAATGGAGCATCTCTCATAGACTATTGCTGCGCCACACCGGAGGCATTGAAATTAATTGAAAAATTTAGGGTCGGTGTGGAACATTTACCAGATCATATTTATGCCCATCACAGTTACGATAAACTTGGGTACCCGGAGAACCGAGAAGAGGCTTCCACTCATGCCAAAATTAGTTTGGAAAAAGGATCGTCTGGATATATATCAGAGAACGTTGAGGCAGCAGCTGTGTTCCGCTAAGGAAGATGGTGACTCGATAGAGCATGAGGCTGAGCAGCTGGTACCTGCTATTTCTCGGGCTGCGGGTGATGCTTCCATGGGCACGATCGGGACTGCTTTCGAGCACGCAGCAAATCGTTCGCTTCTTTGCGACTGTTCCAACTCACAAATTCATATATTGTGCGAGAGGCCTACCTGAAAGCTAATTCGGAGTATAAACGACTGTGTGATACAAAGAGCAAGGCTTTCTATCAAGATTTGACCAAAAGGTTTGATAGGGTTTCCAATGGAACTGAATTTTGGGCCATTATTAGCACTCTGAGGCCAAGAGTGGAAGTTTGGTGGGTGAAATACCCGTTGAGGAGTGGGTGGCACATTTTGAGTCTCAATGGAGTCTGCGTATGAATATGGAATCCCCCACTATCTTCGGTTTTCAGGAGGCTGGCGATTCAGTGGTCCTTGACAAGCAATTTCAAATGAGTGAGCTTAAAAAAGTTCTGTCAAGATGCAAAGACAATAAAGCGCCTGGTCCTGACAGATTTCCCTACGAATTCTATAAGAACGCTCCCGATGAGTTTCTTGAAAGACTATTCAGTCTGTATAACGCTATGTTTCAGACGGGAAACGCGCCCACTGACTTTGGATTCTCCATTATCTACCCTTTGTAAAAAAGGAGAAGTGAACTGTGTAGAAAATTATAGAGGCCATGAATTGTGTTTCAAAGCTGCTGTCTGGCCTAATGGTTGAAAGATTGGAGGATTCTGTAAACAAGAACGCCCTGTTGAGTGAATGCCAGGCAGGCTTTAGAAAGGGATATGGGACAGCCGATTGTGTATTTACACTAACCAGCCTTGCACATCTCAAGGTCTACTCGACGGGTAAGAGATTCTATGCCTTTTTTGTAGACTTTAAGGCCGCATTTGATTGTGTGCGCCGTAATCTGCTGTTTTTGAGACTGGCAGCACTAGGTGTTAGTCAGAAATTCATACGTTTGTTGGGTTCTCTGTATGCGCAGGGAAGATCAGCTGTTTGGAACAGAAAGGGCATCTCTGACACCTTTGCTGTTGAGAAGTGAGTTAGGCAGGGCTGTTTGCTGAGTCCCTTACTTTACATTGACGGCCTGCACAGTGAATTGCCACATGGTGTTGCAGTTGGAGATGTGATTATTAAGGTTTTGATGTATGTGGATGACATTGTCATCACTGCAGAGACTGTACCAGCCCTCCAGCGAAATATAGACGTACTTCAAGAATTCTGTAATCAGTGGTCTTTACAGGTTAATCTTGATAAATCCAAGATAATGGTCTTTCGAAGAGGAGGAAAACTAAAAGCTAGTGAAGCATGGACTTATCAGAGAGCTTCTGAGGAAGCTCATACTAACTTCAGGCCTCTCCTTTGCTGATCACCTGATGGATAGAGCAGCACCGGCTAAGATGAGCATCTCAGTGGGTTATACCTCTTTTTTCAAACTCTCCAGTATCCCAATCAGTGCAAAATATACTGTGTTCCAGGCAGCTGCCCGTTCGGTTCTGTGCTACAATGCTCAGGTCTGGGGGTTCCGGGAGCACCGGGTAGTGGAACAAGTTTTCAAATATCTCGTGAAAAGAATTTTTCACCTTCCACAAAACACACCGGACTATGTGATTTAGCTCGAGACTGCAGTTTACATGTTAAGTATCTGCTCAAAGTCTTAGAGATGCCGGATAGCCGATTTCCTAGGATTGTAGCCAATGAAACCATTCGAAGTCGGGTATTCTGGTAAAGGGAGCTGAAAAATATCTGTGAGCGACATGGTTGCTCGATCAGTGAGCGCTTCGAGGACCAGTTTGAGTGGAGGGGCCAACTGGAGGAGCTTCAGGAGAAATTGAAGGCATCATGGCTGGATATCACCAAAACTAGAGCACTTTCATCGACCAGTCGCTTCTACAGATTTCTGGATATGAGTGTCAAATCCATCGATTTAATAGAGAGGGAGCAAATAGCCTCGATGTTTGTTTTGCGTTGGGTGTGTAAAGTTTGGGGAGACCAACTGAAGCTCAATAGTCGACCTCATGTTTCGCATGAGCAGGAACACACTGTGCTCTGCTCGCTCTGCAATATGGGTGTACCTGAAGACCTAGAGCACTTCTTGACGATCTGTCCCGTACTTGCAGAGTTACGAGTGAGCAACCTTGGTGCGCCTCGACTCTCTAGAGATGAGTTACTCGGGATTCTGAATGGAAATGAGTGGCTGCGATTTGCAAGGTATTACCAGTCAGCATGGGGTTATAGAGCGGAACTGGAGCAGCACTTTCACTGGGGAAATAATTAATAATATGACTTCAGCTTTAGCTTTATACGTTTACATTATGGAACATAGGTACATAATGCTCAATATTGTACTAATAATAACTAACCACCTATAATAATTATAATCTGTGGGAGTACTCTGACAGACGGGCAAAGCCCATTGTCAATATTTATGTATTTCATTTGTAATTTTCTTATGTTCGTTTTTCATAAATGCATGTTTTTCTTCTTCTTCTACACTTGTTTCAAGTTTATAAATATTTCTTACATTGACATATCTTAATGCTGACAAAAACATTTACCTATTCATATGAACCTCAATCTCTTTAATTTAGGTTTCTTGGAACAATCGTTTCATCAAAGTAGGTTTTTTGTAAAGTCATGAAGTTCTGATAAAAATTGAAAATAATAAATAAGAGATGATACTTCTAAATCTAAAAATCACAGCTTTTTGGCTGTTCCTTCAGGAAGGCTGTTACCTTTCGACTGTTCAACAACTGAAAGCGGATCATTTTGAATGTCTGAGACTGCAGTGGAAATAACCAGGGGACTGTGAAATGTCATCTCCTCATCTTCGTCAACTTGCTCCGTCTTTATCTCCCAATCTAGATGGTGATCTAAACAAAGATACATAACAACCTTTAGCTGGGTTGATATTACGTATTGAAGGATGCCAAAAAAATTATCAAGTACACTTTGGACTTACTCCCTTTTCATGATGTCTCTCTGAAGCTAGGTCTTATAGAAAAAGCTAAACCTGTCAGAGGGACGCCCTATCAGAATTGTTAGAGAGGAGATTGAAAGATAAACGATGCAGAAGAGAATAAATAACCAATGATAATAATAAATCAGTTCCAGACCGTTCTTGAACCAAATAGGTGGAAACCATAGTAGTCCGGGAGCCCTCCCCCTTTTTCCTACCTCATCTTAGGGAAAAGGTTTGACCCTCTAGAATCGAAGAAATCCATCCCTTGAGCAAGAAAAACCCTTTTCTGACAACCAACCCGGGGGGGGGGGGGGGGGGGGTATTTAGGCGTGGGAAATTTTTGGATTTTGAAAATTTGGACGAAAATTACCTCATAAGAGGGACGCATAAATTTGACGTCAACCATTCACATTTTTACTCCTGAACTTACTTAGTTGAAAGATTGTTGGATGGTGCAGGTGAATGACTGGGTAGTTGAAGAAAGGTGCCAGCTTAGGGTGGACACTAAACAGTCTTCTCTTTGAGGACCTACTATAATTGTACTCAATCTTTCCCTAAAGTGAGTTGAGTTAGTAATTATAGTAGAGTCATCGCAGAAGACTGTTTACTTATGCAGCCCATTTAGAGATATCATTCACCTGCTGGCTAGGGGAGGTGGTGAAGGCGCAAGAGAGCTCCCAGGAGTAAATCCAGACTAACAAATTTTCACTAGTGGTCCACCTGAGCCCCAGTAGGTGGCGTTCCTGGCCTGGGGAGGGGGGAGCCCAAGGGCAGTTCCACCAGAACCACTAATCCCCCCCCCCCCCCCTTCGATCCTCCACAGGTATGACCAGGGAAGAGATAAAAGGAAGATGGGGGGGGGGGAGGGGGAGGACAACGATGGTATCCATGAGTCTATTGTGTCAGCTAAGTATAGGAAATGACAATGGGTAATGACAGCTGGGGTCCCAGCTAAAAAAACTTTATGAAGCTAGTTGTGCAACAGGGTTCAGCCAGGGTTCAGTCCAGTTGTGCAACAAACCTAGGAAATTTCGGATTTGCTGTTGTGGTGGAGGGTGGATTACCGATTTTGTCAAGCGCTGCCCAAGCTACGAATCTCTACCGATTTTCGTGATTCTTATTTTGTTCAATTATGAATTCTATATAGTTTTGGAAAGTATTTCAGAATTTTCAAACTTCATCAAGAGAGGGGGTGAATGGAGGGGATAATATTGATAAATCATGATGCTTTAACTATTTTCGTCCGATTTCCGTGATTCTCTTTTCGTTCAACTTTGAATTTGGTCTAGTTTTGGAAAATGTAACAGGAGTTTCAAATTTTATGTTGGAAGGGGGTGAATGGAGGGGGGTAATGCTGATAAATCATGATGTTTTTACTATTCTCGTCCGATTTTTGTGATTCTTAATTTGTTCAACTTTGAATTTGCTCTAGATTTGGAATATGTAACAAGACTTTTAAATTTCATGATGGAAAGGGGGTGAATGGAGGGGGTAATAACGATCAATCGTGATATTTTTATTACATTCATCAGACTTTCCATGACTGTTTTTATTTTTTGTTCGATCGAGATTTTAGACGAGTTATGCAACCTCGGAAGTTTCAAATTTACCGTCGGTGAAGGGGTTAAATGGTGAGAGGGGGGTTTCCGAGGAATCATTATACTTTTTTTTCTCTTATTTCGATTCTCACCAGAATTATTTACAATCCATTCATAGGGACCAATATGTTTCTTAATGACAAAACCCTTTTCCCGGCAGACCACCGCAGTCCACTACTTTCTCAAGGCTTCATACCTTGGGAAAACCACACCACCTCAATTATTACACACAAAAACGCAGCAAATGCCCATTGTGAGACGTGATTTAAACAATAATAAACAGCTTCAAACTTTTAATAAATTTGGGCTGTGGTCTCTAACTTTGTTGTCAAAATATGTTGATGATGAACAGTGGTAGTAATTGTCCTTTCCCACCCTGGTGTATGCAAAAGTTCCTCAAGGCGCTATGGATTCATTTGGTCTCATGCATATTTATCTATGTGACGAATAGGGCACGGTGTGGTGCCATAAACTAATGACAATTTGAATTCCGAGCCTATCACTAATACAAACTTTAGCTAAGATTCCACTTGCATCTCGTATGCAGTCTTGACATGCAAGTCTTGTCCACTTAACGTGATAAGAATATGACGGCAAATCCACGCATTCCCAATTGACCCCCAGCTTGAAACAAACAAATTTTAACTTTGGTGTAATGGGAGGATGTGGATTTCCCCATAGTGGGATATTTGTGGAGAACTACATAGTATTTAAGTGAAGAGGAAGTTACCTGAAGTGGAGCCTGTTGGCTCATCCTCAGCAGGGAGCCAAAGGTGGGGCTGAGCTGGCGTGGCCACAGGAGATGAGTCAGAAGCATCTAGCTCTTCCTTGATGGTCACTTCTGGATCTGCAAAGATATTTTTATTTGATATCAACAAACAAAAGACGGTATAGACGACAGAGAACCTGTTAATCAAGATAAAGCCTTACCCACACATTCCCTGAACATCTGAATAAAAACTGAGGAAATTAAGCAGGTTACAAGGATTTGAGACGATACACGAATCGAAAGTTGTTCAGAATGGTGTAAAACGTAAAAAGCTACCAAGTGGAAATTTTGATTTTGGAGAAAATTTTTTCATCACCCGAAAGTGAAAACGATTTGTCTGCACCCATACAATCCTTGAATGGGGTAGGTACCTTATTTTAATGTTCAAAACTGGAGGTGAAAGTTGCTAAGTGATGAAACATCAAATGAAACATTTAGCATCACCCTGTGGAAACCTATTTTGGACAGAAAACAATTAAACAAAACGGAACACATTTTTCAGATTTTTCCAATTTATAAGTGACAAGAGATATAATACTAACTATACACTTCATTCTGACCTATCTATCCAGCTAATATATATTTTACTAAAAGAACTGATTTAGGATATTACCTCAATTATGAGATGCGAGCATCCAGACCACCAAACTATTACACATCATTCTGAGGTTCATAGGTACAGACACCTATGCCCCCCCCACCCCAAAACATGCTAAATCGGCTTGAATACAGCATGGGACAAATATATATATATATATATATATATATATATATATATATGTATATATATATAACAGCCCAAAAATATTTGATACCTCGACAGAGCTTGAACTCATGTCCTTAACTTCGAAGGAGGAATTCTTCTTTAGTTAGTGCGCTCCAACAACATGAGCAAGGAAACCGATTTAATCAAACCTATTCGAATGCGGAAGTTTTTCTTGGACGTAACATTTCGCTGGGGTCAAATATCAGCCGTTTCAGCTTGTTTGAGTCAGACGAATGACGAAGTGAAACTGGAGGCTGCTGGCATAGCAGATGCTGGTTGGAAGAAGTCCAGCAGTCGAGCAAGGCCATTATCACGGAGTGTTTTGAGTCAAGAGAGTGAGGATGTGAAAGAAGCTACGTCTGGGAATCTGATGTTACTTACAGTTTTAGCTCGAGAGTGATTAATTGATTGTTTCGTATTATTTCGGGTCCTACTAACTGTTCCAAATATAACAGCCCAACAATAGTTGATTGGACGATAGAGTTCGAACCCATACCCTTAATTACAAAAGAGAATTTCATTTTTAGTATCTGCACTCCAACCAGATGAGAGGTATGAGGCTGATTTAATCAGTACCTCTTCGACTGCGGAAATTTTCCTTGAACGTAACATACGGATTTTGTCGACCAGGCAAATAGTTCCGTATGTCACCACGTTGTTAAATGCCGAAATTCTCATGTTTATCGAGGAAGGCAAACAATCATCATGAAACCATAGGAAAGAGAAGATTCTGAGGTTTCCGAAACCCTCGTCAAGTTAATTTTTTGGTCGGAAAATGACAGACTACATAGGTTTGAAAGAGGGGACAAATACTAGACTACGCCCCACATCAGTAAGTACCTACAACTTTTCTACATTTAATTCCACACTTTTAAACGAAAATTACTGTAAGTAGGTACCTACATAAGCATAGGGTAGGGACTTACCTGTTCTCGACATGGAATCAAGTTTTCTAAGGCTGTCGTTGGTTGCTGATGAGTTAGGGGGTTCCAGGTCGTCTTCGGAGTTGTGAGGCTTACATTCGTTCGCTTTTGATTCACGTACTTCCCATTTCTGACAAATTTCAATGGCTCTTTCCAATGTCAGAGAACCACCTTCCACCAGAAGACGTTCGATCAGCCCCGTATCTTTGAGTTGTTCCAACAGCTTGTCCCTAATGATGTTGTCTTCCTCAGTAAATGCGCAAAAACTGGCGGCTACCGTTAAGTCTTGGGCAAAACCAACGACACTCAGTCCAGATCTACGTTTCATTTTAAAAAATTTGAACCTCTCAAAAAGGACATTTCTGATAGAACCGAAGTATAGAGCCAACGCTTCCGAAAGCTCTTCAAATGATGTAATCCTTTCACCAGGGTTGTCTTTGGCTTCGAGAGACTCGTAGATCTCTTTACCCTTATTTCCAAGATGACTGAGCATAACTCTGATTTTTTCTTCATCAGGAGAATCAGCACGATCATTCGCAACCAGATAGTCTTTTAGTTTCTGAAACCATTGATTCCATTCGCCTAGCAAGTCGTATGCATCATAGTTGAATAGAGGTGGTGGAAGCACAGTTTTTTCTATTTCACTCTCAGTAGCCATGGAACAAATTCTTGAATGTATTCTTAAAAGATAAAATTAAGATATTCTGTTATGCAAACCTGAATAATTTCATGAGTAGAAAGAATCAACGTACATTGTTGTGCTTGTCATTCTGTCACATTGAGATGTTTAACACCCCTGCCTGCAAATAGTGGGTCATTACTTCCTCTCATCTATATTAATTTTTTATAAACTAACGTATACTCTTATACTCCCATCGACTTAAGAACATAGAACGCCAATTCGCCAGTATAAAAACTAGTAATATAAATTTGCCAGTATAAATTACACAGAAGTGAAAGTGTGAAAGCTAAAGCTGTTTGTTGTTCTCTTTTATTTACTCAAAAGTTGTTCGTCATCTCATTTTTCTTACCATAGTCGTCAACATGGAAGACCCTAACCATTTCTCTTCTTCCATGCCGTCAAGCTGGAAGGAATCGTACGGTCGCCAGTGTTCTGTTACTCTGTGGTCTCAGCCGCAGGGGAGAATCATGGGTGGGGGGGCTCCGAACAGAGAAGCTCAAGGTAGAGCGCAGCACGTAAACAAGGATCTTACCGATTTGCTTTTCTTTTGTGTGGTTCTATATTAAAATGATTCATCTATTGTAATATCGTTCTCAGTTATAATATAATTCTCACTTTTGATGGCCTCCCACCAGTTTTTTTTTCGAACTTCGAAAAATGTTTCTGATCTATTTTTTTTCCAGCTTTCACTGAAGACACCATACCAGTTTGCAACCAATTTGAGGCGTTCCCTGATCATTAGAGCGCCCCCCACCCTCGGATAGGGAGCCTCTCTGGGACATAACAGAGACCATTGAAAACATTGGGTCTTTCCAAATCAGCTGAATGTACTCTCACTTGTTCACCATGGGAAATTGAAATTTTGCACAATCTAGAATGTTCAATGTTTTGTCCATCAATGTTGAGAGGTCCGATATTATCGAGCTTCCATGGTATTGTTACAGCCCAAAAATACTTTCTACCTCTGACAGAGTTCAAACTCGTTTTCCTCTTGCTAAGAATAAATGTCTCTTTAGTTGCAACACTCTATCGGGTTGAGCTATGAGGCTCAACTGCGTTAGAGTTTTCAACTGCGTGAGTTTTCCTTGAACCAGAGTTGGGCATAGTCACGAAATTACGATTACAGTCATAGGGATTTAGAGTTGTGATTACAATAACCTGGAGATATGATTACAGTTATGATTATGATTTCATTCTTAATCACACTTTTCTGTGATTATATTCATAATCACAACTTTTTTGTGAATACGACAGCAATCACAAATTTTTAATATGATTTTGGACATAACAACCGATTTCCCCTGTAAATGAGCCCGTTACCACAGATTTTTCCATGTAATTGCAGTCATAATCATAATTTTTCCTGGGATTACTGCCATAATATTAGTTTTTCTGTGATTATAATAAATGGTATATGGGTCATTTTCCCAGAAAGGGCCAATCGTTGTCCGGAGAGGATTTCAAATTCCCATTTAAGATTTGGGCTTCAAAACTAATTTCTCCATAAGCTATCGATTTTGCTCTACAAATGGCAATTGCTAAAACATGCATATATGTAGTGGATTTATATATGTTTGACTTGGTGTAGGTAGACCAAGTGGGACATTTATATTCTGGTTATGCGGGTTAGTTCCTGTGGTATTTCTGTAAGGAATGTGAGCGAAATCGCCAAGGTCAGCTTGCTTGGCGGGAGGAACTTGAGGATAGTTCGTGTAGCAGCCGCGTGGAGCACTGGGCTCGCTTAGTGGGTGCTGGGTTCGATCTGTTTGGTGCTGAGCCGTTGTGTAATATTCCGGCCTAAGATTTATATCTGTAGGGGGAATATACTGGGCTTGGTTGAGGTACTGAAAAGTATCCTGTGTTTTGAGCAAGTTGGGAGCGCGTTTGACACTCGGATCGGCCGGGTAGCCTTGTGTAGAATATCGTGGATATTCAGATATTTTTGTCAAATCATGATGATTGACTTCAGAGCGGGTCTGGAAGGTATCCTCGAACTTTTGTGTGTGTGAGGCTTGACCTAACGTTTCCTTCATGAATACGTTAGGTGGTAAGGCGATCTCTTCGCGAGAATCGAGCCTTTGTCTGTCGCTAGGAACAGCGGGCGAGTCGAGTAGCGGGTAGGGAGCGCTGCGCGGGCTAGGGGTCCCGGCCGCGCCGTGTTCTGCTTCCTCTTGCATGAGGAAGTAGGACGGGCGGCGCTCCATCGATGTACCCGAGTTGGTTAACTCGTTTTTAATACCTCTCCGTATAGGATGTAGGATTTGGAAGGTGGACTCGCTTGACAGAGCTTCTTTCCTTTGCTCGGATGTCAGGGTCCTACCTTGTAGCCTTGAAAAAGGCTTCCTTGGACGATAAATTAGAGCGGATGAGCTGAGTAATTTATCGGCGTGCCCCAGCGGTCGGTGACGAGCTTAGTGCTACGAAACCCGGGCGACACGTCTCGGAACGTCCCAGCGGGCGTACGATCTAATGAGAATATCAATAGATGTACCGGGTGGCGTCCTGACAGAAGAACTACGTTGGGCAATGAGCAGGATAAATAATCACCGGACTCGTAGATGCCAATGCGAGATCTGTGAGGAGAGAAGATATGCCTTGTGAGCAGTAGAAAGCCGTTCTGAGAGGAACTCGTGAGCAGAAGGGTCGTCAGCGTAGAGCGTGTAGAAGCTTCGTACTGTAGAGTGTAGTCGTCGAGAGCGGTGAGTGGAATGAATTTCGGAGGGCTCCGAGCGGGGTAATTATAGGGAGGTGGCCGCCTCCTGCCGCCCCCTGATTGGTCCGCTTAATTTCATTAGTTCACCATGTGTTTTCTTATTGGCTCGCACATTGTTTTCTCAGAATCTGTGAATATGATAGCTGAGTTGGTCTTTCGGGGGTGGCTTCCCCGCGTCCGTCGCTGAGACGGGGTCCCCGAGGTGGCTTCCCTGCGTCCGTTGTTTAGACGGGGTCCTCGGGTGGCTTCCCTGCGTCCGTTGTTTAGACGGGATCCCCGGGGGTGTCTTCCCTGCGTCCGTTGCTGAGACAGGGTCCCCGGGGTGGCTGCTGGACCAGAGGTGGTTGCTTGCCGCCTCCTGGTTGGTTCGTCTATTGTCTCTCGCACAATCAAAGTTTCTGATTGGCGAGTAGGCTTGCTAGAACTGTCCTTGTTAGTTTTAGAGGACATTTGATTGTCTGTTTGAGTTTTCTCATTCAAGGCGACTTGTTTCGAGATACTTGTCGCGTCTCTCTCGCCCAGTAAGTGTTTAGGGAGGTCGCCTTGTATGTTATTTGATAATATTTCACTTTTGAGAGAGAATTTCGTATTTTCTCTCTGGTGAAATATTTTGTTTGACGGAGTTATAACTCGACGTCTTATAAGCATTTGTGTGCCATGTCTACCTCTTTTTGGTAGCCCTGAAAAGGGCTGTTGAAAAGAGGGGGTGGTTTTCACCACAGGCGCCCCCCCAAGACGTCGTGTTATTAACGACGACGCCGGTTGGGGAGAACTGGGAGGTCCATACGGAATTCTCCGTATGAAACTCTCACCAGTTGGGGCGGAGGCGGAGGTGCAGGCCTCGCGTCCCGCGCCTGGTGTGCGCCCCGGCCCGCCGCGGGGCGTCCGTGGCCGGCCCGAGCTTTGCCGATGGGTACCAAACCCGCGAGGGTTTGGCCCGCGGCCGCGGCTGGGCTGTTGCGGAGGTGCTCGTTCCGGTGACGTCCACCCCGCTGCGCTCATCTCGTCCCAACGAGGTACGGGAACGTCGCCCGAGCTGATCCACTTGCGTGGAATCGTGGGCAGCTGGTGAGCGGGTGGAGCTCTGGGCAGCTGCGGAGCGTTGTGAACGCGGCCGGTGTCCTCCACACCACCTCCCTTGGAGCGCTGGCGTCCGCCGGTCCCTTCTTCTCCGGTGAAGGCGGTAGCGGGCCAATGGGTGTAGGAATTTCCTCTGCCAGGAGGAAATTCTCCACTTCTTCGGTGAGCATGTCCTCTTGCTGAGTTGAAGCTGCCATGGTCAAGGTTGGTATGAGCTCCGGGCCCGGGGTGCTCCTTATTTATATCTCCCACTGCTCCTATCCGAGAAAAGTGGGCGTGGTCTGCTTCGAGTGCAGTCACCCATTTCTCGTCGAATTTGGTAGAGGGGACGCGCCCTCTGGCGGATTTTCGGGGAGTCTCCTCCTTATTTTCTGCCTGATTTTTGCTTAGTGACACAGCTTCGTCTGTGTTTAGAGTGTAAGCTGGTTTGATTTGCTGTTTGGGAACTTTTTTTGTGTGTTCGCCAATTTGTACTGTAACCGAAAACTTATCTCTTTTAACAACTTTGAATGGTCCCGTGTAAGGACATTGCAAAGAGGAGAGCTGTGTGGGTACTCTGATATAGACATGTGTACATGTATCTAAATTTTTGGGCATGTTGACGGCATATTTCGTATTATTATGTCTGATATGCGTAGGTCGGAAAAAGAGAGGCTCGGAAAGGTTCGTAGAAGTTACGAATATGTCGCCTGGGAGCGGCACGTCAATTCCGTAAACTTTTTGGAAGGGTGTAGTTTCCGTTGCTGGGTCTACTGCCGTACGCATGGCGAGTAGTACTTTTGGAAGGGCGTCGAGCCAATGTTCGTCCTGTGCTTTGAGAGCCTCTTTCAAGGATCTATTTCTGCGTTCCACCATTCCGTTTGTTGACGGTTTGTATGGTAACGTGTGAGTATGTTTTATTCCGAGACGTTCCATAATGGAATGAAATAGGTCTGATTCGAATTGTGTGCCCTGGTCACTTGTGATGTATTTAGGTACGCCTTTTGAGGCTACCCAAATATTGATAAAGGCGTTTGTGATCGTGGACGTTTCGATGTTGTTAAGAGGGACTGCCTCTAGCCAACCCGTTGCTCTATCGACCATCATTAGGATGTAACGTTTCCCTCCTTTAGCTAAAGGTAAGGGTCCGGTAATGTCAACGTGTACATGGGAGAATTTGGTAGCCGTTTCAAATTCGGAGTAAGGGAGCTTCACGGAGCGAGTGATTTTTGCTCGTTGGCAAGTCTCGCATGCTCGGACCCAGTTGGAGACATCCGCACGAAGGCCGTGCCAAAAATATCTCTGTTTTACTTTATACACTGTAGAGTGTATGCCTGGGTGTCCCAAATTGTGAATTTGGCTGATTATTTCGTGCCTTATTTCGTTTGGAATATAAGGTCTTGGGTGTCCTAAGTCTAGGTTACACCAAATCTCTCCTTGAGGGAATTCAACTCGTGTGAGTTTTAGTTTGTCCTCTGCGTTAGGAGGAGAATGAATCTGTGCATTTGAGATGTGCAGTAGAAGATTGCACTCTATTGCGGCCGTAATTTGTGAAATTTCGGCTATGGACGGACCCTCGTCAGTTTGGGTTGAAATTGACTTTGTTTGAATTTCAACTGGATCGAAAGGTCTGGAGAGTGCGTCGGCTACGACGTTGTCTTCTCCAGGTATATGTCGTATGTCACTTGTCATTTGGGAGATGTATGTTAGCCATCTCAATCGCATTTTAGAAAAATGTGCGTTTTTCTTTAGCATTGTGCCTAGCAGAGGCTTGTGATCTGAGCAAATATGAAAAGAGCGGCCGTCCAAGTCATTGTGCCAATGAATGCAAGCTTGGTAAGCGGCGAACATCTCTTTGTCGAACGAGGCTTTATTCTTCCATTGTTCCGGAATTTCTTTACTGAAAAATCCCAATGGTTGGTAAGATTTCGAGCCGTGTTTGTCTGTAATTTCCTGCTCCAGTGCCGCTCCGATGTGTGTATCGGATGCATCGCAAACTATTCTCCACTCTGCTGTAGGGTGGGGATGAGCAATATTGTGCAATGTAGCTTTTATCATTGCGTGTTTTAAGCTGTTGAAAGCTTTTTCTCTCTCTGATGTCCATTCGATAGGGGTTTTGTCATTTTTTTTGTTTGACTGAATGGAGTCATACAGAGGTTGCGCTGTGTGAGCGAATTTACTTGAGCAAGCTCTGTAGAAACCACACATACCTAGGAATCTGCGTAGGCTTCGTACGTCTATTGGCCGAGGGAATTGCTCTATGGCTTCTATTTTATCTCGTTCAGGAATTATCCCTTCTTTTGAGATAGTGAAACCTAGGAAATCGACGGTAGGTTTTGAAAAAATGCATTTATCAAAACCTACTCGAAGTCCGTGTTCTCCTAGTTTGTCGAAAATTTGTTTGAGGTGGTTCATGTGTTCTTTGTAATTTTTAGAAGCCACCAATATGTCGTCTAGGTAGACAAATGCGAAATCGAATTTTCGCATGATGCTGTCCATGTACCTTTGCCATGTTTGAGCCGCTCCGGCCAAACCCATGCTCATTTTTTTAAACTCATAGAGACCGAAAGGGGTAATAATTGCTGTTTTATGAGCGTCATCTGGGTGCATCGGGATATGGTAATATGCCGATTTTAAATCTATTGTCGAATAGATTTGTGTATTATGTAAATTCGCTTGGAAAGAGCGAATGTGAGGCGGCGGGTAGGCGTCTTTCTTAGTTTTTGCATTGAGGAATCGGTAATCGCCCGTGATTCTCCATGTTCCATCCTTTTTGGGCACACAATGTAGCGGAGAAGCCCATTCGGAGTCGGAGGGAGCGATGATCCCCTCTGTGAGCATTTTGTCGAAAGTACTTTTAACCTGAGCCCGTTTTTCGCCTGCCATGGGTCTTGCACGGAAGTGTACTGGTGTTCCTTCCGTGGTTATACGGTGGTAAACACCGTTGTTTTTCCACTTTCCTTGAAGTTTGTTCATTTTATCATTGTATTTTTCAATGATAGAGCGTATGTTTTCGTCCTCTGTGAGCTGTGTGTCCTCTGGTTGAGGGCTGTTGTCACGATGAGGAATAGCAGCTGCTATTTGTTCGTCAGTAAAGTTTTTGTTCATGACTGCAGCGATTTTTTGATCGGCATAGCTCTTTACTTTATCTTTGTAGATATATTTGTGTTTGACCCGTATTCCGATATCCCAAGACTCGAGGAATGGTATACCGAGGATCGCTAGATCAACTTTAGTGATCATGAAATCGGTGGTCATGTCTCCGAGGCCGATGTTAATTGTCGTGTCAGTACGCCATAGTGTGTCTATAGGGGCGCCGTTAGCTGCTGTGAGCTTGACGTTGGACTTACGAATTTTTAAGCCCAATTTTTTGGTGACATTGTGGGGCAGAATGTTCACTTCTGCTCCCGTGTCAATGAGAAATTCAGTGCCATTTAGTTTGCACTTGAAAAAAAGCCTTTTATACTCTTTAGTCTGCCGGTGTATAGGCTCAGATACACTGGCAGTTATTTGTTTTCCGAACTCTCTGCGTCTGAGGTTGGAACGGTACTTTCTTGTATCGATCTATGAGTATTTTCGCTTGAAACCAAGGTTTTAGGCTGGCTGATAGGCGCTGCCTTTTTGATAGGTTTGGAGGCGGTATTTGCCTTCCAAGTGCAGTATTCTGGGTCTGCACACTTGCGAGTTTCGCTACCGAAACGGGCGTGGTTCCGGCAGACGTAGGCCGTTGGTTTGTGAGGCTTACTCTCTACTTGCTGAGGTTTGAACTCAGCTTTTTGTGAGAGGGCCTTTTTGAAACCAGTCTTCGTAGGTTTCGAAGTAGATTCTATTCCTCGTATGTTGAGAGAGGGGTTCGCTGTTTTGTACGCGTGTAGCGTATCAGCTAGGTCGAGCAGGGCATTCGTGGTAAGCTGTGCTGCGACCATGCCTCGGGCTTCGATAGGTAGAGTTTCGATCCACTTTTGAGTGATCAGAGCCTCTGAGAAGTACCCAACAGCCTTAGAGTACATTTCATGGTACTTGGTGCTGGGTTTTTTGGCGAGAGATGCGGGGTCCTCGAGCGCGAGGAGCCTGTCCTGTAAGGACAACCCGTATTCTCGTTGTAGGCGCTGTTTGGCCTCTTCGTAAGGTGCGTGGGGTGCCGTGAGGTAAGCTGAGTCAATAGCTTCCCGCATTTCCTCCGGTACCCACTTGTAGATAGCTGAGAAACATTCGTTCTGCGTTCTCAGGTTTTTTCGCACGCAGTATTGATCGAACTCGGCGAGTGCACGATCGATATTCTTCTTTTGGAAGATAGGTTTTTGGTAATCTCCCATTTCCTCCAAAAGTGCTCGAAAGCCACTTTGTGTAGAGGGTTGTTGTGTGAGATGTGGGGCGTATAAGCCCGGCGGGGGTCGCACGCCCGCAGTGGTTCCCTGAAATCCACTAGCTTCATAAGAGGGAACGAAATGCTCCGTGTTAAGCCTGTTCAAAGGCGGGGTCACCATTTGTAGTGGATTTATATATGTTTGACTTGGTGTAGGTAGACCAAGTGGGACATTTATATTCTGGTTATGCGGGTTAGTTCCTGTGGTATTTCTGTAAGGAATGTGAGCGAAATCGCCAAGGTCAGCTTGCTTGGCGGGAGGAACTTGAGGATAGTTCGTGTAGCAGCCGCGTGGAGCACTGGGCTCGCTTAGTGGGTGCTGGGTTCGATCTGTTTGGTGCTGAGCCGTTGTGTAATATTCCGGCCTAAGATTTATATCTGTAGGGGGAATATACTGGGCTTGGTTGAGGTACTGAAAAGTATCCTGTGTTTTGAGCAAGTTGGGAGCGCGTTTGACACTCGGATCGGCCGGGTAGCCTTGTGTAGAATATCGTGGATATTCAGATATTTTTGTCGAATCATGATGATTGACTTCAGAGCGGGTCTGGAAGGTATCCTCGAACTTTTGTGTGTGTGAGGCTTGACCTAACGTTTCCTTCATGAATACGTTAGGTGGTAAGGCAATCTCTTCGCGAGAATCGAGCCTTTGTCTGTCGCTAGGAACAGCGGGCGAGTCGAGTAGCGGGTAGGGAGCGCTGCGCGGGCTAGGGGTCCCGGCCGCGCCGTGTTCTGCTTCCTCTTGCATGAGGAAGTAGGACGGGCGGCGCTCCATCGATGTACCCGAGTTGGTTAACTCGTTTTTAATACCTCTCCGTATAGGATGTAGGATTTGGAAGGTGGACTCGCTTGACAGAGCTTCTTTCCTTTGCTCGGATGTCAGGGTCCTACCTTGTAGCCTTGAAAAAGGCTTCCTTGGACGATAAATTAGAGCGGATGAGCTGAGTAATTTATCGGCGTGCCCCAGCGGTCGGTGACGAGCTTAGTGCTACGAAACCCGGTCTTGGAACGTCCCAGCGGGCGTACGATCTAATGAGAATATCAATAGATGTACCGGGTGGCGTCCTGACAGAAGAACTACGTTGGGCAGTGAGCAGGATAAATAATCACTGGACTCGTAGATGCCAATGCGAGATCTGTGAGGAGAGAAGATATGCCTTGTGAGCAGTAGAAAGCCGTTCTGAGAGGAACTCGTGAGCAGAAGGGTCGTCAGCGTAGAGCGTGTAGAAGCTTCGTACTGTAGAGTGTAGTCGTCGAGAGCGGTGAGTGGAATGAATTTCGGAGGGCTCCGAGCGGGGTAATTATAGGGAGGTGGCCGCCTCCTGCCGCCCCCTGATTGGTCCGCTTAATTTCATTAGTTCACCATGTGTTTTCTTATTGGCTCGCACATTGTTTTCTCAGAATCTGTGAATATGATAGCTGAGTTGGTCTTTCGGGGGTGGCTTCCCCGCGTCCGTCGCTGAGACGGGGTCCCCGAGGTGGCTTCCCTGCGTCCGTTGTTTAGACGGGGTCCTCGGGTGGCTTCCCTGCGTCCGTTGTTTAGACGGGATCCCCGGGGGTGTCTTCACTGCGTCCGTTGCTGAGACAGGGTCCCCGGGGTGGCTGCTGGACCAGAGGTGGTTGCTTGCCGCCTCCTGGTTGGTTCGTCTATTGTCTCTCGCGCAATCAAAGTTTCTGATTGGCGAGTAGGCTTGCTAGAACTGTCCTTGTTAGTTTTAGAGGACATTTGATTGTCTGTTTGAGTTTTCTCATTCAAGGCAACTTGTTTCGAGATACTTGTCGCGTCTCTCTCGCCCAGTAAGTGTTTAGGGAGGTCGCCTTGTATGTTATTTGATAATATTTCACTTTTGAGAGAGAATTTCGTATTTTCTCTCTGGTGAAATATTTTGTTTGACGGAGTTATAACTCGACGTCTTATAAGCATTTGTGTGCCATGTCTACCTCTTTTTGGTAGCCCTGAAAAGGGCTGTTGAAAAGAGGGGGTGGTTTTCACCACAATATATTAATTATAAAATATGGAAATTTAGGTTTAAACAGTGAAATGTGTACTAATCTGCCTTGTCCGGACCCCTATGTAGCCATCTTCGCTTGAACAGTGTTGTTCACTGATCAAACGAGCGATCCATAATTGTAGGGATTCTTTAGTGCATACAACTGGAGATGAAAAAAATGGGTTTGCAGATTTTTTCAGAAGCATACAATGTGAGCAGGAGGATGAAACGTGTTTGTCCGGAGGTTTCTGTCTTTAATCTGCCTTTTTTTGTGTTTTCGTATTTTGAAGGCCTATTCTTGTCTCCCGCGGTTTTACTATTACTAAACGATGTGAAAATTATTCAGGTTCCGAAAAAAAAAAAAAAA
The DNA here is from genome assembly GCA_030762985.1 of Adelphocoris suturalis. Lineage (NCBI taxonomy): Eukaryota > Metazoa > Arthropoda > Insecta > Hemiptera > Miridae > Adelphocoris > Adelphocoris suturalis. Next base: position 37,383,357 of record CM061042.1, read on the forward strand.
AAACGGCGGGAACTGTCGTTATCTTATTGGGGATCGTGTAGAGGGAAGTTCAGTTGCTGAAACGTGGTGTCACAATCAACACCGGTCCCTCATCTGTCTACTGTAAAACGCTAAGAAATCAATTTTTTTTCCTTCCTTGATATCAACGAGTAGATTTTATTGAGCTGATTCCAGTGATATAGTCACATTTTTAAAGAACAACACCAGAATCTGTGAAAAGTTGAAAAACCTATGTGCCACCCAGGAGCTTGTGTCTTTAATCTGCCCACAATGGTGGCAGGTAAAAGACAGCGTGGGCAGATCAAAACACTACTTTTATGTTTTGAATTATTAAACAGTATAAATTTGAATTTTTCATTGCAGCAAAGCTTGCAACTACGTAATTTAGCTTTAGGAAGCTAAATTATTGAAAAATTAAGCACAATTTAAATCTGGATGTATTTTTCATTTGGTTGAGTAGGTGCAATAATACCTAAGGTGGTAGGAGTTAGTTGGCCTGTTTTAGCGAATTTAAAAAGAAAATCTATGCATTGCAAAGGCTCCAAAAATTGTAAAATCAAAATTTTCGAAAATTCTATTCACTGAAATCCATTTTGAGACATTCTGAAGCGAACCCTAGAGTTGACGTTTTTAACTTGTCAGTTCATCGTTATGATTTGTATTCTTAATTTGTAAAATACAAGTTCATTGCACATATAAATGTATATATATATATATATATATATATATATATATATATATATATATATAAGTAGTATCCGAATACCAATCCTGGGCCACCGACTTCAATCTCTGTTGAAAATGCTTTTCTGTTAAATCTCTGATAAAAATGATTCCGACTTCAATCTCTGTTAAAACTGATTTTGTGCTAAATTCTGTTAAAAATGCTTTTCTGTTAAATCCTGTTGAAAATGCTTTTCTGTTAGACCCTTGATAAAATTTTTCATCACAAAACATCAGAACACATTTTTTATCACAAAACATCAGAACCAGTGACTTTTTGGGGGGTATGTTAAAAGAATAACTTTTATAATAAAAATGGCATCGATCGAAATTTATAAAAAAGCAGCCAAAAAAACTAACTACTCGTCGTTTAAAGATTTGGATAAGGGGGCTTACGATCTCTTATCAAATTGTATACAAAATACGGAATATGGTGAAACTGTTGTTGTTACTATTAATACTGAAAATGGTGAATTAAATTTATTTTTACCCAAGACAATTTCTGGTCGACTTCTTGAACATGTTAGAAACGACCCGGAAAATCACCCCAAAAAAATTATTTATAAAGGAATTGATAAAAAGACAAAGGCTTTTCTTATTGACTTTGAGTAAATATTATAATTTCTTTATCGTTTATATAAAGAAAATCTTTATATAAATAACCCTTTCCCTCCAATCACCACAAATTCATAAAAAAATCATTTTTCTATCCTAAAAAATGTCATAAAAAATCATTTTTCTATCCTAAAAAATGTCATAAAAAATCATTTTTCTATCCTAAAAAAATGCCATAAAAAAATACTATGTTTACATAGTATTTTTTCAGAAAGAGAATTGTAAAGTTTCCTTAAGAACTTTTTAATGAACACAGCTCATTAAAAATAAAATCTCCTTTATACCCCCAAGCATTCTGAGCTTTAGCAAGCGTAAAAATTATCCTCAAACTGCTTCTTCAGTATAGCTTTATACACAATATAAGCCACTTTTCTAAGTTGATGTTCAGTGGCATTTTTAGGAACCTTAATATTTTTTTTATTAAGGTCTGCTTCAACTTTTTCTTTTGTATGGAGTGGTGGTTTACCATTGATACCCAATAAACGTTCTTTCAACAACAATTTACTAAGTCTATACTCCTCCAATTCATGTAAAATATTCTCTAGTGCGTCAAGGTTTTTTTCATAAAATTGAAATTTAGGTGTCTTTACAAACTTCCAGAAACCTCCATGTTCTTTACATAAATCTAATGCTTTGTCGTCTAAACCCATATCTCTTTATTTATTATAGAAAATATTTTTTTTTCCGGGGACTCATCTTTAAGTATTCAATTCAGATGAGGGGTATGTTAAAAAAATATATTCTATAATAAAAGATGGATAACGAAATCGTATTACCAACTGAAATTTGCATGGAGATTCGAGACAAGATCACAGATGCTTATAACTATTTCATTTTTTGCAAAACTATGAATATTCCAGCAAATAAAAATAAATGTATATTCTTAAATGTAAATCCACAAACCCTCATATTAAATTTTGATTCGATCGAACATAAACAGTTTATTAGAGATTTTGTTGAAGAGCCTGGTTATATTATACCTTGGTATGGGATTTCTAGACAACAAAAACTATCCGAAGACTTCATCAGAGAGTTTCAACATAAAGTGGATTGGAGATTGATTTCTAGAGAGCAAAAACTATCCGAAGACTTCATCAGAGAGTTTCAAGATAGAGTAGATTGGTGTGCAATTTCATTTAGTCAAACACTATCCGAAGACTTCATCAGAGAGTTTCAAGACAAAGTAAATTGGTATGAGATTTCATATAAACAAAAACTATCTGAAGAATTCATCAGAGAGTTTCAAGATAGATTAGGTTGGGATACTATTTCATATAAACAAAAACTATCCGAAGACTTCATCAGAGAATTTCAAGATAGAGTAGGTTGGCTTAATATTTCATATAAACAAAATCTATCTGAAGACTTCATCAGAGAGTTTCAAGACAAAGTAAATTGGTGTGAGATTTCTAGAGAGCAAAAACTATCCGAAGACTTCATCAGAGAGTTTCAAGATAGAGTAGATTGGGATAAAATAATTAAAAATCAAAACTTGAGTGAGAATTTCATCCAAGAGTTTCAAGATAGAGTAGTTTTGTAAAAAAAATAATAGTTTAAAATTGTTAGTTTTAATGAAGGTTCTTCATTAAAACATATTGAACAAGGTTGTTCTGAGAGAAATGAGTCGATCTCTCTTTGAAATAGTGCCTGCATGCGCCATCTATCGTTTGAGGGGTTAGTTAATATGAGAGGGAGAGAGAGAGTGTCCGGGGAGGCGACGAAATCTTATCTGGAACCGGTTTCATCGCCCCGAGCCTGGTCCCCCCTCACTGACCTCATTCGTCCTCGGAATTTATTATTCAAGATAGCGGAGCGTGTTTATCATCTCAACTGGTCGCTTTTGGTGTGGTGGGTAACAATCCCGCTTCATAATACAGAGGTTGTGAGATCGATGCTCGCCTCAAACCGAGAAATTTTTTTTCCTTAATAGTGAGGATACACTCTCGACGAGGTTTTAGATGTCGTTATTAGCTGATGGGCCCTTTAAGCTAATAATTAATCTAATCCCACCTCGACGGGAGTGAGAGTCGACCTTATCGTCAAAATCTCCTTCCTTAACTGTTCTGCTCTTAATTTCTACTTAAAAACAGCAAAAACCGAAACTCCAACGTAACTGAAAAAGCCAAGTTGGAATGACTCATGGACTTGAAACTCCATCGAAGTCGTGCAAGGTTGCGCCATTCAAAGATCCCCTCTTATAAACAGAGGTAGAGATCGTTCAGGAATGGATGCTGTGTAGAAATTAAGAAGCCAGAGAATGTGCGGTTAAGTTGGGACATTTTGCTGAAATTTCCTTTGATTTTTTTATGGGAATTCATTTAATATCACTTAGGCAAAATATTTTTAAAATCATCTGCTCTGAAGCTCCTTCTGTGATTGATTCCAGTTTCATGTGTAATGTAGATGAAAACTAGAGTCATTAAAAATATTATAATTACGAATATCTTATCGATAAACAATGAAAGATTCAAACAGTCCATATTTATCATAAAAAAAATTTAAAATTTCGTGAGTTGTAATTCCTCAGAATAAAAACTTCCTTGAATTTCCTCTCCATTTAAATCTCTTATTCTATAAGTAACAGGGTTCGTTCTTAAAATCTCAGCTATTTCAAAAATTTCTTTTGTCCAATTTGCTTCATATTTATTTGCAAAAGTTTTCTTCGATTTCGTAATTCTTACACGATTTCCAATTTTAAATTTCTTTTTTCCATTTTTTCCACTCTTTTTAAATAAATATCTCAGGATTTCATTTTCATTTTTCGCGTCAACTTGAGCAGGTGTCATCCCAATAGAACGATGAACATCCTGTTTGTTATACTCATTAACTAATTCCTGTAGAATATCGATCCAATTTTTATTTCCATTCACCTCGAAACGAATTTTCATTTTCTGATTCAAAGTTCTGTTAAATCTTTCTATAATTGCGGATTTTTCTAAACTTTCCGTGTGATACATTTTTATGTTATACTCGTCTAAAAGTTCTTTGAAAAGTCTATTTTCAAATTCTAAACCTTTGTCCGTGTGAAGGAGTTTAGGGGTAGAATGGTTATGAAATTTCACATTTTCCAAAACGTCTTTGAAAGCTTTTGAAACTGCTATTCCGTTTTTCTTTTTCAATGGAATTGACCAAACGTACTTTGAAAAAGTATCAATGATATTCAACATGTAACCGAACCCCTTGTTTTCATTCTCGTATTGTTTCATTATAATCAAGTCCGCAGCCCAAAGATCATCTTTTCCATGAGTAACAATTTTTCTTTTCTGAAATCTTTTTCTAACGGGTTTATGTAACTCTTTCGCAAATTCTAACTTTTCGTTTTCAGGTAAATTTATAACTTCAGTTTCAGGAATTACGTTAGTTTCCTCATTCGGATTTTTTATAAATTTACTTTTGTTAGTCTCACATTTATCACATTTTGCTGAAATTCTCCACCTTCCGTTCACAGTTTGTACAATTTCCGCGTTTATATTTTTTGTTCTTTTCTTACACTTATGGCAATAAATTTCATCCTCCATGTTTTATTTAAGTCTAATACGATTTTTTTAATGTGTCCGGTACCTTGCCTTCTATAGCCCAATCAAAAATGGCACGAATTGGTGCTTTTTCTCCGTTAGGATCTTGAATGAATTTGCTCTTATGAGTTCTGCATTTAACACATTTAGCTGAAATTCTCCACCTTCCGTTCACAGTTTGTACAATTTTCACGTTTATATTTTTCGTTCTTTTCTTACACTTACAGCAATAAATTTCGTTGTACATTATTTATTTAAGTTTAATACGATTTTTTTTTAATGGAGATCACTCCATTAAAAATATATAGCTTATAAAATAATTATAAAATTTCCTTTTTAATCATATTTTTAGCCGGGTCGTACACAAAATTCGATCCACTTACAATAATAGCGTAACACGTAGTACCTACTGCGCTACTTCTTGCTGCTTCTACAAATGTATTGAAATCAACATTGAGAATCAAATTATTGCTTTTACCACTAGATAGACTCTGAGGTTGATCAGACAAATCGATGCTAAAAATTGGATATTCTTTTTTGAAAAAATGAGGCATGATGTATGGAATAGATTGTTTAGAACTTATAGTCTTTTTGAACTCTAAAAATGCATCGTAAGCCAAACCATATCTATTTTTATTGAAATCTAAATCCTGCGTTTCCTCAGGATACCTTCTACCTCCTAATTCAAGCCAATAATTTTTCACATCTTTATGATGGAATTCAGAATTGTTTTTTGTCTGATCGTTCAAAACATCAGTTTGAAATACCACGAAGCACCATAATGGGTTATTAACGTTTCTGTAAACGCTAGATAAATCGAACTGTAACGAGTTTCCAGTAACGTTCCTAACTATGCATTGCCAACTTTTAAATTGGAGTTGATACGGAGTGCTTCTCAAATCTGCGATCAAATTAATTTTTGCTTCATTCTTGTATTCAATCACCGGAACTCTCAAAACGAAAGAGGTAATTTCTACAACACCTTCATTAGGAATAATATTATCTTTTTTCCATCTAAAAATAATATTATTATCGCTGTTTCTCACAAAAGTTATTTCAAAACCTCCCTTGAAAATTGGAACTGTTAAATCTTTGAAAAAACCCAAACCTAAGTCACCAAGGTAACCAACAGCATTGAAATTCCCTCCTCCGATAACTATTGAGTTGAATCCTGAATTCATACCTTGTCCGTTATAATCTTTTGGACATTCTTGAGTAGCAAAACCTTCCACCAAGCCACAAATGCCCGGATTTTCAATTTCATCTACTATCACATTGTGTTTTTTCACTTCTATACTCGAAAACATATGACCTACGAAATTATCTACCAACTTAACAGTATCTAAACCTGAATACTCCTTGGTTGGATCTTTTGACTTTAGAACTCCCTCCACGTTATATTGTATATCTTTAGACAGAAAATCGTCGCTTAAATCTATTTTGAAAATTGTTCTTTTATTCTCTGCATTTAAATTCTGAGTTGAAGTTGGATTAAAGGTACGAAATTGCTTTCGCACAATAAAGTCTTGATATTTATCAAATACCTTTTTAGTTTGATGCATACTTTATTATAGTAAATATAATTTTTTTTTAGACCCGGTAATTTACCGGGTCTAAAAGTTTTAAAAATTTCTTTTAACGTGAACAGTATAATTTTTATTTACTATGAAAAAATTAATTACTTTTCAGCAACAAGTAAGCTTTAATATCGTTGAATCGAATGGGTTCGTTATTTCCCGTGGTCGTTGACAATTTTATCATATTTATTTCTTTCAGTCCTTTTCTTAGTGGAATGAAAACTACTTTCTTTGGTTTTTCCGTGTAAATAGTATTAGGTGACAGTGGTTTCTCTATGAAAGAAACGTGTAATAACTCATGTTCATCGTGCGAAAGTGGGTGTTTCTCGTGATTAGTAAAGCTGTTTTCCGTAATGTTGCAATGCCATTCGATTATTTTACTCGAAAATACGAGTTGAGTAGCATTGTTATTTGACACGTAGTTGGTGTTCTTTTTGAATGAATTATCGGAACAAGTTCTCAATTGGAATATGTCACAAAAGTTACCTTCATTTATAATTTTCATATCCATGGGGAAGTTAGCAGCAATTCTGTAACTATCGTCAGTTAGGTGTTCGAGATTGAATTTCAAATTATTCGGATTAACTTTCTGTATATCTTTCTGTATATCTTTCTGTATATCTTTTGTGCATATCTTTTTGTGTATCTTTTTGTGTATCTTTTTGTGTATCTTTTTGTTTATCTTTTTGTTTATCTTTTTGTTTATCTTTTGGTATTTCTACCGTCTGGTTTTCGAGCTTTTTCAAAGTATCTATTTTCGCTAACAAAATACTTTGAAAACTAGTCAAATGACTAATCAACTCGGATTTGAACGAACTCATTGTGTATTCACCATTAAGTTCATGCACATCATCGTAAGTTTCATCGGGGAAAGGAAATGTGAATGAAAACTTGAAGTTTTTTATCTCAAACGTTTTCCTAGTTGTAAACATCAATGCTGACATGCCCAACTGATACTCTTTATTCGGATCGAGTGGAATCGGTTCCTCAAACCATATTGTATCTCCTGAAATTTTTATAAACATTATTTATTTATTATATATTATATAATAAATAAAATGAGTCATGAATACAATATCGATCCTCATCCATTTGAATCAAACAAAGTTCATAATGGATTACTACCGCTTCCTCTTCGATGTTTAATAGTTGGAACAAGCGGATGTGGAAAAACCACTCTATTGTACAACCTGATTACTAAACCATGGGGAATTCCCCATGAAAATCTCTACATATGTTCCACAACTTTAGAACAAGAATTTTATAAAGGCTTGAGAAAAAATAGTGAAAAAATAGAGGCTAAAGTTGAAATGAAAATAGTGCATTTTTACGATAGTTGCGACGAACTAATTGTACTAGATGAATGCCTACCAAACAGTCTTGTAGTTTTCGATGATTGTGTTAATGTTGAACATCAACGAGTTATAAAAGATTATTACGCGAAAGGGCGTCACAGGAATATTTCTTGCATTTATCTAACTCAATCATTCACTAAAGTTGATAGACAGTTGATTAGAGGCAATCTGAATTTCCTGTGTATTTTCAAGCAAGATCCAGATTACATGAAAGTGATTTACGATAAGTATGCTGGAACAGATTTTACTTTCAAACGATTCAAAGAAATATACAACGAATGTTGGGACGATGATTTTGGATTTCTAACGATAAACCTAACAAAACAATTAAAAGACGGTCGATACATGAAAAAGTTTGAGAAAACGTTTCTCGAGTCGGTGAATAAACGGTCAAAAACACCGTTAAACGATCAAAATAACCGTTAAAATAACCGTTAAAATAACCGTTAAAATAACCGTTAAAATAACCGTTAAATTTGGATTTAAATATTCGACAAAAAAAAAAAAATTTTTTTTTTACTATAATAAATGTCTACTGAAAAACATTTACAAAAACTTTTGTTGAAAAAATGTAAGGAAATTAAAAAAAAGATTGAAACTCGTGATGATTCAGAAACTAGTAATCAATCTGATGATTCAGAACCAGAAAATAGAATTTTCCTGAAAAAACCTAAAAAAGAAATGACTGTCAAGGAAGCTAACGAAATTCAAAAAAAAGAACAAGAGTTGAGACGTGCTTTCCGAGAAGCTAGAGTAGATAAGTTTAACGAAAGAGAAACTCGTAATCAACCTGATGATTCAGAACCAGAAAATAGAATTTTCCTGAAAAAACCTAAAAAAGAAATGACTGTCAAGGAAGCTAACGAAATTCAAAAAAAAGAACAAGAGTTGAGACGTGCTTTCCGAGAAGCTAGAGTAGATAAGTTTAACGAAAGAGAAACTCAAGAAAAGATGTTTGCACCCATCACTGAAAAAGTAGTTGAAGTAATAAATGCTGTGAAACAAGCTGATGAAGACATCATAAAGAAACTAGAAATTGTTCCCTACAAGCCAACTAGTTCTCCTAGAAAGAAAGTTGTAACTTTTGGACCAACTAATACTTTTGACATTAATCCAAACGAAGGAGCTTCTGCACTAGTTGATACTGCGTCAGATGATACCGTAGTAAACACGAGAAGTAGCTTATCAAGCATCATGGATATGGTAGATCGGAATGAAACCCCATCGAATAGCGTTGGTCCGAAAGGAATTGGTCCTATTGCGAGACTTTACATCAGACAGGATGATAAACAATTTGGTATATGGGGAAAAGAGGACAAAATTTACATCGGAGACCAACAAATTCAAGTAAATGGAGATGCAATCGTTATTCAAAATGAAACTTACAAAGGAACTCACGGATTATGGCGTTTGTTAACTGATCCTCTAGGACCTGATCCTGATAAATACACTAAAGAGGATTTGAAAGTTTACAAGAAAATTCTCATTCAAACGAACTCTCTATACCAAAAGAACGATCCAACTACCAATAAAGTAAAGTCTAGTACGGGGAAAAAATGGAAAGATTTGATCGCACCTATTTGGAAAGAAATCAAAGCAAGTAAAGTTGGTTCGGGTTTGATAGAATATTCTGAACATCCAGTGGAATTTAAATACATTGACAACCTCCAACAGCTGCTACAGCGTTTGTTCTATTTGCACGCACAAGAACGAGCTGGTAATAACAATTTTCACAATGAAAAATTAGGAATTGTAAAGTTTATAAGCGATCAGTTGGAAAAAAACATAGATAATCCCAAAGGAATAGAATATCTGATGAAAGTTGTAAACAGTTTGCCGAAAGGAATTATTAAAAGTGGATCCGGAGTTTTAAATACTTTGCTGAATAAACTAGATGGTTTCGTACCTGAAATGCATTTACCCGGATACAACTATTGTGGCCCATTTACAAAACTAGATGAACGATTGAAAAGAGGAGATCCTGGAATTAATAAATTGGACGAAGGTTGTAAGCTACATGATATATATTACAGAGATCACACAGGCACGAAAGAAAGACACATAGCGGATAAAGCACTGGAAAAAGTGGCAAAAGAAAGAATGTACGCTAGTGATGCAAGTTGGAAAGAAAAAACAGCTGCAGCTGTAGTGAGAGGTGCAATGAAAGGTAAACAGGCTTTTGGTATGGGAGTTGAAGGTATGGGAGTTGAAAGTAAACAATCCTTTGGTGAGGAAGTTACAATGAGTAAACGATCCTTTGGTATGAGAGTTCGTTATTAAAAAAATTTACTATAATAAATAACTATGATTACGAAAAAAATAGATTTAACCGAAAATCAACTAACCAAAATGCGAGCCGCTTACAAGAAGCGCAAAAGTGTTACAATTCTTTTGACAGCGAAACAAATTTCAGGAAACGGAAAACATAAAATCAAACTGTGGGAAACTCAATCAAAAGCATTTGAAAAAGCGAGAGGAGAAAAGAAAGGAATTACGTTAACTTTGGATTACGAACAACTACAATTGAATCACACGGGCGGATTCTTACCATTGTTGTTTGCAGGAATTGGTGCTCTTGGGGCATTATTGGGTGGTGGAGCTGCAGTAGCTTCTAGCGTTATTGATTCTAAGCATAAATCTGCTGAAGAAGCAGAAATCAAACGCCATAACTTGGAAATGGAGAGATTAGCACAAAATGCAAAAAGTTTAAGTATTGGGTCCGGTTTAAAAAAACGAAAAAAACGGAAAACTACCAACCTTTGAGTAATTTAGATTTACATCGTTTCGCGAAAAATTTTAAAATAAAACATTTCCGAGGTATTTTCATGAAAGATGAACTTCCTGATCGACCTAAATCCGTTGAATGTGGAATTATTAATTTGGAAAATTCTTATCAAAATGGTAGTCACTGGACTTGTTATTTTAAAAAATCCGAAAAAGAAAAATATTATTTCGATTCCTATGGAAACGCACCACCTCCTAAAGAGTTGGTAAAATACTTGGAAAATAAACATATTTTTTACAATTCCGAACAAATTCAAAAGTATAATGATCCTCCAATTTGTGGACATCTGTCTTTGATAGTGTTAAAAGAACTTTCAAACGGAAAAGATTATGAAACTGTTTTAAAAACATGCAGAGGGAAATTGAATTCTGAAAAAATCTTAGTATAATATTGTTGTTTTAATGGAAAATTTCCATTAAAACGTTTTTATTAAACAAACTTGATGTTATACATGTCTCTCCCATTTATTGATTTGGTGATTCCATGGTACACTAAGCAAACACCGTACTCAACTAGAGCTTGGAGTTCATTTTTATCAAATTTTTGAATACATCTTTCTGGTATGAACACTCTAAATTCTCCTAGATTGGCTATAACAGCCTCCCACGAGTATTTCGTTGACACAAATTCAAAGTTTATGATTTTGTAAGGTTTTCCGATTTCTAGTTCGGAAAGTTTGTTTGTGTTGTTTTCAAAATTAATTTTTTTCAATAGCTGCTCCCTATTCATTTCCATTTTATTATAGAATATATTCTTTTAAAACACAATTCCTTAAAGAGGGGTCGCGATTCGCGACCCCTCTTTAACGTTAAAGTCGAATACAAGTCGAGAACATTTAAAAAAGAGCTTTCAAAACTCTTAAAGGTGGCGTCGAATCGCCGCCACCTTTAACGTTAAAGTCGAATACAAGTCAATTGACTAAAAAAGCCGACGCTCACATGTGAGCCGCGGCTTTTTCATTTCATACGAAAAAGCCGCGGTCGGAAACCCGACTGCGGCTTTTTCATTTAATACGAAATTTTGCGGCCGGAAACCCGACCGCAAATTTTGATCTCGGTTAACAATAACGAAACTACCACAAACTTGATGTTATGCATGTATTTTTTCATTTTTTGATTTGGTGATTCCATGGTAAACTAAACAACCACCGTGCTAGTTAAAAGGATCTCTACTATAATAGACAAAAGAAAAAGGTGAGGGCGATTCGCCCTCACCTTTAAGAATTAAAAAAAAAAATGAGGGGCTAGTTAAAAGAATATATTCTATAATAAAATGTATGATGCGAGAAGACATTGTGAAAAGTGCGATGTTAGCACTACTTATAAAAATTGGGCTAGACACCTAAAGTCTAAGCGCCATGAAAAAAACGACCCGGACCGGACAATGACTATCAGAAAACCTAGGAAAGCGAAACCTGTATTTGTAAATCCGAGGAAATTACACAAAGTATTTAATTTTAGTGAAAAAATATTTGAAAAAGTATTTGAAAAAAGCAAAGAATCTAGGAAAGCGAAACCTGTATTTGTAAATCCGAGGAAATTGCACAAAGTATTTAATTTTAGTGAAAAAATATTTGAAAAAAGCAAAGAACCGAGAACTGAAGTTGGAGAAAAGGAAACTGCATTTAAATCTAGATTAGTGACTTACGATATTAAAAATACGAAAGGATTTAAAGATGCTTACAAATTTCTTGACAGTATTAAAAAAATCGTAACTGGTTTAATCAACATGAAACTTAGAGAAATGAAACTAAAAGTTAATGTAGTTTTAATCGCAGAATTTAAAAAAGGGACTAACGAAAATAATATGGAGTATCATGAACTCAATTTCAAAACTAAAAACGTAATAATATTGCAGTCAGCAGAAGTACCAAATTGTTACGAGGAAATGAAACAGAAAATTCTAAATGAAATGGAAACGTTCGAAATAAAAGGATCTCAATGGCAACTTCACAAAATCAAGCATTTAGAACTGAACGTTAACAAGTACACTCCTTTGAGAGGATCGTCTTACATCCCACTCCCTAATTTTCTACAATATAGGAAAGCAATTATAAATGTGAAAAATGACGATAATAAATGTTTCCTTTGGTCTGTTCTGTCTGCACTTCATCCAGCTGACCAACATTCGTATAGAATAGGAAATTACATAACATGGGAACATGAGTTTGATGAAGCGTTGAAAGATATCAGTTTTCCTATGAAACTTACGAGTATAAAATTGTTTGAGAAAAGAACTGGGATTTCCATAAATGTTTACTGTCTGGATGAAAAAAATATTATAATACCCTTGGAAATAACGAAAGAGGAAAAGGAAAGGCACATTGACTTGTTTTACTTGAAAAACGAGGAAACTGAACATTATTGTTGGATCAAGGACTTATGGAAACTTGTTGGTCATAGTCAGCTAACAAAGGATGGCCACAAACGATTTTTATGTAAAATGTGCTTGAATAGCTTTGGAACTCAGTTCAAATTAAACGAACATAAAGAATATTGTGGAGCTCATAAAGCTGTTAAAGTAGAACTACCAGAACCTTACGATAATGTTTTACAATTTGAAAATTATAAACGCTCCATGAAAGTACCATTCGTTATCTACTCGGACTTTGAAAGTTTTCTAAGCAAACTTCAAACTTGTCAACCTGATGAAACTAATGCGTTCACTAATAAAATTCAAAAACACGAAGCTAGCAGTTTTTCATATTACATAAAGTATTCCAACGGATATTATAAACCTCCAGTCGAATATTCTGGTCCAGATTGTCCAAAAGTATTTTATCAGAAACTGAAAGAGGAAGTTTTACACATTGCTAAGGAATATTACGATAAAATTGTACCCATGAAACCATTGACAAACGAACAGGAACAGGAATTCAAAAATGCTAAATCTTGTCACATTTGTGATAGAGGTTTTAACGAATTGCCTCCAATGTTAGAAAAGAAACTTGATGTAATGAGAAAAACAATTCAACACTTTATTGATAAAAAGAATGACAATCAAGCAGATATATATATTGAAGAATTAGAAGTTTTTAAGTCAAATATACCTGATAATTGTATAAAAGTAAAAGATCATGATCATTTGTCAGGAGAATTTAGAGGTACCGCCCATTCTCTGTGTAATTTGGAGTATCAATGTCCGAGATTCGTACCTGTATTTTTCCACAACCTGGCTGGGTACGATGCCCACTTATTTATAAAACAACTCGGAGAGGATGAAGGGGAAATACGATTGATTCCAAATACTGAGGAAAAGTACATTTCGTTTTCAAAGATTCTTAGGTACGACTCTGGAAAATTTAATGAGAAAGGAAACAAAGTAATGAATAAAATTGAAATAAGGTTCGTGGATTCGTACAAATTTCTAGCAAGCTCTTTGGAAAAACTAGTGGGAAATTTAACGAAAGATCAATTTAAGGAACTGGTAAAACATTTTGGAACAGAGAACTTGGAGTTGATGACAAGGAAACTAGCTTACCCATATGAGTACATGGATAGTTCGGAAAGGTACGATGAAACCTGTTTGCCACCTATAGAGAAATTTTACAGCCATCTAAATAAACAAAATGTAAAAGAAAACGAATATAAAAATGCACAAGAAGTTTGGGAAAAATTCGGTATTAAAAACATGTGGGAATTCACCGCGCTTTACAACAAAAGTGACATCTTACTGCTTGCAGATGTAATGGAAAATTTCAGAGATATTTCCCTGAAAACGTACAAACTAGATCCTGCATGGTACTACACAACACCTGGATTCTCATGGGATTGTATGTTGAAAATGACAAAAGTTAAATTGGAACTGTTGACCGATTATAATAAAATTTTAATGATAGAAAAAGGAATTCGCGGTGGAATATCTCAATGTAGTAACAGGTACGCGAAAGCAAACAATAAGTACATGGGTGAACAATATGACCCATCTAAACCTTCGAGTTACATAGCGTACGTAGACGCTAACAACCTTTATGGATGGGCAATGTCCAAATACTTACCATCTGGTGGTTTTAAATGGGTAGAGAACTTGTACAATTTAGATATGGATAATTTAGATGTTGAAAATATAAGTGATGAGTCTCCCAAAGGTTATTTTCTGGAAGTTGACTTGGAATATCCTAAAGAACTACACGATTTACACTCGGATCTACCACTTGCACCGGAAAACAGGATTGGAAATACAAAATTACCTAAACTGATGACAACTTTGTACAACAAAGATAGATACGTTTTGCACTACAGGAATTTGAAACAGTGTCTGAGCATGGGGATGAAACTAAAGAAAATACACAAAGTTCTGGAGTTTGATCAATCGGATTGGTTGAAAGTGTACATTGACTTCAACACGGAACTGAGAACGAAAGCGAAAAATGATTTTGAAAAGGAATTTTTCAAATTGATGAACAACAGTGTATTCGGAAAAACGATGGAAAATATCAGGCAAAGAATCGATATCAAATTATGCTCAAACGGAAAGAAACTGGAATTATTGATAGCAAAACCTACTTTTGATCGTAGAACGATATTCACTGAAAATTTAGCAGCAGTTCACATGAAAAAGACCAAAATTCTTTTCAATAAACCAATCTACATTGGAATGAGTATTTTGGACATTTCAAAAACTCTAATGTACGATTTTTATTACAACACGATAAAGAAACAATACGGAGAAAATGTCAAATTGATGTACTGTGACACGGACAGTCTGATCATGGATATAAAGACTGAAGACTTTTACTCGAATATTAAAAACAACATGATTGATCAGTTTGATACATCCGATTATCCGAAAGAAAATGTCTACGGTATACCTCAAGTGAACAAGAAAGTACTTGGAAAATTCAAAGATGAAATGAGCGGAAAAGTAATGGAGGAATTTGTCGGACTAAGATCGAAACTTTACGCACACAAAACGTTCGAGAATCAAAAAGAAACAAAGAAAGCGAAAGGGATCAAGAAAAACGTTATTGAACAGGACATTAAATTCAATGATTTCAAAGAATGTCTGTTGACCAAGAAACCGATCTACAAAACGCAAATTATGTTCAGAACAAACAAGCACGATATTTATACCATTAAACAGAACAAGAAAGCGCTCAGTGCCTACGATGATAAAAGGCATATTCTGGAAAATGGTATGGATACTCTTGCTTGGGGACATCATAAAATTGGAATAGGAAAAGAAAATTTCGTAGATCATCTGAAGGAGCTTATGAAAACACAAAACGAGAAAGAAAATGGAATTATAGGTAGGATTAAAGTAAATACTAAATTATAATTTTTATAAGGGATTCTTATAAAAACCTAATATTTTTATTTTTCCATCTCCTTTTCCATCTCTGCTCTTACTACAGATTCTCTTACAAATGTAAATATACTGTGCACACTTTTTAGCATATTTTGATTATCCTCTTCGATGCATTCAAAACAAATATCACCATTTAGTACTCTAACACCACAATTTTTGCAAACGTTTAATATTTTTGAAAGGAGTAAAATTTAGAATGTTTTCAGTTAGTTTATTTTTTCCATTGAGAAAGTTACGTTTCACAGTTGCTAAATCCAAAAACTTATGATACTTCCTCACGAAATAATCAGTCAGTTCTCCAGATTTAGATACTGCCTGCCACTCGCTCTTGGAAAGACAATTTCCATCTTCGAGTTCTCTTAACGCTTTAAAGTATTCCATTTTATTTTATAGTAGAGATCCTTTTAACATACCCCCCAAAAAGTCACTGGTTCTGATGTTTTGTGATAAAAAATGTGTTCTGATGTTTTGTGATGAAAAATTTTATCAAGGGTCTAACAGAAAAGCATTTTCAACAGGATTTAACAGAAAAGCATTTTTAACAGGATTTAACAGAAAATCAGTTTTAACAGAGATTGAAGTCGGAATCATTTTTATCAGAGATTTAACAGAAAAGCATTTTCAACAGAGATTGAAGTCGGTGGCCCAGGATTGGTATTCGGATACTACTTATATATATATATATATATATATATATATATATATATATATATATATATATATATATATATATATATACTCCAGATTGAATTGGTTATGCATATTTTGTGATAGCTGCAAATTATGAGGTTCGTTGGTGAATTTTGTTTATTTGAAAGGTTTCTGGTTAGTCCTTCTTTTTCCACATTCTGGGTCATAGTGAAAATTTGGAAAACGCAGGTGGGACCTCGAAATGACTGTTCCCGAAATATCACTGGTCAATAATTATCTGTAGATATTAATACTGGTACGAAAAACACGATCTCAACTAACTTACCTAATACAAAATTCTCAAGACGCTGGTAGTCTTGAGAGAAAGGAATATTGTAATGAAAGTAAATATATTGATGGAATGCAAGATCTCAGCAATACAGTGTGAGTTTTACATTACGTCATTTGATAAAGAAAAAAGTACTGTCATGCAGCATGACTAATAGAGCGAATTTTCAAAGAAAAGTTGTGGGTAACATTAAATTAGACACTTAAATTCTGATCATTGAGGCCAACCATGTTCTGAATTAAACTGTGGGGGTGTGATGAGATCGCAAAGAAAATTTTAGAACACGCAGCCGAACTCGAAAATTTGGTCAATAATGGGCATTTTTCACCTAAAAATCGATTTTTCTCACTTATTATTACATTTAGAGATCTGGGAGTGGTTGCAATCCACTTAGTACTTAAAAATACTTCGACTGTGACATCCCACATGCCATGTTGTCAAGAATCCTATTTTTTAAGCATTTTTTGAGCCATTAAATTGTAAACTTGAGCCAGAAATTCAGGAGTGATCGGGCTGCCGAACGAACTTGACCTGTCTTCTGCTAAGACGGATTTTTCTGCGTTGTAACGAATTTTTTGGGCCGTTTTTGAAGGGAGTTATCGTCCGGAAATACACCTCATATATATATATATATATATATATATATATATATATATATTCGATCTTAAAATCTAGGATTGTATTCTTTGGTCTGGGCACATAATATGTCTCTCATCTGCCATGGGTGTCTTTAATCTGCTGATAAGTTTCTGCTTTAATTAATAATTATTTAATTAAGCGCCCCACTGTGTGGATTTCCAATAAAATTCAATCAGTTCAGTGTAACTATGATCCCTGATTTTTGGCAGATCATAATTCCAACTTTCAGTTTTCTGAATCTAGGTAGTGAAGATTGGCCCTTTCTGGGAAAACGACCCATATAATTACGATTGTATTCACATGAAAATCCAAGATTAGGGCACTAATCACAGAAAAAAACCCTTGAACCCATGGTTACTTCTATTTACATACTTCGAATGAAATTATTGTAACACAGAATGTGTTTCATTTCACGCGTTTCACATAAAACCATGAAAACACACATATAAGAATGACTCAGATTTAGCGGTGTGTATCATCGCTGCTATGTCATGTTGTTTTCTTTATTTATCACCAGCGCAATGACCCACCACTAGCTCAATGAAATCATCAGAAATTAACTAGACTGCAATCGTGATCACAAAATCAATTATTGAGAATGATCACCTGTTTGTAAACAATTATTCAAATAACAATGCTCATAATTCAGCTTGGTTTTAAGCGGAAATCAGCAGACATTGTTGCAACACATTTTTTTTTTTTTTTTTGTTACACATACGTCTTTTAATTGGGTCGGACCCGCGTCGCCAAAAGTGCAAGGAGAGCAAAATATGAAGAGAAAACAAAGGGAACCTTTTTCTTCATTCGTGGGAACGATCGAGGAATATGAGGTTGGACAGATAAAACAGTGAAGTTTCCTTCTTTTAAAACCTATTTTCACCCAGAAAGTGTACTAAGATCGTTCCACTTAAACGTTTCGTTTTCGGTTGGAGATGCCGAGGCTTAAGACACTTGTAGTGGATTTATATATGTTTTACTTGGTGTCGGTAGACCAAGTGGGACATTTATATTCTGATTATGCGGGTTAGTCCCCGTGTTATTCCTGTAAGGAATGTGAGCGAATCCGTCAAGGTCAGCTTGCTTGGCGGGATGAACTGAGAGATAGTTCGTGTCGCAGCCGCGTGGAGCACTGGGCTCGCATAGTGGGTGCTGGGTTCGATCAGTTTGGTACTGAGCCGTTTTGTAATATTCCGGCCTAAGATTTATATCTGTAGGAGGAATATGTTGAGCTTGGTTGAGGTACTGAAAAGTATCCTTCGTTTTTTGTACATTTGGAGTGTATTTGACACTCGGATCGGCCGGGTAGGCTTGTGTCGAATATCGTGGGTATTCAGACAGCTTGGTCGAATCATAATGATTGACTTCAGAGCGGGTCTGAAAGGTATCCTCGATCTTTTGTATAGGCGAGGCTTGATCGAACGTTTCCTTCGTGAATACGTTAGGTGAGAAGGCGATCTCGTCGTGAGGATCGAGCCTTGCGCCGTCGCTGGGACCGGCGGATTGGCCGGGTAGCGTGTAGGTAGCGCTACGGGGGCTAAGAGGCCCGGCTTCGCCGTCGTCTGCCTCCCCTTGCATGAGGAAATAAGACGGCCGACGTTCCATCGAAATAGCCGAGTTATTAGCTCGTTTCGATGCCTCTATGTATAGAAATAGAGGGTTTAGGAAAGTGGACTCGCTTGACAGAGCTTCTTTCCTTTGCTCGTATGTCAGGGTCCTACCTTGTAGTCTTGAAAAAGACTTCCTTGGACGGTAAATTAGAGCGGATGAGCAGAGTAATTTACCGGCGTGCCCCAGCGGTCGGTGACGAGCCTAGTGCTACGAAACCCGGGTGACACGGCTAGGAACGTCCCTCGGGCGTACGATCTAAAGAGAATATCGATAGATGTACCGGGTGGCGTCCTGACAGATGAACTACGTTGGGCAATGAGCAGGATGAATAATCACTGGACTCGTAGATGCCAATGTGAGATCTGTGTGGAGAGAAGGTAGGCCTTGTAGAAAGCAGTAGGAAGCCGTTCTTGAGATGAACTCGGGATGCAGAAGGTTCGTCAGCGTAGAGCGTGTAGAAATCTTCGTACTTCGAGGTGTCGTCGTCGAGAGCGGAGAGTTGAATGAATTTCGGAGGCTCCGAGCGGGGTATTTATAGGGAGGTGGCCGCCCCCTGCCGCCTCCTGATTGGTCCGCTTAATTTCATTAATTCGACTGTGTAATCTCATTGGCTCGCACATTGTTTTCTCAGTATCTGCGAGTATGATAGCTGAGCTGGTCCTCCGGGGTGCTTACGAGCATCCGTCGCGGAGCCGACGACCTTGAGTTTAGCCGGGGACCTCGGGTGCTTTCTCTGCGTCAGTTGTTCAGACGGGGTCCCCGGGGTGGCTGCTGGACCAGAGGTGGTTGCTTGCCGCCTCTTGGTTGGTTCGCCTATTGTCTCTCGTGTAATCAGTGTTTCTGATTGGCGAGTAGGCTTGTTTGAATTGTCCTTGCTAGTTTTAGAGGACGTTTGATTTTCTGTTTGAGTTTTCTCGTTCAAGGCGACTTGGTTCGAGATACTTGTCGCATCTCTCTCGCCCAGTAAGTGTCTAGGGAGGTCGCCTTGTATGTTTTTAGTTAATATTTCACTTTTGAGAGAGAAATTCGTATTTTCTCTCTGGTGAAATATTTTGTTTGACGGAGTTGTAACTCGACGTCTTATAAATATTTTTGTGTTGTGCCTACCTCTTTTTGGTAGCCCTGAAAAGGGCTGTTGACAAGAGGGGGTGGTTTTCACCACAACACTGTTAATAAGATTACTGCTGTAATCACAGAAAAAATTATGATTGTTACAAGAAAAAATCTATAAATATGGTTGACTCATAGGTGGTAACCAACGAGAATAGAAGATACTAGAGCGGCCCTTCCCGTGCAAGCCGCCGAGCCGAAAGTGTGCTCTGCCCCCCCAACCCCTTGGTTCCCCAACCCCGCCCTGCGGAGCGTTACCACCTTACAACTGACCCGTTTCTAGGGAAATGTATTGCAGTTAGTTTTCATCCCACGAAAATCGTTCTCGGCTCGTTTTAAAGCTCTCGATTTATCACGCATTTCTTTTGTACTTGTTCTTCTATTCATGTCATAGTTTTATATTTATTTATGTTATAAATTGATATAGTAAACAATGCCGCTTGCTTTGTTGTTACTTGGTTGAGAAGTTAATCTTGGTTATAGTTACACCATAACAGAAAATTACCTACTTAGGTACTCTGTTCTAATTTCGATTAGTAAAACATTTATGTCGTAGTTTTAAATTTATTTACATTTACGAATTAGCGGGAAGAAAGCTTGTTCCATGTTTCAGCATTTTAGCAGCAGGCTCAAGGCGGAAAGTAGCCCCCCTGCGAGGCCCGAAGGGCTGAGTTTTGGCTGATTCGTGTTGAAATCAAAAAAATATCTGTATAGTTTATAGTCAAAAAAAAGTCTGCCAAGTTGTGACACTTGGCTTCCTCGTTTTCGCGACATGAATGCAGGTTAGAACATTGCGTTGTTTCAAATAATCTTTAAAGATTCCATGGAGGGTCAGTTTGAGCAAAATCCTCAATCAGGCGAATTAGAAAGAAGTTCCCGCATGATCGTAGGAGCGAATTTTTGTACATTATCGAATTATAAAAAAATAAAAATAAATAAAAACGAATGAATGAATGAATGAATATGAAATTAATTTCAATGTTGATTTGAATGATTTTTAATTGAAAATGTGTGCACTTTGAGTGCGTAGAAATTGTTAACTGGGTCATTATCATATATAAATAATGTATTTTTCGTGGTCTAAAAGAATAAAACATGGAAAACTCAAGTTCATGGAATGTATATGTATGCGTAATATAAGTATCCTAGAGTGATAATCTGACGGTTTGCGAGTAAGACCATTTTTCAACTTTACATAAATTTTCAAAACTTCGAAATAGTTTTCCAATATCACGCGAATGAAGCCCTAAACCATAGTTTTTTCTTGATTTTTGTCCCAATTTTATGGTACTAATACAAAACGTGATTATTCGCTTTTGTGCTCTATGCACCCCTTGACAAGTTCTCAATTTTCTTTGAATTTTCACAAATTTGAAAGAAAAAAAAAAGATTATCACACAAGTGACACCTTTATTTAATTTTTTTCATTTATTTAATGTTTTGCAATACGTTTTGAGTGTTAGTATACTATACAGTATAGTGTTAGTGTACTGTATGACCTTTTGTATGAAGCGATCCTCATGCGCGTCAGTTGACATTTTCTCAATTTCCCATTAATTTCCAAAAATTAACAATCTAGTAATGGAGATGAGCTAAACCCCTCCTCATCCCTTTGTGACATCAGTGACAAAATCCTCCACCAACGACCAACTCCTCATTCCTCTATCGCAACAAACTCAGGAATGATCGACATAAATAGCCATTGTACAGATTAGATAGAAAGGTAAGGAATGTACTTCTTCACTAACGTCAGATGCTTTCTTCTTAGGACCCTTATTGGTACATCCATATGCTACGCAAACACCCATTCTCGTGCAGAAAAAGAAACGTGGTAACGGGCTTAATTTAAAGAAAACATTGGTTGCTACGGCCAAAATCACGTAAAAAACTTGTGATATATCGTTTTAGTAGTTCGATATATCGTAAACATATCGATATTTTGTATCGATGTATAAGTTGGTAGGTAAACAACTTGCTGGAAGAAATTGAATGCTACAACAATCTGTTGTTTCTCTGCCTATAAATTGCATTTTTGTGCCAGCAGTTCTAAAAACCAACTACATGCATAGGTAATCAAATTTCTTTAGGTAGGTGTACCTAAGTAGACTTTTTGGATTGGGTGGAATCTAAATAAAAAGAGAAATTAACTTCAAAAATTATTTAAAAAATAATAAATGACTAGATATGGGACATAGATGAGAATAGTGGAGAAGTGTCATCATTATTATAAAGAATAGGGTCCCGAATCAAAAGTAAAAAGGTTGATTTGATAACATTTTGAAAAATGAGGGATTAAACCTATGGGGGTAGGTACCTATGATTTTAGAATGATATTTTTACTTGAATCTTATTATCTTCAATTATTTCCTTATAGTAACATAATAGTAACGCGTTGGTTGTACGTGAAAATCAATAGTAAATGAAGCTTCCTGTACATTTTTTCGGGCTAAAATAAAAGTTACACAATTTTTTCAAATACCCCATCTAAAATGCATATCCATGTCAAAAAAATATTGGTAGGTATCGGAAGTTGGAAAATCGGTGGAAAACTATCGATAAATCTAGTATCAATCGATTGGTATCGATATTTTCCTTTCTACATCGATGGTCCTACTCTAGCCTCACTCACGGCACTCGCCCACTACTGAGTATCACAACTTTTCTTTATTTCCTTTAGTTTTCTATGCTTTCCCTTTTCCATAAACTCGTTAACTCCTACATCACTCTGTAATACTACCTTATATAATACCATATTTTCGTCAAATAGCTCCCATTCGTAGTCCGTAAAGACATACTTGACTCTTTAACCGCGATTACGATTAGAGTGATTTGATTAGAGATTTCTAACCCTATACTCGTACCGAACATTTAAATTTATTACTCTTCAAGGCCTACTGTAGGTTGCTCTATACACCTTGGCTATACACGGGGTTGTAAGTGCCTCACCGAAGTGACTTAACAGTGGAATCATCTTCCGATCACGATCCTGTTAGCGATGGACGCGATTCAAGGTAAACAATAAGAATAGTTGATCATAGACCTAGTTCATAATATTATACATGCCGCGTTACCACTCAGGTTTTGCCCAGGGAAGGTAGGCGCATACCAAGAGTGTAAGTCAAGACTATCAAAATGTTCTGATAATGAATAGTTACATTTCTCATTTATTAGTTTTGAGATTTGACATACCGGTCTTTTTTTTTACACGTTAACAACTTTGTACCACTGGTATTCCATATCCATTTTCTGATAAGAAGAGATGAGAATATATGATATGAGAATAAACTCGAAACATGAGAATATTATTCGTTAAAACGTTCAGGAGAATCATTTCAGTCCAAATCAAGATGATCAGAAGGGGGAAAGTTAGTTATTCGATTTCAGAGGAATGATGTCCTTAAGGGTTCCGCGCAGAAGTTTTCTATTTGGTGCGTTCAAGTGGGGGCACAGAGTTACCCAGAGAGGGTTATTCTAAGTAAATATAATCGACTTGAGACCTTTACCTACCACCCAGGATGCTGAAGACATTTTTTGAAAACTTTTATTATGACTTTTCCGCCTGAAACACCGGTGTACCTCTTTTTTACAAAGTATAAGTACTTATAATTATATTATAACCATGTTCCCTACACAAATAAAGCAATTATGAAATGAAAAAGAAAATTTGCACATCTATCAACTGGATAGGTAAAGTGCGTTCAATGAACAGGTACGAACGGTGTATCCGGTGCAAGGTTACACACAACCTTCCCAACATAGATTATTCTACTCCTTGATCTTGATGTGGGTGATTTTCCATGGAAAATTCCGTTTTTAACGATATTTGACTATAACTATAATTTCATTATAGGTGTAATCCTAGGGCCATTCAGAAAATGGAATGGAGATACTCATTTATGCACCCAAGTATCTAATGTCACTGCTACCCACTAGTCAGTACGGCATAGGGTAGTGGTCCAATATGCTACCTACCGACGCTTCGATGGTCCAATATGCTACCTACTACCTAACTAAAATCTCACAAAAAACTAGAAAACAGCTTACCTTGTTAAAATTCACTTCAAAAGAAGGTCGTCAAAGTTTTTTCCTCCATAATTCAGCAACGATGTTTTCTTCATTTCTTCGAAGAATGAGTCGAACAAATCATAATTTTGATGGTTCCTTCTTGGTCGCAATTGGTCAATTGATAAAAATCTCATTCACATTTCATCATCACGAATAACTTTTCTATTTAAACGACCTAAACATTATTATAACACGAAATATCATAGTTCACAACGAACTAAATGTCACAGCATGAATCACACGAAAAGTCACATTAGGTAAGGAAGACTAGAACCACAGCGTCGATGAGCCACGTTGCGCTGACTTGAAACAATCTCGACCCTCGACCATTTTTGATACAACGTAGGATGATCAAAAGATCGCAATCACAAATTCGCTCACACTTGACTTTGTTCAGATGGCAAGGTAGGCATCATTATGGTTAGGTAGCATAGTGGATCACTACCGTGACAGGGCTAGGCGTAAGCAACTTGGTTTTCGATTATGCACAAGCAAGAACTTAGTAGGTAGGTGCCTGCAATAATTACAGCTGCAAGAGATCTGAATAGTAAGAGAGAATAAACTAATTTAATTGGACCGCTACTTGCACAGTCACTCCACCCAGCAAGTGGCACGTTCCAGCGTGTGTTAAGTTCTTGTACTTAACCCTGTAGTGTTCCAGAGCACCGTCATACCCCCCCCCCCCCCCCCCCCCAAACAGTCTCCGTATAATAAACTGGCCTTCGTTATAGATAGGTGGTCTAGGATGGTCGCATCTCAAAAAAAAAAAAAAAAAAAAATCCTAAAGCAATCCTTTTAGTAAAACACAGATTAGTTGCCTGAACTCTCGTTATAATTCATACTACACAAAAGTATGAAGGTATAGCTCGAGTGCTGCCCTCTATATTGGAATGCCAGGTTGTGTGTACTTGGAAAAACTTATAGCACAATAATTACGATTGGCATACAAGGAAAAACTGAAAATATACCCCAAAAGATGTTTAGTTGAGTTCCACTGGTCAGCGCCTTGAATGAACTGAAACAGTTGGGAGTCCTTATGACTTTGGGTCATTTTTCAGCTCTTTATTCGATTTTCAAGCTGTTTCGGAACTATTATTTATCAATTTATGTATTGAACCTAGAATTAGGTGGGCGCCCCCCTTTGAGTATTAATAAGATGGAGGGCTATTGCTTTGAATTCATCGCTGTTTCAGTGTTTCCCTGTCAAGGCATACGTGCCACTACAGTCGAGTTGGCTTTGCAATTGACACGTTCCCGCCACGCTTTTTTCAAATTCAAAGGACAAAGCACTTTATTGTAATTTACGTTTTGTTTGATATTTTGTTACATTTTAGTATTAATTTATGTATGTAGTCATAACTATCTAGATGTTAGTATGTTCATACTTTGGTTCCCATGCCCAAGTCTTGGTGCCTCCTATTTCATTTTTTTTTTTTTTTTTTTGGACACAGAACAGCTGATCTACCTTCATCAAACATCCACTAGAGTGTACTGGCGTCATTTCAACACTCATTCCCACAGAGTAAAAAATATAAAATATTAACAGTGTTGAATAGCGGTGTACATGTACGGTGCACAATTAGGATGTAAATCTTAAATAAAAAATATATCCTAGGTATACAATCTCCATTCATTCACCAAACTCAACATCACATCTTACATCAGCTGATCAGTGTTCGGCCATTTTGTCCCTGGTCAATTCAAAAGCCAAACGACAGTAGTGGCACGTATGGTTTGACTGACTGAAACATCACTAATAGCCCTCCATCTTATTAATACTCAAAGGCTTTGACTGACTGAACTTGAACTTGAACTTGAAAGGTTTGACTGACTGAAACATCACTAATAGCCCTCCATCTTATTAATACTCAAAGGCGCCTCCGGGAGGCCGCCATGGTCGGGTCAGGGCTTGTTCGGGAAGCCCTGGCTGAGCCGCCTTTTAGGTGGGTTAATGACCAGCCTACGCGTTTTTATTTCATTTTATTATTATTTTAATTAATCTATTTTTTGTTCTCTCTCCTTTATTTGCTACAGGAACGTTAATTCATCTTCCACTAGTTTTGTTGACAATTGTCCTACCTATCATGTTATGACAAAATGTACGATTTTGATTTGATTTGATTTGATAGAGTGTGTCCACTCTCAATTGGAGGGGCTGCTTATTTGGGATGACAATAGGAGTAACTATGTAGACATTTTTGGCTATTGTATACAAGCTTTAAAATTAAGAGCTCTTTGAATGAGTTGAATTTTATGTATCCCCCAGTTTTGTAATCCTCTGGTAGCTTAGATTTTAGTTTTCTCCATTTGTACTGTATGGCATTGTCTTTGTCAGATGTTTTACTCAATTTTAAATTCAGCGATGATGAGTGATTGGTTTTAATAGCAAACCCAATAATTATAATAATATTTATTGTTAATTTCTGTGAATATTTATGCAGTTAATCTAATTATGCATTCTGGCTCAATTTCCTGGAGTGTAACAAAATGGACTGTAATGTAATAATACTTTTTATTCTACGTTTTTGTTATCACTTTAGCAATTAGGAGAAAATGCATTAATTCATTTTTGTAATACCTGATGAGTTTGTGCAGTGATGTCTTAATATAGTGGGTACATGAAATATGTAGGAGTAAGAATCAAAGGTTTTGTATCAGAAGTCATTCTGTTGGGTGCATCTTTGCAGATCCAGGAGCGACTATCGAAGAGGGACTGGACTCATCTCCTGCGGCCGCGTCACCTCTGCCCCACCTTTGGCCCACTGCTAAGGATGAGCCAACAAGCCCCATTTGTTACCTGAAATGGGGCTTGTTGGCTCATCCTTAGCGGGGGTCCTTTGCTTTCCACAACACTTGTCTGGAAATGTCCCGGAATGTAACAAGATGAACTGTAATGTAGTAATCTTTTTTATTCTACGTTTTTGTTATCACTTTAGCAATTAGGAGAAAATGCATTAATTCATTTTTGTAATACCTGATGAGTTTGTAAAGTGTTATCCTAATTGTGGGTACATGAAATATGTAGGAGTGAGAATCTAAGGTTTTGTATCAGAAGTCATTCTGCTAGGTGCATCTTTGCAGAGATCCAGGAGCGACCATCGAAGAGGGGCTGGACTCATCTCCTGCGCCGCGTCACCTCTGCCCCACCTTTGGTCCACTGCTAAGGATGAGCCAACAAGCCTACCTGAAATGAGGCTTGTTGGCTCATCCTTAGCAGGGGTCCCTTGCTTTCCACAATACTTGTCTATATCCCGCCATGTGGATCAAATTTTGGTAAGGGATAAAAAGGATAAGAAATCTTGCGTTCTTTTTAAAAGCACTGAAGGACATAGAACGGAAATCACTCAAATACATAAACTGATTGATAGCAAATGCGTAGCACTGTGTGGTGCAAGCACAGTAGTTTCGCTTTGTGAGAGGAAGAAATGGGCGATAAACTTAAACTGAAGTGTATATTTGTGATAGGGACTAAACCCAAGTAGTCATGAGGTAATGGCACCACACCTTGCCCTATTCATCATTTAGGTAAATATGAATGAGAATAAATGACTCGAGACAGTCTCCTGTTTGCCTATTAATGAAAATATCTTTGCAGATTCTGCAGTGACCATTAAGGTGGAGCTAGACGCTCCTTATTCATCTCCTGCAGTCTCGTCACCTCATCCCCGCCTACAGCTCCCTGCTAAAGATGAGCCGACATGTTCCAATTCAGGTAACAGGTCCTTTACTTGCCTTGAATATGTTGTTAACTGCAAACTGCCCACTTTGGTGATATCCACCACCTCTTATACCACACCCAAATTCAAGTGTATTTGTTCTAGTCGCACTGTGGGCAAAATGTCCAATAAAGGAGTTCAAAATTCAAGACAAAGAATCGCGGTTTTTCGCCTCAGAGGTAGTCATTTATTAGTTATGGGGACAATATCTCAGCACATTGATTGCCCAGAGTGCTTCTAGGGTGATGAACAGAACAACGAAACTCCATGTTTGAGCAAGTGTGTATGCCAACAGAATGCACCCCAATGAAGATCTGCATTTGGCATCATCCCCAAAAGTCCTTCCAACGGATCATGTGACGATAGCGATATCAGTATAGGTAAATATCATGTTTTGAGGAGAAAGAAAATATAATAGCGGTGATGATTATACAAAATTTAGATTTTAAAAATAATTTACTTCTATTTAAGTAGAGACGGAAATGGTGACGGTTAACTTTGGTTAAACTTATCGATGCTGATTTAGAATCCTTAGATTTTCTATTTTTCAAATATAGAATAGAATAATCTTTATTGTACTAGCAGGTAAAACTAAAAGCAGGTGATAAAACCGAGTGTAAATTATCTTTTTTTTTTTTTTTTTTTTTTTGAAAAATAAAACGAAACAAATTAATAAAAAATAAAGAGGGGTAAACAAAAAAAAAAAAAAAAAAACACCCTGGGGTAAAAGGAGATCTGGTTTGACAAAAGTTTCATATTACGTTTTCATGTATTTGAGAACTGCGTTCCTGAATCGGCCGAGAAGAGAGATGGATCTAATCTTGACTGGGAGGCTATTCCATAGCCTCACGCCCACAATCGAAAATGATTGGGACTTACTTGCATGTGTTGGTATCCGGAGTGCACACGACCTTTGGGACAATGCCCGGGTGAAAAGGTAGACAGGGGATAAATCATGCATGATTTTAAAAATTATTGAAAGCCTACGAAATTTAAAACAGTCAAATAGGTCAATACCTACCAGATAGGTCTTAAAAGGTGTAATATGGTCACATATCTTGAGGCTGAAGGCATATCTGATGCAGGAATTGTAGGCAAATTCCAGGCGTCTGCAGCAGGCACTATCCATGGAAGTGCTATAAACTGAATCACAGTAGGTGAAGAAAGGTATAATGAGTGAAACAATTAAATTTATCCTGAGTCTAGCTGGAGTGAAGTGTGACTATATCCTAAGGGACTACAAAGCTCCATAAACCAGCCCACAGATTTGCTGAACATGTGCCTTCCAACTGAGGTGAGAACTAAATTTCACCCCTAAGTTAATCATCACTTATACGAGTATATCACTTCAAATGCCAGCGATCTTTCCCACATTTTGAGATAATAAATTGATTATAAACGTGATACTTAATTTAAGATAATATACTATAATATATAAGATAATATACCAAATTCACTCTTATGTTAGAAAATGACTTGAAAAATTATTGTTTGCTACATAATGCGAGATTTTATGCAATAGAATAAAGTCAATATAACTTTCACTATTCGAGTTGTTTTAATAATTTTCCTTTTTTTTTGCATTTCTCATAATTAATGGGGGAATAGAGGAGGTAAAGCCGGAAAACGTGTTTTCATTTTTTTCGACATAAAAATTTTTTTTGTCGACGGCACAGAGACTACAATTCTCAACCAATTTTTGTGATTCTTATCTTGTTCTATTACGAATTCAATATAGTTTTGAATCATATGTCAGGAGTTTCAAATTTCATCATGGGAGGGGGTAATACTGATAAATCATGATGTTTTAACAATTCTCGTCTGAGTTTTGAGATTCTGTATTTGTTTAACTTCATATGAATTCGATCTAGGCTTAGATTGTATAGAAGGAGTTTAAAATTTCATCACGGAAGGTGGTCAATGGAGGGGGTAATAGTAATAAATCATGTTGTTTTTACTATTCTCGTTGGGTTTTTGTGATCTTTTTCTGTTCAATTATGAATTTGGTCTAGTTTTGGAAAATACCCCACACGTTTCACGTCCATAGCAAACTTCTGTTTGTTGATTTTAAATAAAAATATCCTTGCAGATCCAGATGCGACCGTCAAGGAGGAGCTAGACCCTTCTGACCCACGTCATGTGGCCACGTCATCTCAGCCCCAAGTTCGGCTCCCTGCTAAGAATGACCCAACAGGCTCCACTTCAGGTAGCAGGCCCTTTACTAGCAATAACACTTGTCTGAAAATGGTCCACTGTCAGGAAATCCACCACCTCCCATCATATCCAATTTGAAATTTAATTCTTCTGAGCTGAGGAATAAGTTGGAAATTAGAATAACACGGAAATCGCACTTGAGGATCAGTTGGCTTAAGACTCTCCAAAAACCTTATCCTTTGTGGTCTGTAATTTTGAGCTCACTTTAAAAAAATTTTAAAAAATCTTGGTTTTTTTTGTTAGCCTTCCCCCAGGCGAATGGCTGCAGTGCGTACAGAAAAACTACAAATGTTTGAATACCAGAAGATAGGTGTGGAAAATGAATAGGAAACTCGGCCCTTCTGGCCTCGCAAGGGGCTCCGCCCCTTGACCCTGCCAGGGGGGCTTCGCCCCCCTGGACCCCCCCGGATGTTATTACTTTGAGCCTGACTGCTAAAATGTAAAAATCATGGAATCATGTTTTAGCTCCTCGCTCTCACTTTATTATAGAAATGATCACGACGATTGAGCTCTTGTGAGATGATGATCTCCTAATAGAAACTCGCGAGTAAACATTCACTTCATTATAGAAAGAGGCTACATACGAAATTACTGCTTCCTATAGTGTAAAGTATAGAAATTACCTATTAAAATGATTTAACCACCGCTTCACAAATCAAACCGTTCTCGCAATACTCGGATCACCTGCTATGAATCACATAATCGAAACACCAGCTCAATGAAATCATCAGAAATTACCTATTAAAATGATTTAACCACCGCTTCACAAATCAAACCGTTCTCGCAATACTCGGATCACCTGCTATGAATCACATAATCGAAACACCAGCTCAATGAAATCATCAATAATTGAAAATGATCACCTGTGTGTAAACAATTATTCATATAACCGTGCTCATAACTCAGCTTGTTGGCCACGCACTTCACAGTAGTTAATATAGTATGGTTGGATAAATTGAGAGCTTTCGAACGAATGGTCAACGAATTTTGTGGGATGAAAAACGACGAAGTATCATATCCCTAGCAACGACTCGGTTGTATGCGGAAATCATCACAATTATTGGCGCTACTTTCATCTCACTTTATAGTCTCACTTTTCGGCGGGGGATCCATCGCTAAAACATGATTCCATGTTAAAATCTCATGAGAGCAAGTTATTCCTAGTTAACAAGGTTCCCTATAAGTTTGCGTCGTCTGAACACGGAAAAACAAATTCTATCAGTCGCTATATTTGTTGATGTTGATGGGTCCAAGTGGGCCCCAAGGAGTGAAGCACGAGCCTGGTCTTGGGAGTTTTTTCTCTGCACGTTTCGCGATGTGCGCCCACCAATGTTAATTTTTTAAGCCTGGTGCTGACCACTGAGTACACATTTTGTATAGTTTACAGAATTCTTTGGGGTTTTGAATTGTCAACTTGTGGTTTACTTAGCTCTAATTCTTGGTGGATTTATTAGAGAGTTTTGTATTTCTCGTATTGATATTTCTCGTAAACACGAAAACAAGCTGTTAGAGCGAGTATGATGAATGCTAACCTTTTTGCAACGATTTCTCATAGCGTTTTCGTAAGCCCGAGAAGAAGAGCACTCTTACAGAGACGTTAACGTGACTCTTGTAGTGAATCACTGCTCAAAACTCAATTGTCACAGTAGACAATTTCCAAAATATAACATGAATTAAGAAACAACGACAACTAACCTCTACATCATATGAAAACGATTCTGCCGTGAAGAACACGAATCTTTAAAACGTGTAAAATGAACCTTGAAACGAAATCTTGAAACTGAAATGAACCTTGAAAATGTTAAAGCTGAAATCTTCGATAAAATTCGAAAGCAAGAACAAAATGCCGCTAATGACCTTTCTGGTTGAGGTGCGGGGAAAAAACACGAAAGGAAGACAAATACAAAGGTTAAACCAACAACAAAAGACGGCACAGGAAAAATTCAGGCGATTTTGTCGGGTGTGTATGTGTATCCATGCCAACTGCATGATAGTTGCTAAGTTATTCTAGAGTGTTATCCTAGAGGAAGGTCAAGCTTTCGTCTCGTAATTACGATTCCGAAAAAGCTGAGCACGAGTAAAGCTGACTCTTCCCGTTCCGAAAAGCGTTTCCACATTACAAAAACCTCTTCTTGTTTCAGAAAGGCCATTTTCGTATACGAGAAAATGAATACGATAAGTACAAAAACTCTCTATTGTCAATGTTATAAAAACAAAATTGAAGTAAATCTGGGATTATTCAGTAAAAAAATAGTTCATCACTTCTCATTGGGTTTTAATTTTTTAGGGCTCGATTTCAAGAGTATAAATAGATCAGGGAGATTCTGTAGAATAATTTAGAACAAAACCCAGAAACTCTTGACAATTTTGTTAAATTTTCAGACTTGATTTTTTAAGCGTGGACCACGCTTTCAAAAAAGCCTAAAAGTGCTATTCAACCTATGAAGCTGAATTTTGATATGGGGCGTACAGAAATGTATCATGAAGTCTGCAGCCCCCCAGATCAGCTGAATGAGATTTGGGACTAAGTTGTTTGCTGTTCGAGAGTAAATTAGTGGCATTTCTAATTTCTTTGCTATTCAACCTATGAAGTGGAAATATTGAAATGTGACGTTTGGAAACGGATCACGGATTCCAGAGCTCTGCAAATCAGCTGAGTTAGATCCAGAGCTAAGTTCTTTGCTATTCAGCAATCTATGAAGCTGAAATTTGGGGCGTCTGGAAACGAATCATGAAGTCTAGAGCCCCCAGATCTGCTAAGTGAGATCCGGAGCCAAGTTCTTAGCTATTCAACCTATGAAGCTGAAATTGGAATGGAGGCCCCTTGGGGCGTCTAGAAACGAATCGTGAAGTTTAGAGCCCTCCAGATCAGCTGAGTGAGATCCGGAGCTAATTCGTCTAATTTTCGGAACCCTTCTCCCCTCCCCTTTCAGTAGCTGACCACCTACGAAAGTAATTTTACCGTTACGAAATGTGCCTGTGTTACTTCATATTGAATTATTTTTTCCTAAATTTTTCTTCAAATTCCGTCAAACATTTTTCTTTAGCTGATGAGGGTTGATCAAGATTTGTCGGCAATTGTTCAGTTGGTAAGTTACAGCACATTGTGATGAAGATGAAATAAATGTCTATTCAACAATTGCCAATTTTACTACTGAAATGAAAAAATGTGGTAATTTCCATAAGTATTGCTTTTGCGATGTATTGAGGATCAAATTTTTAAATATACCAGAGTTTATTCAGAATACAGGTTTCTTCGAAATTACCTTCTAACACATGTAAAAAGAGTCTTAAGTGTCAGAAATATAAGATTTTGATTAGCCGCACTAAGTGCTGCAAGCGCTTGCTCAAGTGGCTCGTTTAGGCTCGCCTGTAAGATGGTGGATGGTACTACTAGTCCATTCCCACGATCGCATCCGTGACCTTCGTGTTATTTGCCACCACTCCTTTTAGCCGCATTTCTCATGCGTAGTGATTTCAGCCTACCTGGTCCGCTCCATGTTCATGCTGCTACTGTCAATCTGGGCATCTAGTATTATGGCTGACATCAGACTCTCACAAACGTTAATAACCATAATATATACCAATGGGACTCTGCAACTTTTCACTCGGACACTACTCAGTTGGTGGTGGTCTCAGCAAGGATAGGGATGTGTCAGTGACCTCATGGGGTTTTGCCATTTCAGTTACAGTGGAGCCCTGGTCGCTTGAGCACCTTGTGTTTGTATTTGATCAGTTTGTTCAAAATGGCGGTTATGCTATAGCTACACAGGGAAGTTTTCGCCGTCAGTTAAATTCTGCATGTCATGGAGCGATCCCGAGTTACAACTCAATTACAAAATGGTCGAACCACGGGGACAATCAACAACAAAAAACCACCTGGGCCCGCTCAAATCGTACAACACCCAAATACATTGAGAGGGTAAGCACTTCTTTCCTACAGAGCCCAGGTCGTTCGTGCTGTCCCTCGAGATTCAGTGAGGAAGATTCTGATATGTGACCTCAAGTTTCACCCTTACAAAATTATGTTCACGTTCAAGTTCTTGAACGTGATTACACTAAATGTGAAGATTTCCCAACCCGAATGCAGGGTATCCTTGAAGATGATAATGATAATAATCAGCTTTTTCTTATCACGGATGAACAAGATGGGTCAGAGGACGGAGGAATTTGGTTTCAGAAAGACGTTGGGACAGCACATACTGCAAGGAGGATCTTGGATGTTATTCAAGCAGCATTCCCCGGACGCATGATCTCAATTTGTGGTGTCATTCCATGGCCTTCCTGTTCACCTGACCTCAGTATGTGTGATTTTTTTCCCTGGGGGGAATTTTTAAAATCACATGTTTTTCAGAACAAACCCTTATTATTAAATGAGTTGAAAGAGGCGATGAGGCGGGAGATTGAAAACACTTTACAGCGGTTGTAGACGAGGTTTGAGCACAGAATTGGATATTGCATCAGAGAGCTTAATTGCTTAAAGCTTAATTAAATTTGCATGTATTTATTTACCTACATTTCAATGAAAATAAATGCCTTTTTTCACAGAGTTACCAGAGCACTCCTAATTTGAATAATTGCACAGATCCATAGGTCACCCTGTAATTGAAAACTTTGTTTCTTTGACAGCTGAGAAACCCTATGCCTGTAATAGCTGTGACTACCGAGGTAATTGGCTTCATCATCTGAAAAGACACTTACTAACTCATACAGGTTTGTTTTTCGTCTCCCATGATATAACAACACTAATATAACTTTATTTATTAACTAAATGCATTGGTAGATCCATTCCAGAAATTTACGATTGGGTTTGTTGAATACAGTTATAGTAGACGTTTCTTCACAGGTGAGAAGCCCTATGCCTGTGATAGCTGTGACTACCGTGCTGCTGACCTTGGTAGTCTGAAAAGACACTTACTAACACATTCAGGTTTGTTTTTGTTATTCCTTGATAGAACAACACTGACATGACTTTATTAATTTATGTTGAATTTTTACCAGAATCCAGAATCTACCCATTGTGTTCGCTCAATGAAGTCAGACTTTACGTTTCTTGAACAGGTGAGAAGCCCTATGCCTGTGGAAGCTGTGACTATCGAGCTAGTACGCGTATTGGTCTGAAAAGACACATGAGAAGCCATTCAGGTTTGTTTTCGTTATTCCTTGATAGAAGAGCACTAACATTACTTTATTAACTAAAGTTTATGGTACATAGACCAGATTCTAGAAATTACCCATCGTGTTGAATATAGTAGAATTTGACATTTCTTTGACAGGTGAGAAGCCCTATGCCTGTGATAGCTGTGAATACCGAGCTAGGTTGCTCGGTGATCTGAAAAGACACTTACTAACACATTCAGGTCTGTTTTTATTATTCCTTGATAGAATAAAATTGAGAAATATACGAACTCATGGGTGAATGAACGTTTCACGTGTAGTATTTCTCTGAACTACCCCAACTGAGTTCATTTAAAGCGACTTGAAGATTAAAAATCAAAAAGTGTACCTCCCACAGCCTCCGCCAGAGCTTGGGTCCTCAGCCCCGACCCTGGCAACCCTGCAGCTTCCAAGCCTCACTAATTGGAAGGAACCCCCCAGCATCGCCCATCTTACCATGAATGGGCTGGGACAGGACAGGGCGAAACGTCCTCAAGTGCCACGCTCATGTATAATTATAAATGAACTTCACAAGTTTGTTTATTTCTCAATTATATCGCTCGAGCACTTGAGGACGTTTCACATGTAGTTTGCTTATAGACACAACTGGGGCAGCGGTGGGTGGGAAGTAAGAAAAATCCGAATTTTTCCTAAATCCCACAACGAGGGCGTTGAAATACCCCCCCCCCCCCTCCCCCCGTGTCTTCTTTCCGACATCTGGAAAAAGTGAGAAACATTGGGGCAAGGGAAGTAACACTCATCAGTCAACTGAATGAAAAAAAAGAAGAAAAATGAAAATGGAAGTAAAGTAACACTCATAAAGTAAAGTAAAATGAAAGTAACACTCATCAGTCAACTGAATGAAAAAAGGAGGAAAATGAAAATGTGTGAAACTGAAAAAAAATCGAAAACAGAACACTGTACCCTCTGTACAAAATATACTATGCAATCCAGAAAATCAGTCGTAAGGAGACCCACTGAGCAGAAACAAAAATTGGTCATCAAAAGTATAGTATTATTGAAAGTATTGACAGTTATAGTACAGTTGTATATTAACAGTATGTCACCTCCATGCAGCCTCTTCCATGCAGGCCACTAGGCATGGAGGAAGGGAAGGAGGTAGAACAAGAAAAAGACAAGATAAGGTATCACTCCTTGGTGGGTGACATTTGCCGGACTCCCTCTTCTATAATGATGATTTTGGACAATTTAAGTGGGTCAATAAAATATGAACGGAGGAGGGGAATGTCTGATGATGGGAAAATAGTAGCGCGACGTGGGGCATTCTTATTCCAACAGCAGAAGGTAGAATATAGATCTCACCAGTGAAACTTGTCGTTGGTCTGTTGTGAAAACCCTGAAGTTTTGGTCTAGGCTGTCGACTTTCTCCAGCATAGCCCACTACAAGTAGCATTTTGGGAGTTTTCAATGCACTGGTCACGGATGAAGTCAGCAAGTGGAGACAGAATCCAAGTTTGAAAAACTTTTTGCACCGCATTATTATAATCTATGAACTCCCTGAAGATTGCGGAAAAACGTGGGGCAAAAGTGATGTTGGAAATACCATTGGCCTGTTATAGAACTTGGCAAAAATTGAGGAGTTCTCTGTCCAACCAGCTGCCTTGAAAATTGTTTGTAAAGGGCCCTACTAAATGCCGAGTAGCATGCCTGGTCGAGTAAGGCTTAAATAAATCCATAATTCCTGCCTTTTTTAGTACCTACTTCACTCACCCATTTGGTCAATGTTTGTTTTGATGCAGCTGAGTAAGGTACCCAGCATCCAGCAACAAAGCTGAGGGTAGGTACCTGCTGGTCTGAGATGGCTAGTCAACTCCAAATAGGTGTTCAGGAGCAAAGCTACACACAAGTTAGGTCTTTGAGGAAAAAAGGGGAGTTCCAACCATGGTTGAACTCTATTTGGCCCTGACGTTTTGAGGCGATGAGAAACAAAAAATTTTACCCCAGGAAGTTGAATAGAAGCAATGGTTTGTAGTCTGTGCCCTGTTGCTAGGAGGAGTAAAGTTAACAGTTTGGCTGAAAACTCTGTTACTTTGAGTATCGGACGGTCCAAGTAATTTAGAACCAACTGAAGGTCCCATGTGGAGTTATATTTAGAAGCTGGGGGGCGAATATTTGAAACTTCTTTCAAAAATCTAATGAAATCCTGTTCCCACTGGATCCTGTGACAATAAAGGTGAAGCCGACTGATACGTGTTGATGGTGGAATATGATACCTCAGTGGAATCCAATACGTGTTGAAGGAACTTGACAACTTGCATTGGTGTTGCTGACCATGTTTCCAATGACTCCTCCGAACAAAAAGCCCACCGCTGTTTGTAAAAGGAATGATATTGTGCATAGCTGGAGTTGGAGAGTGAAGCTAAAATCTTCTCCACAGTAGCCCTGGGGCAACCCCTCCCCAAATTTTCGTTAGGCACCAGATATATTGGTGGTGAACATGATTGAAAAAACAACGGATACCAGGGTTGTGCTTTGTAGTCTGATACCACCACTATTCCCACAGCTCTGTCAGCCAATATCTTCCTAAGAACCTTTAAAATGAAAGGGGGAAAGGCATAAAATGTCAGATCTGTCCATGATAACGTAAATGCATCGATTCCCTCTGCTCTGGGATCAGGAAACCAGGAGAAAAATCGGAGGCACTTGGTATTAGTAGCTGAAGCAAATAAATCAATAGTGGGTGGTCCAAAGGCTGTAATTATCTCCCGAAAAAGAAACCACGCATTTAGAGACCACTCCCTGTGGCTTGGAAGGAGTCTTGAGCATTTATCAGCCACTACATTTTCTCTGGACGCAATATAAGAAGCAAAAATGAGATTATCTCGTTTCTCACACCAAAATTTTGTTATAACAAACGGGGTAATGCACCATGGATCCTTGCCGGTTGACACAACCAATGGCTGCTGTATAATCTGCTCTGATGAGGATACGTGAGCCAGACTAAAGAAAAGGAAGGCAAGTTCAATTGCTCGCAACTCCATAGCATTAATATGCCTGGCAGCTTCCTGTCTAGACCGCCAACCATGCACATATTTATCTCCCCTGCAGCCCCCAACCAGACAATGAGGCATCGGTAGTGAGAGTAATGGAGTAGTCATCATTATGTAATCGATTTGACAGAGTGCATATGTTTCTTGTCCACCACTGGATATCAGACCTTGTAGCAGGTGGTGAGGATATCTCAGCATCAAAGTTGTTATGACTAGCTGCCAGTGCCTTTATTTTCAAGGACTCGAGATGCTTAGTATATAATTTTCCATAGGGGGTGGCTAGGTGTGCTATTAAGGTACCTATAATAGCTGCAAAGTGGAGAATTGACAATTCCGTCAAAAGCTGAAATGAGGATAGTATCCACTCCATCTGCTAACGTTTAGTCTCTGGGAGGGAAATGGTCATACTGTTCGATTTAAACAGAAAACCCAGAAATTTAATTCCTGGGATGGGGTGAATACACTTTTTGAATCATTGATTATGAAGCCCAAAAATTCTAAGGATCTCAACTTCCAAACATTAAGCTCACATTCTGACTAAGATGACCCCAAAATGCCAAAATTGTCCAAATAATTCACACACTTAATACCCTGAGACCAAAGCCATTCCATAACATGGCACAAAAACGTACGGTGAAACTGACATTCATTGGTAAGCACGTGAATTCCAGCAAAGCCCCTGAAAAAGGAAGCATAAAAAAATTCTTGACGATTCAGCAACCGGTACCATATAGTATGCATCCGTCAAGTCTATAGTTGAGTGATATGGGATCACGCATAGTGAGATAATCTTCCAATTTGAAGTGGGGGGCCTCTACAAATGAGTTGAGGTATCTGAAGTTCAAGATACATCATCTGTAAGATTGTAATAAAACTGTGAGTACTGGATACCCAACAAAGAGCAAACTTGATTTTCTGTTTGAGAATGTGCTAAAGAGAAGTCAATTTTTTGGTAGTTGATAGAATGATGGGAATGGCCAGTGAGCAGAGATATAAGTTCTGTCCTCCTCTGGAAACCTTCCCTCTCCAGGATAGCTCTCTCATCTCTGTGCTATGGTCCCAGTCAGTTCCACATCTTGTTTATATGGAAGAAACTAACAAAAGTGAAAAGGTCGGGCACAACACAAAACATAGTGAAATTTGTCATTTCTTTGCCAGGTGAGAAGCCCTATGCCTGTGATAGCTGTGACTACCGAGCCAGTGTGGCTGCTCATCTGAGAAGACACTTGAGAACACACACAGGTTTGTTTTTGTTCTTCCCTGCTAGAATAACACTAACCTTAAAATTAGCATTTGCATACCTTTCAGAGAAGTCTGCCATCACTAGCAAGTCGAGTACTAAGAGTAAGCAAGTCAATGTAAAGACAACAACATCAGGTCTTCTTAACTAATCCCCCCCCTTCCCAGCCAGTGCTTGACTTGATAGTGACTATAGACTCCTCCGAAAGGTGTGTAAATGATAATTTTACTATTACTACTAGAGGAATTCAATTCAACTGTGGGAGCCCAAACCAGTCGGGAGGACTAATGACTTACGTCTTTGCCTGAAAAGGCCCGTGTCCTGTTTCCCCTTAAGGATTCTTATTATAACATGTTACTTATTTAAATTATCTGCTTATGAAATATATTCTAGGTTACATTGCTATCTAAAATAAAGTTGTATTCGGACTATCTTATTTTAGTAGAGTAAATCTAACTTATTCTTCATTTCAAATTCCAAATATTGTAAGTTCTGTTGGAAAGGTCCTGTAAACCTCCCAGAGTACCTGATAAACCTAAGGATCGTACTCCAGTCATTTTTTAAAATATCGTTTATACCTATTATACTGTCTTCAAAACTAAGCGGCCTACATCTAAAATAAATAGGACATTAACACAGATAGTGCTCCATAGTTTCTATACTCTCTCATGCACATCTGTTTGGTACTCTTGTATTCATTTTGGTAATTTTTGATCTGACTGCATAATGTCCTGTCAAGGCACCTATTACGCTTCTTAACCTACTTAGTCTTAATAATCAATTTGTAAAGATTGATATGTATTTAGTAGTTCCTGTGTTTTTTGAATGTATATGTATTGATTTTATTTCTCCATGATTTTTGAGGTAACCCTATCCCACATGAGTTCATTTATTATTGCTTTACACATTTGGTGTGTCACGCCCATAAATGGCTCTGGTCCTGATTCGTACTTCTTTTTTCTAATTCGTCCACTTTCTCGTTGCCATAATAGCCCTTGTGTCCCGGAATCCATTTTATTGTTATACTATTATTCCTGCTACTTAATTACCTACTAAACATTTTGATTTCCTTTATGAGTTCACTTCTGATTTCTGCATTGCCAATTGTTTTGATACCGAATTGGGTATCTGGGTAGATTGAAACCGTTTTTTATGCAATATTCCTATCAACTAGTTCTTTTAGGCAATAACTAATGACTAATAACTCGCTCGTTGTGTATGACCCCAGAGCGATAGAACTCTCCATTTGGAAATATGGTCTCCAACTAGCTGAAATAACCCTTTAGATTTAATACCAACACTAACGTTACTTCACGAACTATTCGAATGGTAGACCAGATTCCAGATATTAGGCATTGTTTTTGCTGAATATAGTGAAATTTGACATTTCTGTGACAGGTGAGAAGCCCTATGCCTGTGAAAGCTGTGACTATCGAGCTGGTGATCTCAATTCTTTGAAAATACACTCACGGTTACACACAGGTTTGTTGATTTTACTCCTTGATATTTGATATTATTGCTCTAGCATTACATTATGAATTGATGTGAATGATTGATCAGATTCCTGAAGTTACCCATTCTGTTGAATATATCAAAAGTTGTCATTTCATTGACAGGTGATAAGCTCTATGCCTGTGATAGCTGTGACTACAAAGGAATTGACTTTAGTTATCTGAGAGTGCACGTGGAAAGAATGCATAAAGGTTTGTTGTTCTGGGATCTGACTAATATATTGCCCATTTTTCAACTGATGAGAATTCTGATTCCAGATATCATTGCGTTATGGATGTCACATATGTTAAAATTCAATGTTTCATTATTAGGTGAGAAGCCCTATGCTTGTGATAGCTGTGACTACCGAGCTAGACATCTTGGGGATCTGAACAGACACTTGAGAACACATTCAGGTTTGTTTGTTATCTTGAGATGTCGCTGATATAACTACATATATAATGTCAACTGACATATATGACATCAGATTTCTAGAAATGAGTGTATTCTGTATTTTAACTTCATGAACTATTCCAATGGTAGATCAGATTCCAGGTATTAGACATTGTTCTGAATATAGTGAAATTTGACATTTCTGTAACAGGTGAGAAGCCCTATGCCTGTGATAGCTGTGACTACCGAGCTGGTGTCCTTAGTAATCTAAAAGCACACATCGGAAGAGTGCATGGAGGTTTGTTGATCCTTTTTAGATGAGACTGCTGATTTTTCAACTGATGATAGTTCTGATTCCAGATATCATTGTGTTATGTATATCACATATATTAAAATTCGATGTTTCATTATTAGGTGAGAAGCCCTATACCTGTGATAGCTGTGACTATCGAT
This sequence comes from Adelphocoris suturalis, assembly GCA_030762985.1. NCBI lineage: Eukaryota > Metazoa > Arthropoda > Insecta > Hemiptera > Miridae > Adelphocoris > Adelphocoris suturalis. The sequence continues at coordinate 37,425,310 of CM061042.1, forward strand.
GTTGTCAGCTTGGTTCTCTGAAAAGACACGTAAGAACTCATACAGGTTTGTTGTTTTTATTCCTTGATAGTACATCAACTTATATTTATGTTAGTCCAGATACCAGAAATTACCAATTGAGATTGCTGAATATGGGTGATTCTCCCAATTCACCGGAATTCGTGTTTTTGAACGATTACAACTTCTGCGGTAATTTTCATGTTCTTTATGGGCGCTGAATTAGTCAACCTCCCCTCAATTTTCAGTCAAATTTTGGGTGGATAGCTCTCTGACATAGTACCTGAATTTAAGTACAAAACACCAAAACCTAATTCCCTCGCCTGTCCATCAACCGGAGTTGCTAACTTTGGTGACCAACAAAACCCATTTTACACCAAGTTTTCGATCTTCTTCTTTTTCCTGTGGCTTTCCTATGTTATAATCTAACTATTAGTATGATTAATAGTGCCCCAAAATGTTTACTTAGCTGTGTGCAACATTATAAACTTATGTCCATAAAGTTTATTCAATTCCTTCACATTTTTTGTATTTATTTATTTATTTTTTTACAAGGTGCCACATCTTTCTAGAGCATCTTTTTTATGTGTTGAAGTGTTGGTAATATTGACAAAGTTTCCGGGAGGGTAACTTTTTGCACTGTATCCTTCTCCATCGGTTTGTGAGAAAATTTTACAGAGCAAGACTCAAGTCACAAGTCTAATTCCCTCACTCAATTATATTTTGATTCAGGTGAGTTAGAATCTTGATCTTTTTGTGTTTATTTTAGTAGGTATTATCATAGGGAGATATGTGTTTCGTTGTTGTTTTTTCTTTAAAACACAGGTTGAGGAGTAAACCCCTTATAGAATGATGTCCATGATACACTATGAACTTTTGGTTCATTATTTTCTTGAATGAACCTTTGTAATGAATCATTACACGATAATAATAATAACCTTCCCTCAAAATTAGTTGGTTTACGTTCCAAGATATACCTATATATTCCAAAAATAGCTTTTCGAAGAATGGATGTTTCGAAAACTTTTGAAATAAAAGGTTATTTTTTCGTTTGATATCCAATTCAGAAATAATTTCGGGCACAATAATTCTTTTAAATCTCCAATCTCATGCTCTCGAAGTTCTCGCCCCAAGACTTCAAATTGCCATGTGGAACTTTTAAGCACCTGGCCACGGCAAGGGTGCAGTAGATGGCATAGGAGGATCCATGAAGCTGAATGAATGTAACTAAATGTAACTGATTTCTTCACCATATTGCCACAAAAAACTATAATGCAGGTAAGAAAAGTGGTTCGCGTCTTTCCATTTGATGTAGGGTTATTGAAAAATAATAGCTAATAATATCTTCATGACTGAAATGTTTTGCCCGATTTTAAAATAATTTGAAAATATTATTCCTGCCGTTATTATAGGTAATTGTAGTGAATTCGCGAATTAGCTAAGTGAATTAGCTAATTTTAGAATTTGAAATTGATGCATGATTAGATAGTTCGTGAATATTCGTGTATATTACTCTAGTTTGGTTATGAGATGGAAGTGCTCGGTGGCGGGTGCCGTTGGATGCTGGATAGGAATAAGACTTCGGAAAATGAGGATATATGAATCTCCCAGAGAACTCGTTGGATGCTTGAGAGAGGAATGTGAGACTGGAAAGCCCATGGCCCAAGAGGATAGTTGAAATTTTACCCTTTGAGTGAATTTGGATTGGGAAGGTAAGGTTTAAGCTGTGAATAAGAACAAGAGTTTGGATCGCCAATGAGGTAGCAGAGCGTTCTGGCATCTTTTTTAATGGGTTCTCTGGGGCCACGAGTCAGATGACCGAAAAATGTACTTTTTGTCTCGACTCTCCAGCTTGTTTCGTCCACCGTTTGTTAATTTTTAGAGATTAATATTATAGTAAAGTAGGATACCACACCAATCTAGTCTTTATTTATACCTACTGATAAATTTATTTTTCAGAAGAGTTGTGATATTATCTTTGCTACTAGAAGCTCCAGTACCTACCTATATTTTTCTAAGTGAAAAATACGAGTTTTCATTTTTTGAAACTCTACACATTTCAAAATAATTATGCCAAACCGAGTATATTAGTAGTTAGATTTGTCTTAGTTAATTGCTCAAATACTCGTTTTGTGACTTCAAGTGATAATTTAACGTTTTACAAATTGAATTGTACTGTAAACTAATACTCTCACTCGTTGCCCAATTCCCCTCTCTACAATGATTTCAAACATGATCATGTATCTCCTGGATAACAAATTTCTATGAACAAAGTTTTCTTGAGTATGATCAGTAGCCTAAGTAAAAAGGATTAATGGGGGGAAAAATAAATCATTTTAAACTAAATTTTTTTAAATGGAAATGAGAACTAATTTCCGACGAAATGGGAGAGTGACCCATATAGCAAAATCTGAAGTTTCTTTCACAGGTGAGAAGCCCTATTCCTGTGATCGCTGTGACTATCAAGCTAGTCATCTTGGTGATCTGAAAAGACATGTAAGAAAACATACAGGTTAGTTTTTGTTCTTCCTTGATAGAATAACACTAACCTTATTACCTGATGTTAATGTCGACCAGATTCCAGAAATTTCTCATTTAGTTCATTGAAAATGGTGAAATGCGTTCTTTCTTTTATAGGTGAGAAGCCATATGCTTGTGATAGCTGTGAATACCGTGCTAGTCAGCCTGGTGATCTGAAAAAACATTCGAGAACCCATACTGGTTTGTATTCATTATTCCGTGATAGAATAGCATTACTAACTATGTCAATGGTTGACCAGATTCCAGAAGTAACTCATTGTGTGTGTTGAATATAGCAAAATTTGTCGTTTCTTTGACAGGTGAGAAGCCCTATGCTTGTGGTAGCTGTGACTATCGAGCTAGTCAGCGTAGTAATCTTAAACAACATTTGAAAATACATACAGGTTTGTTTTGTTTATTTCCTGATAGAATAACTATAACACTACTTTATTAACTGATGTCAATGCTACACGAGATTCCAGAAATCATCCATTGTGTTTGCTGAATATAGCCAAATTTTCGTTTCTTTGGCTGGTATACCTGTGATTGCTGTGTCTACCACTTAGAGTTGTCAGGTGGTATTGGGGAAAAAACCAGACACTATGTAGGGGGATGTATGTTATTTTCCAATCCAGATGTCGAGAGGGAGCCCGTTTTATATTGTTTCTGGGGTATTATTGGTTTTAGACAAACGTGTACAAAACTGTCTGATATAACTGGCATTGCCAAAATGGTGACATATTCTGGTTAGGTGATCAATTCGACATCATTTTATTGGTTCTAAAGCCAGAAACAGTGCATTATTACTAGCACAATCTGGAAGCTTGGAGATCATAAGAACCTCATTCTAGCGAATCTGACGATTAGGTGTCAGGAATCCTGAGAGGAAACACAAGTTTGGATATGGTTTGACAATTTCTTAAGTTACATGCAGAACGAACTTCTTGCTCTACAATACCATCCTCAACCTTTTCAATGAAATCAGTTTTGTACCAACTAAGACGCAAACACTGATATCTAATTATTTTTCAAGGTCATAGGTCTCGATTTAACATCGTAACTCCTCATTTTTTTGTGGAAATAGACGGTTTTTTCACTAAATTCCGTTTTGAAATGGGGTTCCACAACTTCATCACGAGTGATTTAGTTGCCTCATACGTATTGGTACTCAATGACATGTACAAGGAAGTTTCTTCTAACAATCTCCCAAGGTTACGGTTGGTTGGAAAGGCTTCTTTCAAATCCCTCGGAAATTGCATCATGAGAATCCGAAGACTAATTTTTGGACTAAGAATGGGCGATGTTTTGAAGTAACTTCCCATGAGACGCAAGAAGAATGTTGTCGGACCACTAAAATTTGGCTTGAAGTTTCTCTTCATGATCTATTCATTTCACAGAATCCTTTTTATCAAGGTTTAATGGTGGAAGTTCAAATGGCTGTTGAGCTAAAGAACGATGTTTAAACGAACGTTGGAGTTATTACACAAATTATGGCCCTGGCACAAAACTTGACATATAACCCTAAACTCAAGTGAGTGGTTTTTGAGTTCTATCCCACTTCTGATTAAAAAAAAAAAAAAAAAAAAAAAAAAGTATAAATTATAAAGGTGGCAAACTTGTGAGTCAATCTCAATGGGCATTGTGATCATAATACACCCTCCTTTTTTTGAGATTTCTACACTTCTCCCAGCTTTCGAGCATCAGACTCGTATTTAGGTCAAGAATTATAGACCTGTGATCTTCATTTAGAAGCATAAAAACGGAAATGAGCATGAAAACTTAATTATAAGTTTCAGCATATTCGTCTACAAAAAGTAGGGTGAAGGAAAAAAACTAACAACTTCTCAATAATTTTCTTAATTATTGCATAGAATAATCAATGCTCAATTTTCTGCTCAAAAATGTGCTTAAGGATATCGTAGCTAACCATGAATTAAAATGAAAATGACAAAAATGAATGTTCAAAGTTAACATCAAGAGGAAGAAAAATGTTGTAGAAACGCCAAAATTCAAAAAAATAAAGTCCTTTGCGCGAAAATTGTGAAGCTGAAAGTGAACGATTAAATTCATGTGGATAGGTGCAATCGAGTTTCGCAGCTACATACACGATCGATGCAACATTTCACAAGAAAAGCACGTAGTTTGAAAAAAAAAAAAAAAACATTTGCTACAGTTTCTGTGAAAACTGAACATTCTGTGATCAGAGTGTTTCAGTGTTAGCCCCGGCAGTTTAGTAAGGAACCGTACTCCTGCAACCCTACTGCCAAGGTAGTCACTGGTAGTCTGAAAAAATACTCATACTAATGAATGCATGCAGGTTCGTTAGTTCTCCAGGGATGTAACATATGCATTATAATAAGTATACCAACTTGCTTTTTCAACTAATGAGGATTCTGATTTCAGATATTATTGTATTATGCATATTAAATTACATAAATATTATGTATTTATATCACGTAAATTAAAATATGATGTTTTGTCATTAGAGGGAAATCTGCAATCTGTGACAGCTGAGACTACTGAGCAAGGCAGCTAAATTCTGTGAGAGAACACTTACAAACACTCAGCTTTCATTGTAAGTTCTTGATGTAATGACCCCTGCAAGTTCTTTGATGAATAAATTAATCATAATGACCAATTTCTGAAATGTTTATATTGTACTTGTGGAATGTACAGATATGTCATCTTTGTTCTTAGGAAAGAAGACTTCTGACTCCATATGACTACCAAGCTGCGACCTAATTCATAAATTACTAGTTACTAATTTGAATTTTCATTAACGTTCCATTAAATATCATGTTCAAATAACGTTCGAACTTTGGAAGAATGCGTTTCATAATGCTACAAGTGTTGAAAATTTATAAGTGATAGTAAATTCTTAGAAAAGTACAGTCATGTGTTTCTTTGGTACTTGGTTTTCTACTACATACTTATAATTTTTCAAATCTGATAGTAGGCGATTTGTCAAAGCGTTGAGTTTAATAATGAGTTGGTTGTTATTGGAATAGTATAATTTATTGAAATTATTCTCTTATTTCATACTTGAATGTTTCACACCCTGCATTAGTTTAGCATTTCCATAAATAGTTATTACCTGTGAAAATTTGTAATACGTTAGCAGAGAAGAATTTGGTTTTATAGAATGCTTGAGGCAAGATAGGTACTTTTAATTCTAGGGCAGTGAACTTCTTCATGTATTCGGTGCCTTACATTGGGAATTTTGGATATGATCTAAATAAAATTACTTTAACTTCTCTAATATCCTTCAAAACCTTCAATTCAATGAGTTTCCTACGTATTCTCTTGATATTTTTGAATGAAAATAGATTCTCTCCCAAGCAGTAGCATAGCTAGTGTACCTATCTACCAGGAGCGTAGCTTGGCTCTGGAGTGGAGGGTACCACTCTCGACCCCCCCCCCCCCCCCCCCCCAATATCCAAAGTCTCCCACTAAACAAAGATGGAAATGTAAAGCAGTTCTTCGCAAGCTGTTTGGTCATGGTGAACTGGCTACACCTTTGAAGACATTTAAAAAAATAAAATAAAATAAACAAATAGGTAGGTACAGGTGAAACCTAAATGAAGTCAGTAAAGAACGGAAAATAGGTAATTAGAATAACTTGGCGCTCCGCGCCTCGCCAGGGGGAAGCCCCCTGGACCCCCTGGTTACCTCTATTTACATACCTACTTCGAATGAAATTATTGAAACACAGAATGTGTTTTAGCTCACGCGTTTCACATAAACCCATGAAACCCACATTAAGAATGACTCAGAGTATCTTATCACTACTATATCGAGTTGTTTTATTCATTTATCACCAGCGCAAAGACTCACCACCAGCTCAATGAAATAATCAGAAATTAACAAAGCGGTTGCAATCATGTTCACAACATCAGATATTGAGAATGATCTCGTGTGTAAACAATTGATCAAATAACCATACTCATTACTCAGCTTGTTGGCCACCCACTTCATAGTAGTTAACATAATATGGTTGGATAAAGCGAGAGCTTTAGAACGAATGGTCAACGAATTTTGTGGGATGAAAAATGACGAAGTACCATTTCCCTAGCAGCAACGATTTGGTAGTGAGCGGAAATCATCAGAAATTGTTGCAACACATTTTCGTTACACATGAATGTTTCGTTTTCGGTTGGAGATGCCAAGGCAAAAACACATTCTGTGTTAATAATTCGGGCGACCTACGTTGCGCTCCCAGCAGGCCGCTCTGAAGTGAAAGTCCACGCGGCCACATTACGATGCGCTCCTGTTTGTTTCTAGTGGACTGAGTGAACCTTTTACCTTGCACTCCCATGCGAGATAACGCCCCTGTTACCAAAGTCCCGCGATGACACGTTTGCGAAATTGCGAGACATGGAAACTAAAACTTCGCGCCAAGAGAATTTTGTGCTGCTTGCGGACGAGTCTAATGGCATATTAATTTTTGCTTGTCTTTCAAACCTGAAATGCCTTGTCAAGTGTCAAACTATTTATATGGATGGAACCTTCGACCATTGCCCTAACATTTTCACACAGTTTTTCACCATCCATGGCCATCAAAAGCCATCGATGAAAAGTGCCAACTGCTGATCCAAACTCGATTTCAACCGGCGAAAGTGGCGACTGATTTCGAAAAATCTATGAGAATATTCCAATATTTAGCGAAATTCGTAGATTTTATTTAATTGAACGAGGTGGCTCATCCCACTGGTATGGGTGGACAACGTGAGCAACCTCCTGGGTAACGCTAATAGCTCACATAATAATGCATTGATAACGTTTTGTAACTAACGCAATTAACAATAGCTCACCCTCTAAGAATTACTCGTATTCTGCAAGTTGGTATTGGGAGCGCAACATCATTTTTGTAGGGGAGCGCATGCTAATAGCAAGAGCGTATGGTACAATGTTCTCAGGAGCGCATCGTAATACTTTCACCGGGCTGGGAGCGCAACGTAAGACTCCCAATAAATTCACGGAAGATGTATGTAATGATGTACAAGTTAAAATTAATTGCAAGAAATTATAGAATTCTATTTATAAATGCAATCAATCCATCGACTTTTTCGACAAATTTATCAATTATTACAAGATCATTGAAATTTGATGACAGAGCAGGTTTGAGTTGACAAACCAGACATTTCTCAATAAATATTAAAGAGAAATGTTGTTACCCTTGGGTGGATCTCAGATGCGTTTCAAGGAGGAAAATGAACGTTCTTCAGATGCAGTGGTGCTTGGAATAGTCAAAATGAGTTTTGTTAATCTGAAAACTTCGGGTAAAACCCATGGCATGTCAGCTAGATACAAAACCAGTTCATGAATTTCTTTACTACCAAAACCCTTGTCTTTGTAAAGATAGCTAATTTGTTTTTTAGCGGAATAGAGTAGAATATTTTGTAGGTTGAAACAAGGCAATTGAAAGCATCTTGTGGTTAACTACTAATTTTTCTAAATTGAGGAGAGCAACAAAACCGAGATCTTCGAAATTTGCATGATAGCAAAGTCTCGAATTTCATTCACAATGTGTAAGTCGTTTCCAGTAGGTATGTTATCTCAACGCGTTGAATTGGATAAACTTTCGACTTCGTCTGTGTACTTAGTTAAAATTAAAAGTTGGGTACTTAGTGTACTCACCTTTAAAACTGCTGTCAGATTCGGCAGCACATCTTGATTATGTTGCACTTCTGTTCAAAATTACTCTAACTGAACGAGCGACAAACTATAGAACAATTAACGAAACAACTCTTCATTTCTCGATGTGTGTACTCAGAACCAAACGAGCAAAGGTGATATTTGTGCATAACAGCTGAAGACCCTTCGTTCTATGTTCCCGGATCAATGCTTATAGCGACTAAAGTAATGTTAGCAATACTTTTGTGTATAAATAATAAAGCAGGCAACTTTTGCTCTGGCTTGAATGGTTACATTATTCATAAAAATGCCAACTTCTCAGCAAGTAAAACAAGTTGTGGTGATGGAGAGATTTTATAAACAGGCAGGAATACCTAGGATTCTTAGTGCAAGCACATAGAGGTAGTTCATAGATAGGAAGTTTAATTTGCCATCACATGAATAACAATAGTTAAACAAAATAAACAAGTCAAAGTGATAAATATACAGGATGTTTACACTTTTGGTCCAGAACCTCCTAGAAGTCAATTTTACAACTAATTTCTGATCGAAAGTTCATCTTAGAGATTTTTTTAAAACGCTTTGTTTTCGAGTTAATAAATTTTTAAGATTTTTTCGTGTTTTCGACCTCAAATCACTAAAATGGCTATAACTACCTTGACATTTTGAGTAAACAAAAAATTGAGGATACCGTTGAAAAGAGCGTTACATTTCCTTTCGGATAGGCTACCTAACGTGCTAGATTATGCAGGTAACATAGTCAAGAATCTACCCCAAAGTGAAAAAATATTTTCCAAAATGAAAAACTACGTATCACCACGCGACGCATCTACGTAAAACTTTCTCAAACTGTCAGCTTTCGAACGGTCTGGTCAATTTTACTTTTACTTTGCTAATTCGGGGAGAAAAGTATGTTCGTATGTTGAAAAAATATGGTTTTTTCTATCGACTCGAGGGTTTTCATTAAAAAGTAACCCTTAAGAATATAAGAGTTTGAGACCGGTTTCTACGTATTTTTTCACGCTGAATCGAATGGTTACACTCGCAGATCCCCAACTCTGTTATTGACCGAATTTATACTTTACCCAACTAGTTTTACCCGTAAAAACGTATAAAATTGAGCATAACAAAAACTAAAGCAGGTAATCGTGAGAAAGTGTAAAGCTCAGTTATAATGGAGCTCGTGGAGATCTTCGAGTGTTACCATTCGATTCAGCATGAAAAAATACATAAATATATCGGCCCCAAACTCTTATTTTCTTAGGGGTCATACTCGATTTCATAGAAAAAAAGAAAAAAAAAACATGTTTTTCAAAATACAAACTTACTTTTCCCTCCCAATTGGCAAAGTAAAAGTAAAATTGACTAGACAATTTGAGGAAATTTTTTCAGTAACGTGCGCGAGAATTCTTTGGGATTATCCATGCCGTCAAGCGGGTTAAAAAATACGTAATTTTTCATTTTGGACAATTTTACATTTTGGAGTAGTTTCCTGGACATGTTTTCCGCATAATCATCTAGCACGTTAGGAATAATGGCCATTTTAGTGGTAAGGTCGAAAACACGAAAAAATGTCAAAAGTTGAATAACTCGAAAACAAAGCGTTTAAAATATCTCTTAAGAGGAAGTTTCGATCAGAAATTAGTTGTAAAATTGACCCCTAGGAGGTTCTGGACAAAAGTATTAACACCCTGTATAAGCAGGTACAATTTATAAATGAGCAGATGAGCACAAATATATGAGTTTATACTTGAAGGCACACAAAAAATAAGAAACCTCTCGACAAAATATGAATAGAAAAAACAAAATGTCGGCTGTTGTTAAAATTGGTAGGTCGGTACCTACCTAATTCACCCGCCCGATGGACAACCAGGTTGCCAGCATGCAGAGCACTTAAGAAGTAGGGAAGTATACTTTTCACTCAATCTTTAGTTGGTTCAGAAAATATGAGAATAATGGATCTTGTAGCAAGATGGCCGTGAGTAGCACCAGATCGAAAAATATTTTTACGATAGCCTAAGTTTTGAGTCAGTAGGTGTTAGGTCTCTCGAAACGATTAAAGGTTACTACTAGGTGTATTTACAAGGTTACCTTACGTTTTACAAGTTCAATTTCAGTTTTTTATACGTTTTTAGTTTTCCAACGTGATTATAGAAGTTTAGCTGCATAGCAAACGTTATTCTTGATGTGAAAGTGATCCCTAAAACTGTATGGATTGCCTCAAGTATTTACATTTGTTGTTGTGTTGTGTTTGTGCCCAATTTCATATGCACTAGTAGTCATGTCACGGTACAATGTTCCTCAACATACATTTTACGTTTAGAGTACCACTGCCCCAATACATAGAGCATCAGTTGTATATTTCGGGTGGCCACCTCAGAGAATTAATGAGGTAGATCATCTGGGAATAAGTCAGAAAAACCTTCAGAGACGTGAAGAGGACTCCAATGAAGTTACCTAGGAACGTGTTTCAGCAACAGTCCACATCTCCGTAGATAATAGCGTCCAGATTTCACAAACATTCATAGATACAGTGAAACCTGGCTATAAGGAATCGCAAGGGGAAAGGATTTTTTTCTCCTTATATAGAAGTTTTCCTTATAACCAGGTAGGTATCTACTAATGCCTTATGTAGAGATTCTCGGAAGTTTGAAAGAAAATGCCATTCTGAAAAGATGCAATTGTAATTTGGAGTACGCAAATGTACACTGCGTCAAAATATATTGTGTAAAAAAATTCAAGAAAATAGAAAATTCAGATGGACTTAATTGCATGGGCTGCCCGAAAAATCGGAAATTTTCTTCTGCTTTTAAGTCGTTGTCAAGTCCATTTACCGGAATATCTCGACTTATGCATTCCTTAATCCAATCCACGAGGCACTTTTCAAGTTCAGGAAACTGCTGTACGGGCACGTTTCACCTTTCCATGTCCCTCAATGCATTCGTTCTCGATGGATTCTTTACCCTGTACGATTCTGCACAACACTGACTGGGATATTCCGTATTCTGTGCTCACAGTGTTACGTGATTTACCGCCCTCCACTTGCTGAATAATCGAAAATTTATCGCTGTTGGATAGGAACTTGCGTTTAGGCATCGAGCCACGAGAAGAGACCGCTTGCAGACAGAACGACTTGAATAACAACACTACTGACAAGGTCGAATCAACACTGACAATCGAATAACAATCAATATTGACACTTGAAAACTTGCTTACACGGAGGTCTGAGCTGGTTTGTCTTTCTTATGTGGAGGTCCCTCTTCCTTATATCCAGGTTCCCCTCAATCATCTTCCTTACACAGAGGTAACGAGTGGCCAAATCGAATTCCTTACATGGAGGTAGAAAACTTCCTTACATGCAGGTTTTTGGCTTCCAAGGGGAGGGACCGCGAAAATTCTTGCCTTACATCGAGTTTTTCCTTAGGTACATCCAGGTTCTTTATAGCCAGGTTTCACTGTATTACAATTTACCAATTACCACCTACCTATAAGTGGCATATAATTATGAATTCGGAGGAGGAAATGGAGGCAGAGTCGAACCGCTTTCTGGTGGGTGTACTGTCACAATAATCATCGAAATTAATTCCAGCACCTAAAGGTAGGTACTACCTATTATATTGTAGATATAATTCATTACTTTATTATAATTAAAATAAATGAAGCAGGTGAATTAACGGCCTAGTGGCTGGGTTTAGTGTCAGCCAAGAAAACAAACTTATTCAAATAGTTTTCTACAGTTTTGGATAATTTATTCCTTCCATCTAAGTCTCCTTAAAAATACATTTAGAACTCAATAACGCATGAAATAATTGAGCTAAAAAAGTGAAATGAGGCACAGTTATGTGTGTCACCCTAATTCAATCAATTGTTAATTTGCATAAATATAACATTTTGCAATGAGTTGTAATAAGATACATGAACATGTGTAGTGTATAATTATTTATAAATCAAACTGTTATATAGGTATACAGACAACTAGGACCCTTAATATGGACGAATAAAATAAATTCAAAATTCGAACCAATAGAAAATGATTAATTTACTTCTACAACACTATAAATGATACCCCCCAAAATTTCGACAAAATTCCATTTTAGCTCTTTCACAGTTTTCTGCAAATAAAATTTTCTGACAGAATAGTCAATAAAACCTCTCACTAACTAAAACAAAACAAAAATATCATTAATCTCCACCTCACTCACAAAGAGAAAAGGCCCTGAGCCTCAATGAAATTCTGACGTACTTGCAAAGGCGACGATCTTGTCCCACTGTCTAGTACATCTTGGAGTATCAGCGTGCTCAATTGGAACTGTATCGCTCTCAGAGAAGCCTGGAATGAAATTTTTCAGGAAGAACGACCGATAGGGCTTGTAGATGGGGCAAAGCAGAAAAAAGTGGCTGAGGATCTCGAGTTCAAGACGATTACAGTTTAGGCAGTGCAGTCAATCGTTTGCTGTTTTTTGTCCAAATAAAGAAGAAGTTTATTTTTATACGCCAGCCGCAGCTGAGCAATTAGTCGTTCAAATGTCATAATTTATAGGTTTCCAATATAAGGAGTAATTGAGCCAAACCAACACGTTTTCGGGAAGTAGCTGTTGTACCGGGAGTTTAGGCAACAATCGATGTCCACAGACAGCCAATGGCTCTTCCAGCTCTCAAATAAATCATTTTTCAGGGCTTTTAGAATGAACAGGAGAGATTTTAGCTCACTCAGCTGATTAGGAAAGAGCAAATGATTGCAATCGCCTCTTAGTGTCCCAAAGAGTATCCCTATCAAATATCAACTTCCTAGGGGTAACAGGAGAGAATTTAGCAAACTCAGCTGATTAGCCCAGTCAAATTAGAGGAAACAGGAGAAAAAATTCATAGTACAGAAATTTCTTCACCAGGCTCTTCCTTCACACCTAGTAAATCATATCTCAAAAGTCCCCCTAGAATGGGGGGTGAGCTCGAGGAGGGGGGGGGGGGGTTCTTCTTTTTTCGGTTTTTTGCCTATAACTCGAAAAGTAAGCGTTCTAGCGACTTGTTTACTATTACCAGAATTAAAGTGCATAAAATTTACTACAATTTTCACTCCTGACTTCATTCTCTAGGATAAGGCGTTCCGCCGCTAGAGCGCGTTGAAAAGTAGGTATCATTTCAAAAAATCAGCAAAAAGGCCTTTATGCTCTTTTTACGCAGAAATCATTCGTATGTAGCTTCTGGGTGACTTAGAATACATCATGACTTGTTTTCCGAACATCAGTGATGCTGTAGTTTGAGCAGGTTTCATGTATGTCTTTTTTTTCTGTTCTTCGCTTACATCCTGGAAACTGTGATAACCATAACATATTTTCAGCACCCTTACCAACTCACTGTGAATTATCAGTGAATATATATGTATATAAAACACAGTGGCTCTAAAAAAGAAAAGAAAAAAGGAACTAAAGAAAATGAGCTGTGTTTCACCAAAAAATGTTTAATGTGCAGGTACAGTATAACCCATGTTAAAGTAATATTCACAAAAGGAGTGGGAGGGGGAAGGGTTCATCAATCTTCACAGGTATCTGCTCTTCATCCATTGAGAATCACCATCCACAGTCAAACTGAAAATTCAAAATCGGATTACAGTGAGGTGCATATAATCTTATATTGATAGATAGATGAAGTTCATGCAGATGATTAGGATGAAACTTACAGGGCGATGACATATGTGTTGAGTAGGTAGTCTTATGGTTCCATGTCTGTTTCATCATCTTCTGTAGATGAACCGTCGTCAGCAAGTGGTGGGTTGTTTGTGTAGGAACCTGAACAGTTGGAGCAGAGTGTTGAGCAGTGGATGCCCTACCGCAGCTATGGAGCACTACCGCAGCTTTTTGTGTAGCTGCAAAATATATTCTGCAGAATTGGGGCTGGAGTAGGGAGACGATGGCTTCCTCAAACCAATTCCAACTTTGGATCCACCAGCAACATCTGAAATTCTGCAGAATATATTTTGCAGCTGCACCAAAAGCTGCGGTAGTGCTCGATGTGGATGCCGCACAGCTGGCGTCCACTGCTCAACATTCTGCTCCAACTGTTCAGGTTCCTGCAAAAATAACCCACCATTTGCTGACGACGGTTCATCTACAGAAGTTGATGAAACAGACATGGAACCATAAGACTACCCACTCAACACATATGTCATCGCCCTGTAAGTTTCATCCTAATCATCTGCATGAACTTCATCTATCTATCAATATAAGATTACATGCACCTCACTGTAATCCGATTTTGAATTGTCAGTTTGACTGTGGATGGTGATTCTCAATGGATGAAGAGCAGATACCTGTGAAGATTGATGACCCCTTCCCCCTCCCACTCCTTTTGTGAATATTACTGTAACATGGGTTATACTGTACCTGCACATTAAACATTTTTTGGTGAAACACAGCTCTTTTTCTTTAGTTCCTTTTTTTTCTTTTCTTTTTTAGAGCCACTGTGTTTTATATACATATATATTCACTGATAATTCACAGTGAGTTGGTAAGGGTGCTGAAAATATGTTATGGTTATCACAGTTTCCAGGATGTAAGCGAAGAACAGAAAAAAAAGACATACATGAAACCTGCTCAAACCACTGTCCGAGCATCACTGATGTTCGGAAAACAAGTCATGATGTATTCTAAGTCACCCAGAAGCTACATACGAATGATTTCTGCGTAAAAAGAGCATAAAGGCCTTTTTGCTGATTTTTTGAAATGATACCTACTTTTCAACGCACTCTACTGATTGGGAAAGATCCAACAATTTCAATCGTTTCATAATTTCAGCTTCAGAGATTAAATACGATACAAATCATCAGCTTTCGGAGCCCATAAGCTAATGAGAAGTCTATGCATCGTCTAGTACCTACTGCTTACAAGTACCTACTACTAGCGTACCTGCTAGTAGTATCTACTACAAAACGATTCGATCCAAAAACACTGAATTTCTCTTAAAATAAACGAATCACAAACAATTGAAGATCGGGCTAATTTTGAGTCAGCCATCTCCTCCCCTGTCAGGACTTTTCCCCTTCAAAATTACCTAGTGGCGCTAATATTGGTCTGATTTCAGTCTGCCAAATCAAAGCTCATTCTACTGAAGGTTAAATACTTTCCAAAGTTCGTATTGAGTATATTTTATCTGACACCTTTCCCCATTGACTTACAACAGCCGAACTTATGAATTGTATGTCATTTTATACATGAAGTTCGCAAAAACGTCCTTCTACTTGGTGCTTTAATGGGAAGCGGTCTGAGCAAAAACTTGCCCGATATGAACTTTGGAAAGCATTTAACCCTGAATCAAATGAGGTTTGGCAGACCTGAATCAGACCAATTTCGAGGTCGCTAGAGGTTTTTGAAGGGCACGAGTCTAGACGGGGGGGAGGAGCGGACTTGCCCAAAATTAGCCCGATTTTCAGTAGTTTGTAATTTGGATCGAATCTTTTTTTTTTTTTTTATGCTCTAAAACTTTGCTACATATAAAAATTTCTGTAGGATGAACGGTTTAGGAAATATTAGAGAAAAACTTTAAAATGGGCATATTAAGTCATCTTTATGAGGCCACCATTTTGTATTCCACTAATTTTGAGACGGCAGACAAAGATTTTCTCACTCAGAATGGACTAAATTTTCAAAATCAAAGCTCAAACCTTCTCAAATTACTACCTATTTTGAGCGAGAGCTGAGAGCTCTCAAAAGAAGTGCGGATACCTTCTAGAGTAGTTGTGAGAGCATCCACGAGAGTACTCTAGCGCTCTTGCCTTCCACTTCCTCTCTCGACGACGTGTGGACAAGCGGTGTAAGAATAAAGAGTCAAAAAGTCCAAGGTGAGCAGCATAATTTATTAGCACATTTTCGTGGTAAAAATATCCAATTCTCAAATTCATTAGAAACCGAATTTTCTTAGTAGGTACCTACTTAATGTTCTCTAATAAGTTTACGGAAATGAACTGAATCGTTTAGCAAGTATCTACCTAATGTCTGAAGGACGTTAATGTCCTGCAAGGAAAATCAAGGGAATTGAAATAATTGACTTGAGAAACGTTCTCAAATATGTACACAAAATATATCAATACGAAAGTGTTCACTACTGCTACATTCTTAAAGCTAAAAATCAATGAGGCATGTGTTTAGAATGCAATGGGAAATTCACACTGTTCATAGTTTATGGTAAGTTCAAAGCGTTCTGATCGTTCTAGCATTTGATATAAATGCAAAGTGTATGTTATCTATTAATTCAATAGTTATTAGGAGTGCAATCAAAGGTCAATGACTAGGCAAAAATAAGCTCTCGAAATCCAAGATAGTCCTGCAGTGTCATGATTACATTTCCAAGAGTGCTGATAACAATTAAATGTGACTACGAGTTTGATAAGTTCTGTAGAGGGATATGGTGAGAACAACAAGGTGAGAACGGATCTCGAGGGCGACACTTGTGTTCAAAGGCAAAAACATGAGGAAATTCAGTAATTATTTCAATTGGCGTGATGTTTATTGCATTGATATTGGTATGTGCTTTAGAAATTGTATGAACAGCTGAATCGATGTATTTTGATTTTAATCCAAATCCCGGATCCAATGATGTACTAGCAAAAAGGTATGGCCAATAGGTACTACGAATAGCTTGTGGCCTAGAAAGAGAACATGTCTTTTGGCCTGGTAGGTATGCTTATGTTAAAACATTTGTAAGTAACTGTAAAGTTTGTTCGTTTGACATCACAATTTTGATTTTGGAGAGCCGAAATTCTCGGCTTAGTTGACTCAAAACCAATGGAAATAATTTCAAACTGATGGGAAATACTAGCCAGTAGTTGCGTGCTGTGCAAATTCTGAAATCTACTTGGTTAACTACGAACTGAACCCTAAAGGTACAGATTTATCTAATTAAGTAGTAATCACTACATTACCCAGGTAGTACGTAAGTAGTTGTAGTTTAATTACTTTTACAGTTGAGAACATTAACTGACAGACCAAATGCAGTCAGCGGTACTCACTCACTCACTGCTCGGGGTTTCCATTGGAAAAGAGTTTCAGGCACCATGAACGGCTTATACTCTCCCTCAAAATGAGGCCCCTTTAATTTAAAAGAGGATTCCGCAGGTTACCCCGAGTTGGAGTCGTCGCAAGCAAACCTTTTGCTTAGATCAGCAAACTTTTTGATTCTTTTCCACTCAATGTCTCTGAGGGAAGCCCGTTCAATGATATGATGCCCAAATGCCTCCGTTCTGGATCTCCAGTACCGGTCGCATCTACAAAGAAAGTGCTCTGCGGAATCTTCCTCGAGTCCGCAGGGGCACATAGGTGAGATATTGTTATCTATAATATTTAGCATCCTGCGGAAATCATAATGTCCGGTGAGGATCCCAATCATGGTTCTAATAGAATTTCTACTTTTGCTTAGAAGCCAGCGTGCTCGTTTGGGATCGGAAGAAGTAACGAGCATTCTGGTTTGTCTATATCTAGCAGTTTCCTTGCTCCAGAGAATGTCGAGGTCTTGTGTGACCCAGTTTTTAATTTTTGCTTTACAGGCATTTTTGGAAATGCAGATGGCAGGAGATGGTCCGAGAAACTGTTGTCCCGAGCCAGCCCGCGCTAAGCCGTCCGCATTAACATTGCCTTCGTAGTTCTCATGACCAGGAATCCATTTTATGGATATTCTGTTGTTACTAAGAAACAGGTTGTTAATGTGTTGCTTTGTTTCCCAGACCAGTTTTGAGGTCGTAAGGGGGTTCAGGAGTGCTTTGATGCTGGCCTGACTATCGGTAAAAATGTGAATGTTTTTGTTAGAAGTGTTGTGGTTATGTAAGGTGACCAGGCACTTATTGATAGCATATATTTCTGATTGAAATACAGTCGCATATTTATCGAGGCTATAAGAATGTGCCACTTGGAGGCTGGGAATGAAAACACCAGCACCAGAGGAAGGTTCAGATTCCCTGTCTATCTTAGAACCATCGGTGTAGCAATGTATGGTGTCTATAGTGTCAACAGGGGTTTGTTGATTGTTCCACTCATTTCTGTCTTTTATTTCAAAGGAGGATTTCAAGTTCCAGAAAAATCTCCTCTTCATTTCATCAGAGGGCATGAGGGTTTCTGGTGCATAAGCATTAGTAGCTTGTTTGATGTAGGTGTGTCCTACTTGTGTGTAGTGAGAGAGATGACTTGTGTCATGCACCCATTCTCCCAAAATATTCAACCTAACCACGGCTTGCATGGAAAAGACCATTGCGAGAGTATCCAGTGGTGCTAGTCCAAGGATAATTTGAATGCCCCTAGTTGGGGTAGTGCGGAAAGCTCCACTGATAAGCATGCAGGCTAATCTTTCGATTTTGCCCAGGATTTTGCTGTTTTTAATGCCCGGCCACCACACCACCACTCCAAATAGGAGTCTAGGTAGGATGATGGCTTGGTAAATCCAGTGGGCTATTTTGGGGGTAAGTCCCCACTTTTTTCCAATCGCTCTCCTCGCACAGAAAAGACTATTGGTGATTTTTTTGACCTTCCATTCAATATGTGGTTTCCAATTGAGTTTGGAATCCAGTATAATACCGAGGTACTTCACCTTACTGGAGGGTGAGAGGTTAGTGTTTAGGTATGACAGTCCTGTTATTTGTGGGGGACGTCGTTTCCTTGAGAAAGTGATGATTTCAATTTTATTGGGATTAATGAATAGTCCCTTATTTCTACACCATTGTTCAAGGAGTCTCAGTATGGTGTTGGCATTTCTCGTGATATCCGTCGGGTTTGAGCCCCTGATTAGGACAACCCCGTCATCCGCAAAAAATTGTGCATGATGGCAGAGAGTGAGCAACGCATTCAATAAGTCGTCAACTACTAGGCACCAAAGGAGGGGAGACAGTGATCCCCCTTGTGGAGTGCCTCTTTGAACTTTATATCTTTTGGAAGTATTACCTAGAGAGCAGGTGATCATTCTATTTAATAGATACGATTTACACCAGTGGATTATTGGGGAGTCAACTCCTCTGGTTTCAAGCCCTAGCTGTATTGCTGGCCACGACAAATTATCGAAGGCTCCACCAATGTCGAAAAATATTGCCGTGGCACAATCACCGGTGAATATGGTTTTTTCTATGAGGCCTACTAAATTGTGTAAAGTCCCTTCGACAGATTTACCTTCCATGTAAGCGTATTGAAGGTGGTTTAGGGGTCTAGAATTTAAGATAGAGTCCCGAATGTATCTATCTAATATTTTCTCTAAAATCTTAATGATAACAGAGCATAGGCTGATAGGTCTGACTGATTTCGGATCTGTGAGATCAGGTCTACTAGCTTTAGGGATGAAGATGACCCTTGTTTCCAGAAGGGAAGGGGGAACAAAACCCCAACGTAGCATGCCTCTCAAGATGTCTATGAGATATTTCTCGAGAAGAGAGTAGGACTTTTGTAGGCATACGACACGTATGCCGTCGCCTCCGCATGCTTTGTATGGTTTCATCGAGAAGGTGGCCCATTTTACCTTCTCGTGGGTGATGATTCTTCTACTGAAAGAGTCTGAATCATGGTTGTAACTGAGGTAGTCAGTGGTTGTATCTCCCTCGCTATAGGGTATAGAGTTGGGGAAGTGAGTAGAGGCAAGTATGTCTAAAGCTTCTGATTCATTGGTGGCAAAATTGCCACTCGGGTGTCTTAATAGTCCTAACTTAGGAAAAAATTCATCTTGAAGTATTTTAAAGATTCTAGCAGAGTCTTTAGTAGTTTCTATTGTTTTACAGAACTCTTTCCAGCTTTTCCTTTTGTTTAGGTTGAGGAGGGTTCTGTATTTTGACCTACTTAGGTGGAAGGCATCCCTATCGGGTTGTGTCTTAGTGGCAGTCAGCGGTAAATCAAACAAAGTCGCCTTATCATATCCCCCTTGTCAACTGATTACTCCTGTCCACCTTGCGTGAAGATCAATAAATACAAGCGAACAAAGTGCCAACATGAAAAAAAAAAAAAAAATAATAATAAAAATCACAATATACTATAATGAACGACCTGAAACGAAAGCCGAAATCAGTTGATTAGATCGTAAATCGTGACGTATGACTAGAAAGTGGACAGAGTCTGTTGCTGCGGACGTTTTGGTAGGCTTTCAGAAAATTAAAACTTAATTATTTTTATAAAATCATGGAGATATCTAACGAAACAAACAAAAGATCTTTCGCCATTTACCCATAAATCCCATCAACTCTGAATTTATGCTATTGAAAAAACAAAAATAAATGAATAGTTTTTAAAACCTAAAAAAAAAAAAAAAAAAAAATTAATAAATAAAATAAAATAAAAAATGAACACGCTCCTCGCTACACAACTCCAGTAACAACCACTCAACTAAACTCAACAACTAAACATTCAAACGAAATTAGGAAAGCTTATTAGGCAACAAAAAATGTATAAAATTAGAACTTGTAGAAAGAAAAGTTACCTATGAAGTACCTATGAGTAAACTTACACACTAGTACACTAAAGTGCTTCAAGTTCCTATGAAGAAACACTTGCAATATGAGAGCACGCAAATTTACAATAACAAAAAAGTCTTCACTTGTGACGTTATGAAAAAAGTTTTTCTAAAGTTTTCTACAATGTTAATGAAATTTCAACATAGCAACTATTGGTATTATGAAGTAGGTCTCAGCTTGGTAGACAAATGTAGTCAGAAGGCTTCTTACCTATGAATAAAAAATAAGATATCAATATATATTCCACAAGTACAACATAAAAATTTCAGAAATTTATCACAGAAATGTTGGGATCATTACGTCAAGAACTTACTAAGAAACCTGCATTACGTATTTGTCAGTGAAGTCCCACAGAACTGAGCCTACTAGCTCAGTAGACACTCAGCTTTCACTTTCGGAAGACTTCTCACCTAATAATGGAACAACATATTTCAACTTATGCGACATACATAATACAATAATATCAGAATTCTAATCAGTTGAAAAAATAGCTTGAGGTTTGTTTCACCCCAGAGGGACAAACCAGCATTTATTCATAACTTCCCCCCCAGATTACAAAGGTAACTAGCATGGTAGCAGGTTTGCTAGGTGTACGCTTTCTTACCAAGCTGTCCGGGTGAAAACTGTGTGGTGGGCTATGCTGGAAGAAGTCAACAGCATAGACCAAAACTTCAGGTTTGTGAACAGGGTTCAAAACAGACCAACTACAAGTTTCACTGGTAAAATAATCGTGAGAACTACATAGCACTTTCTACAGCTGGAATCGGAGTATACACCTCACGATTATTCTATGCTGTTGACTTCTTCCAGCATAGCCCACCACACAGAGGAGGAGTCGAAATAGGACCCAAAATCATACGAAACAATAATGAATTAAATCCCTCTCGAGCCAAAAGACTGTAAACGTCACATTTCCTGATGTTAGCACCTTTCACTTCCTCACTCACTTGCGTCAAAACACACCGTGACAATGACCTGGCTCGACTGCTGACTTGATCCAGCGAGCATCTGCTGAGCCAGCGGCCAGCAGTTTCACTTCGTCATTTGTCCAAACTCAAACCAGCCGAGACGGCTGGTATTTGACTCCAGGGAAATATTACATTCCAGGAAAACAACTCTCACAGTAGAAGATTTGATCCCCCTGGCCTCATAGCTCAGATCATTGGAGTGTTGCAACTACGGGAAATTTCCTGTAGTTGTAAGGACACGAGTTTGAACTCCTGTCGAGGTATCAAATATTTTTGGGCCGTTACAACTGAAACTACTCCGAACACTAAATGTCTGGTTTTCATGTCAGACTATTGTTTTAATGGATGCACGTGCCTTTTGTAGTGGGGAGTTGACTATAATTGATGCAGCTACCGAAATTGATTGCACCCATCCATAAGACGTGTTTGTGTTCAGCTTTAGAACTTTCGAGGGAGGGACATGTTTTTCTTGACTTTTGGTGCTACTGTGAAACCAAAGCACTATTCATCCTCGTGATGTTACCTAATTCATTGGGTAGATATCTAATTGATTGTAGATACCATACAATTACATAATCACAACTCTGGGAACCCCCTCCATAGATTTTGGCCAGAGGAGGGATCATCCGGGGTAGAGGAATTTACCCATTTCTGGGAAAACAAAATTTTTCTTTTATGCCTTCCCACCCCCGGCATTAATCCCAAGTGTCTTGGAAAAGATAAAACATTACTATTCTTTGAAGACATTTTTCAATCGACTTCACCTTAATTCTTCTAAGACTTCACTTAGTTCATTTAATACTCATCGAACTGCCCTGTCGTTGATTTCTCAGCATGAACTGGGGTCGGACCCTACTATCAAAAGGTATTTGAAGGCAGTCGTTCGACTACGGCCTCCATCAGCCAAATACGATAATACCTGGGACCCGGATTCGGTCCTACAGTTTTTCAACGCATCCTCCAATGAATCACTACCCTTTCTAACTAAGAAACTAGCTATGTTGCTATTACTAGCTTCGGGCCAACGCCCACAAACGATTCTAGCAATCCGCAGGTCCAACATTAATTTCGAGTTAAATGGAGTTAGGATTTTCATCCCAGTATTATTAAAAACTTCACGACCAAAGGCGATTGCACCATCATTTTTTCTTCCAAAATTGCCATTGAAACCAAAATTATGCCTCCCATCACTGTTAAGAAATTATTTAAACGCGACGACGAATTTAGATCACCAGGACAATTTGCTATTAACAACACGCCCCCCTGTCCGACCAGCGGCCAGGGCGACGCTGAGCTGTTGGGTATCAACAACCCTACAACAAACAGGGATAGACACAACAAAATTCTTGGCTTACTCCACCAGTCATACGTCAGTATCGGCAGCCGCTAGGAAGGGTGTATCCTTACTAATCATTTTAGAGCGGCAGGGTGGCCAGCAAACTCTTCCATGTTTGCTACCGTATACAACAAGCCCCTGGAAAATCAAGGGGAGTTCGCATCCACCATTATTCATGGGACAGGACACAACCAAGACGGGTTACCATAATTACATTTATACAAGCAGAAACATGAGGTAATAAAATAACAAATTACACTAGTGGTAATTAATTATATAGCCCATCATCCATGGGACAGTGCAGCCACAGGAGTTCATTTAAATAGTTTTTCAACATTGCTCCAACCGAAGGTATTCACACACAGCGGTCAGGAACTAGACAAAAGTTCGGCTGGGATGCCGACGAAAACCCATGGTGAAAAACGATACTTTGAGGTACCAGAAAACCAAAAATTCAAACCCCAAAATCAAAGCGGTGCATCTCCAAAAGCGACGCATGAATTGAGAATGTATCGGTTACAACATTTTTTGACGTTCGATTATGACCCAAGCACAACGATAGGGTGGTTCAAAAAAAAAAAAAAAAGTTCTGGGATTTCTTGTCCCCATTGTTTTTTTTTTTTTTTTTTTTTTTGCTTCCTCAGTATGTCAGGATGACACTCCTAAATTTTTAGCAAAAAATATTAATCCTAATCACTTTACCTGGGTCGATTTTGGCCAGTTATCGACCGCTATCGTAAACCAACCTCTAAATTGGTGCCGAGGTGATGATTTGACGGACGGATTTCAATTTTTTTTAGGTCAATTTATGGGTTTTTGCATGCGCTGAACACGATGAACTTATTTATTTCACGCTCCGTCCACTAGTTATCCGGTAAACTGGCAGAGGGCGCTGCTTGAAGATATGTAAAAATCGAAAATTTCACCGAAAAGGCTGTCCCCTGGTTATGAATTGTACTAGAAACATGGTATTATGGTCGGACAATATGCTTTGGCATGTTCTGAACATGATTCCGTTTTTTACTATACTTTTCCGCCAATGATTGCTTCGTTTAACGGCCATAACCCTCAAATTAATTATAGGGTAATAGACAAATTCACCCTAATTTCACCGGAAATTATGTCGCGTTGATAATTTAAGGTTCTGAAATACCTTGTGCCGATAAAATTTGGTATTTTCCAGGATACTCGGTACAAAGCCGTTGGTAATTTGGCAAGGACTTGAACCGGCATTGTACTTATTCGCTTAACGACCCGATACCATTGTACAAGCTTTTACACGTGACCGATACCGCTGACAATAACTAACCCTACGCTCAAACGATCCAATCACAGTTCACACAATTCAAAACTACGAATTTGACCCCGGAAAACCGATGGAACTAAGGAATTTTACGGAAAAATTGGAAAATTTTAGCTACTTTCTCCATTTTGCCGCTATATTTGGCAAATAAGTACAATGCCGGTTCAAGAACTTGCCAAATTACCAACGGCTTTGTACCGAGTATCGTGGAAAATACCAAATTTTATCGACACAAGGTATTTCAGAACCTTAAATTACCAACGCGACATAATTTCCGGTGAAATTAGGGTGAATTTGTCTATTACCCTACTATTAATTTGAGATTTATGGCCGATAAACGAAGCAATCATTGGCGGAAAAGTATAGTAAAAAACGGAATCATGTTCAGAACATGCCAAAGCATATTGTCCGACCATAATAGCATGTTTCTAGTACAATTCTTAACCAGGGGACAGCATTTTCGGTGAAATTTTCGATTTTTACTTATCTTCAAGCAGCGCCCTCTGCCAGTTTACCGGATAACTAGTGGACGGAGCGTAAAATAAATAAGTTCATCGTGTTCAGCGCATGCAAAAACCCATAAATTGACCTAAAAAAAATTGAAATCCGTCCGTCAAATCATCACCTCGGCACCAATTTAGAGGTTGGTTTACGATAGCGGTCGATAACTGGCCAAAATCGACCCAGGTAAAGTGATTAGGATTAATATTTTTTGCTAAAAATTTAGGAGTGTCATCCTGACATACCGAGGAAGCAAAAAAAAAACAATGGGGACAAGAAATCCCAGAACTTTTTTTTTTTTTTGAACCACCCTATCGTTGTGCTTGGGTCATAATCGAACGTCAAAAAATGTTGTAACCGATACATTCTCAATTCATGCGCCGTTTTTGGAGATGCACCGCTTTGATTTTGGGGTTTGAATTTTTGGTTTTCTGGTACTTCAATGTATCGTTTTTCACCTTGGGTTTTCGTCGGCATCGCAGCCGAACTTTTGTCTAGTTCCTGACCGCTGTGCACATTAGAGCAGGGTAACCCATATTTCATTCGGCCTCACTCTTGGAACCATGACATTTTAGTTATCACCCTGAATTACTTGGGTTTTCTTCAAGCAAATAAGCACCACAAAAAAAAAAAAAAAAAAAAATTCTCGACTCCTCCCCCTTGGTGCCAGCCAGATTTTCATCTGTGGCATACTACCCCATATATCCTCATGTATCCCTACAAGGGGGGGGGGGGGGGGGAAGGCACCACTCACTAGTGGTAACGGTGGGTATGGGGGAGTTGGGCGTTTTCACGGGTCCCCTGCACATGAAATTGTGCACCACAAGTGAGTAACAAAAGCTTAGTTCTCCCCTCTTTACGTCGGGTCGTGTAGAGTGCCCATGACCACCACCTCTTTATACGAGCAGGTGAATGGAGGACTTTGAACGAGCTGCGTAAGTAAACAGTCTTCTACGAAGACCATACTATAATTGATAACTCAACTTACCTGTGGGAAAGATTGAGTAGAATTATAGTAGGTCGAAGTAGAAGACTGTTCAGTGCCCGCCCAGACTAGAGCCCACCCAGTCATTCACCTGCTATATTTGTGGGTCTTTGAACTGAAGTGACGTCAGCGGGGCCCAGAGCATGGTGGGTCGGCGAGGCGCAGGGATGCCAACAGAACAGTACGAATAGTCCGTTTTTTATTTGAAAAACCACGCATTCGCGGGTTTTTCAAATTATTTCTTTGAAATTTACCGCAACACAGTAAGACCGCGAGAGCTGCGTAAGTAAACAGTCTTCTACTTCGACCTACTATAATTCTACTCAATCTTTCCCACAGGTAAGTTGAGTTATCAATTATTGTTCCCTTAAAATTGTCTGAGATCTCGATTTTTCAATATTTCAGCCCTTGTTTACTACTCTTTAGGGTTGATCAAAATTGATGCCGATGCTAATGTACATCCCCGCCTGATGTATGATTTTTTGAGCCGAATTTCATAAACTTTGGTACAGTACTTTTGGAGAAAAGTTGTGGACGGCGTACGGACGGATTATTTTTTATTCGATTTTTGGATTGTACGCATCTTGAAACGTAAACCAACAAATTTTGAGGGGTGCTGAATTTTTTTTTTTTTTTTTTTTTTTTTTTCTTGGTCGATTACAAAGGTTCATTGTTGAAAATAATAAACCAAAGGTGTTAAAAGACGAAAGTGGAATGTGGAAAAGCAGATGGACCAACAAACCTGTATGATTATCTACGTGTCTTTTCAGATTACACAGCCAACTAGTTCGGTAGTCACAGATATCACAGGCATAGGGCTTCTCCCCTGTAAAAGAAATGTCAAATTTCTATAAGTTGAACATACAAAAAATACTCATTTATAAAATTTGAATTTCTTACATGTGTCAGTTAATAATCAAAGATATAACAGTGACATCTTAGGAGAAGGCATAACCTGCTCTTAAGGGGACTCGTAGGTCGTATTGTTGAAAAAAGATTTTTGGGGTTTACATTTTAAATGAAATTAGAGAACCTTTTGAAAGAATTATTTGAAATTATGTAGAAAATGTTCAAAGTAATACAAATGTAGTCAAAGATTCCAAATAACTTGAAACACACACACACACACTTTTTTTTTACAAATCTCCCCTCAAAGGAGGGGTGGGCAAACCATTAAATTAAAAAAATAAATAAAATAAAGTGGAGAGGACGCCCAGGTTTACCTGACCTCTATGGATGAATGAAGTCACAGAAGGAGGAGGAAGAAGAGAGGGATGAAAGAAAGTGCCCCTATAAAATAACCACCAGTTGAGGTAAGAGCCCCAGAGGCCTCGAGTAACTCCGTGGTGCTTTTCTCACACCACCTCCACATGTCATGACAGGGTTGCAGCCATGACCTTGATGTTATTAGTTGCCACTTCTTTTAGCTTAGATATCGCTTGCCGCAGATCATTCCTATCATATTTACTTATCTTAGCCTGCTAGGTCTGCACCCATCAGGCTTGATCGCAACAATATCTGGCTTCTTGCCCCGGTCACTCGACATGTGATATAGTCTCTCCCTTTCGATATCCCAACCGCTAGATGACAAAGCACCTGCTATCTGCTTGGCAACCGCATCATGACATAAAATGCGGCCACCCTGAGTACGAGGAGATTGCTGCATGATAAAGATACTCATTTTTACCCCGACAGGACAGCAAAGGGGGTCTACTGTCCCGCAACTACTCCTCCAACATCTCACCAAGGTGGCTAACGTTGCCACCCAGACGGCGTGAAAATGGCGATAGTTGCGGGCCCCAATGCCTTCTGAAGCCCATTCCACCCACTGGGTAGAAATGAGGGATTCAGAGCACTGTTGGAGTTCATTACCATCTACTGACTCATGCAGTGCAGCAGCAAACTCAGTAGATGAGCTGGGTTTTGGAGCAGTTGGTGTTGTTCGATCACACCACAACAACTGCTGCTGGACAAAGTCCAGGTCAGCAGCAGTGCGGGCGACCTTCCAGCTTGTGCCCCTACTACAGGCGCTGGCGGCGTAATGATGGGATGCTGGCCGAGAGAGAGAGACTATACCGAGCCCCGATATTCGTGCTGACTACATATTCATCTCAAAGGAGCTAATCTGATTTTTACTTGATATTTTTTTAATAAACTTTACTAATATTGTAATTTCTAGCTTTTCAATCTTGTTAAGATAGGCAAAATGGACCATTAGTGGAACACAGTGTATTTAGCGAATTTTTGTAAAAAATGAAGCTATTTCCATCATTTTGCTAGGTCTAGCCCTGATCATACTGCAGTCGAAGTACCTCTCATCTTCAGGATGGCTGTGTTGGGGATAGATACTCTGCTGCTCCATCATAAAAAGGACATATGCCGGCTTCCCTCTGCCCTCATTGTCAGCTGGGTTCTCACTACCATAATTTGCTTTTCATCTATTCTCAGAGGAGCTTTGGGAAAAGGACAGTCTTTGAACGGATGACATCAATGCACAATGCACTTATCTCTGGTTTATGAAATACGCTGTATTCTTAGGGAGTTAACTAATATCCCCTCCTACCCTAGGCATTTTGATCAACTAGTTAAACCACATTGTTATTATTATAGTTAGTGAATAAAATCTTCATCCAACATATATAGAGTAAGTTATACTCCAGGGGCTCATCTCTGTCAATATACATGTTAACCTTTCAACTGCCAAGCCGTTTTGGACATGACTTCCCCAGGTGCCAAATGGAAACATCAAGTATAGGCTTTCCTTATGAGACAAATTGGGGTCTTTACATTCAATGAATGAATTCAACACATTATGCACATCATTATGTACTGAGACAACCGACGACCCTTATGGCACCTACAGGCAACAGTGTACTCAGGGTGCCATGAGGGCGCCGGGTCAAACATATTTCTAACACAAAAAGTGGCACTCATGGTAACCGCTTCTAAAACCTGTTGCAAAACATATACCATCCCTTGCCCCAGTTGCTTGGGAACTAACAAAGCTAATAATTACCGGCGGATCAGAAAAAAATACTTTTCCGTGAATATACAGATGAAAAATTGTGAGGTAGCCAGTGACCCTCATGGCACCAATTTTTGGGTAGCCCCCAAAAAAACCATTTTTGGGGCCCGGCCATGGGCCGGTGGCCCTCATGGTACTTGAAAAGTTAATAGTACCAAAAAATAGTATCCCCCATAATTTTTTGCAAGGAATTCAACCATGACATCTTTGCTACGCACAATCAACACCAACTTCGTTTTTTCAAATGGCAACCCCTAATTTTCATGACAGATTTGGATTCTACATAGGATTTCATGAAAAAATGATCCATCACTTGAATTTTTGAGTGTGGGAAAACAAGCAATTTCATGAGCAAATAGAGCACAAATAATGGTTTAGAATTTTTGAAGATATTCAATTGCTATATGTGATATAAGAGTTTGGGGTATTTTTTCACAATGGATTTTATTGATATCTGTAACTCTAACCTGGAAAAACGCCGAAAAAACGGTCAGAATCATTCACATCCCAATACATTTCTACACAGCGCAGAGTGTAATTAAATTTCGTTTTTTCAGAGTTTTTCCTAGTTGATATTACAAATATTAATAAATGAACATCAATATGTAATTCAGCAAGAAAAAATACCTCAAAATCGTGTATCACATGAGGCAATTCAGCAATTGAAAAAAAAAAGGAGATATCACAAATTGTGCACTACTTGCAAGTGATTGTGTTCATTTTTTCCGACTCGAGAATTCAACTGATGGGTCATTTTATCTGATGAGAAATTTTGTGTAGAATCAAAACTTTCAATTAAAAATTAGGGCTCCTATTTGAAAAACAAATTTGTTTTAAATTGCGCACAGTTGTGCAATTGCACGGTGCACAAAAATGTCGCTGTTGAATTCCTGGCAAAAAATTATGGGAGAAACGATTTTGTAACTCCCATATTTATAGAAATGAGCCACTGTTGCATAACTCGTGAGAAACTCTGCATATTTGTATCAGTGACACCCTGGAAGGACAAACTAACCTGTATGCGTTCTTAAGTGTTTTTTCAGATGACCTTGCTCACTAGCTCTGTAGTCACAGCTATCGCAAGCATAGGGCTTCTCACCTGTAAAAGAAATGGCATATTTCACTATATCCAGCATACACAATGGAATATATACTGCCATTGACTTCAGCTACAAAAGTAATGTAAGTGTTATTCTATTAAGGAATGACAAAAACAAACCTGTATGCGTTAATAAATGTTTGTTCAGATTACCAAGTTGACTAGCTCGGTAGTCACACCTATCACAGGCATAGGGCTTCTCACCTGTCAAAGATACAACAAATCTTATTATATTCAGCAAAGATAATAATGGGTAATCTCTGGAATCTAGACTGCCATTGTCATCAGCTACTAAATTAATGTGTTATTCCATCAAGGAATTAAAAAAAAACCTGCATGTGTTTGTTTAGACTACCTAGCCAACTAACTTGGAGGACAAAGCAGGTCATAGGAACAACAAATTTCACTATATTCAGCATACACAATGGGTAATTTCTGGAATCAGGTGTACATCAACATCAGTTAAAAAAGTATTGTTACTGTTCTTTTCAATAAGAATAAAGAAAACAAACCTGTGTGTGTTGTCAAGTGTCTTTTCAAATAATAAAGCTCGCTAGCTCGGTAGTCACAGTGATCACAGGCATAGGGCTTTTCACCTGATGATGAAAGATCATAATAGAATTAACAAAAACAATACAGTTACTGTAGACTTGGAATTTCTCATCAATGTCATATTCTTATTTTACTGACATACCAGGAGGACCAACAAACCTGTATGATTTTGTAAGTGTCTTTTCAGATGACCAAGCCTACTAGCTCGGTAGTCACAACTATCACAGGCATAGGGCTTCTCGCCTGTCAAAGGAACAATAAAATTTGCTATATTCAGAAAATACAAAGGGTAATTTCTGGAATCTGGCTTACCATTGACAAAAGATAATGAAATAATGTTAGTGTTATGAACAGACTTAAAATCGGACTTATGAACGCCCTTAACACATTCACAGCATCTTGATGTACAGGTCATCAAACCGGTTTCCTCATGGTGCATCTCGATGGACAGGTAACCAAACGACGTACTTACAAAGGAGCGACCGACGTCCGAATATCGGTCGCTGGGGGAGTCAATTGAGGAATTAAAAATCGATTCCGAGTTGAATATTACTCTTCGATAGTGTATGAAGGTAGTGGTATCTCTCGTTGTGTCCTCAGATTGATTACAAAATTAGAATCGATCATTGAAGTTGATAATTCAACTTATCATTAGGGTTCTCAAAATCCCTTTCAGGCCCTTGAGAATTTTGGTTTTTGGAGATGCAGTCAACGTGTTAAACCGTCCGAATAAAGAAGTGTTAGTGTTTGTTCAGATTAGCTTCTCTTCTAAACACAATACTCTAATATCAAGAATTCGAATTTCTCATATAAGCCAGTCACCTTGTATACTTATTAGTGACATACCAAGATGACATACAGACCTGAATGTGTTCTTGAATGTTTTTTCAGATCACCAAGCCTACTAGCTCGGTAGTCACAGCTATCACAGGCATAGTACTTTTCCCCTGAGAAATAAACATCATATCTCTATAAGTTGAACATACATAACACACTTATTTCTAGAATCCAAATTTCTCATTGATATCAGTTAAGGAGAACAACAGATGACCTAGGAGAACAACTCATAGGTCAAATTGTTTGAAAATTAAGATTGTTGAGGTTTAAATTTTGAATGAAATTAGATTATCTGCCAACTAACTTATGTTACACAATACTTTTGCTTATTTGAAACAATGTAAAAAAAGTTTAAAGTAATACAAACTTAGTTTAAGATCAAAAATAACTTGGAACACAGAGAGAAGTTTACTATAAAATTGAATAGGAATTAGTTGGTCAGTTGGTAATAACCTTCTTCTTCCAATATTACAGCCTCATTTGCCTCAGGCCCTGATGGGAAAATAAGAATGTGTGTCGGTTGTGCCATGCCAGACATGCCATGGCACGTTTGTATACCATTATCTAAAAAAACTTTTTTCGTTATTGGTACACATGACATTGCTTCCACTGAACACATTGACATGATTTTATTGTGCTGTGAGGAGGAGGAGGTGGAGGGGGGGGGGGGGAGAGATAAGACGGATTTGAATCATGTTCGATTTTGTCACGAAAAATTAATTACAAAAGTTTCAGGAAAATGTAATGTGATTTTAAAAAACTAGATTTTAGAAAAAATCCACAGAGAAGAATTGGATTATTGTATTTTTATTTGCATTGACACCTTTGATGAGCTGAAGCTGAATAAAATGAAATCTAGAATGAATGAATGGGTGAGAGCAGCACTCAATGGGTTAACAGCAGCACTCAAAAAGTTTGATTTTCAGTTAATTGTTTTCAACAATGAACCTTTGTAATCGACCAAGAAAAAAAAGAAGTTAATCCCCCTCACAAAATTTGATGACTTAGGTTTCAAGATGAATTGATTCCAAAAATAGTCTGTCTGCACCACCCGACGCATTTCTCCAAAACTACTGGACCAAACTTTATGAATGAAAGTTAGCTTAAAAATCATACTTCGGCTGGGGATGTGCTAGTAAGATCTGCGTCAATTTTGTTCAACCCCAAAGGATAGAACATAAAGGCTAACATATTAAAACACCAAGATCTCAACAATTTTTGAAGTAACTAATGGTTTTTTTTTATTGTCATTGATAGATATTATTCCAAAGAATAAAATAAAACCCCCTGCAACGCTGTATGTTGATCACGCTTCCTCACCCTAAGGGTGAACTAGTAGCGA
This sequence comes from Adelphocoris suturalis, assembly GCA_030762985.1. NCBI lineage: Eukaryota > Metazoa > Arthropoda > Insecta > Hemiptera > Miridae > Adelphocoris > Adelphocoris suturalis. The sequence goes on from CM061042.1 coordinate 37,457,875, forward strand.
CATCTTCCAATTATCGATTGAATCACAAAATTTCATTAATGACCGCTAGAGAGTGCAAGCAGTTCTAATTTCAAAACATAGCACCTTATAATTTCCAACAACTGATATAGGTACTTCTCTGACTTCATGAAATCAAGTTTATTATACTTGTAGGATGGATTAGTAAAACTATGGTAGGTTCATTCATCTCATAAATTGAGTGTCAGTTGATACATATATTTATATATAAGTGACATCCTAGGAGAACAAACAAACCTGTATGTGTTCTTGAGTGCATTTTCAGATGATCAAGTTCGCTAGCTTGGTAGTCACAGCTATCACAGGCATACGGCTTCTCACCTGTAAGAGAAACGTCACATATCACTACACTCAGTAATGGATAATTTCTGGAATCAACTCTACCAGTTACATCAGTCATAAAGTAATGTTAGTGTTATTCTATAAGAGAATAACCAAAACAAACCTGTATGTTTTCTAACGTGTCTTTTCAGATTACCGAGCTGACTAGATCGATAGTCACACCAATCACAGGCATAGGGCTTCTCACCTGTCAAAGGAATATCGTATTTAAATACATTTTGCATATAAAATACATTATTTCTTTGAGAATTTTCCTACAAAAATAAGATAATACAATGACTCCAACATTTTAGAAATAACAACTGTCAAAACTTTTCTTCATAGAAATCCGTGAGTGTTCATACGTGTTTGTATCTGTACGTATAATTCTACACAATATTATTCTCCCTAGATTCACTATGAAAAAATCCGTTCTTTTGCAAAAAAAAAAGAGTTCGCTAGGCAGTACTGTGAGCACAATAAATTGGTTCAAATTTTAATAAATGTGCTGAAAAAATCACTATATATATATATATATAGGTATATGAAGATAATTTTTTGCAGAATATTATTCTAAAGAAGTTCATCACCTGTGAACTAGAATATTGAAAAGATTATGCACAACATGTTTGCTGAATAATGTTCTTAAATTTCATTAATCCGTTCAACTTGGCGCTCAAAAAGAGGTCTTAGCTCCCAGACAGGCAACACACTGGCGTTCTCAAAAACAATGGGTCCATGACATCATATACACTCACCCGGAGTCTGCCATGACAGCATATGATGTCATCCTTCCTGAATGGGTTAATATAAAATTAGAGCAATTATCATTTAATGCAATTTTTAACACAGAATGTGTCTTAGCCTCGGCATCTCCAACCGAAAACGAAACGTTCATGTGTAAAGAAAATGGGTTGCGTTTTCATGTAACGAAAACGTGTAGCAACAATTTACTGATGATTTCCACTAACAACAGAGTTGTTGCTAAGGAAACGGTACTTTGTCATTTTTCATCCCACAAAATTCGTTGACAATTCGTTCGAAAGCTCTCAATTTATTCAACCATATTATGTTAACCACTGCGAAGTGCGTGGCCAACAAGCCGAGTTATGAGCATGGTTATATGAATAATTGTTTACACACAGATGATCATTCTCAATAATTTTTATTGTGAAATGATTGCACTCTCTTGTCAATTTCTGATGATTTCATTGAGCTGGTGGTGAGTCGTTGCGGTGGTGATAAATAAATGAAACAAATGAAAGCTTATGACGAGGAGGTTTCAAATATGGCGCCTTCGGACCCCAGACCTATAGGGGGGGGGGGGGGGGGGGGCTGTAAAATATGCATTTTTCGTGTGAGGGCTCAAACGAAAGCTGTTGACAAGGAGGTTTCAAATAAAGCGCTGTTGATAAATAAATAAAACAACTTGAAATAGTAGTGATAGATAAACCGCAAAATCTGATTCTTATACGCGGGTTTCAGGGGTTTATTATTTTATTATTGATTTTTGTTATTATTATTATTTTTTTTTTTTTTCCTAAAATTGATAATTACCTAATTCGATGGGCTCAAAGTGCTCTATTTTCAAAACAATTTAACATGAATACTATTCAAAAATTTATAAAAATTCGCCAAGATGATCGTTCTGAGTGACTGGAACTTTTAGTTGTTTGTGTTCCATTCAGCATTTGTTCTAGTTTACAAGAAGTCAGAATGGAGGGCGGTACTGATAAATCACTGTTTCCACTATTTTCAACTGATTTTCATGAGTGTTTTTCGTTCGATCCAGATTTCAGTCTAGTAATTCAACAAACCATGAGGGTTGAAAATTTATGATTGGTTATAGAGTGAATAGAGAGGGTGATCCCGATAAATCGTGATATTTTTATTTTGTCCATTAGTTTTTCATACTTTGGTTTCTAATAATGTTTTGGCCTGTTAGATTACAACAATAATAATATTGATTTAGATATACTACTACATACCAGACATAGAGGTGTCCCTGTAATATATGCATTACTCGCCAATATGCTGTAATTTGCTTGGTAGATCTGAAGAGTTAAGGCAAGGTATTGCAACCAGCCTAAATTATATGTATAGTTCTTGGCGAGGCTACGAGTCTTGTCATCATCTAGAGGGATTAAGGACAACCCAGCCAAGCGCTAAAATGTTGAATATTGAGGTTTTGGTATCAAAGGATTCGCGTTGATAAATAGTGTCATAATTTTCAGTTCTCAGCGCCCTCTATAGTGTTTTTTGCGCACCATGGCCAATAGAGGGTTTGTGTGAAGTGTTAAAAAGAAGTTTTACATTTTGCACTAGCCGGCCAAGCACTGCCCCAGATCCATTCCTATAAAGACTGCTCAAAAGTTGTGCACAATGCCGCCAAAGTAAAGCCACTTAGCTACTCTGTGAGAAATGGTGTCAAAACTTTCTTGTAAATGTAATGTGAACCGCCTCGTCCAGCCATTCTGTAACACCAGAGGCCAGGTGTTTAGTTATTAATTAAGGGAGTTTGGATATTGTATAATATAACTGAAATGATTTAAAAGTTGACAAGGAACAGAAAAAAGAAAAAAAAAGGCTAATAGGTCACAATATCCCCCCCCCCTCCCCCCCAGTGCGACAGCCCTGCTGTTACCTTTCGACTGTTTAGCAGCTGAAAGCGGATCAGTGTGGAGTCATTCAATTTCATGCTTATTTACCATGGTGCAGAGAATAAACTCATGACTACTTGAGTTTTGTTTGCTATCATTAATACTTCAGTTTGAATTCCCCTCGCATTCCAGGCCAAATAGAAGAAAAATCATAACATCCAAAAGGTCTTGCCACTTGAGGTAATGTAAAGTTCGTAATTTAGGCTTAATGCTAATTTCCAACTGACCCCCAGCTCAGAATGAAAAATGCTCTTTAAGTTGGGCATGATGAGAGGAAGTGGCCCTATAGAGGGTCATTTCTAGAAAAGTATTATAGCAAGTAAAGAATCTGTTACCTAAAGCCAAGCTTGTTGGCTCAACCTTTGCAGGGATGGAAAGGTGAGACTGAGGTGACGTGGCCACAGGAGATGACTCAGAAATGTCTACCTCCTCTTTGAAGGACTCTCCTGGATCTGCAAAGATAATTTCATGTATTATCAACAAACAGGAAACTGTTAGGGTAACAGAGTACCTGTTCATAAAAATACAAGGATAGCCTGAACATTTCAAGTGTTTCACCTGAAACTATCCCTCACAAAGTGGAAAGTCTGAGCTAACTACTAATAGACCAAGTTCTGGATTTCTTATATTTTTTGTGGTTGTTTGCTTGCCACAGTCTTGAGAATAAGCACATTTACATATAAGTACTTATAAAGCAGCATCAAAATTGTCCATGATCGTAAACAAAAAAGGTTTAGGGTTTTGGAGCATTTTGAGCAGATCAATCCTTGAATTGGCAATTTTTTTGCAGTAATTTTTGCGATTTCCACGTAATTCTGGCTTTCAACTTATCCCACAGCTCAAAACAATTATATTTCAATTTGGGTGTGATGAGAGGAGGTGATATCCCCCTACTGGACGATTTCCATACGAGTACTATGGATTGTAAATGAACTGTTACCTGAAGAGAAGCTTGTTGGCTCATCCTTAACAGTGAGCCAAAGGTGGGGCTGAGGTGAAGTGGCCACAGGAGATGAGTCAGAATCATCTAGCTCCTTCTTGACGGTTACTCCTGGATCTAGAAATATGTTTCATTTAATATTAACAAACAGAAGACCGCCTCAGGATGGTCTGAAATCAATTAGTCTCATGCATATTTACTTTGGTTACAAATAGGTGCCATAAAATCATCACTATTAGGTTTAGTCCCTATCACCATTACACACTTCAGTTGTTCAGTTCAAGTTTATCGCCCATTCCTTCCCCTCACAAAGTGGAATTACTGCCTTTGCAGCACACAGTGCTACGCACCTGCTAATAACCAGTTTCTGAATTACTGTAATTTGTATTTTGTATCCTTAGGTGTGTCTAAAAAGAACGAAGGAATTTATTAGCCTTTTCTATCCAATATCACATTTTGGTCCCAAAGGCAGAGCATTTCCAGCCAATGATTGTGGATGGTAAAGGACCCTTGCTAAGGATTAGTCAACAAGCACCATTCCAGGTAACAAATAGGGCTTGTTGGCGCACCCTTAGCAGTAACCCAAAGGTGGGGCATTAGGTGACTTGGCCACAGGGAATGAGTCTAAGTCTAACTTGATTGTCGCTCCTGGATCTGCAAAGATATTTGTAATTCATATCAACAAACTTAAACTGTTAAGGTGAGAGAGTACCTGTTTATCAAGATACTAGTTTGAAGAACGACTGAAGTTTTTCTCTCCTTGCTTCCCTTCAAAAAGTGACATTTCCATACAAAGTGATACACACCTCATAACCAAACAACTTCTGAATTTTTTCGTAAGTTCAGGATACGTTCAGTTCCGTTCAGTACCTTAGTTGTCTTTAAAAAGAACGAAGAAATTTATTTTACTTTTTTCTGCTTGTTATAATTTGGAGTAACAAATATTGCACATATTCACCAAGCAGGTAAGAAGGAAATGGCTAAGTCTGCGTTGGTTGAGCAGGGGTAAAACAGTTACTGTGGTATGTGCCATGAGTTTGTCAGGTATTATGTACCTCCACACCTTCATCTGTGGAAGAAAGTGAGAAAACCGGATTCTCATAAAAGGAGGAGAACCACTAGGGAGTGACATGGTGCGCACAGATAAAGGAAACATGAACTCGCCAAGATTTTTGAAGTGGCTGGAACACTTTAAGACACATACTAATCCCTCTGTTAAAATCCGATCCTTCTCATCCAGGATAACCTCATTTCACATACCAGTTTACAAGCTATTCATTTCGCTAAGTCCAATCACATCCATCTGCTGACATTACCATCTCATAGCAGCCACAAAACAGCCTCTGGACAAAAGCTTTTTTTAATCCATTCAAATCGTACAACGATGCTTCTGCAGGCAGTTGGGTTACTACCAGACCAGACCAAACGATAAGCGAATATGAAATAACAGAACTTGTCGAATGCGCCTTTGAGAAGGCAGCGATGTTAGAAATGGTATGCAAGGATTTCTCAGCACTGGAATCTATTCTATTGATAGAAATACGTTTACTGACGCAGACTTTCTATCCTACCCTCAGATGTTACAGAACAAAAGCCTGATGATGCAGAACCACATGATGACCAGTTTGACGTAGTCAAACGGAGGTTCATAAATTTAGAGCAAGTAATTGATGATCCTCAAACTCCTTCAGAAGCGTTACCTTTCCAAGTTCTCACCAAGATTTTGAGATTACTCGCGATCAACGTAGCTGAAAGCATACACCCCCTGACAACTCCGCCTCAACTATACTGTTTGCAATCCATAATTTAAGCAATTGAATGCCTGCTGGGCAATCGCTGTTTTCCTCCGCGTGCTGGTGGTACCAGTGAGGGGTCCCCTCCTCACTTCTTCCTTACACACACCGTCAAAATGCATTATTTTATTTCATGTCTAGAAGATAGGAGTGATTTTTACTGTTACTTACCACGCTTTCTATTTTCTAAAAAGCCAAGTGATTTTTTTATTTTTTACTTTCACGAAACGTTTGTGATTTAATTCAGGTATCATTAGTGGTTTTTTATATCACTACCTAGTCTGGCAAAGAAATACTGAATATTTTAAGGCCTTGTATTTTCACCAGAGCATATTTCAAAGTGAAATTATTCAACATATTAATTTGCAACATTTCTTTCTAATCTAGCTCCGTAGCTCAGAGTCAGGAAAAGGTTCGCTCTTTAAACCTTTGCTCTAATTCGGGGTCTGAAAAAAAATGCAAATGTCAAAACTGCAAACCTTTGCCCTCAACTTCTTGGGGTATATTCCGAATCAGCTTCTACCTACTTGAGATAAGCACGCATAAAATAATTTTGTTGACTGGGTCGCTCATATTTTCCAATGAGCGTCTTTGGATATATCGTTGTCACATCGTCGGGTCGGCACCAAAATTATTCAGCATATTCTGGGAATCTAAGGAGCCCAATTTCAAGTCGAATTCTGAAAAGCTGGAAGTCTCACTCCCTCATGCAGTCAAAACGGGTGAGAGAATGGATTCATTGTAGTAGGAGACGGCAACCTGACTTGGCCCAAATTACACGATAGGTATCATACATTTGTTTGGCATCTCATGTACATGGGCGTCTTTAGGGGGGGGGGATATCACACATTTTTATTGGTCTTAGAGGATAAAATTGGAATGTTCGTAGGCTCAATGAGATTGCTATTTCACATTTACCCCCTCCCCACTGAATCCCCCCTAAAAAAGGAAAGGAACTTCCACGGGACAAATGAAGCCTACGTTTCAAATTTCATCAAAATTAGCCAAGGAGAACTTGTAGAAGAGGGTGGGTAAAGAATCAGGCGAGACGAGAAAAAAAAAGAATAAAGTCTCAAAACATGCATTTTTACGCCTCATTTTAGCTTATATAGATTAGACCAACCTTTATTTACACATTATTTGACATCAGAGGACTCCATGCCCCTCCCAGGATATGAAAAGAAAACTCAGTTTCTGCATTCTGCCGACAGGGTGAAGTCGAGAGAGGGCCAATGTTGGGCCGCAGCTCTACTTTGTTACTTATCTCGGCTCGTTTCGGCACTGCAGTGGCGCCTAGTCGATTTTTTAAAGACTAGGCAATGCGAGATCAGCGTCTTGCTAGATCTATGTTGGGAAGGTTGTGTGTAACCTTGCATCGGATGAGTCTTACCGTTCGTACATGACTGCCTCGGGCGTCGCGGATCATTCACTGGTACTGTTTCCATATGCTATCTAAAAGCCCCCCTCTGTTTCGGTATGCTGTCTACCGTACCTGCCGCTGTTTCGGTATGCTCTCTACCGTACCTGCCGCTGTTTCGGTATGCTAACAACGTCTCATTCCATACCTACATTGAAAAAATACCAGTATCTACAGTCGTCTAAAGACGTCACCTTTGTTGTCACATACATAACAATAATTTGAGTATGCCCTCATGATTTATGAGTTTATTATTCAACGTCGTTTATGGAGCTTTGATGTCCGTGAAATGTGTGACAGGTAGGAGAAAATTCGGGAGGAAACAGGTCTGCTTGGGGAATGCAATGGTAATTGAAGACACAATGGTAACGCAATGATAACATAACCGGATGGTTGTGAATGGCAATTCCGCATTCCCTCCCACTGTTTCCAACCGCAGACGCATTCCCGTAATTCCGGATGAATGTGAACCCACCTTTACAGTGGTAACACTAGTCTAAAAACTAGTTCTACGATCGACTATTCATATTGTTTACCTTGAACCGCGTCCATCACATCAACAGAATTGCAATCGGGAGATGAGTCCATTAGTCACTTAAGCAATTTCACTTTAGTCACCCATATTGCGCCAAGGTGGGTAGAACTATTTACAGCATGCCTTGAAGAAAAATAAATTGGAATGTCCGGTACGAGTATATAAAACGTAATTTTCTAATATAAAAATAAAATACCAAGTTACATTTCAATTTATTCGGTAGATTGATATATCTATTTCTGACCTCCGTCTTTTCTGTCCGTTCTGAAGGTGGTGGTGATGTACGGTGGTGGTTTATCTCCCATTTTTTGTCATCTCGGGCAAGAGCAAGTTTTAATTTTTATCAGAATTTTAGTTTAAAAAAAGTTTATAGACGATGAACATTAAACAATTTATTCCCAAAATTATGGTGAAAAATGTACTTAAATTTCATTAATATTTGCTGAAAAATCAATTAAAAAAAAAAAGAAAAATTCCTAAACATCCGAGATTCTGTTTTCTATCATAGAATATGATTTAGAACAAGTTTATTCTTCACAAGATTTGTGGTTAATAATTTCTTTGCACTCAAAGTACTTACATTTCAAAACAAAGTAACATAATATAATAAAATTCCTAATCTCCGAAAATTTGCTTACACAATCATGCTGCATGTCTGGAACTTTTTTATTATTTATTTTTTGGATGCAGCTTGGTCGCAAGTGAAGAACGCGCTTGGTATATTTCGTTCCCCTTTCTTGCTTGGGTTGCCCCCATCCCCTAGTTCAATTTTCGAACCTGCAGTCATTTCGGGCATGGTTTTGTTTCCCCACACCTGGGCCTAGAGTGTGGCGCAATACCAATGCGACTCTCACGCCCTCGTCCATTTTGTGCACAATATTCACTAAAATATATTTGTGAACGCCAGAGAAACTTAGAACGGCAAGGTGCAACTACAGAACACAATTAATTTACAAAAGTAAATTCCTATAGTAAGAAAATAGAGTCAAGGCGGCCAATGGCCATAATGGATTGACGGAGGTGGATAGACTGGAGACTATGGAGGGCGCGCTCATAACCATATAGAGCGGAAAGACTGATGTTGAAGAGGCAGAAGAGTCAAAGATCCCAACAAGGGGACGATTAGCGATGACCACTCAGCTTGACGGCTCACGTCAGAAAATAGAGAGAGCAACAAACAAACAGCTTATCAAACTGTTTTTATTTGGTTTATTATTAGCTTTTTTTTATTAGTGTTTAACTTCTTCAGTCGACGGGATTTAACGATGTACCTACCTTACCATATATCATATTAATCCTATAGATGAGAGGCAGTAGTAACCCTCTATAAGTTGGCAGGCGTCTTCGACACTTTGATTATAAATATTATAGTCGAAGCTTCGACATCACAGCATCAATGTAAAATCACAATAATGCACGTCAGCTGATTCTCTCTACTCATGAAATATTAAGGTTTGCATTACCTATTGAACATTTAAATTTCAACTTCAAGGATGTATTCTGTGGCTACTGAGAGTGAAATAGAAAAAACTGTGCTTCCACCACCACTATTCAACTATGATGCATACGACTTGCTGGGCGAATGGAATCAATGGTTTCAGAAACTAAAAGCCTATGTTGTTCCGTTTTACCGCGCTGATTCTCCTGACGAAGAAAAAATCAGAGTTCTGCTCAATCATCTTGGAAATAAAGGTAAAGAGATCTACGAGTCTCTCGAAGCTAAAGACAACCCTGGTGAAAGGATTACATCATTTGAAGAGCTTTCGGAAGCGTTGGCTCTATACTTCGGTTCTATCAGAAATGTCCTTTTTGAGAGGTTCAAATTTTTTAAAATGAAACGTAGATCTGGACTGAGTATCGTTGCTTTTGCCCAAGACTTAACGATAGCCGCCAGTTTTTGCGCATTTACAGAGGAAGACAAAATCATTAGGGACAAGCTGTTGGAACAACTCAAAGATACGGGGCTGATCGAACGTCTTCTGGTGGAAGGTGGTTCTCTGACATTGGAAAGAGCCATTGAAATTTGTCAGAAATGGGAGGTACGTGAATCACAAGCGAACGAATATAAGCCTCCCAACTCCGAAGACGACCTGGAACCCCCTAACTCATCAGCAACCAACGACAGTCGTAGAAAACTTGATTCTATATTGAAAACAGGTAAGTCCCTACCCTATGCTTATGTAGGTACCTACTTTCTATAATTTTCGTTTAAAGTGTGGAAATAATGTAGAAAAGTTGTAGGTACTTACTGATCCGGGGTGTAGTTTAGTATTTGTCCCCTCTTTCAAACCAATGTAGTCTGTCATTTTCCGACCAACAAATTAATTTGACGTGGGTTTCGGAAACCTCAGAATCTTCTCTTTCCTATGGTTTCATGATGATTGTTTGCCTTCTTCGATAAACATGAGAATTTCGACATTTAAAAACGTGGTGACATACGGAACTATTTGCCTTGTCAACAAAACCTGTGTGTTACGTTCCAGGAAAATTTCCGCAGTCGGAGAGGTACTGATTAAATCGGCCTCATAGCTCTCATCTGGTTGGAGTGCAGACACTAAAAAAGAAATTCTCCTTTGTAATTAAGGATATGGGTTCGAACTCTTCGACCAATCAACTATTTTTGGGCTGTTATATTTGGCGCAGTTAGTAGGACCCGAAATAATACGAAACAATTAATTTATCACTCTCGAGCCAAGACCGTAAGTAACATCAGATTCCCAGACGTAGCTTCTTTCACATCCTCACTCTCTTGACTCAAAACACTTCGTGACAATGGCCTTGCTCTACTGCTGGACTTTTCCCAACCAGCATCTGCTGTGCCAGCAGCCTCCAGTTTCATTTCGTCATTCATCAGACCCAAACCAGCTGAAACGGCTGATATTTGACTCCAGCGAAATGTTACGTTTAAGAATAACTTCCGCATTCGAATAGGTTTGATTAAATCGGTTTCATTGCTCATGTGGTTGGAGCGCACTAACTAAAGAAGAATTCCCCCTTCGAAATTAAGGACATGAGTTCAAGCTCTGTAGAGGTATCAAATATTTTTGGGCCGTTATATATATATTTATCCGATGCTGTATTCAAGCCGATTTAGCATGTTTAGGGGGGGGGGGGGGGGTTGTATGTACCTATGAACCTCAGAATGATGTGTATTGGTTTGGTGGTCTGGATGCTTTCATCTCATAATTGAGAAAATATCCTAAATCAATTCTTTTGGTAAAATATATATTAGCTGGTTAGATAGGTCAGAATGAACTCATAAATGGGAAAATCACTTATAAATAGGAAAAATGTGTTCCGTTTTGTTTAATTGTTTTCTGTCCAAAATAGGTTTCCACAGGGTGATGCTAAATGTTTAATTTGATTTTTCATCACTTAGTAACTTTCACCTCCTGATTTGAACATTCAAATAAGGTACCCAATTCAAGGATTGTATGGGTGCAGACAAATCGTTTTCACTTTCGGGTGATGAAAAATTTTCTCCAAAATCACCACTAGGTAGCTTTTTACGTTCTACACCATTCTGAACAACTTTCGTTTTGTGTACTGAGTCAAATTCTTGTGACCTGCTTAATTTCCACAGTTTTTGTTCAGATGTTCAGGGAATGTGCGGGTTAGGCTTTATCTTGATTAACAGGTTCTCTGTCGTCTATACCGTCTTTCGTTTGCAGATATCAAATAAAAATATCTTTGCAGATCCAGAAGCGACAATCAAGGAAGAGCTAGATGCTTCTGACTCATCTCCTGTGGCCACGCCAGCTCAGTCCCACCTTTGGCTCCCTGCTAAGGATGAGCCAACAGGCTCCACTTCAGGTAACCACCTCTTTACTTATATGATATGTAGTTATCCGCAAATATCCCACTTTGGGGAAATCCACATCCTCCCATTACACCAAAGTTAAAAATTGTTTGTTTCAAGCTGGGGGGGTCAATTGGAAATTAACTTCATGCCGTCATATTCTTAACACGTTACATTACATTACATTACAAGACTTGCATGTCAAGTCTGCATACGAGATGCGAGTGGAATCTTAGCTAAAGTGTCTATTAGTGATGGGCTCTGAATTCAAATTGTCATTAGTTTATGGCACCACACCGTGCCCTATTTGTCACCAAGATAAATATGTATGAGACCAAATGAATCCAGAGCTCCTTGAGGAACCTTTGCATACACCAGGATGGCAAAGGACAATTTGACTTCGTAACAAGTCTTAATTTTGGAAAATCAAAAACTTTTTTGGAGTGAAAGTGTAATTCCATCCATCCCTACACATATCCATGCAACACACATACACACGTTACATTTGTATAATTCGGATTATTTTACTTCTGATTAAGTAGTCAAAGTAGAAAATATTGTTAAGCAATGTATGCATTACAGGGAGATCTCCATGACAGGTTCTAAACAACTTCGGTTTTCTGTATTGTATGCAAACCTTGTAACCTGCTTAATTTCCACAGTTTTTTTTTTTTCTTCAGATTTTCAGGGAATGTGCAGATTAGCTTGTATCTTGATGAACAGGTTCTCTGTCGCCTAAAGGTGGATTCACACTCGCGGTAACGGGAACGTCAGATCACAGTCAGGTCAGAGTCACGTCAACGGGCCACCCATTCACACAGCCAAGTCAGATCACGTCAGGTCAGGTCAGTCTTCTCTGCGCAGTGACGCGATGTCCGAGAGGATAAAAATTTTGTATAAAATAGCTTTGCTACTCGAGGAAGAAGATGAAACTAGACCCCGAACGGAGAATCGAAGTCCCGTATCAGTGGAAAATTCACTGGTACGATCATACCGTCAGCGGCGTCACTAGACAAAAATGATAAGGGGGGAAGTATCATTAAATTCTCAACTGAACCAAAACTTTTCCTAACTCCAATAGGATGTATAGTATCACTTATAAAGTATACCTCTTACCTACAGGCAATATGTATTGCATATAATATATGTACCCACTAAATACACGTAACACTAACAAACTGACCTTTTTCACGTGAGTTTTTATATGAAAATTTGATAACAAACCTATCGTTTGCAGTAATACCACAATATTCGATTTTGATTACAATAAATATTGTCACTATTTGAAACTTAAAGAATGTGTAAATGTCCAGGATAAATCTTCCAGATATTTTTAAAAGCACAAAGCGATTTGCTGATTAGTGAATCAGATATATATTTATATATTTTGAATTGAAACAATAATTGCAATAAGAAGTAACAATAAGAAAATATACATTTATGGAAATTTTTATCTCTACACGATTAGTTTAAAAGGTTGAGTTTACTGGAAGTGGGTATGCAGATTTTTCCATTTAGTCCATGCTTGTCCATATTTCCTATGTAAAAACACTCATCAGTCATTGTAACCTTAAAATTATTTGTCATATGTTTCAAACTACTGAATGTTCTACATTGAACTACAGAGTGGATTCGGAATAGTGTGAACAATTTTTTTGGGTGAGTAAGCCGAAAATAGAGCAATACGCCGTCAAGCCAAATTTTCTATCACTATCCGTTTTTGAGATATAACATAATTGCAAAACGCTATGGAAATTTGGGAAATATGAACGAAAAACGCTGCAAATTATTTCACAAAGGTTTATTATTTTTTCAATTGAGTATGATCATAGTTTTAGTTGGCTAGCGTACGTCATAAGGCCCATCCAGACTCCTCGGCGTGTCCTATTTCGAGTTGCCACAACCTATACTTCTATAATTATATACGCATGTTTATATTTCTCGATTTGAGCTCCTATCTATTCAAATAATTATTGCCTTAATAATATCATTATCTAAGTACGTACGAAAAGTCGAGAGGATATGTTATTAAATATGCGTAGGAAAAGCTTTGGTATTAACACACAAATATGACCTTGAAAAAACATATATTCATGCCTCGAAGGAACGCCGGCGCCGTACCCACCACAAGGTGCCGCGGCGCCGGCGCCTCCTCTCACTCCACCCCCCCGCTCACCCCCCTCACCGCCCACCGTGACCCCCTGCCAAGCGTGCCAGGCGTGCTCGCGTCGAAAAGGACACGTTTTTTGCCCGTTTTTGGCCCATAGCATCTATGCGAGTAAAGCGATCGGGATGGTTAAATGTTAGGACCAACTAGACCCCAAATGGAGTCTATGTGCGAAAGAACGGGGTTTTTAAGTCAATTCTTAGGCCTTTTATGGCCCGGACGGCGGACGGCCAAATTTGGATTCTACGTACCTTGAAACGTAAAGTGACAAAGTTTGAGGGGGGTTATAAAAATTTTTTGCTACACGATCACATAGGCTTATTATTGGAAATAATAAACCAAAATGCCAGTTTCATGAAAAAAATTAAAATACTTCAAGTATTCCATGAATACCTGGTACCTACAGTTGCAAAAACCAAGATTTGATTAGAATTAGTCTTCCAAATACGTCTCTTCAAATTATGGGTTTTATTGCCAGCTCCCAAATTTTCCCAACTTCTCCCATGTCAGTGAGCCCCCCCCCCCCTCCCCCTCCCCCCCCCAGTCACCCCTATAGCGACGCCCCTGCATGCTGTATTACTGGAATTTTAGCAAACCTTAATGAAATTTAAGTAAATTTAGCAGCGTAAATTCGTGCAGAAAGTTTTAACGTATTTAGTTCAAAGTTGATAAAAATTTTCTAAGCAATAACTTTCTAAAAATCATAAGTTTGATGATTGTTAGTCGAGAGAACCCTGACGGGAGGACATCCAGCGGAGACGAGATTTGACTGTTTGAAGTGACTGGACCGAGATTTGATCTTGACTGTACCGCGCCCGTAAGTGGGAATCACCCCGTAACGTTTCCACAGAAGCAATCTTGACGCGACCTGACGTGACTGTGATCTGACGTTCCCGTTACCGCGCGAGTGTGAATCCACCTTAAACCATCTTCCGTTTGTTGATATCAAATGAAAATATCTTTGCAGATCCAAGAGCGATCATCAAGGAGGAACTAGATGCTTCTGACTCATCTCCTGCGGCCTTGCTAGCTCAGCCCCACCTTTGGCTCCCTGCTGAGGATGAGCCAACATGCTCCACTTCAGGCAACTATTTCTTTACTAGTATAATATGAAGTTCTCCGCAAATAGCCCACTTTGTGGAAATCCACATCCTCCCATTACACCCAAGTTAAAATTTGTTTGTTAAGTTGGGGGTCAGTTGGAAATTAGGATCATCTCAAAATTGCAAATGCTACTTTCCGAAATATACTTAACTCATTTAGCACACATGACTTGCATGTTAAGACTGCACACGAAATGTGACTGCATATAAGTGTGTGTTAGTGATAGGCACTGAAATCAGATTGTTTAGTTTATGGCACCAAACCGTGCTCTATTCGCCACCAAGATAAATATGCATGAGACCAAATGAATCCAGAGCGTCTTGAGGGAACCTTTTCATAAACCAGGATGGCAAAGGACAGTTTGATTTAGTTATACTGTTTTAAATGTTAGGTAATCAAAAACTTTTTTGGAGTGAAAGAGAGTAGTTCCATCCATCCCTACAGACATCCATGCAACACTCATACGCACATTACATTTGTATAATTCGGATTATTGTACTTCTGATCAAGTAATCGAAGTAGAAAATATTGTTAAGTAATGTATGCATTACAGGGAGATCTCCATGTCAGGTTTATAATAGTAGACTTCAACTGGATACGTTGTGATTAATTAGTTAGGTCCCTACTTTAACTAGACCTTGGTTATTTTGTTGGCATTCTTCACTACAAAATATTCGTCGAACCCAGCTAATTTGTGTTACATATCTTTGTTTAGATCTCAATCTAGATGGTGAGATCAAGATGGAGTCAGTTGACACAGACACTGAGATGAAATTCTATAGTCCACTGGTTATTCCCTCTGCAATAACAGTGATTAAGGGTGATCCTCATTCAGCTGATGATCAGTCAAAAGGTAACAGCTTTGCTGAAGGAACAGCCAGAATTGATTCTTATTGGGCGTCCTCCTGACAGACGAAGTTTTTTCTATGTGACCTTGCTTCAGAAGGACGTCCAGATAAGAAAAGGCAGTTAATCTTATGTAAAATGGGGGTCTGCTGTACTTGATAATTTTTTGGTATTCTCCACTACAGAATATTAATCCAACCCAGGCTTATGAGTATTACATATCTCTGTTTAGATCACAATCCAGATGGGGAAATCAAGATGGAGCCAGTTGACGAAGACGAGGAGATGACTTTCCACAGTCCCCTGGTTATTCCCAGTGCAGTGTCACAAATTCAGACTGATTCAGATGATAAACAGTTGAAAGGTAACAGCTTTCCTGAAGGAACATCCTGAATGCCGTGATATTAGATTTTGAAGGAGCACCTTATTTTCAAGTCATCAACAGTAACAATATATTATTATATTATAACAATATATCATTATATTATAACAATAATCGGGTGGTAATATTAACCGTAATCACGTTAAGCGGGCTTTGTTGCTGTAGGGAAAAACAAGGAAGACGGCTGAGGGTGAAAGGAAGGAGAAGCCCTTCCTAAATTCGCTTCAAAATTATAGAAACAACCCCGAAATGGTCGTGGAAATGTTGCATGTAATGAATTGCAATGACCAGGCGTCGAAAGCTGGGTTTCTTGAGCATCACCAAGAACGAGAGAGGCTTCAAGCGCTCGACGGACTTGACTCCACTGACTGGACCCGACTAACCGCGCTACTCGCCTCGGCTAAGTGAACTTGGATAGGCACAAATGAATAAATGGTACAATGTCGAGGTTCAGAATACATGCTGCCCTGGTATCGCCCCAAACAAATCATCCAATTCAAAGTGCTGGCTTCAACACCTCTTATTGTACTTTCCTATTCCTGAATTGAAAACTTTTGGAAATTTTTCTAATATAGGAACCCTCAACTTCAGCCGAGTAATTAATTTATGTCAATTTATTCAAAAGTTCCATTGTTTTAGACTGAACCTTCAAGTTTAGCACTTTCATCCCTTGACGTCCTATGAGGGGTGGACCCCCACTATTTTCCCCTATGGGTGGATCAATACATTTCCAACCAAACAATCTATTTCCGCTTCACTTTAGATTTAATTACAATTGGCAGCATGTGAGCTCTACAAAATATTGGTTTTGTACCTTATTTTATCTGCGAATGGACTTACCTCTTATTGTAACTACCTATTCCTGAACTGAAAACTTTTGAAAATTTGTCTAATAATATATAGGTACCCTTATTTCTGGTGAGCGTTCAACTTCTGTCAATTTATTCAAATGTTCCATTGTTTTAGACTGAACCTTCTAGTTTTGCACTTGCATCCCTTGACGTCCTATGAGGGGTGGACCCCCACTATTTTCCCCAAAGGGGGGGGGGGGGGGGGGGGGGGGGACTTCCATTTTTGTAGTAGTTCCACATGGTGTACAGCGGGGAAGTATCCTGGGACCCTTACACTTCTTAATTTATATCTGAAAGATCAAAGCATGCTTGCAACTCTGCAGTATCATGGCTTCACTGATGATTAGGAAACCCACTTCTATCCATGATAGATAGGATATAGCCCAGTTCCAGGTGCAGGAGGATTTCGATAGTATTACAAGGGCCATGCATGAGCTTGGACTTATCCCTAATAAGAAAATTACGGTTCTGATGGGTTATCGTACCGTCACAGAGAGAGATGAGAACAGACAAGGAGTGAAGGTATTTATTTTATGAGTCATAACTGTGAGTGTATGAATAAGCAGAAAGCTCATGGTGGTTGTCTTACCATCAAACAGGTAAAAGAAGTAAGGCACCTGGGAATGATAATTTATGAGAGCCACAAGAAGGACACACATCTGAACCAGGTAGTTGCAAAGGTACAAGAGGTGTGGGGGCTCTCTGTTCAACTTCTAGATTGTTGTTTGTGCTCCCCCCTTGCTTAGTCTCACCTAAATTATGGTATTCCTGTTTATCGAAGTGCTCCCAGTACAACCCTTGGAACCACTAAATGTTCTACAGAGGAAAGCTCTGAGATGAATCAGCACATCCACCATAAGAAGTTGTTGAGGATTGAGCTAAAGATGAGTGTACTTACATTGAAGCAGTTCAGGTAGAGAAGTGTACTGGCGAACATTTTAACTGCAAGAATAAGTGTACTGAGAACTAGTCAGGATTTCTGATTCAGTATAGTCACGGCAGAGGAACGAAAGGGGGTGTTCTTAATATATTGTACAAAATGACGATTATGATCAAAGCTTTATCTGCCGAGGTTCAAAACCACAATTGGGGAGAGAACTAGATCATTTTTGCATTCACAGTTCTTCCTACATAATTAGTCAATATATTTGAAAAGATAAGTAATTTAAAATTTCTGAAACTCCCCAAATCATTTTCAAACAATTTTTCTTCATTATTAATACCTAATGCCACAGTAGACGTGGACTCGTTCAGAAGTTCTAGTAGACTTTTCACAATAATTGCCCTTTTAGTCTTTTGTATTTGAACACAAAGGATTACTAGGATGAGTTTTCCTTAATTTCCCTCATCTTCTCCTGTGTTGGCCTTGTACATAGTATTCCAGTTTCCAGTTACGTCTTGATTTAATATGTTCAGGCCCTTCTCCCCCTTATCCAAGAACGTTAAGAGTTGTCAATGACACATTCTTTTCAAAGAGTCTATCTTGTGAGGCCTCCCTTTATTATAACCACACATGAAAATGTCTTAAAACGGATGTTAATTTCTCTTCCCAACTTGCAATTTGCAGCTAGTTCTTGAACACAGCCCGACCAGTCTCTAGCATTTTCCTAGGGACTTTTGTGTGCCCAGGGAACTTATGCCTTACTGCAAAATATGCATTTGATTTTGCGAAATGAGTCTCCAAGGTTTTTATTGATGTGTTGAAACTACTAGTCTCTATGCTGTTCAGAATAACAAGACTCTCCAGCAGTTCTTAGGTTTCTTTAGCCAATATTATGTGATGAGCTTAGTTACCCATCGTGTTTGGTGAATATATAGTGAAATTATTTCTTCAACAGGTGATAAATCCAATGCTTGTGGAAGTAGTGACAACTACAGAGCTAATCAGCGTGGCCATCTGAAAAAACACTTGAAAATCCATACTGGTTTGTTTTATTATTTCTTGATAGAATAAAATTAATATTAATTTATCAACTGATGCTAAGGATAGATCAGATTCTAGAAATTAGTCATCATGTTTGCTGAATATAGTGTGATTTGACTTTTCTTTGACAGGTGAGAAGCCCTATGCCTGTGAAACGTGTGACTACCGAGCCAGTCAGCTTTGTCATCTGAAAGAACACTTGAGAATTCATACTGGTTTGTTTTGTTATTCCATGATATAATAACACATTACTTTATCAACTGATGTCAATTATATTCGACTAGATTCCAGAAATTAGCCATTGCTTTTGCCAAATATAGTAAAATTTGATTTCCTTGACAGGTGAGAAGCCCTATGCCTGTGAAAGCTGTGACTACCGAGCTAGCCAGCTTAGCTATCTAAGAAAACACTTAAGAATCCATACTGGTTAGTTTTAGATATAATATCACTAATGTTGTGTGCTAACAAGCAACATGTAAGTATATGATATTGTCGATTTTCAAGTGAACACACAGTCCAAATCAGTTTGCCTACACGTGGTCCTGGAAAAGTCTGTTACAGGCAGGTGTCATATGGTCAAAAATCATTCCCTACCACTCTAAGGATACACACCATCTCCCTCCAGGGCCTATAAGTTCTGCTGGCTAACCCAATTGACTATGATTCTATGCTCATACTTCGTGGTTGATAATTTGCAAACATCTAACGTACATCTCCCCTTTTTTTCTGTGCTACCCATATTGTACTACTCCCAAAGAGTTTTCAGAAATATTTCGTTCACCAATTTTTTCATTCCGGCCTTATTTTTGTGCTCAAACTAACAGGAAATGCTCTAAAATAATGCTTGGAACCTCCCTCTGACATCAAGAAATGAATGAAATACTGGGCTTCATCCTGATTAGCTGATGGCCCAAGATACTATCTTGTATTGTACCTTGGGCAAAAAAAAAAAAAATTATCGAATAAATTAATAAATTTTCATTTATAAGAGATTCCACAAAATTTTGAGGATAGTTTGAAATCCAACAAGTTCGAGAATCGGGATAGGCACCCAAAAAAATCTGAGGAAAAAAAAAAAAAAAAAAATTAAACGGCGTGCTTCAAATTTAGTTATGATGAAAAACTGCCCAAGATACTCGCCCTTCCCCTACACCCATCTCGGGCCTCCCTTACGGCCTAAACCACGATAGTCAGTCTTAAACTAAGCCTATACGCTCAGGGCAAATAACCTGATTTTTTTGTCGTTGTTAGTCACCTATTCACTAAAAAACGGATTATTCACAAGTCTACATGAATAGGAATAGGACAACACCACACACAACCCTATGCAAAGAAAAGCCCAAAAACCAATTTTTTTAACCCATATTTCACCCATAAAAACCCATGAGTTACAAACTAGATGTAGAGTCGTATATAGCTAACGAATATAGCAAAATCGTAGGCCGAATGAAATCCACAAAAGCGAAATTTTTTTTGATCCAGAGAGGAGCAATATTACCCGGAACCCATATTTTAGTGAATGAGAATGAGGAGTATACGTTTACAAAGGCTTTATTCTACGAAATTAGATGGAATACAAAATTTGAAAGTTGGCATTCTCAAACTAAGAACTAAATTGCACAGCAACACACAAGCTGGTAGTAGAAAGCACTAATCACTACACGTCTCAGCCCAACTGAAGTGATGCGATGAGTGGTAGTAGATATTCTATGAACCACAAAACGCTTAACCTGATCGCTCCCATGGCCGTGTTTAAGCGCAAAACAACAGCGTCGCCGTCCTACCAGGGCCGTGTTTAAGCGCAAAACTCCGATACAGCCCCTGGTCCCAGGGCCGTGTTTACGCGCGAGCGGCACCATCACACGATCTGAACTCGTCTGCCATCTATCTGCGAGGCTAATGAACTAATTTTTTAGATAGTGTTTACTTGGGTATCCGAGAGACATTGTTGACGTCATAATCGGCCTTGTTTGTTTTAGTGTCACTCGGAAGATCGCAGAAAGATCAGAAAGTAAACACATCAGAAATGAGAAAGAGGAATGGGAAACACACTTATTCTCCTTTGCATAAACAATAAACAACTATAGTGCATTCCGTTTATTCATAAGCTGAATCGTAATCTTAATGACTATATTCAGATGTTGAAAATAGAAATATATAAACAAAAAAGACAATGTAACTAGTGAAACATTGTTTGGTAATGAGTTATGATGAAACTTAATCCACACAAAGAAAAAAAAAAAAAAAAAACGGGGAAAAACTTGTATTTCAAAGAAAAGCATTAAGTGAACAATTTGCTTGTCTAAATGTAACATGAAGTATGACGGGATTGACGAAACCGTCGGGAAAAGGCTGAAAAAGCTTGGGCTGGAGGGTGAGGATGGCACCACAGTGTCTCGGGTTGCAGCGGGAGACGGGCGCGCGATCGCTCGGTAGCTATCAGGTAAATATATAGTCACCAAAGTGAAGTTACTAGATATGTACACAGTTATAACAAGAAGGATTATTAAAATAATAATAATCAAATAAGTTAAGGAATGCGCGGGTTAGGCTGTAGATAGTTCCGTATTGCTTCATTGCTAAAAAATGAACTCTGTGCATGCACAAACTTGAAATCCGTCAAGCTAAATTTTCTCATATTCTAATCATCCAATCTCACTTAAATTTGGAGAGTAATTTGTAATAAAAAACTTGATCAATTACATCACAATCGTATTATTAGTAGAGGGTGCGCATGCGTGAATGTTAAATCCTTTTGACAAGGTGTAGCAGCTGCTTCTACAGTTTTTATCCAAGTTTAATGCAATTTCCTGCAACTGTGTGGGTGAGAGTGTGGATAGATCGTTAGGAGTATAAATTTCATCACTCACAAATTCATAGTTTTGTGCATGCACAAACGTGAAATCCATCAAGCATAATTTTCCCCTTGATTATTCGTCTGATCTTGTTCAAATTTGGAGGATTGTTGGGAAATAAGAATTTGATTCTCGTATATGCAATTTTATCACAATCACATGATTAGTCACTGGCGCACATCCCAAACCTCAAATTCTTGTAACAGCATGGCTTCTACAGTTTTTATCTGATTTCAATGGCTTTTTGTTTATGCTTGAGATTAAAATTTCATTCTTGCGCAAAAAATCAAGCATTTCAAATGAAAAATGTATATGCATGTATTAGCAGAATTTTACCCAAAGCTTTCAAAAATTTAAGGATAAGCTTACACTGAAATTAGTATTTCAATGTACTAAAAAATCCATAAAAAACTGAAAAAAAGTAAAATAAGATATATTTAGAAAATTTTCTTGCCAACATTTTATAGTTAATGATTTCTGTACACACAAAGTTCTCAATTTTAAGAAGAAATCGTCATAAATACCAAACAAATATGGAAAAAAAATTTCACTTATAAGATCATGCTGCATGACTGGAACTTTTTCTTTCAACTTAATGAATGTACTAGAAAACTATGTTCTAACGATTCCTATTAAATCTTCCAATACCAAAAAACCACTTTGTCTATGTTGAATAAATTGAAATCTGAAAAGGCGCTTCGGAATGTATACAGGTTTGTTCGTTTCCCTGGGATGTCACTGATAACTTAATTAACTAACAAATGAGAAATTATCATTCTAAAATACTGTATCATGTATGTTGATTAGATTGAAATGTGACTTTTCTTTGACAGGTGAGAAGCCTTTTGCCTGTGATAGCTGTGACTATCGTGCTAGTCGGCTTGGTTATCTGAAGCAACATTTACTAACACATACAGGTTTGTTTTTGTTTTTCTTGGTAGAATAACACTAACGTTACATTATTAACTGATGTCAATTGCAGATTAAAAATGACCCATTGTGTTTGCTGATTTTAGCAAAAATTGATATTTCTATGACAGGTGAGAAGCCCTTTGTCTGTGAAAGCTGTGACTACCGAGCTAGTCGTTTTGGTGATCTTAAGAGACACTTAAAAACACATACAGGTATGTTTGTTCTCTTGACACATGCATAACAACTGACATACATGAGAAATTCGATCCTAGAAATAAGTGCGTTTCATATGGTTATGTTTAACATAATAAAATGTGATGTTTCATTGTTAGGTGAGAAGCCATTTGCCTGTGATTGCTGTGACTACCGAGCTAGTGACCTTAGTACTCTGAGAAATCATTCGAAAACACATACAGGTTTGTTAGTTTTCTTGGGATGTCACTGATATAACTATTCAAACCAAATGACATTTACAACAAAAATGCATTTCAGAAATTAGTGTCTTGTATATTTTTAACTAATTGAAATGCGACGTTTCTTTTCAGGTGAGAAGCCTTATGCCTGTGAGAGTTGTGACTACCGCGCTAGTAGGCTTGAACATCTGAAAAATCATTTACGAACACACACAGGTTTGTTAGTGCTCCTGGGATGTCTCTGATCCAGCCATACAGTGGTCAGTTCAAATTGGTAAAACTAGGCGTAAAACTATTTATAAAAACTTGTTTTTCAATATAATTGTATGCTGTTTCTGAAAATGTGGTCAAAAGTTGTGAAAAGTTTATTTAAATGGGAGAAACATGAGATTTTACGTCTAAAACTTGATTTTCTTGCATGGGAAGGGGGGCTTAAAAATCATATTTTGGCAACAGATTGAGCTATAAAGGTGCGGGTTTTCTACTCCATTTTCTGTCTAGTTTCACCCAATTAATTGTTTATTTAATACTTTGAACCGACCACTCTGTATATGTCAACTGAAATAGAAAATATGAGAGAAAATTGACTTCTAGAAAATTGTGTATCGTGTTTGTTTAACAAATTAAAATATGGTGGTGTATTACAGGTGAGAAGCCTTATGCCTGTAATATTTGTGACTACCGTGCTAGAGAACCTGGTCAACTGAAAAAACACACAAGAACACACACAGGTTTGTTAGTCCTTTTGTTTAACTATAAATAAATAAATATATATATAAATAAATATATATATAAATATATATATATATATATATATATATATAATCTAGAAATTAATGAGTATGTTTAGCAGATTCAAGTATGTGATATTTCTTTATAGGTGAGAAGCCCTATGCCTGTGATATCTGTGACTACCGAGCTAGTGTGCTTGGTAATCTGAAACAGCACATGCGAATACATACCTACAGGTTTGTTTTTGTTATTTCTTGACAGAACAACACTAATATTAATTTATTAATTTGCTAGCTGTGTACCCTGGGGACTTACGTTGGGCACCCTGGCCCGAAAAAGTGTTATCTAGGCACCCGGCTTGCTGGAAACGAGTTTTACTGAGGGCACCCAAGTTATGGTGGGCATCCCGGTGGGGAAGAAGTTCATTTTTCCGTGGGCACCAAAGTTATGCTGTACACCTCGGTATCGCTATTGCACACCTAAATTTCCTTTCCCACTTCAACAGACTTAGGACTGTTTTCTGTTGCTGAAAGGACTTGTGGTTAAAAGTTTGGTGTTCATGAGTTGAAGTTTTTAAGTCAATAAATGAGGGTTTTTCCAAAGGAGGAAGTCGTCAGGTCAATAAAATTGGGAAATATGATAGGAGTTCAGTTCTTTCTGGTATGTAAATTTTAAATTTTCATGGGAAAAAACGTCACGACGGCACCTTGATCCGCCAACCACACAAACGTTGCCACTTCCTTCCATTACGCTAGCGAAACTGACAATCTGATCAAAATATAGTGGTGACAACGTGGGGCAATGTTTTGATTCAGTTCGGGTGCCTAGGGTAAAAGGTCGTGAGAATGCTTGTTTCATTTTTGCCCTTAGCTGGGTACACAACGTAATAACTAATAGATCGTCTTCTGCTTTCAATACTTGCTCTTAAAAAGCTGGGTGTACAACATACCTCTCCCATGCACCCATGCTCCACTATGGGCAATTATGATAATTAAATATGTGATGATGGAGGTGATGGAAATGTTGTAGTTACTCCTTCAAAGGGGAGATGCGATTAACCTGCTACACCCAGAGGATATCCTGAAGGCTGATAGCCCAGTTGCTATCGCCTAGATGTAACATTTGCAAGAATCAAGAAGGAGGAACTACTTCTATCCATCACACATAGCACCTTCTGCTATGTAAGGTGACTTCATATCTTGCCATTTTTACCCGACAGTTCCAAAAAGGCTCCGATACGAATTTCTGCAATCAGGTTTCTACTTGTATGTAGGTACCTAATTAATTTTTCTACCAAGCGTCCCCATTTCTTACTCAATAATTCCCGTTTCTTACTTAATAATGCGTTTTTAATATCAATTTATGAAGATCTAGCATTATGAATAAAAACTGCTCGGCTCAACCCACCAATATTGTTTTGGTATCTTTGAATTTTTTATTGAAAGTTCTTCATGCGTGGACCCGGTCCACCCACATTTGATGTGAAAAGTATGGCACACATCCGGTTTTTCCTTAATTAAAGTTTTTTTACTCGGGCAACATTATTTGGGTGCACCAAGTTATCGGTGAAGGAGTAAGTCTAGAGGATTGTAATTTAGCATAAAACCATCATGGAACCTGCTTGTTGAATTGCGCCCGCCCACAAGGAAATGGGTGCAGCCTAGCAGACAAACAAACAAACTAACAATCAAACATCAAACTAATAATCAAATGTATATATCGGAATCTTCCAGAAATCACCCGTTGTGTTCTCAGAATAGTGATGTTTGTTATTTCTTTGCAGGTGAGAAGTCTTATCCTGAGATAGCTGTGACTACCGAGCTAGTCATCTCAATATTAAGTGGTAGCACATGAGCACATACAGGTTTGGTTTTGTAATTCCTTGAGAGTAACACTATCATTGCTTTACAAACTGATGTCACCGGTAGACCAGATTCTAGAAATTACACATTGTGTATTCTGAATATAGTGAAATTTGTTGCTTCTTTGACAGGTGAGAAGCAGGGCCATGACCAAATCCGTGATCCTTGTGCAAGGATGGCTAAGCTGGCCTGGAATTCTGTCAGGACCGAACCAGTAATGAGAGAAGATGCTGATGGGACCCCACGACTCGTTGTTGACTTGAGGATACATGGTTTGTGGAATGCTGAGAGGATGGTGTATTTGGATACTCGCTTTATTAACACTGATGCCTGCTCTTACAGCGCAAAAACATGGTCAACCGCTCAGAATGCAGCAAACGTCAAGTACAGAAGTATAAAACTGCAGCTGATAGATCTAAGAAGCTCATTCCATCCCTTGGTTTTATCTTGTGACGATGCCCAACAGAAGGAGTACAGTGGGTTTTTCAAGAGAATGGCGACGGTTCTAGCTGACAAGAGGGAGAAGCCTCTTCCCCAGGTGATACAATGGGTTCGAGTAAAGACGCAGATGGTGGTTATCCAGGCTGTCTCCATGAAAATAAGAGGGTCGAGACAGAAATTCCAGTGTCTAGGGCAAGAAGATGGAGCTTGATGCCCTTAACGCAAATGAAGGACCCTATCTGCCTTCATTTCCGACCATCCTTTTCATCTTAGAGAACCAGAAGAAGCTGTAGCCCGTCTTGCCGCAAAACAGCTAATGGGTCTACTACACTGCTATGCCTGCCAACGATAGAATGCCTGATGACCTACAACGACGAGGACCAGACTTGTTTTATTGCTGTTTTTCTGTTGGTTGTCTGTAGGCTATGAATGTAGTAATAAGTGAACTCATTCATATTGAATCATTGAGTTTGAGAATTTATTTTCTTGTAATATATTGAATTCTTATGTCGATTTTTCAATTTCCCTTACTGGAGAGTGAAGGTCTGCACCTTGTGCCTCTAACATTTTTCAAGTGCTGTCTGATATTTTTCTATTTTAGCTCACCACTGAACTCAGTTCCTTTCCGGACTTAATAGGGCTGGATGAGTAAACCAACTTCCATCTGTATTGTGGATAAATTCTCGATCTATGACAATTAAGAGTGGAAATAGACTTTTTGGTGTTCTTGATAAAATTGCTAAGAAGGATTAAAAATGGTGAAATAAAAAATACGTTCTTTTTTGAAGAATACAATTCAGAAAATGTTTCTTTTTCAATTATGGCTTCAGGGATTTCATCAACAGGATATGATAACTTAATTTGGGTGTCATAAGCATACTGATGCCACTTTGGGAACTTCAAATATTTCGAGAGATCATTTATATTGGCGTGAATAGAAGTGGTCTGAAGACAGATCCCTGAGGGACGCCTGAATAAAGAGGAAAAGATGGAGATATTTTATTATTTTTGTCATGCCCAACCATGTATCTGTTTTAGTTTCACAAATGAACAATTGGAGGCTGATCGGGGAGCAGAGCAAAATCTTCTTCCTCTCTAGATTGAAGAGCAGAGAAGGGTGATAGCGTTTGACAAGTAAAACCTAGGCCCTATATTGAACCCGAAGGTTCTGAGCCCTAACTAATTACAATAAATGCATGGTTGGTCAAATAACAACAAAGGTAAGTGGTTTACAAGAACAAATATAATCAACTGTTAGTGGTGCAGTGGAAAGTAATACATTTAAAAACAAATAATGAAAATAATACCGCACTTGCTTCAATAAATATATTTTTATGTGTAGTTCATTCCTGGCATTTCTATACACTGCACTTTTATCACCATATAATTTTAATCAGAATAGGTTGAGTAGTACTTACCAGAAAACCAAGACTGCAACTACATGCTTGCATGATCTGCTTTTCCAGGTTCGCAGGTGCATTTGAAGTGTAATAGGTATGAGTATTCTTGAAATCTTGCAAAATTGTTACAATTGTAGTGTGAGGGTTTTCATAAATTGATGAACTTTGTGGAACAAGTGCATAAATGTTTCACATCCTTTGCATCTTTTAAGAAACCACACATTATTATATGCTGAGCACAGAGAACGTCATTTTATTTAGGACAGGCAGAAATGGGGTAAAAACGAATTACCGGAGCATATTTTTGTTCCGGATTCATTTGACCAAGAGCAGTCTGAAAATGTGGTCCCTGTATTGAAGATCGAAATTTCTAGAAAGCCTTCAAGAATACGCTCAAAATGGGACCAATGTGCCAAAATGCGATTTTTGGTAGACTAAAGTATTTTGAGCTATTTTTAAAGGGAATTTTACGCTGATTACGAGTATAGTGCCCTTGTTCTTATACCTAAGACAGCTCCAATGCATTTTTCGTGGGAAGAAAAAAAAAAAAGTTTTTAACGTTTTTCTCAACAAATTCGATTCAAAACCATTTTCGTTCCATTAAAAATTGTAGAGGATACAAATCTGCGTAGATACCACCAGAAATTCTTGAATTAATTTATTTATAGGAGAGTAATTGTATTTTTCGAGTAGGTACTATAACCATTGAAATACAATTACACTCTTATGGATTGTGGTGAATTCCACCACATCAGGTCAATAGCCCTTTTCAGGGCTACCAAAAGAGGTACTCACGACACAATTACATAAATATAAAAGACGTCGAGTTACAACTCAGCAAAATAACATATTTCGCCCGAGAAAATATGCGAAATATTCACTCACGAACGAAATATTCACAAATAAGCAACAAGCCAAACACCCACTGCAGGAGAAGGGTTCGTCAGGACAACTCACAAAAGTTACTGGCAAACCAACTCAGCTATCATATTCACAGATTCTGAGAAAACACTGTGCGAGCCAATAAGGAAACACATGGTGAGCTAATGAAATTAAGCGGACCAACCAGGAGGCGGCCACCTCCCTATAAATACCCCGCAAGGAGTCCTCCGTATTCATTCCACCTTCTGCTCTCGCTGACGACTCTTCTCACCTCTCGACGAAGTTTCTACACGCATCCAAGACTCAGAAAGGCATATTTTCCTCTCCTCACAGATTCTCTCGATCTTCTTGGCATCTACGAGTCTAGTCATTGCACTACTCATTGCCCAACGTAGATCTCCAGTCAGGGTCCCACCCGGCACGTTTAAGACTTCGTCTAAAACGTCGCGTCCGCAGGGAGACCTTAGCCGTGTCGCCCGAATCTCGCAGCTTTCGGCTCTTGATTGTCCGAGGGGCACGCCGGGAAATTGCACAGCTCATACGCTCCAATTTACCGTCCAAGGAAGCCTTTTTAAAGGCTCGGAGAGGACCCCGACATCAAGCTGGGAGAGAGCTTTGTCGAGCGAGTCCCTCCTCTACATAAATCCTTCATCCGAACGGAAAGGTATTTTTCTATCGAGTAAACACACTCGGAGATCTCGATGGAGCGAAGCCCCTCTTACTTCCTCGGGGTCGAGGAAGAAGAGCTTGGCGATGGAACGGGCGTCGGCCCCGCTCCAGCTCCTTATCCGAAACTCGATTCTCACTCAAAACGTAGTGACAAACTACTCGGGCCAGCTCCGCGCCCAAAGCTCGAACCTCTCGACGAGATCGCAGCTTTGCCTAATAAACCCTCAAAAAGTTTGTTAGCTACTCCCGTACACACGCAAGGGGTCGAGGATTCTTTTCAGAATCTCTCGGAAGGTAGTTCTTACGATTCTACCCATGAATATACTAAATATTCATCTCACGATCGCACCGACGATCCGAGTGTTAAACACACTCCTATCCTGCGTACACCGCACGGACCAAAAGGTACTTTCCAGTACTTCAATCAAACACATTCCGTCCCTCCTACAGATGTAAATCTAGGACCGGAATATTACACAACGGTTCAGCATCCGAATACGCATTTCCAAACAGCTCGAACCGAACCTGGCGCCCCTCGCGGCCTACCAATGAACAAACCACGAGGTTCAACCACCCAGCCAAATGTCCTTGACAATTTCGCTCACATTTCCTTCGGAAATAATACAGGGACTAACCCGCATGACCAAGATATGGGTACTTTTCACAACGTCCCACTTGGGCTACCTACACCAAGTAGAACATATATAAATCCACTATATGGATCAATTAATTTAAGAATTTCTGGTGGTCAATTGATGCAGAATTTTATACTCTATAACTATTTCATGGAAAGGAAATTGTTTTGACGCTTATTTGAAGGTGATTCGATCCAAAACGTGGTTTTTCCACAAAAAATGCATTACAGCATCGTTTTAGGTATAGGAACAAGGAGTATATTTGGAAACAGCGAGATTTCCTATAGGTAGTGTCGTCCCTCGTGAGGGCTCGAGTTTCCTCCTCTAACCTTGCCCTTGTTCCAATTTCTGCCAGTTTTACAGCACGAGTCAAAATACCTGAGACGGCACGAGGCCTGAGAGGCAGTGCAAGATTTACTACCAGTATGCGTGGAAAAGGCCAAAATAAAAGTTTTCAATAAACACATCTTCAGCATCCAGGATTTAGACCAGATAAAGGTATAAAATAATTACTATTCATGTGTGTTAACCCTCTCTTGTTTGCGCACTGTCTATATATGAACGTAGCAAACCGAAATCTACTGTGTAGAATTCCTAGGGCATTAGTCTACTGATGTCTATTATTAAATAGTTTCTTCTGATTATCCTGACATGGACAGGAATGTTTCCTCCGAAGGTTTTATTTAACAAATAATAATTTATATTAATTCATATCTTTTCATCTTAAAATTGGTAGTGAAAAGTAGAAGTTAAAATTTGTCTGTTAAAAACTAAATAATAATAAAATGAATAAATATGAGAACTTACCACAAACCTCTGCAAATAGTGATTTTCTGAAGCAATAAGCATGATTTAAAACGGTGTATTTCTATTTAAAAAATGGCCTTCAAACTCAAAGGCCGTGTGAAATAGGGTCATTGATGCTTTCCTATTTCCCAAATATAGGTAAATCGGCACAGAAATGTTACAAATTAAATTGCAAAAATACCATAAATCTTGACAATTCTATCATTTTTATCTAACTGCATCAATAAAGACGACTACGCTCAAAATCGTAATTTTTTCTATTACCTACTTAATTTAATTTCGATTAGTTTCACTAATTTTTGTGGTTCGTTTTCCCACCAATAACTCTCAGGGTCAAAACACTGTGTGGTGTCCTGATCTACAACCTCAGCCGCCTCCGTGGGGTTTTATCTGGACCAGACAAGGTCTATTTTCTTTAGTATGTGAGAGCCAATGAGCTCCACTATGATATCGATCTATGATATATTTATGAACATCTATTCATAGTCACTATTGATCACTTTGCTGATTATATTTAGGGTGACCTGCTCGTAGAGGCAAAAAAATTTTTGCCTTAAACTGCAACGAAAATGGAGTAAAATGCCGCCAACAGCATATTTTTATCTAAATCCGTTCTCAAGATAATATATGATTTTTAAGGATAAACGTGTTTTACCCCCGAAACTTGAATTTCTCCACTTTAATTCATTTGATCTGAACGTTTGACCACATTTTCGGAATCAGCGTTAAATTTTCTATAAGCGTAGTGTACTTTGATTCGGAAAAATTCCCATTTACCGACCATAATAGCAGCTCAAATATAGAAGAATTAGAAAAAATAAAATTTCTGAAAATCTTTAAAACGTTACAACTCTAGAAAAAAATTTCAGGAAACTGTCAAATTCCATGAAAACTGCTTCATTTCATAATCTTTCCGACGGTACCTATAGTAAATTTTACATTTACTCTATTTTTTCAGGACCTTCAAAAACGCCCATTCATGATAAAAGGAGGCCCAACTCCCTCTCTGCTGCAACTTTCAGGTCACTTTTTTTTTGTAGAGCAGTGTAATCAGTCTCGATATGTTACAGATTGTTTCAAACTGGATTTGGGGCTTTATAAAACTTACCTGTAAAGGCCGTATCACACTAGCATTTTTACCCTTTGCTTTCGAAAGTTGAATTCCGATCGTGTCCACAAGGACGGGACCCGGTCAGGGACCGGCATTATGCATGTTCCTTACAGGACGACTTATTACACGCCATTATATCTTTCAAGGACGATAAGCTTTTTGCAATAGGTCACCTAAAAACGGTACATCACGTTTGAAGACATATTCATCAAATAAAAGCACAGATTACCTATTATTATAATATTTTTTTTAAATTTTATTGTAATCATTTCCCCAGAACAAAAATATATCTGGTCGTCTTGCTCTTCCATTTGAAGCAACAATCTTTCAATTTGTTCATCGTTCATGACGAAAAAACCACTTACGAACTGAAAAAGCACAATTACTAAACACAGAAAACTGGGTACAATGGATACTCCACACGAAAACAACACGAGGACAAGAGTTATCAGTGAGCAGTGAGAAAATAATGATAAAAAGTTGAAGTTCAAGTAGTAACCAGTCACAGAAAGGTTTCTCATATTCCTTCCCAATGGGTTCATTTTATCATTAAAGTACTGCGATCTATTGTCAGAACCTTCAGTAAAACCTACTGAATTGCCCCCAATATTTGAAAAATACCAAGCTACCACCGGGTATCGTCTGGGAAGACAAGAAAGGCCGCCGAGCAGTGACCGGTATTCGACCCCTACGAGGTAACAAGGTCGCCGAGCAGGGACCGGCATTCGTCCTGTGAGACATCCCTCTCTCAAAATGTTCCGTCCTAATGCGGATATTGCCTTGCCGGGTCCTGACCGGGTTTCGTCCGGAAAGGGTTAATGCCAAAACGTGAAGAAGAAGAAGTGCGTTTTTCCAAGGTCAGCTTTTTTGACCATTGCGCATCTTGGCGGAGCGTTTTTAAATTCACTTGGGAAAATTAGAACAAGTTCT
Organism: Adelphocoris suturalis; assembly: GCA_030762985.1. NCBI lineage: Eukaryota > Metazoa > Arthropoda > Insecta > Hemiptera > Miridae > Adelphocoris > Adelphocoris suturalis. Next base: position 37,490,281 of record CM061042.1, read on the forward strand.
AATTTTTACCTTGACGCAAGAAAAATGCTAAACATAACCCTTGGGGAGGTTACAATTCAATGAAAAACCCCTAGGAGCCCTAACCTAACAGATTTAATAAAAACGCATTCCGCCAGAATACGCTGTTTTTGCATTTATTCCTCCTCAACATCCACAGCTGACCTTGAAAAAAAGCACTTTGCCTTCTTCACGTTTCAGCGTTTAAAATGCGAAAAAAATGCAATTGTAGCAGAGATGGAGTGGTGATTAGGGATTGGTGACGGCTCCTCATTGTGTTTCTTATGGATCCCCAGGCGTAGATGAGTACCTATGCCGTAGTCAATCTTAGGTAATAGCGCATGCTTAAACAGTTTTTATAAAAAATCAGGATGATTTCCCCAGGTAGAGCCTTTTAACTTTATCTCACCGATGTATTTGTTGCGATTTTGTGTGCTATGTCGTTTATATTATCATTAATTATTCTAAGATATTTAAATAATTGGGTTATTTTAATAGGTAATGGAATCGTCGACATTTGATTAGGGGAATTGTTGACATTTATATTCAAGTTTTCTATGTAATTCAAAGGTAGAAGACTATCGAATAGAGATATTAACTTTAGTCTTTTTTAAATTTACTTTCAAGCCAATTTCGTCTAATGATTATGTGACACATAATCTGATGATCCTCTAATACAAAGTCAACATGTATCACTACACAAAGCCGCAACATTGGACTCAACCATAACTTTTCTGTGGGTACCGAGCTATGTAGGTATTCATTGCAATGAGTGTGCTGATGCCCTTGCGAGGAGAGTCATTGGTGATAACTCCATCGATATACATAAAGGATCAAAGCTCCTACATGCAACATAAAGCCAATACCATCTGGCATGAGCAATGACATGGTGCAACTGGTCTGTGTGGTGTTCTTCAGGACTTGTGCCCGGTGGGCCCTTTTGTAACCCAACTTCCAGGCAGGGACCGAATAGTGGCCAACAGGGCTGCCACTTGCCATACCCGTCTTACAACTCACAAACACCTGCTTAGCAAAGAAGGTCGAGATGTGTGTGATCTGTCCAATCCGTGTTGTTGTACCTGAGAGCTGCTGAGCTCTACTAAGAACTTTGGTATATTTATGTACATCCAATCATAGTCACTTTAGTTCACTTTGCTGATTACATATAGTAACATGTATTTAGTCATAAGCCTATACTGCTCAAGTCTTAGTTGTATTATTTCATTTTTGGTGCTTTTTCCACTTTAGGGGCTAAACAGTGGTCATCACTCTACCCCCCCCCCCCCCCCCCTCTGATTTGCCAGTGAAGTCCATGATGGCACACTGTTTAGTTACGGAGGGCAACATGGTTCCCCTCATAATCATACCACTTACAGTGTCCCTTTAGACAACTTGTTTAATGTCGCTTTGACCCTTCTGGTTGAGGTGCGGCTTAAACCATAAAAATAAATAAACAATATAATAATAAATGGACAGGTAGGTACAAATCAATATACATCACAGGACAATGTTATATTTCGTTGGAATATAGGGCATTGTGAACTGACACATCAAAAGTCAATGACAACAAATAGAACAAGGTGGCATAATGATTAGAAACTAAGGGTTGATTCAAGCAAATGAGTATTAAACAGCAACTATAATGTAAGTAAGAATAAGAATAAAGCAAAAATAGAGCAATAAGTAAAGAATAAAATTGATCAATAACAAACTTATCTACATTTTGGCCAGTTCGGCAGAACTGGCTCACCGAAACAACAATGACATTGCAAATGTTGGAATCTGGAAGGGGCTGACGCCTTAGCAAAAGTGGTTTCACAAAGGTTTTCAAAATTTACAAAACAAGGCGCCTAAAACATGAAAAGTTGTCCCGAGTTGGAAAAAAAACTAGCCCTTATTGAGAGCAAACCAAAGTAGCGAACAACTCTCATAATGAGTAGAACATTCAAGTCTTTTTGGATTTGTTAAGACATTTGAACAGGATAATTAGGGACGTCAATGGATGGTCAGGCCAACAGTCCATCTCTAGACGTTCCTAATCATCTTTTCCCTACGTCAAACAAATGAAAACACATTGACCGCACCCAACACAACAACGTTTCATTATTTGGACAGTTCAAATTATTATAGGACCTTACAAAAAGTTCCAGTCATGCGGCATGATCGTATGAGAGAATTTTCGAATATCATCGTATTGCATAATGTTAAATTGTGTTGAAATTTGAGTTTTTTGAGTGAAATGAAGAAGTTAAATATTAATTTTATTGCATGAAACGTATTCGAACTAATAAGCCTCTATTCAAAAAGCGGTTTTGGATTTCTACCTTTTTTTTTTTTGTAGTTTTTACCGATTTTTTTTAAAGCAATTTTTAATGAAATTTACTTAAGGACATTATCAGCATAGCTTTGTACATAATTTTGAATGTTCTATCTTATAGTTAATAAACTTTATTTGACCAATATTCTGCGAAAAAATATAATTTTAACAATTTTTAGTGACTATTTTAGAATATTTTTTGAAATTTCAGATTTTGACCACTTTAATGTGCTCAAAAGTGGTGGCCAACAAACTCGTCCTTTTGTTTGGAAAGCTCGATTTTTTTTATGCAAGAACGGAATTTTTATCTCAATCCTAAGGAGAGTTATCATATGAGGAGTCCAGGGGAAGAATGATTTTAGTCCACTTTTTGTGAAAATTGAGGTTTTAGAGCCATCTAGTGAGGAATGAGAAGTACTATCGCATGGTGACATCGTTTCCAGGAAAAACAATCTTATTCACAGTAAAACATGCAATAGAAAATGTCGTGTGCTGGGGTAGACTGATTTTAGTCCACCCGCTCCTGGGGAAGAAATGTTTATGTCCCCTGAACTTACCCGAACGGTCGTTCCATGAAGGCTAAAATGAAGGATTTGATCAAGTTGTCAAAATTCTTGATCAATGAAACTTCGAAAGGTTTCACGAGAGCTTGGTAACAATCACGAACGTGGGCAATGAAGAAACAACCGATGAGAGTGACAGCGATACTGACGAGACCAGCTAGTTGACCATAGTTAACTTTTTTAAGGAAAAAACGATTTATGTCCCACCAATTTTAGTAATTTCAGTTTTTAATTACACTAATTTTTTTTTTTTTTTTTTTCACGGAGTTTTTTATTATCAATATCGATTCTTAGTAATCTTATGATTTAACAGATATTTTTCTTAACCATTTTACTGTGCAATATAATTGTGTAATTTATAGTGGAATATTAAACTTCAGTTTTCTCCGTTTCAATTTTGTGTGACTAAAATCATTCTTCCCCTGGACTCCTCATATGGAATGACATACACTTACATATGAAAGTACTGAACTCTAGGATTCGTTTCATAATAGCTCAAAACAGATATCAATGAAGAAATCGTTCGAAAAATTTTATGTTAAAAATGTTTGGTTTTTTATTAATATCCAACATTTCCTATGGAGAAAACCAATTCAAGGACAGAAAAGCCCGACACAACAGGCCCAACCTTCCCCAATATAGGTACAAGTGGATGAATGAGCATTGAGTGTAAATATTTGTGTCGCTAGGGGAACAGAAGACGTTGCCGGCCAACTTTGGATCCATTCGGTTTGATATCAATAAGGTCCACTGGTCAAAAAGACCTACCCCACCTCAAGTGTTGGATAAATTCAAATTCTTCTTTGCAAAGTATTCCACATTTTTACAGGTAATAACTACTCATGTTAGTATTAAGGGTGAAAATCAGATAAGAAATATAAGGATAATTGTAATTATAAACCAACTCATTAATTTATGACTCATCAAGTAAACATCTAAACAAAGTTGGGAAAACGAATTGGCCAACAACAAAATGGTGAAATAAGAACTTATAGAAAGACAACATAACCTTTTTTACATTTGAAAGAATTTACAATGACTTGAAAAAATTCTACACATGCGACATTGAGAAATGCCTTATTGTAAAGTTTTCTACTTTTAGGAAAATTCAACAGAGAAACTTGTCGTTTTATGAATTAGGCCCCAGATCGGTAGTCAAAGGTCCCTTCCCAACCAATGAAACATGACTGATCAATAATACCCACAAGCCCAATATAAAAAATTTCAGAAACTACTTCTCATCATGATCAATTCATTAAACAAAAAGATTTCGGGTTGTAATGAAGTTAAGACAAAACCTGTATAAATGTAATAACTTTTGTTATTGTTTGTTACTGATGATGGCCTATCGGTTGAAATCGATTTTTCATTGTAACTCTTTATTTTTCGTGGAAATAGACAACGTTTTTTCACTGACTTCCGTTTTTCACAGAACTCGAATAACTCAGCAGTCTCAGCTATCGCAGACAGAAGACTTCCCACCTAATAATGAAATACCATATTATCTATTATGCGACATATATGATATCTGGAATCAGAATCCTCATCAGTTAGAAAATATGCTTTAAATTAGTCACATACTAGAAAGACTAACAAACCTGCATGTATTCTTGCTAAGTGTGCTTTCAGATTAGGAAGGTCACTAGCTCGGTAGTCACAGCTAGAACAGGCATAGGGCTTCTCACCTGTCAAAGAAAATTCATATTTCACTATAGTCAGCAAACACATGGCTATTTTGTTGGGATCTGGTCGACCACTAAAATCGATTAATAAAGTGATGTTAGTGTTATTCTACCAAGGAAGAAAAAACAAACCTGTATGAGTTCTCAAGTGTCTCTTCAGCTTATCAAGCTCAATAGCTCGATACTCACAGCTATGACAAGCATAGGGCTTCTCACCTGTCAAAGAAACAACAAATTTTGATACATTCAGTAAACCCAATGGGTAATTTTTGGAATCTGGTTTACCGCTAACACCATATAATAAAGTACTGTTAGTGTTGTTCTACCAAAGATAAACAAAAACAAACCTGTATGCGTTTTTATGTGTCTTTTCAGAGAACCGATCTCACTGGCTCGGTAGTCACAGCTACCACAGGCATAGGGCTTTTCACCTGACAAAGGAACATCAAAATTTCGATATATTCAGCAAACACAATGGGTAATTTTTGGAATCTGGTCAACCATTAACATCAGGTAATAAAGTAACGATAGTGTTATACTATCAAGGAAGAACAAAAACAAACCTGTATGTGTTTTTATGTGTCTTTTCAAAGGACCAAGCCTACTTGCTCGGTAGTCACAGCTATCACAGGCATATGGCTTCTCACCTGTTGCATAAACATCACATTTCACTAAGTTTAAAATACAGAATACAATAATTGCTAGAATTTGGATGACTCATATATTTATGTCATTCGAATGTTAACAGTTATGCTAGTGACATCTCATGAGGAAAAACTAACCTGAATGTGTAATTACGTGTCTCTTCAGATCACCAAGCAGGCTAGTTCGATAGTCACAGCTATCACAAGTATAGGGCTTCTCACCTAATGATGAAACATAATATTTTAACTTACGTGACACACATAATAGCACAATATGTAGAATCAGAATTCTTATCACTTGAAAAATCTGCATTATACTAGTCACATCCCCGAAGGACTAACCTGCATGCATTCTTCCTACATGTGTTCTCAGATTACTATAGTCACCAGCCCGATAGTCACAGCTATCGCAGGCATAAGGCTTCTCACCTGTCAAAGAAACGTAAAATTTTGCTATATTCAGCAAACGCGACTGCTAATTTCTAGAATCTTATCTATAATTCACATCAATTCATAGTGTAATGAATATTACACATGAATATTGCAAAGTTAAAAAAAAACGTAATCACCTGTATGCAATCTTGAGTGTTGTCTCAGAAGACTAAGCCTACTAGCTCGGTAGTCACAGGAATCACATGCATAGGGCTTCTCACCTGTCAAAGAAATGCCAGACATCACTAGATTCAACAGACACAATGGTTATTTTCTGGAATCTGGCTAACAATTGAAATCAGTTAATGAAGTAATGAAAGGGCTATTTTATCAAGGAGTAACCAAAACTAACCTGTGTGTGTCCTCAAGTGTCTTTTCAGTTTGCCAAGCTCACTAGCTCGGTAGTCACAGGTATCACATGCATATGGCTTCTCACCTGTCAAAGAAACAACAATTTCGCTAGATTAAGCAAACACAATGGGTAATTTCAGGATTCTGACCTACCATTAACACCAGTTACTGCTGTTCCATCAAGGAATAACAAATACAAACCTGTATGTGTTCTTTTGTGTCTTTTCAGAGGACCAAGCTCACTAGAACGGTAGTCACAGCTATCACAGGCATATGGCTTCTCACCTATCAAGGAAACGACGTGTTTCACTGTATTTATTAAACAAAGGGTGATATCTGGAATCTGGTGTTTATCTTATGTGCATCTGTCTGTCTGTTCATCTTATTTAGTGTAGATCAGTGCTGATCTAACAATGTACAACTAAAACAAACCTGTATGTGTTCTTATATGTCTTTTCAGAGGACCAGGCTCACTAGCTCGGTAGTCACAGCTATCACAGGCATAAGGCTTCTCACCTTTGAAAGAAATCAAATTTCATTATATTCAACAAAGACAATGCCTGATTTCTGGAATCCGATCCACAATAAATTATGTCAGTTTATAAAGTAATGTTCATGTATAACGTATCAAAGAATTCAAGTAATAACGAACCTGTATGTAATCGTGAGTGCTGTCTCATAGAACTCAGCTGACTAGCTCGGTAGTCACAAAATTCACAGGCATAGGGCTTCTCGCCTGTCAAAGAAACGACAAATTCCACTAAATACAACAAAATGTATTATTATTGTGGGATCCAAAATTGAAAACGCAACTCAACTAGCAGTAGTAATAGGTGCAAAGCACAGTGCTTCAATTTGCGTAGAAGTAAAGTCACTGAGAAGCAAAAAAATATAAGATAGATAAACAGGTGATCAATAAATAGATGTGTTAGCTAGTACAGTAGTATAAGAAAAGTGTGATTCTGGTAAATTTGTCGATGTTTTCCCATGTTGGTGTTGCTATATTAATACATCATCACGAGGTTCAGCATGAAAAAGTACTCCAAAATCATGTGTTAATTATGGCAATTGAGTATCTTCAAAAACTCAGTATTTAACATTTATTGCACCTTTAGAATGGAATTGCGCACTTTTGGAGCAGAATTCCGCCCGTTCGCACTTACAATTTTTCAGGAAAATAAACTTAATTTCATAGATATGTGCTAAAAAAAAATCTATAAAACTTTGAAAAATTCTGGCCGAACTCTCTTTTTGAATAGCAGATTATTATTCAGAACAAGTTTTTTTACTCTATAAAATTAGTAATTAATTTCTTCACACTCCAAAAGCTCAAATGTCAAAACAATTTAACATAAAAATATGATACAATAGTTTATGGAAATTTTCTCAAATGTCAAGATGTTTATGAAAATATGCTGCATAATTGGATATTTATCCAGATGTCCGATCCCACTATCTCGATTAACACAGCTTTCACAGGCAAATGGCTTCTCATGCGTCAAAGAAATAAAAGTTCTCTATATTCAGCAAACAAAATGGCTACTATCTGGAATCTGGTCCAGCATTACCATCAGTTAATAAATTAGTGACAGCGTTATACAATCAAGGAATGACTGAAACATACCAGTATGTTTTCTTATGTTACTTTTCAGAAGACCAAGCCTACTAGCACGGTAGTCACAGCTATAACAGACATAGGGCTTCTCACCTGTAACAGAAATATCACATTTAAGAACGTTTAGTTAACAAAATAGATAACTTTTAGCGAATTTTAGTGGGGAATAGAGGAATTGCAATAGCCTCAAAACTTAAAAAAAAAAAAAAAAAAAAAAATCAAAATTTTATCCATGTAAATTTGTTTTGAAGCATTCTGAAAGGAACTCTGGATTTCAACATTTTTTCAAATATCTAATATATATATATATATATTTCTAGCAAATCAAACTTCCTTTCCTAGGGTGAGCAGTAGTGAATTCATCTCTCTCAGCTGATCAGGATGGATCATGGTAACCATGTCAAAAATAACTTAATTAGTAGCTACCTGCTTCATCTTGCTGTTGAATACCTAGTAAAATAAATCAAAGACTGAGGAAAGAGAAAGACACCTCTTAATCCGGTGACGTCTTCTCACCACAATTTAAATCAATTGCTGTTTACATGCAAAATTGATTTTAAGGAATATAAGGTATAGCGAGTAAGGGGAGGGAGAATTCGACAGTGAGATGGTTTGAGATAAATTGATAATTTTCCAACGAGTGGTGAACGATTTTCTTGGGATGAAAACTAACGGAGTTACACTTCCCCAGCAGCGAGCGGTTGCAGTTTGCTTATGTGAGTTTTTTATTGTTTAAATACACTTTTCATGTGAAAAGACTGTGACGCCATTTTTTGGTTGACCCCTTCACATAAGACATACCCGAGTAGAAAAAAATAGATAAATGAATGAAAAAGTGTGTGTGTATCATTCTAGACTATATTTTCCTTAGGATTAAGATTTAAAAAACAAAAAATTAAACATTACAACAGAATAATTTACAAATATCAGCTCATAAGGTCATGTTGAATGACGGGAACTTGAAAAAAAATCTACTATCATGAGATTGTTCAATTCACTATTCGTTTTTGCTTTGTAACATATTATGTCAGGAGCTTCCAATTGTATTATGGAAGGGTTTAAATACGAGGCACGCCCAGAAAGTAAGAGTAATACATTTTTCTATTAAAAAAAAAAAAAAAAAAAAAAATTGTATTTAAAAAGCTGTGTCCTTTCTAATGTATCTCCAGTTATTGTTTGTTACTGATGATGGCCTAACCGTCGAAATCGATTTAACATTGTAACTCTTTATTTTTCGTGGAAATAGACAACGTTTTTCACTAACTTCCGTATTGAAATGGGTTTCCCCAACTTAGTCGCGAGTGATTTAGTTCGTGTCCCTGCAATGTATGCATCACACCAACATGATCTACCGCTCCACACCAAATCAACAGTGCAGCCATGGCCACTCTATTGGGGCCATGATACTTCGGCTAAGGTCTAGTTCTAGTCATAATTTTAGATAATGAGGAATAGTTTTAAGCCATTAATACAAGAACCCCTAATTTTTGAAAAATGTCTAGTTTTATTTAGGTTTTCAAATGCGGCCAAAGTGGCAAGGTCTCAGGAGGATAATTCTTTCTTCAAAAAAAAGGAGGTTATTATTTTCATGAAAACCAAATGAGTTTCAATTTAGGTGTGATTGGAGGGCGGATATCCCTATTTGAAAACGGGCACAGCTAGTAAAGGACCTATTACCTGAAGTGGCGCTTATTGGCTCATCTTTAGCAGGGAGCCAAATGTAGTGCTGAGGAAACATGGCCACAGGGGATGAGTGAGAATCTAGCTCCTCCTTGATACTCGCTCCTGGATCTGCAAAGAAAATGTCAATTAATATCAACAAACAGGAGACTGTTACGATGACAGAGTACCTGTTTATCAACATACTAGGATAAACCAAACGACTGAAGTTTAGCCCATTGCTTTCCCTCACAAAGTGAAAAATCAGCGCTTCCCGCTAACCTGCAAACCAACGAATTTCTAAATTGTGTGATATCAGTTCTAAACAGCCTTAGGTGTATTTAGACAGAACGAAGGAATTCATTGTTGTTTTTTCTATTTTCTTCCCAAATTTGGAGTATAGGCCAAGTGAATATTCCGAAATCCGTGAAAATCGGTGGAAACCGGCAAAGCATAACGTAACAGTAGCTCTCAACGCATCCAGACCCACCCTGGTGTGCCAGGTAGGGTGGTTTTATACATATGAGTATGCATATATAGTAGGTATATAAAGCATGTCCAAGTCACAAAATGTATGATATCATCCAATTTGGGCCAAGCCAATAGTTGGATTCTCTCTCTCACTCTTTTTGACTGTGTTTAGAAATGAGAAATGAGATGCTTCTTCAATCATACAAGAAACACCTGTACCTGCACCTGTTCTTCTAATGTGGTGGGGGAATATCTCCCTAAAATGGACTCCCCTGATTTTCATTTCATTTCTAAATAAGGACCAGAATCCACGACCTCCGCATTCCCTACTATAGCAGCTTTCAACACAAGACCAGCACGAAGTATCTACTGTTTCATAGCCTTCTAATCCCATTTTGTTAAACCACTTCCATTCCATCGTGAATGTCGTTCTCTGTGACATTTGCGTATCGCATACTTCTTACAAATGCAGAGCTAATGTGGGCTGTAAAGAGCACTGTATAAATCCATAGTAACATTAAAGTGTTCACATCTCCTTTTAATATATAAATTAAATATAGTATTATTTAACATTAGGAATATATTTCCAGTCTACCACTACACTTACCAATATGGTAGTGTGATAAGCAAAAATCAGCCAAGCCTTCATAGAAGAAGCGTCTCACTTCCAAATGCAGTAAAAAATAGTGAGAGATTCCGACTATTGGCTTGGGCCAAATCGGATATCTTTTGTACACAGAACATATTTTAGAAGGATTCAAATCATACCATCATAAATTTATTTGTCTACTTAAGGGAATTGACTAAATCCAATACAGGAGTATGCATACCTACCAAGGCCACTTCTAAATAAATCAATATATTTGGTACATATATTTTGCAACCACATGGGCATTGAAAAGGCATGGACAGACCAGGCCTCATATTCCTGAGCTGTACTGAGACAGCAGGAATTAAACAGGTAGGTAGGGACGTAAACAATGAGAGTTTCATCAGGAAGCCCCTCTGCAATGACATATGATCGAGCATCTGCACCAAGCGCGTGTCAGGGAAAACTAGTTTGGTTTAGTTCTACATGGACAGAGTAGAGATGCGGATTAAAAATAAGTTAATTAGATAGAGAAAAATTAATTAAGTGCGGCCGAGGTACGGACAAGTGGGGACACCTGCCTCTGTTACCAACACTCACCCACCATGAGGTGTGGACTCGGCAAAGAAATGTGGTATTTTACCTTAAATTGATTTCAGAGCATCTATATTTCATCAAAATGACAAATAAATATTTAAATCATGTCCCACATGTGTTAATACTAGAAACCCCAATAATATAATATCGATGGACTTCTTTTTAAGGGCCATTTCCCTGCTGGACAAATCAATAATCGTTAGGTATTGCGATAAGTATTTTGACTACTAAAGGACCTGTTCCTGAAGTGTGGCTTGTTGGCTCATCCTTAGCAGGGTACCAAACGTGGGGCTGAGGTGACGTGGCTACAGGAGATGAGTCAGAAACGACTAGCTCCTCCTTGATGGTCGCTCCTGGATCTGTAAAGATATTTCCTTTAATAGCAATAAACAGAAGACAGTTCTTACAATTGCTTCCTCACTACCGAAGGTAGGGAAGCTTGGTGTTGGTGCAAAACGGCGAAACGATTTTTGAATTGCTTCACACACTGACAATGAGTTGGGCTTCCTCGCCCGGTTGGTAGAAGATGGCTTCATTGATTTGGAACATGGCACTCTTGCCAAGTAGGTAAAAAGAGACGTTAAATCCATTGGAAGGTTCAACCCAACCTCGATTTACACAGTCAGGAAATGTTTTCCTGGGATAGGGGCAAAACTGGAAGCAGTTCTGACCCTCAAATTTTGGTGGGAAAAGGTTTGTCATCATCAGTTATCACTAAAGAGTTATTAACAAAACATGTGATTAGTGGTCTAAAATCCGTTTTTGAGCCCCCCACTTCGAGTTTGATAGACTTCAGCTAAGATTTTCTTCTTGTTTACCAACGTATTTGTTAGTTTTCAACCTTTTATTTCATATATTCAATCATTGGATTCCGTTGTTTTCCCATACATAATTACAACAAACCAATGTCACCAGGGACGTTTGACCCAGCTGAGTTAGGGAGGTATGACTGCAGAGTTGGAAAAAACCGCAGTTTGCGTCAGCAGAACCAACTTTTCGAATCGGTCAGCTGGAGCTCTGGGTGGAGCCCATCATTACATTCGTACCTTGATGTCGTAGAGAGGCTCCCTATCAAATTTTGTTGTAATCAGACTGACGACATCTTCCCTTGCCAATGCCTCCATGTATAGTTTCAGTTACATTCAACAAAGCTAACAGACAGCTGTGTCCACTTTGGATGCCTGAGTGAAGAGGGAAAAGTAATTTTTGAGATTTTAATTTGCTCCAAAATCTGTTTGATAATTAAATATTCAAGAATTTTTGAAAGAGCTGGGAGTTTTCGAATGCTAATGGGACTTAGGTTAACTGTTTTTCGCCAATGGAATAACAGTAGCAAGCTTCCATGTTGATAGAAATTTTGAAGACGTCAGACATGCATTAAAGAAATAAGTAAGGTGAGAAAGAATTATAGGTAATAATCGTACGATAAAGGAAGTTGGGATACCATCCGATCCTATTGCCTCAGGCTTGATAGAGTTAGCTGGAATACAAAGATCATCCTCATCAACATTTTTGAAGGCGAAAGTATTCAAGTCAGAATCATCGGGTAGAACCAGATCGCTAAAAGTAGGAGTGGTGGATAGGGAAAGCCCAGCAAAGTGTTGGTTCAACTCATCTGGACTATAAAGTATATAATTTTCCTAGCTACCCTTCCCGATCCCAACATTTTAAATATTACGCCAAAGTGTCTTGGAATCCAAAGAACGGTCAAGTTTTTGGGTGATGCAGCTTCCTTTTGCTACGTCTGATAAGAAACTTCCTTCGATTTCTTATCCTTCGAGCCTGTTCTTGATCAAGGAGATTACCTGTATGATCAGCTTTCTTAGAGTAAATTTATATTATCTTGAATAGACTGGTTGAACCAAGTGAACAAGGGGCGCTTGAAACAAAACGTTTTGAGCAGTGCAACCTTATTCATTAATATTTGAATGTTGGTTGTGAAATGAAAAGCAATATCCTCAACATCATTAAAAAGCTTCATGTCCCAGTCCAATGATGCAGCATAATCCAACAGTTCCTCTTTTTCAGCATTGTTGAAATTACTTATAGTGACAGTGGTTTTGGGGACTTTGTAAGGCAACTTCGTAACAGGATTGAGCATTTCGTGCTGAGAAATTCCGGGAACATCAAATAGCCCAAAGGCTTTAAGCATGTTAGGGTATTTAAGGAATTCATAGATCAATAATTAGACTATTAGAACCACCCTAAGAATGAGAGAGAGCACAATCCAAAATTACCCGATGAGAATCGAGAATGCACAATCCAAAAATTGATAACATATCGTTAAAATGTAAGAGAGCATTCTAATTATGAACAGGGTTAAAATCACCAAGAAGAATGATTTGACCATACTGATAGGTAGGTACTAGGTAGGGCTGGTTGTAATTGGTTCAAGCTCAATAATGTGGATTTGATTAAGGAGGGCGGTAAATTACACCAACACGTATTTTGCTAGAATAACTATTAAGTATTTGCAACAAATAAGTATTCAACTGAGGAGATTGGCTTACCATTAGACTCCAGAACAATCTCATATTTATAATTTGATCGAAGGTGAACAGGTAAAGAGCAACACCTCCACAGCATTTGATATGAATGTTTGAAAGAGTGGATGGGCTCGTGAATAGAATGCCTCAGAGCCAAGTCAAAGAATGAAGGAGAGGTAGTAGTGGAGGAGTAACTATTTGTATCAAGTATTTATTATAGTATTATTAGGTATTTGACTGCAGTAACGAATCGTCCAGAGCACCACTGGGCCAAGACACAAGCTACCTAGGTCACAACAATCTCTATCTATCTAGCCTAGCCATACTTAACCTGAGTTTTTACACAAGGCATGTATAATATTATGAATATTGTTCTTGTTGTTTGTATTATATTGTTCTTTTATTATGTAATAATGTTCTTAAATTACTGTTCTTATATTGTTTACCTTGAACCGTGTCCATTGCTTTAACAATATCATGAAAGGATGATGATTCCATTGACATCCCTGTGGCCCGCAAAGATCGGTTAAACTGCAGAAACGACAACAAAATAATTACTCAAGTTAGGAGCGTAATAAATTGAAATAGTGGCCTGGAATACTTGATACCACTTTTTATTTACAAAAGCAACAAAATCTCTAATCAATGTTTATCGACCAGGGATGGACTCACTCACTCACTCACTGGAAGAGGGGCCTCTTTTTGAGGGAGAGTATAAGCCATTCATGGTGCCTGACACTCTTTTCCAATGGTAACCCCGAGCAGTGAGTGAGTCAGGGATGGACGCTATTTTATTGAACGTCTTATCACAACCAAGGGGGGAGAGGATCGGGAGAGCGCCGATCTTCAGCTGTTTTCTAAAGAACCCGCTATAGCGCTAGTATATTCGTGGAACACCTTGAGGCTGTTTCTTGTCAACGAAAAAGTAAGGATGAGGTACAATAGATTCACACTAGTGGTGTTGGTGTGCTATGGGGCTCCGAACATGAAAAGCTTGCGATAGAGCGCAGCACGTGAAAGGACCCTACCGATTCGCTGGTTGCCTATATGGGCAGTCGTGATGGGCGCAAGTTGTTTTCATTGTTCTTTAATAATAATTTGTTTAATAATATACATATGTAATTCTCATTTTTGACCAGAAGTAATGAATTTGATGGTGAGGGGTACGTGAACTTGATGGTGATGGTAAGGGAGCGAAAAGGGATGATGCAAGGTATCAACAAGGGGAAAGTCATGTCAACCACCATGTTCCTTAGGTCCTTTGCACCCTACCACTCCTAGCGGTTAACCTTGCTATTTTCAGAGCCTGATTCATGCTATCAAGGTCTTTTGTGGCCCTTTGGGTCCAGTTGGAGTACCTCAAAGGGAAATGGGGATGCAACATTTGGTGTAGGTAATGTTTGTTGGGGTGCTGAACACGAACCCGAAGATTCCCAATCAAATTTCACCGCCAAAAACTCAAAACCATGAAATTTCAGCACTTTTTTTGGTTTTACGAGAACAACTTTGAAAAGGTGCGTTCTAGCTGAAATTGTTTATATAGTAAATTAAAGACCATAAATTTCTGCGTCAAATGAGCACCAGAAAGTGAAAATTAGTCCAACGATAAGGGCGCAAAGGGTCGACAAAAAAATGTATATTTTTCCAACTTTTCAAAAAATCAAGATAGGCAAGTAGGTACTATCTACTCATACCTGGGGAAATGAAAGTTCTTTAGTTTTCTTCGGACAAAAATCGTTCACCATTCGTTGAAAAGCTCTCGATTCATCACGCATTTCCTCTATACTTGTTCTTCTATTTACGTCGTAGTTTTATATTTATTTATGTTATAAATTCATACCATGCCACTCGTTTTACTGTCACTTGGTTGAGAAGTTAATCTTGGTTATATTAATTGTAGATGCACACCATAACAGAAAATTACCTGCCTAGGTACTTCCTTGTAATTTCTATTAGTAAAATATTTATTAGTTTTAAATTGATTTACAAGGTATTAATCCAATAATGCGATATTATAAATGGTTATATTATTGTGCCTCTTGTAGGCTTGTTTTGTCGTCACTTGGTTGAGGTGGTAATCTTTATTACAGTTGTGCCGCTTAGTGACAGGCTAATTAGTTTGGCAACATCATAACTATAAGAAACCAAAATAAAATATTCCAAAATTAGTGGGAAGAAAGCATGTTCCATGTTTTAGCATTTTAGCCAAAGGCCCAAAGCAACCTGGACAGCCAGTAACACCCTAGCTTGAGAAATCAAGTGAAGATGAATTTATTTTTCTAGTAACTTTTCAAGTTCAGATTGAAGTTTTATTGAAGTAATTTCGGTTTTGCCAGTTGATTAAAAAAATAAACTAAATTCTGTCATATTTTACTAAATTCATTTGATGAACATCAAAATTTTGTAGAAATTACTGTGAAGGTACGGTAAGTTTAAGGATTGATGTACCTACGATAATTTGGAAGGGACTCCTATGGTAATGGATGACCTTGAGATGGAAACCCTGCAAGGACCTGCGAATGTCCTGGCAATTTTGTTATTCAATAATGACTCTTCAGAACCTGAATCATAAAAATATTCAAAAACATTACCTCCAAACTTTAGTTGGCTTTTTGGGTTGTTTTGGCAAATGTTTATACGTTTCTCTGTAATATTTGTTGCTAATTTTTTCTCCTTCCTTCTTGCTATTCTTCTCAGATCGTAGCACAGATCTCTTTCGGACTTATTCCTGCTTTACTTATTGGTATTTGAAGCTGTGATGTAAAAAGTTTAGTAATTTGGATTTTAGTCTGGTCATCATATCTAGGTCGTTTATAATCAAATCGGGTTGAGCCACTATATGGTATTCTAGTTATTCCATTGATTTTGACTGAATTTACTTCGTTACTAAAAAAATATATAACTATAGGTATCGGCCAATCTAAGACAAAGGAAATTCAATTTCTCACGAGTTTTAAATACTAATTAAATAAATATTTATTCAAAAATGAACACTTTTTCGTCACAAATTTTAGTCTTTTCCACAATTAGTTCATTAGGGCCACTAATAGTGGTAACCACTTGCAATTCAACTCAAGATAAGCAGCAAACACTGTTTCAAAAAGAACTAGAATACTCCCTGTAATAGGAACTAATAAAGTTTCTATTAGAGGAACCATACATAACTATAATATATTTTTTTCATTATAATTATTTTTTCAAAATTATAATTATTACCTATATAAAATTTACAATTATGTACAAATATACAATTATGAACGTTATAACCATTTCACAATACTAATTTTTCACCATCTGTACCTAACACCTCAGAATAATAAATAAATAAATAAATAAATAAATATATATAAGGTATAGGACGGAAAACTGGAAAAAACTAGGTCCCTATAGAATATGAAAACAAGTGGAGGTGTTTCTGAGTATATCAGAATATATATGTTTATCATCTGAATGAGTCTGAGTTTTTGAGACTTAGGTGGGAATAACCAGGGGACTGTGGAATGTCATCTCTTCGTTTTCGTCAACTGGCTCCACTTTGATCTCCACATCCGGATTGTGATCTAAACAAAGGTAAGTAATACCCATAAGCTGGATTCAATACGAGTAAATATCCTGTAGTTGAAGAATGCCAATAAATAAACGTCCAGTCATGCAGCATGACCCCATGAGCGAATTTTTGAAGAAATCTTCGACATTTCAGTCACTATTGACGGCCGAGCGGAGCGAGGCCTTGGGTCTGCGTGCTAGTACGTACATAAATAGAACTTCTTCATGATTTCATGGCTGATATTTTCTAAGCCACAGTCAGTATTAAAGCTACATCAAGTCCTAAAACAGTTGAGCATAAAACATTAAAGAGAGCGACCGAGAGAATCGGAGGACGGAATATTTCACAGAGTAAACTCATCAGTTGTGATTACATTTTTTTTTTTTTTATTTTTTAACAAGCACCTCCTACCTACGTTTCAAACAGCATGGTTCTAGGATTGCTTATACAGGGATACTTCCATAAGAGTAGTTCAATCTGAATTTGGACAATGTTTCATGCAAATATTACCAATTTTTACAACTAGCGAATGGCATTAGGTATTTCGATTTTTGACTGATTTTTCAACTTTGAAATTTTTGAAAACTTCATACATATTCTTATAGGAAATTTTACGCTGATTCCACATGTTAGTATGCTGAAAAAATAATTTCGCACAACGAATCGCAAAAAACAGGCTATTTTGAAATTTTCGACTACATTTTTGAAAATTTCAACCCGAAGATGTAATCCGATCATGCTGGCCAACGAACTTGAACTTTCGTTCTAAAGTCCTTAACATTTTAAAATTTGTTTGAAGTTTTTAGCACAATTCTACGGACAGTTATCGTCTGAAATGATACATACATACATAAAAAAATTGCGTTAAACTTCAGAATATGATTCAGAATAGCCTGAAACGGATTTCTGCATACATTTTTTTCAAAAATTCACATTCTACAAATTTTGAGGCGAGAGCAATAGCTTAATTTTCTTCAAAAATTCGCTAAAATACCCCCCCTCCTTGCCTTATAATACTGGATTAACTGCATTCCATTGTTAAGACATCCCTCTGAAGCTAGGCCATATAGAAAAACGGCCATGTCTGTCAGAGGGACACCCAATTATAATCAATACTGGCTGTTCCTTCAGGAAGGCTGTTACCTTTGGACTGTTCAAGAGCTGCAAGTGGATCAGTCTGAATCTCTGATACAGCATTGGGAATAATCAGAGCCCTGTAGAATGTCATCTCCTTGTCTGTGCCAACTGTCTCCATCTGGATCTCCCCATCTGGATTGAGATCTAAAAAAAACATACAAAATACTTTGGCTGGGTTTGATGAATATTTCATAGTAAAGAGTGCCAACAAAATTATCAAGTAAACATTGGATCTACTGCCCTCTGAGGGAAGGGAGAAATTGAGGGGGTGATGCTAAAAAACCTCGTTTTCAAACGAAATATTGTCTAAGCTGCCGTATTTTATTCCTTTCTGCTTAAGTAGGTACCCAACTAATTTTCAGGACACATATAGGTTAAGCCTACTATTACAAACCAGACATGAGGATCTCCCTCTAGTGCATGCATTATTAACCAATATGTTCTACGTTGTTTACTTCATCCAAAGGGTTAAAACAAGGTAGCAACCAGCCTTAATATAAGAAAAGAAAAAATTCTGTTTCTCTCTAAGAATACGAATCCCTACAACATATGAACTCATATCCATACATTTCATACAAATGTAACAAATGTATGTCTGTGTGTGATGTAAGTACGTATGTAAGGATATATGGAATTAACCTTTCATGCCAAAAAAGTTCTTGATTTTCCGAAATGTAAGACTCATTACAAGGAAGAATTGACTGTTCCCATTCTGGTGAATGAAATGGTTCCATCAGGACAGTCTGGGATCATCTAGTCTTATGAAAATTTTCCTTGGTGATGAATAGGACAAGGTGAGGCACCCTAAACATGGTTACTCGAGTTTAGTGTATATAATTATTGCACAATTTAGTTTGGATTCCTCTCGAATTCCAAGCAGAATTATAGAAAATCATTCCAGCAGAATGAAATCAGTAGAGCAAAGTCTCGTTCGTCTGTTCAACATGTTAAGGATATTTTGGAAGTGATGTTTGCAATTTCGGCATGATGCTAATTTCCAACCAACCCCCAGTTCAGATCCAATGAATTATAACACGTTCCGAGTGGTGCAAGTTTCAGTGGTGAATCCCCAGGGTGGAGCCTGTTTTTGAAAGACTGAAGAGGCATGAAAAACCTATGAACTAATGTGTTGATATGGATGGAAAATGGAACGAAACATGTTCTGTTCAAGGTCACATTATCTAGAATAATATGTTGCACTCCGTTAGTGATAGCATGAGTAAGAATCTAGTGGCCCAGCGGCCGCCAGTAGCGGGATCCACTCAGCACATGCTGAATGGCGAGTTTTGATTTGTGGATCCTTTCCTCTTGTATCATGTTAATTTAGATATGACATTTGCAGAAGAGTACATATTATGACTAGAAAAGAACCTGTTACCTGGATTGAGGTTTGTTTGCTCATCCTTAGCAGGGAGCCAAAGAACGGGCTGAAGTGATGTGGCTGCAGGAGATGAGTCAGAAGCATCTAGCTTCTCCTTGATGATCACTCCTGGAACTGCAAAGATATTTTCAATTAATAACAACAGACAGGAGACACTGGAGGTGACTTAGTACCTGTTTATCAAGATACTAGGATAACCCGAATGACTCAAGGTTTTCACCTTACCATCACAAAGTGAAATATCTTTGCTTGCTAACCAACCATCTTCTGAATTTGAGTGATTTCAGTGTCTGTAGCTGTATCATTCTTGTACATTGTGGCCAATGTACGCTGCAGAATGACTTCGTATACAAAATCTTAGATACCTACTTATTCCTAAAATGAAGCTGAATGCTTTGTTCAAATCTCATCAGGTCCTTCAATATAGAAATCCACCTCCAAACTGCACTTATGGATCTGCTAGGCAACTGTCATCTAGGTCTCAAACCCACTATGTAACAAACATCTAGTTCTCAAAACCAAAATAACCAATAACCTCCACAGTTCCGGACCACTATGCAGCCAAATATACATAATAACAACCAAACCCATAAATTAGAAACTCCCAAAGGTGAAGCTATTAAAACAAACCAAATCATAGACATAATATAAGCACTCACTAGAAGAAATTTAATGAAATTAAACTGCGAGTGCAGTTGTTTTACCCGCGGCGCGATGAACTCGGAAAGCGGTGGACGAACAGTGACGATCCAGGAAATTATTTCCAAAACAAACGCAGAGATTGCGAAACATCAGCAAAACACAGCCCGAATTCCTGATCCTACCATCCGTAGCGGAATAAGTGAGCTTTATAACATTATCACTACGCTTTGTAGTTACTTGGCCGAAGTAAATGAAGTTGTAAATGAACATAGGGATAAAATAAAAGATCTTGAGTTGGAAAATAACGCTTTAAAAGAGGCGGCGACGACCACTAGAGCAGAGCATTTCCAACCTGTATCGAAACATTTAAACCCGCGGGAAGACGAGGATACTGATACTGCGGACGAAAATGATCTGGCTAACGAGACGAAGTGGATCAGAATCAAAAATAAAAGAAGGAGAACGTATAAATCCCCTCCTGAGAATCAAAGCAATTTGAGGGTAAAATCCCCTTCTCGTATAAGTGGGAAAGATAAGAAGGTATTCCCCCACCTCCTATTACAGTTTCGGGGATTAAAGAGTATCCAATGCTCTCAGCCATACTGAAGGAAGCCACAGACAAGCCTTGTAAGGTGACAGCGCTTAATAACGACCAGTGGAAGGTAAATGTGCCTGATGGGGATATTTATCGTCAAGTCTCAGCTAAACTGAGAGAGAAGAAAATCGAATGGTTTAGCTATGAGGACAAAAATACCAGAGCCATCAAAGTGGTGGCTAGAGGATTACATCCTACATGCCAGAAAGATGAAATTATAACCGACCTACAGAATCAAGGGCTCAAGGTACTGGATGCAGTTAATTTTAAAAAACGCGTGGCGATCGAAGAACATGGCACTAAAACCATAACCATGAATGACCTCCCCCTCTTCATGTTATCCTTTGATAACGGAGAAGATGTAAATAAAATTTATAGCATTAAGACAATTTTAAATTTAGTGGTTCATATTGAGCCGTTGAGAAAAACGAGAAGACAGATTCCTCAATGCAAAAAATGTCAAGGATTTAATCACACAAAGACATTTTGTGAAAAAAACCCGCGGTGCGTGAAATGCGCTGGAAGGCATGATGTGAAAAATTGTGCTCTTACAGCTGATCAACCACCAAAATGTGTTAACTGCGGGAAACAGCACCCCGCTAATTATCGAGGTTGCATAATTGCAAAAGAATTACAAAAACTCCGCGAAAACTCCAGGAAACCACTGAATGTTTCAAATAATCAAGCCAAGCCAAATCAAGCTAGAAGGGCTTCAGTGTCTTACGCCAGCTGTGTCAAACAGAATCAAAAGGAAAATCCGGGCGAAAAGGCCCCGAAAATGGATGAAATTCTCTTAAAAATAATGGACTTTATGGAAAAGCAGACTTCCAACAACAAGGTGCTGCTTTCACGCATAGAAAGGATGGAAAAAAACCTGTCTAAATGCGGAATTACAAAATGATGGAACGTTTCAACATTCGAATAGCAACTTGGAATGCCAATGGGGTCATGAATCATGTCTCCGAACTTGAGGCCTTCCTTCATACCAATAAAATAGACATATGTCTGATATCTGAAACCCACTTCACTAAGCAATCTTATTTATATATCAAGGGATACATTCCTTACCATGCCTTACACCCCGCTAATAAAGCAAGAGGCGGAGCAGCAGTACTGATCAAAGACAATATCAAACACCATGAGAACCTGAAGCTGGAACAGGAAACCATGCAAGTTGCAACTGTTAACATTACATTAAAAGGGAAGGCCTGTAACATCTCCTCAATTTACTGTCCACCTAAGCATAATCTGAAAGAAATTGATTATAAAAATCTTTTCACTCTGCTCGGAAACTGTTTTATCATTGGCGGTGACTTCAATGCAAAACATACTGCTTGGGGCTCTAGACTTATATCACCAAAAGGACGTGAGCTGTTTACAGCGGGCCAAGCGTGCAGCTGTGAATTCATGTCTTCTGCGAAGCCAACATACTGGCCCTCAGATATTAATGAATTACCTGATCTTATTGATTTATTCATTCTCCGAGGAATTTCATGTCACTATGCACATGTATCTGGAAGCGATGACCTGTCTGGTGATCACTCAGCGATCATTCTAACTTTGAGTGAAAATGTCATTATAAAGGAACAAGATCCTCGTCTTGTTAGTCCGCAAACTAACTGGGAGAACTTCCGGAACCATATCTCATCAAGGGTGGAGCTGAACGTACCTCTTAGGACAATAGAACAACTTGAAAACGAAGTAGCCGAATTCACTGAACTTATTCAGGAAGCAGCGTGGCGTTCAACCCCTGCAACAATCGAATCAATACAATGCAATGCAATAAACTACCCAGTAGCTGTAAGGGAATTACTCAGGAAGAAACGTAAAGCAAGAAAGAGATGGCAAGCTACTCGATTCCCTGGAGATAAAACAGAACTTAATAGACTCGCAAAAAAATTAGGCACGCTTATCGCTGAAATAGAGCAAGAATCACTGTCTAGAAAAATTCAATCTCTGACGGCTGACAAAACTACGGATTACTCTCTTTATAAAGCAGCCAAGGGCATGAAAAGGACAGGAATACCCCTACCACCTATTAGAGATGGGAATAATTGGGCGAGAAACGCAAAGGAGAAAGTAACTATATTTGCGAATCATCTCTCCCAGACCTTCTCCCCCACGCAGCAAGTAACGAGCAAAGAAGTACTGAACTCACAACATAGAATGGACAGTATCCCTATTAAACCTATCAAATTCCAGGAACTCGATAAATGTGTTAAACATGAGCTGAAAACTAGAAAAGCGCCAGGATATGACCTAATCACTGGTCAAGTGATCAAAGAACTGCCTGAGGTAGGTCTGCGCAAGCTATTACACCTCATAAATGCAGCACTACGGTTGAAACATGTTCCGCAATCCTGGAAAATTGCTGAAGTGATTATGATCTTGAAACCAGGCAAAGAACCTACTGATGTAAAGTCCTATAGGCCAATCTCACTACTCCCAATTCTCTCCAAACTGTTTGAGAAGCTATTAAAGAAAAGACTCATTAAAATAATGGAAGAAAGGAATCTAATTCCACAACATCAGTTTGGATTTAGAATGAATCATTCAACGATTGACCAAGTCCATAGGATAACAGATGTAATCGAAAATGCACTGGAGAACAAAAAAGTCTGTAGTGCTGTATTTCTTGATGTGTCACAAGCTTTTGATAAAGTGTGGCATGATGGATTAATTAATAAACTGCAAGGGATGTTACCACAACAATACTGCCAGATACTGGAATCATACCTTAGCAACAGATACTTCAGAATTAAAAATGAAGGTGAATACTCTAATCTCAACAAAATTAAAGCAGGGAAGTGTGTTAGGACCCCTACTTTACTTACTATATACACAAGATGTACCTCACACATTAGGTACTACTATAGCCACATTCGCGGACGACACAGCAATTTTGGCAGTTGCAGACACAGTTGAAACATCAACAGAAAAATTACAAGAAGCTACGAATGCTATTGGAGAATGGACTCGAAAATGGCGCCTCAAACTAAACGAAACCAAGTCCACTCATGTGAACTTCACCAACAAAAAAATTACAAACCTCCCGCTAATACTGAACCAAGGTACAGTCCCATACTCTAACTCAGCTAAGTATCTGGGAATGACTTTGGATGCGAAGCTGAAGTGGAAAGAACACGTCAAGAAGAAAAAGAAAGAGCTATCAATCAAATGTAGAAAGCTATATTGGCTGATGGGCCGACATTCACAACTTGGTCTACACAATAAATTGCTGTTATACAAAACAGTACTTATGCCCATTTGGACCTATGGTATACAACTATGGGGATGCACTGCAAAAAGTAACATGAACATTATTCAAACATTCCAAAATAAAGTACTGAGGAGTATTGTGAATGCTCCGTGGTACGTTCGTAATGATGACCTCCACAAAGATCTCAAAATGGAGAGAATCAGCGATGTTACAAAAAGATATGCCAGAAACTATGAAAAGAGGCTACTCGCACATACCAATCCTGAAGCTATCCAGCTTCTCGACAACTCCCAAGTAAACCGACGCCTGAAGAGGACCAAGCCATTGGACCTTGGATGCTGATGTGCAGCTGTAATGTGGTGTACATCAATGGACTAACACTTATATAAACAATGCGGAATTTATGTGAAGTAAATATCTAGATAGTTACCTGTATAATACTTCAGATGTAACCAGTTGATATAGTATCAAAATAAACGCTCTAAAAAATGAAAAAAAAAAAAAAAAAAATTTTACATACATAGACATAATATTTGTTTACCTATTTGACTTTAAATTGAAACTTTAAATGCCGTTATTTCATAAATTCTAATAAGGTGGGTTGGATTGATTAGCCATTAAAAGTCAAGAAAACGTCAAATAGGGAAATTTTGAATAGGATAAGACAGTAATTGTAAGTTGCCATTTTAGAATTGATTTTTCATTTGTACGATTTCAGAGTATCTATTTATTAGGTCTGATACCGAATCGATTAGAAAACTGATTTTTTTGTAACGATACACATCTCTAATCAGACGTGACTACAACAGTACCAGGGTTTTTCTGCAGCACCTCAAGGTTGGGTCTTCTGTTGGTCATTATATGGACATCCTCTCTTTCAGTTTTAGACCTAGGTGCATTACTTTAACATTTTGGAGATAATGCCAAGCGAGTATTTCCAGACCTAAATATGTGATACATTGGTTGCACAAAGTTAAACCCTATATTTACTGATCCGGATGTTGCCTGTTGATATAGTATGTGTTATCTTCTACTATTTTTGAGGTGCCTAATAATAATTTATAAAATGTCTTGAAATATATCAGTATCATATACCTAATTCAATTTTTTTAAATCTCAAGGCTGTGAATATTGATGAATCAATGAAACCAATGATTAATATTTTGAGCCCGTGATCATTACATTTAGCTGAAGCAGATAAATTATGAACATTGGAATCATAATTTACCTTGCGTTTTGGTTGATCTATGTTTAACTAATACTTATATTATTTTAGAAGAATATACATTTTTCACACTTCTCAAACGCACACAGATGGAATAAGGCAACTTTTCTTCCTGTTCAGATTTCTTTAGGAATTTTCATCTTCAGTGCAGATGTAGGAGACCTATTCTTAAAATAGGTTTCAGAGCTTAATGCTTCTGTCCAGTATCTTCCACTGAACCCAGCTTCTTGTAGCATGCATTTTATCTTTTCTACAAGAGTTTCTAACTCTCTCTGCAACTCCTAGCTGTTTTGGTGTGTGAGATACTGTCGTTTATTCCGTGTTGCCAGGTATAGTCTGTGAATGCGTTGATGACATACACGGAGCCACTGTCACATTTGTCATTTTCCACTGGTAGTTTGAACTCTTGAAACACATTTTGACCTCACTCGCTCACTGTGATTTTTAATAACGTATACAAAAGTGTACCTAGAAAAATCATCAGTTATATTAGTACATATCTCTTTTCTCCCCAAAGTTCCACTGGCATTGGTCCACAAAAGTCCGAATGAACCAATTCCAAAATATTATTTGATGTTGATTGGCTTTTTGGAAAACCTGTCTATCCATTTTTCCTCCTACTTTTTCCTCAACTTCCATTGGGACCCACCAAGTAGATTTTTGAGACTTGCGACTTATGAGTTATATTATATACTAACAACCTTCACTGGTTTTCAAATGATTTATATTGATTATATAATCAGGATTTCTTCAATTTTTCGACTGTATTTGATCTGAATGTTCCTATGTTTGTCCATAATGAAGAATTAATAGGTACCTACCTACTTATGGAAACTACCAGTTGAAGAAAAAGAGTTGAAAAGATACACAAAAACTGAAGAAAAATACTGATTGGAGCATCAAGATAATTACATACACATCATGGTTTTATAATAAAAAAATTGTAGTCATGCAGCATGATAGTGTGAGCGAATTTTCAGAAATTAACACTCATGACATTGTTTCAAAATTCGATCATATTGTATGCAAAGAAATGGTTAACCACCAAGCGTTTGCGAGAAAAACTAGTTCTAAAAAATATTCTAAATCAAAAAAATATCTTGGATTATGAGCTTTATTACATTAATCTTTTCCAGCGAGATCATGTGCACAAGTGTTTTAATGTTCTAGTTCTTTGTTGAGAAGCTTCTTTCAACTAAAATTCTGCACAAAAATATAAGTTTAACAATATTTAGCAATTTGAGCCATTTTAAGAGATATTTGGAGCACATTATTTGAAATTCAAGCGATTCAATGTGCTTAGAAGAAATGCTGGCCAACAAACTCATCCTTTCATTTAGAAAGCTTTTATTTATTCGTTCATTAATTTTTTCATCTTTTATTATTTTTGGCACATGAACAGAATTTTTATCTCAATCCTAAGGAAAATTATCGTCTAGAATGGCACATATAAATACATATGACAATGCAAGAACTTCAGGAATCATTTCAGAATGTCTCAGAACAAATATCAATGAAGATTTAAATTTGTATTACCAATCGCAGTAGCCTTATTTTCAACAATGTGTATCAATAGTTGTACTGTATAATTTTTGTATGGGTTTATTGGCCCATTATATTGTCTGGCTTTTTTCCCAACACCATCTTGCAACCCTACATGGTAGTCACAGACATCATAGAAATAAGCTTTTCACCTGTCAAAGAAAAGTCCTAATTCGCTACATTTAGCGTACACAATGAGTAATTTCTGGAATCTGGTGTACCATTGACATCAGTTATAAAATAATATCAGTGTTATTCTATTGAGGAATAACCAAAACAAACCTGTATGTTTTAGAAGGTGTAATTTCAGATGAGCAAGCCTACTAGCTCGATAGTCACAGGTATCACAGGAATAAGGTTTCTCACCTGTCAAAGAAATGACAAATTTCGCTATATTCACCAATCACAATGGGTAATTTCTGGAATCAGTTATTGACATCAGTTATTAAAATATTGTTAGTGTAATTCTACAGAAGAAGAACCAAACCTGAATGTGTTTTCAAGTGTCTTTTCAGTTGACCAATCTCACAAGCTCGATATTCACATCTATCACAGGCATGGGGTTTCAAACCTGTAAAAAAGACAAACGTCATAAAATTCACCAAACGAAAAGAGTATATAATTTCTGGAATCTGGAGTACCATTGACATCAGTTAATGAAGTAATGTTGATGTCTAACGAGCAATAACAAAAACCAACCTGTGTGTATTAGTAAGTGTTTGTTCAGATTACCAAGCGTACTGGCTCGGTAGTCACAGCTATCACAGGCATAGGGCTTCTCACCTGCCAAATAAATGACAAATTTTGCTGTATTGAGGAAACATAATGGGGAATTTCTATATCATTTCTATATTAGCTAACAAAGATTAACCTGTATGTGTTTTTATGTGTTGTCTCATAGCACTGAGCTGCCGAGCTCGGTATCCACAGCTATCACAGGCATATGGCTTCTCACCTGTCAAAGAAACAACCAATATTGCTAGATTCAAACACAATGGGTAATTTCTGGAACCTGGTCAACCATTAACAACAGTTTATAAAAATATGTTAGTTTTATTCTATCAAGGAATAAAAAACAAACCTGTATGGATTCTCCGGTGTACTTTCAGATGAGCAGGTGTGCCAGCTCGATAGTCACAGTGATCACATGCAAAAGGCTTCTCACCTATGAAAGAAACTTCAGATTTTGCTATATTCAGCAACACATTGGGTAATTTATAAAGCCTTATCTACCACTGACATCTGGCAATGAAGTGATGCTCGAGTTATTCTATCCAGGAATAACAAAAACAAACCTGTGTGTCTTCTCATGTGTCTTTTCACGTCACTTAGGTTAATAGCTCGGTAGTCACAATTATCACAGGTATAGGGTTTTTCACCTGTGAATGAAACGACAATGTTCGCTAAATTCAACAAACACAATGAATGGGTAATTTTCTGGAATCTGGTCTATAATAAACATCAGTTAATAAAGTAATGTTAGTGTAATTCAATCAAGAAATAACCAAAACAAACCTGTATGTGATAATAAGTGTCTTTTCAGATAACGATATGAACTAGTTCGATGATCACAGCTATCACAGGCATAGGGCTTCACACCTGTAAAAGAAACGACCAATTTTCATCATATTCAGTAAATACAAAGGGTACCTAATTTCTGGAATCTGGAGTACCATTCCATAACATCTATTAATGAAGTATGTATTAGTACGTGTTTGTTCAGATTATCAACTGTACTAGCTTAGTAGTTACAGCTACCACAGGCATAGGGCTTCTCACATGCCAAAGAAACGACAAAGTTGCTATTTTCAGCTGGGGAATTTCTGGAATCTGGTGTACCATTGGCATCAGGTAATATTGTAACTGTATGATGATTGTGAGAACACGAGTTAATAAGATATACTTGAACAAATGAGTAAACTAGAAAACTATATTTTTAAACTACATGACAGAATAACAACTATTCCATTCTCATTGTATCCTAACAGATGTATTCATCCATTTTAATGATCACTACACTCATAAAATACTTGCAAAAGCCAATCACCCACTGTGGCGCAGCAACGAGATAACTCGAGAGGCTCAAGCAGGCCCACAGCTCAAAGAGTATACACATATAGTATATCTCACAACATTTCCGCAACTTCCGCCTTCCTTTGCAAACTGAGGGCATAGGTAGGTAGATTTTCAGGGGGTTCATAGAGTGCAGTAAAAAAATATTCGGAGTTTAAAAAGTTGGGATACTTTATTTGTGGTCTTTGAAATTGAGAGTGAACAATGAGACAAGCATGCTCGTGTTTGTGCATGTCTATCTGATTTATCGAGTGTTTTCTTTCAAAATATTATGTAGAATAACCAAGTTTATATGGAGGAAGAGTTGCGAAAAATAGTTGCCAATGATTTGAGTGACAAAGAGGAAGACAGGAACTTTGATATATTATCCTATAATAATTCCGTTGTAAACGAGTTTTTTGTTTTTCATTATCCAAAATTCAACTTAAAAATCTCAAACATTGTTATTTCAATATAGCAATTGATTCTGCACACATGCAAGAGTATCCCCTCAAAATCCGAGCATATTTGAACCATTGTTGACAAAGCTAGAGCATTTTTAGGCAAATCTCGAGAGAAGGCAAAAAAAACTCGGTCCACAAGGACAGTCAGGGGTCATAAGAGTTCAGGCAGCCTCACAAGCGCTCAGTAGTGAAGTAATCTTGGTGTTGTTCCATCTAGGAATATACAAAAACAAGCCTTCTACAGTTGAGGTATTACTAATTACCAAAGAAGTCAAAAGAGAAAAAAGAATATTTTAACGCAGAATGTGTTTTAGCCTTCGCATCTCCAACAGAAGACAAAATGTTTATGTTTGAGGAAAACGTGTTGCGAAAATTTCTGATGATTTTCTCTTACAACCGAGTCATTGCAAGGGAAATGGAGTCGTTTTTCATCTCACAAAATTTGTTGACCATTCGTTCGAAAGCTCTTGATTTATCCAACCATATTAAGTAACTACTGCGAAGTGAGTGTCCAACAAGCTGAGATATGAGCATGGTTATTTGAATAATTGTTTACACACAGGTGATTATTCTCAATAATTGATATTGTGAACATGTTTGCAACCGCATGTTAATTTTTCATGATTCCACTGGGCTGGTGGTGAGTTGCTGCTCTGGTGATAAATGAATAAAACAACTTGGTATAGTAATAATAAGATACACCGCAAAATCTGAGTCATTCTTATATGCAGGTTTCACGGGTTTATGTGAAACGCATGAGCTAAAACACATTCTGTGTTTCAATAATTTCATTTGAAGTATGTAAATAGAGGTAACCGGGGATTCTAGAGGCTTGTCCCCTGGCAAGGCGCAGAGAGCCGAGTTTTCCTTTTCTTTAATATGATAGTTAATAAAACCATTTCTATTGGTAAATCTGTGTTCCTTAGTTCAGTGAACCAAACAGTATACGTTAGTTCAGACAGTGGAAGCTAGAGTAGCTTCCGTGGAGGACAGTTTCAGCCTATACCATTGACGGAGATAGTTATTGATGAACGAAGCGAGTGAATTGACTAGGCCTACAGTAGTCTGTATGTGTGTGGCTATCTGTCTGTTATTCACCACAGGCAGTGATTTAGGAGTTATCAACAAAACCTGGTAAAATTGAAGAAAACTACTGATTGGGGCATATAGATAATAGTATACACGTCAAATACCACTTTGGCAGGATAATAAACATGTTTTACATGGAAAATGTATATCAATAGTTGTTCTGAATGCATTGAACTTTATAATTTTTTTAATGAGTGTCTGGTTCTTTCTGCCAACACTACCTGGCCACCCTGCTTTGTTGCCACAACTATCACAGGCATGAGGCTACTCAGCTACCAAAGAAAGGTCTATTTTTGCTATATTCAGTGAACACAATGCGTAATTTCTGGAATCGGGTCAATCATTAACATAAGTTAATAAAGAAACGCTAGTTTTTTTCTACCAAGGAATAACAAAAACAAACCTTTATGGGTCCGTAAGTGTACTTTCAGCTGACCAAGTGTACCAGCTTGGTAGTCGCAGTGATCACAGGCAAAAGGTTTCTCACCTGTGAAAGAAACGAAGAATTTTTGTATATTTATCAAACACAATGAGTAATTTCAGGAATTAGGATTCTCCATTTGGTCTGATTTGGACCAAAGCAGAGTTATTGAAAAATTCAAATCAGTAATAGTTCAACATACTCAATTTTAAATGTAAAGAAGAGTCTGAACCAAGATCCATAAGAAGTCATTATACTCAAAAAGAACTGTCGGCTGGGCTAACTCTTGAGGTATAATCAGAAATCGAGTTCGTCGCTACAGGTACTGGGCAGTGGCAATTCTTATCACGGAGCTTATCAACTGTTTGTAAATCCAATGTTAGACAAATCCTATTATTCTCAAGCTCTAATTAGGAATTTTTAGTTACATACAATAATAGTGGTCAAACTACTGTAATGCATAGAATAGGAGCTGTTGGCCAAAAACTGAAAATAGTGGGTGGTTTTTTAAAATAAAAAATTAGCTCCATAGTCACAGCTATCATAGGTAAAAAGCTTCTCACGTAACAATGAAATATCACGTTTAAATCCAAATAACACAGTAGGTATTCAGTAATTTTTAGAACTGGAACTTTGGGATTCAGAGGGTTTTGAACAACGAGTCTCGCTCAGTGTAGACCAGTAGTTGCATGAGTAAAGAACCAAGACCAAGGCTGCCAAACCAGAACGGAAGGGGGTAGGCGGTGGTACTTCACCCTACTCGCGTTATTTTCCCCTCTGAATTACGCTCTGTTTTGGGTAGTTCAAGATTTCACTTGCATCAAGTAAGTTTTGCCCGAGTGATTTCCTTGAGAGAGTTTCACTAGTGTAAACACAGCATTAAACATCAAGCCCTTGACTCAACGTATGGAGAGCTCGCAGTTCCGTTGGTTCACTCACGTGGCAAGGATGCTCGACTATAGATATCCCCAAATAGCTTGGGAAGCTCGATATAGCAAAAGAGGGACAAGAGGCAGGCTGTGTTATAAATGGAAAGATAACATCAAGGAGAATCTGATCTCCAGAGGCATCTCATGGGGCCAGGCTATAACCAGAGCTGGACTAGGAAGGATTAGTTTTCCCATTGCAAAACCTCAAGACAGGAACGCAGTATGTTAGTAAGGAATTTCTGCAACTAGTTGTTTTAAAAAACAGGCACTATCTAGGTAGTCGACGAGAAAGGGCTTTTTAAGCTCATCACACATCAGAGAGGAACTGGAGGGAAAGGCTGAGGGTAGGTTGCAGTATACTATCCCCCGTCCTATGCCTGAGCACATACCAAGCATCACATTCCCCAACCCTCTTTCCCCCACCTTCAGGAGAAGTAGATGCAGTTTCAGAAAAGAAATTAGTGTGAGTGTAGTTTCGTTTGATTCTGACAATCAGTCTATACAGGTTAATAAGTTGCATATTATATTAGTTACACGTTTATTGCATCATCTTAGTATGAAGAAGAAGCTATACTTGCAACCATTCTGCTCACTGAACTACATGGACAAATGAGCATTCATAAGTCTCCCAAGAAAACAGATGAAGTTCAGATACCTTTGAGGACATAAAAAATTACTAATTCGTAACTTTAGTCATATTCAACCTTCACAGTTGTACTATGAAATGAATTTGATTTGGAGATTGATAGGTAACAATGACAGGGTGTGAATCAGCAGCATGACCTCTGAAGTGAATTGTTGTGCCATAAAATCTATGATGGCGATATCTTCAAAGCCACCTCATTTGGACTGGGAAAGCAATGGCAAGGTACAGGCTCCATCAGCTGAGTGAACTCTGACACTAGCTTTTTTTCAATAAGATTTACTCCAGTTTAGTGTTAATGAAGCAACCAGGAGATCATTGGGTAATGATGGATTTCTCTTATGAGCTGAGTAGGCAGCAGGTATTTCAGATCACCTGAAGGGATCGAGGAATTTTGAAAAGTATCTCGTTACCTGAATTTCGTTGGCGAGGCAATAGTTAACCGTCTATTTGGTTCATACCTATTTTTACCGTAATTTTTAGATCATACTGGATTGGTGACATATAATTTTTTCACTACTCTCACCCAACCTATTCAATTTTGGTATCTTCAAAACATTGAAAATAATATCTAATCATACAACTAAGAGTCTCTCCTTCTAAATCTAATATCACCGCATTTAGGCTGTTCCTTCAGGAAGGCTGTTACCTTTATTTAGAAATAGGAAAACAGGAAACTGAATTTAAATGCAGAAAAAATGGGTCCCAGGTGGGGATCGAACCCACATCCTTTGGTTTTCCATACCAACACTTTCTCTATCTAGGCCACAAGGACCACTGGATGGAGAGAGCTTGGATCTGAGCCAACACCCCCTGAGAACCATTACTCTGCATTTTTCAATGAATTTAACTTTAAATCAACTACCCTTAAGATTAGTCACCACTAACGAACTGAACTAAACTGTTACCTTTAGTCCATCTATCAGCTAAACCAGTCTGAATTTCCAAGAATGAAGTGGGAATAACTAGGGTACTGGGGAATGTCATCTCCTCGTCTATGCCAACTGCCTCCATCTTGATCTCTCCATCTGGATCGTGCTCTAAACAAAGATATTCATAACACTCATTAGTTGGGTATGATAAATATTTCGTTGAAAAATACTAACAAAATTATCAAGTACAGATTGGATGAACTGCCCTTTTCAGGATGTACCTGTGGATTTAGGTCATATGTGAAAAACTTTGTCTATCACAGGGATGATCTATTAGAATGTTTCGAGGGGTTTATAGGACAAATCATGCATGAAATAAAAGATAACCGATCCGAATGACAAATCAAGTTTCAGTTCTAAAACCGAATCGGTGAAAAACCAGGTGTACACCAGTCTGATTCTTTTTCGTTCAATCTCGATTTTACTCTAGGAGCAATAAACGCTTGTAATTCCAAATTTCAAGACAGAAGAGAGAAATGGAGGAAGTAATGCTAAAAACCAGTGTTCATCGACGACATGTTGTCTGTACTGTCCACGCCTTAATTCACTTCCGTTTTATGTAATTAACTTTTTGTACGAATTAGCTATAAATTTGCAAGAAACCGCAGGGATCTTGAATTTTCCACCAGGAGGAAGAATGGATGTGGTAATTATCGACCTTTCCAAGCACTGCCCATGCTGCAATTCCTAACAGTTTTTACTTGGTGATTTTCTTTCTTTTTTTCTCAATTCAGCATTTGTTCTAGTTTTGAACATATTTCAAGAATTTAAAATTATTAGGAAGGGGTTGAATGGAGGGGGTAATACAGATGAGCCGTAATGTTTTCACTATCTTCACCCGATTTTTGTGATTAATTTTTGTTCCATATAGATTTTTGTCTGGTAGCTAATGAAACAAACCTTAGGAATTACAACTTTATGATCAGTTAGGGTCAATAGAGTATTAAATACGACAATCCTGATAATTTCAATTTCAGCGATTTTTCGTAAAAAATGAATCCATGGCAATAGCTGCAAAAAGTTTAAAACCAACATTTTTGAAAAATTTCCTTGGGAATGAGACAAAATTCCCGTTTTTGTGCCAAAAAATCAAGTTTTCCAAATGAAAGGATGAGTTCGTAGGCCAGCATTTTTTGAGGACATTAAA
Organism: Adelphocoris suturalis; assembly: GCA_030762985.1. NCBI lineage: Eukaryota > Metazoa > Arthropoda > Insecta > Hemiptera > Miridae > Adelphocoris > Adelphocoris suturalis. Next base: position 37,524,650 of record CM061042.1, read on the forward strand.
TTGACCAAATTCCAAAAATTGTGCTCAAAAAACACTTAAAATCGCTAAAAATGGCAAAAAAGACGAAAAATCGGAGGGAAGTTATAGTGACAGTGCAGTAACAGTAACTATTATGAACTCATAATGTAGTATCTGTGTTTATCCGTTGCTATATCAATTATTATTCAATTATATTTTTGTCCGTCTCGTGTTACTCAGTCTCTCTCTATAATAGAACTAGTTAATCGTATATTACGCGTGCAAGTGTGTTTTCTTTTCGGCCCTTTTGTCACAACAGAAGTAAAACAACTGAGGTTAAAAATTAAGGAAAGATCTAGATACGGTCTGCTCGACAATGTTCAAATTGTAAGAAGATAAGTCGTTCAATTTTCTCCAGCAGACTTTGCCCTCGGAATGCATATCACCTCTAGTCAACCAGATATAGTTGTTCCTGTAATGTTTGCATTACTTACCAATGTGCTCTACTTTGCTTACTTGATCGTAGAGTTAAGGCAAGACATTTCAACCAGCCTAAAAATATTACTTGTTCTCAGTAAGGATATGGGGGCCTTGACATCATCTAAACTAATATCTATACGTTTCATAGAAAGCCATGAAATAGTTTAAGAATGAATGGAATTACCCTACCATTTCATTGAAGTTTTTCATTTCCTGAAATTTCAGACTCATCAGTCAAATTGTCCTTTGTCATCCTAGTGAATGCAATAGTTCCCTCTGGACGGTCTGGAACAGTGGTGCCAGACCCCCACCAACAAAAAGGGGTGTAGATCGTAATAGGGGGCATGAAAAGCGACCTGAGGATTTTAAAAGGGGTACATTTTTAATTACACAATGCACTTGTGTATACATTTGTTGTTGAATTTGAATAAGATGATGTACGGAAGAATCAGATAAAGTAAATTAAGTATATTAAGTTTCTGAGATTATTGATTCAGGCTTCGACACTATATTTTATATAGTGCTTAATAACGGAGTCGAAACTTGTCATATTCTACACGCAACCAACGATTATATTAAAGTATTAACAAAAATCAATTTTACTCAGTAAAAAATGTTGCATTTTTGTAAATTGTTTTCTCAATTTTTTAAATCAATACGTTTAGAAGTTAGAGATTGAGAGTAAATTATCTCTTTTGTCAGAATTTACAAGTGAATCGACCAAAATAGGAAAACTTATCTCTCTTCAGAAATTCTGCTACCCAGCAATGATGAAGATCCACGAGGAGGACTTGTCATTTAATGAAGGTTCTTCTTTCAATAACATGAAAAGTGATCATGATGTGAAAGAGATGGTACAGGTATCAGTTTATCAATGTATCAATTTAATTTGCTGTTTCATTTCTCCTTTTCCAGACGGAACCAACCGTCGGAAAAATTCCAAAGACATAAATATAGGTGTGGATAGAGCACAGAGCCCTCAACTATGTTTGTTTTTACTTTTCTCAACTCCTGATGTACCTACCAAATTTTATCCTAGTATGGTTCCAGTGAAAATTATGAAAAAGAGTGTAGGGTCATGTAAAGGGGGACTAAAAAGGACCACACCAAAGAGGGGTATTTTTAAGTGTCTCCCCAAGGTCCTGGGGCGTTGGGATATTAACGACTGAAAAACGGGACACGTACCCCAAAAAGGGACATCTGGCAACCCTGGTCTGGAGGTCGCGGTGTGGCACCGTAAACTCGTAATTAAATTATTTTAGTCACTATCATTAATACTTGAGTTGAGATTCCAAACAAAATTGAGCAAAATCGATCCATCTGTTTTGAGTTGGTACTGTTAGGTCTTGACCCCTTAACGATTAAAGGATGTTTAGAATGTAATATTTGCAATTTTCACTTAATGCTAATTTCCAACGGACCTCCAGCCCAAAACAAATGACTTTAAACACGGGTAGATGAGAGGAGGTAGACATCCCCCATAGACCATTTCCTAACGAGTATTATAGCTAGTAGTGGACTTGTTACCTGAAGTGGGGCTTATTGGCTCATCTTTAGCAGGGTGCCGAAGGTGGGACTGAGGTGAAGTGGCCACAAGAGACGAGTCAGAAGCGTCTAGTTCCTCCTTGATGGATGCTCTTACATCTGCAAATGTATTTTCATTTAAAATCAACAAACAGGAGACAGCTAAGGTGATAGAGTACCTGTTCATCAAGACACTAGGATGACCCAAACAATTGAAGTTTTTCGCCCATTACTTCCCTTCACAAACTGAAATTTCTGCTAGCCTACCATCATTTCCGAGTGTCCTTAGGTACGTAAAGAAAAAAAAAAGTTTTTCCTTGTTCCCTTGGAGTGTAAACAACGTTCACATATATTTACCTAGCACCATCAAAATTGTCCGTGATTACAGACTACAAAGGATTCAGGGTTTTGCAGTGTTGAGAACCATCCAATCCCTGAATTGGCAATTAAATCAGCAATGGTCTGATTTCTGTAATCTATTGGATGAAAACCAATCGCTGTATCGATGTATCCAGTAGCCACCTGGTCATGCGACTACTGTAGCATGTCTAGCGACCATGTAGTCGCTGGTGGATGTACTTATCCAGATAAGCCAACCATAGATTCCACCATAGATTCGTACTCCAACATTTTTCATTCCACAGTATTGGTATTCTCAAACGACAACATTCTGATGAATCAATGATTTTCGAAACAACCTATGCGCCCTTTCCCAAGTTTTACAGAACGAAAAATCTGGTTTAGAAGGGGAAAAAAAATGTTGCTCTACATATTTTGGATATATCAAAATTTCTACTTGGAGCTGAACTGCTATGTAACAAGCATACAATTAGAATCATTAATTTATTCATAATGAGTTTTGAATGTAAAAAAATGTTGGATTTTGGTTGTTTCAATACTCAACGATATCGGTTTATTATTTCCAAGTACCTACTTTATGGAATGTCGTAATACTTGGATCAGGGGGACTCCTAAAGTAATTAATCAATTGCATTAATTTTTCCTTAGTAGGCGCCAATCTATAACTATGTAGGCTTATAGATGACGACCTACAGATCTGAAATGTGAAATGGAACTCCTTTGTGATATCTAGAATTTAGTATATATGCACAGAGACAAACTGATCAGTTGAGGGACCTCTAAGCCTAATTTGTTACTTAATGGACTAATGGTGCTGAAATCATAAATGAAGCTTGTTTTGGACATCTAGAATACAATTACAAAGTATGGAGGGACTTTGATCGGCTTCGGGACCTCTGAGGCTAACTTAGGGCCAATTTCACAAGAAAAATAAAAAAAGTTATTAGAAATAACTGAGTCATTGAAAAGGTAATAATGCAATGGAATCATCCGTGCTGGTGGTGATTGGGGTTCAAATTCTGTGTAATCTGATCTCATTTTCATTAATATACAGATTTTATACACGGAGGAGAACTGTTCTAATTCGTACACCATCCTCACCATCAACCACAATGTGCAACCTTGCGTCGGATATGCGAGAGAGTTTTCTGTAGATCTCAGACAACCCCCCTGTGTGTCATTAAACTACGAACGCCCTCTCTGTCCGGCGACTTAGACCAAGCAATACGTTGATCGATGGCTTCTTGACTTGGCAAGCAACACTCTTGCACAGGCAAAACCTAGCGGTAACACTAGGCGTACAATATTAAGAAATAGGTCTACGAATAAATATTCTAATTGTTTACTTTGAATCGTGTCCATCTCTTCAACAGAATTGTGATCAGAAGATAATTCAATTGTCAGTCTCTTTGGTTAGTCACTAACAACCCCGCGTAGCGCCAAGGTGGGTAGGTAGAGCAATTTACAGTAGGCAAGGTACCACAAAGTCAAGTTTTTAACGAAGCTATTCAAAGCAAGACATGATCAATATTATGTTGACAAGAAGGCACTTGACAGTGGAAAATAAACCAAACACAAATAATTGTTGGTTGGTAAGCATCAATTTTCTGCCCGCTATAATTTTTATGTGGTGGTGATGGTTTAACTTCTCCGCTTCTTTATCCTCTTCTTGAGGGAACTCTTGTGAATGGGGCACCGAAGGTAGTGACTAGCTCCCCAACGATTTTTAGTTTATGAACTAGGTAACGGGTTTTGGCGGATTCGAATGGTAACACTAGCAGATCTTCATCGTCTGCAAGTGCAAGTTGTTCACTTTACTTGACATAGGTATTTTGAATTTATTTTATGCTCAATTTGATGTTTGTTTTTGTTTATTTTTCCTTTTTTCAGGGCAAACAAGAAAGTCTATGGAATAAAAGTTCCAGTCATGCAGCATGGTCGTATGAGCGAATTTTCGTTAATTATCGTACTATATTATTTCAAATTGTTTTGAAAATTAAGGACTTAGGTAAAGGACACGGCTGCAAAATACGAATCGACACATGCAGGAGTAGGCTAAAAATTTGCTGTTTTGACTCGATCTAATTCGATCTTTATGGTTATAACTATCTATGTGTGTGTAGTGCCTGGCTATACGAGTATAGACTCAGTAATCTACGCAGAAGAGCTATTTTATACAGGAATAATAGACAACTGTGTGCCTGATAATTTGCCTTTTTTTTTCAATGGGCACCTGGATTTTTGACCCCGGGCCCTGATTTTCTCTCTACGGCCCTGGTTGCCGATATGGGCAGTGTGATGGACTCAGTTGTTTTGTCGGTTTTTTTTTAAAAATAATTTATTTATTATTAATTATAATTCAGATTTTTGATCAGATGAGATTGATGGTGGGTGAACGAATTGTAGAGGTAGGTATCAACAAACTTTTGCTGACGACTTTCAACTTTACACACAGGGTCCAAATGCCAAATTAACTCACTTGTACATAATATTGACAATGATCTTCACAAAATCAATCAATGGGCAAGGGATAATGGTATTTTGCTTAACACTTTGGCTGTGGCTTCCAAAACTGTGGTGCGTCCCCAGGCGCCACCAATCTCCTGGTAATGAATTCCCAAACTTGTTAAATGGCTGTATAGCTAATTATATTTGAATTAATACGTATTTTTTTGTTTGGGAATTGTTAATTCCCAAAAAAGCCAAGCTATAATTTTCTTGCAGAATAAAATGGACTTATCCTCTATTCCCAACATATTAGTGGACATAACTTCCATGATATTGTGAAAAACAGGGGTTATTTTTTATCAATATTTGACTTGAAACAACCATGTCTCACTTATATGCAGCAGGGTTTACCACGCTATGGGAGCATATTAGCCCATGTTACCACACTCTTAATGGCTGGAATTTGACAAATTTTATGAAAATAAATTTGCATTGTTTCATGTTTTTAAATAGGTACCCATAAATAATTATAATTTGAGTTACTATATTATTTATAAAAAATTATTATTCATACTAAAGCTCTGAACGAACAATTTTTCGCTCTTCTTGCCTTATCTGAAGTCATGAAGAGCTCGGTACACAACCCTAGGCCTAGAGTAAGTTCAACTGATTAGAACTACCTTTAATTTTTGATCAGTACAGCTGGTTACTATAGCAAAGGGAATTAGGACCCCAAAAAATACCTACAAAAACTACACCCTAATCATTCATCTCGTTTAAGTAAACTTTTCCTACCTCCATGTCAAAACGGGAAGAGGCGGTAATGCATCCCAATGCATTCACCACCACCCTATCATTAAATTTAGATGTAACGCTAATGTGAGATTACAATTCTTTTATGCACGCTTTGCAGATGTTGTCCAGTTTGATCGAAATTGTAGAAAATTCTCCATCTCTATCTTCCAATAACAGGATTTTTTCGAAGTTCGTACAGTCACTGATGACGCTTTCCTAGATTCTAACGAATATTTAGTGGTATATTGTGATAATATAACGTTATTGCTAGTTAATAGAGAACTCGTTTAGGCAAGAATTTTGGCTGACTTCATCGAATACTCAACTGCAAACTTCTAGTACTACTTATCCTTTATTCGACTAAAGATGGTCAACTACTTTGGATTGTACGTTGGAAACTCCTCTGCGAGTATAGCGCTTTTTAAGGTTAGTTATCTTTTCAGTTTATTGCATTATTGATCCAAAACAAGGCTTGGTAAAGTTAGCGACGTTCACATATCTCGGACCATATATAATATACACATACATGGAGTTTTGACAATGTACTTATGTAATGACCTCTGGCTCGCACTAATTTTTCTATCCACTAAAAAATGCTTGGGATTTTGACTCAAATAATTCAATTCCACCGTAAACCTTGTAGTCTTAAAATTATGTGGTAAACACATCTGCAATGGCACTTTTTATGCCCCGAATCCTTGATGTCCTTGAATCAATAAGTAGGTTTGTTCAATTGGAACCAACCTTATATTGTAGCATCAACTACAACTTGTTCTCTTATTTCTTATCTTCCTACATTTCACCACGCTACAGTTGGTACATACTTACCTCCATAAGTGTTGGTACGTCTTCCTCAGTGGCTAAACAATGTGCTTGTCTCAAACTCGTTTAGCGCAACCTCTTAGGTACCAACATAGTTCATGCAACTATCTACTTTATTATTTCAGGAAGATGGAAAGGTGGAAATCCTTGCTAACGAAGCTGGAGAACGTGTAACTGCTGCAGTTGTTACGATAAACAGCGATGAAAAGGTATGTACCTACCTTACCATCAAGATAACTATCAATGAAATTGATCGAATTTATAGGTGTAGGTAAATACCGTAAATTTTATTACGTAGGTGTAGGTTTTATGGGCGTTTTACGTTACGTCTCAAGGGATATTTTCTGGGCTCTTAGCTTACAGGATAACCTCTGAGTGTAGCAGGTTAATCGCCTCTCCCCTTTGAAGGAGTAACTACTCTTTATCCATCACCTTGTTATTTCACAAATAAATGTTGATTTTATTTTACTTCCAAGGTCGTGGGATCGACAGCAGGAGCCACCTCGTACTCGCTGGCCAGCTGCGCCGTCAAATACAACAAACGTTTGTTAGACATGACAATCAGTTCTGAGTCTATGAAGACGTGGATCGCGGAAAGCCTCGTCAAAATTGAGGGTGACTCCATAAACTCGCTCACCTATTCTGTGTCTGTCGAGGACTCAAAGAAACCACTAGTCTGCTCTCCCACTCAAATCGCGAGTCTAATTTTCAAGAAGCTCTATGGTGAGATTGAACTTTATTAGATCGTACACTATGAGCAACACAATACAATATTGGCAGTACATCATATTGATTATACCACCCTAGTTTAAGGGCCTTCCTAAGTCGAAAAAAAGTGTTAGCTCTATCATTCTTTATTCAATGCTGAATCGTTTGATACTAATATGTTGATGGTTCGGCACTATGTAAGTACTGCTCCTGATAGTTGGGCATTTCGATTGAGCCCTCACAACTAAAATATACCTGTACATATATTTAAATGAAATTAGAGAACAGTAGGCTCGTTAGTAAGCTAGCTCCAGTATCATACCAAGGTACACCTGATACTTTTTCTATCTTCCCAAATTTGTATTTTAACCATACATGGTGCGTCTAGAAACAAAACCAGCTATGTCCAGGCAGCCCAACTTTTCACTACTGATGTTTTTTTTTTATATGTAATACCCAGGGCAACATACAGCCTTGATTTTTGTCCTATCCTCCAAAAAATCGCTTCAGATCACGGTATTTTGTAAGTTAAAATTTTGAATATAAAAGTCGTTATAATGATTACAAATTGGGGATAGTCGGTTTTGCTTCTCAACCTTTGAGATTGCCGGTTTTGTTTCTTACTTTCGAATGGAGATGCCCAGTTTTGCTCCTCATGTACTACTGTACATCCTAATGACTATCTGGAAAAATTTTTTTAATGTACATATTATTACATATATTATATTTATAAGGAAATGGCTAAACTCAAGATATTGTGAACTTGAAAAATTAGTTAAATTAAACGAATGACCAGAGGAAGAAGACAAAGTATATACACATATGCACATGTTTGACTGGAAAAATAGTTCGTAAATTCATAAAATTAGAAAATGGAAAGAGGCAAGAGGGACAGGATATGTGATCATGATTGGTCGTTAACGGAGATAGCCACATAAGTCTTATGTTTTCGAAGACGCATTGGAGATTGCCGCTTACGCTTTTCACCCAATTCATTTATGGAAAACTGGAAGCCTTTTCAGACGTTTTTTATTGCATAATAAAGGAGGTCGATCACATTTTTCTCAACGAAAAAAAGTATTTTATACCAAAAAGTCATTTAGAGAAATGAGAAGTGTCATTTGGGTCTTATCGAAAAAAATTGAGAAATGAGAAATAGACAAATGAGAAATGTCATTTGAATCTTACCGTAAAAAATTATGGACGCTTCACATGTGAATTGTTCAATGTTGTTAGTATCCATGGCAGTTCCATGAATTAATAATAATGGACTGAAGATGTGAATGGACATTTCTTCAATGTGAAAGTTAAGCCATCAAGTAGAAGTGGAGCAAGAAGCTCACAGAAAACGCTGTGCCGCGCCCCCACGGTTTTCTGCATTTTCTAGAAACTACGTTTTTATACACGTTTGTCCCTCATTCTCCAAAACGACTGAACCAATGGAGCTGATTTTTGTTTTGTTTTGTTAGGGAATAGTTAAATTATACCTACGCTGATTATTTTATTTTTTTCATTCTCCCTAAAAGTGAGTTAGTGGCATAAATGTCTGGAAAACTTAAACAAAAAATAAGGGTTTGGGTAAACAAGGATAGAACTAAGACTTCTTATTGTTTATTTATGATAAAAATTCAATAAACACAATAGATCTTGATTAAAAGAAAAAAAAAATGTAATGAACTATATAACAGAAATAATAGAATCACAAAAATTGGATTCCCTGTAATTTAACAAATCAACATATCGTCATATTCAACATTTAATACGATACCATAATCTACGAAAATTAACTCATCCGATTGTGCATGACTTTCAAAAGCCTTTGTTTTCAAAAATTCGCAAAAAACTGTCCCCGTGTTTGTGGGAATTGAATCGGAACTATAGTTTCGTTAGTGCAACAGCTTAACATTTGGTTCATTCCAATATAAACGTGAAAAACCTATTGAAATTCATTGAATATAAAATAAAGCAAACCAATGAAGCGATAAGAAATCTTCTATGTTGAATCGGTACTGAATTTTGATACAAATCAGCAGAATGATCTCAGGAGCACTGAAAATATTCATAAAATTTCATAAACGATAGATGTTGTATAGGTTATCTTCAATCATTTTCAAGTATACCCACAACACCCAAGTATAGCCACTACACCCACAACACCCAAGTATAGCCACTAAACCCTCTGATGACATCTTACACATTTTTTAGGATTTCCCTGGCTGAAACAAGCTTTTTGGTTTATTATTTTCTATAATGAATCTTTGTAATCGACCAAAAAAAAAAAACTTGTTTAACCCCTCCTCAAAATTTACCCACGAAATGGGTGGGTAGGTGATAAGGTGGGGTCGCCTACCCAAACACAGCCACTTCCAAGTAATTTGGTATCGGGAATGCATCTTGAGAAGTGGAAGCAATGCGCTGAAGGGCAAAGGGAGTTGGGGGGGGGGGTGCCTGCTCAAGCGGAGCTGCTTCCAAGAAATTTGGAACGATTTCCCTGACTTATTTAGGTAGGTGTCTATACCTATGCAGATATATTTAGATACCTAACGTATAATAGACTTTCTTTAATAATTATAGATAGGTCTTCTACGTTGAAGGACTAGCCAATACAGAAATAATGACCTTTGTGTGATAATTGGCAGCATTTTTCTTTCAAATTCAATCCCACATTGATCATCTTGTATTTTAGGCATCGGTGTGGGCGGAGCGCCAGGTCAAGATTCGTTTTCATGTGTAATCGCCGTTCCAACGCACTGGGATGACAAGAGCCGGCAGACTGTAGCGGATGCGGCCACCCAAGCGGGTTGGGAAGTTATGCAAATAATCAATGAGCCTGCTGCTGCTCTTCTTGCCTACCAGATTGGTTTTGAGAAACCTCCTGTGGATCAGTTAGTACCTTAAATGATTATGTATGCGACATTTAGGTGTATAGAAAAACTCTAAAAAAAAAAAAAAAAAAAAAAAAAAAAAACCCTGAGTGGGGACTTTGGGCCCAAAACATGGAATCCTGTTGAGGTGTTGTACTTTCTTGAGAGTTTTTCGTTTAATATAGGAGACTCAGCCTTCTAGTGAGGGATGTGAGGCCCTTGATTAATTGTTTGATTTGAATATCGTGTCTTTCTCTAGATGTAACGTTCCCTAGATGCTGCAATAATTATGCTTTTTCAACAGGATTGCATTAGTGTATCGACTTGGGGGCGTCAGTTGTGATGCAACAGTTGTAAGCATAGAGAGCGGGTTTCAAACTGTCATCAGCCATGTTCGCGATGATTCACTAGGTGGCAAGGATATCATCTCAGTTGTAACTGAACACCTTTGCGATGAATTCAAAAGGTAAGATTTGTTACAATAATACTTGGAATATCGTAATACTATAGTACACCACAGAGGCCAGTTATTGTTCAACAAAACGGACGGCCATATGTTCTTACAATTTGTAACTGAACGGAGTCGGCACTCCCTACAGAGATAGAGCAAATCCGGCTCCTTGGTTTTCTCCATCTATTCTGAAATCGGAGTTTTCAAGTTGTGTTAAATGGGCCCACTTTCACCAAAAACTTATTTAACGGAGATTAGCCAAACTCCATTGATAATAATCTAGACGATAGAATCTTGGTGTCTTTCACCATCCCAAAACTTGTTTATACTGAGTTTGAAATCATGGAGATTCTTTAGCAGTGTTTAGTCAAACTGTCCAATAAAACGGACGATTTGAAGCACCAGGACAAGAACTCATTTGACGTCATGTCATGTCAATAAATCAGTTGATGTCATGTCATGCTTATCAACTTTTTCTCGCTTCTGTATCACATCCCGGTATTTTGTGTTGAATACTATTCCCTATATCCCTATTGACATTTCAAACTTTATAACGTTTTGTAATTGTCTGTGATTTGACCACCACTCAGTTTCTAAGTTTAAGGAATATTAGCATTCAGTAGAATGTGAGAGGAATAGTAGAATATCATTGTGAAATAGAAGCACGACATTTTATCACTGTTGTGGGACGTACTTTATCCGAATTTTCTCTGTAAAACTATATCCACTAGGAATTTCACTACTAGATACTTTTATCGACTATTGTAGATGTAGGAACTACGTAGATATATAATTCCTCGTGCCAACTCGTGTGAATTGATTTTAGACCAAAACTATGGATCGACTTTTAACAAAACTAACAGCAGTAGGAACCGCCGTATTGCTTGATATCATTGTTTTACAGCTAATGGAGATTAACAAGTGAACTGGTCAGATTTTGGGGGTTTAAGCTCGAGCCACCTTAATAGGAGTTGAACAATTGCAGTGCTCTGGTGAAAAACGATGAGTTGTAATCTCCGTTAATGTCCAATATTTTTGAGGTTAATCTCGTCAAGTTTTTGGTGAATGTGGACCTTAGAGGATTTTAGTTCAGCTAAAACCATCACAAGAGCTTGCTGATCATTTTGCAAAAACCCGCGTTTAAAATGGTTCAGTCATTTATTAGCCATCCTTACGCATAAATAGCGATTAATATTAGTATACATATTATTCGTAAAACACAAGTATGGATGATCCCTGGTATTTTCCTGTGGTTATTTCAGGAAATACTACTTAGACCCTAGGGAAAGCCGAAAAGCTATGTGGAAACTCAAAATAGCTGCCATGGGAATAGTACACACTTTGTCAACCATCTCAACAAGTTCAAGGTTCATCGAAAGCGTTTGTGATGGCGTGGATTTCAACCCCACGATATCGCAGGCCAGGTTCGAGGCACTTTTGTCTCCACTCATTCCAAAGTTCACTGCTCCGATACACCAAGCTTTGTCAGAAGCTGGAGTTGAGAAAAATCAGGTTTCGAAGGCAAGTATTGGACTACACTTACTGTAAGAATAATAATTATATTAACTATACATCACATAATTATATCTTAATATTCAACTTTTTAATGCTATTAAGCAAACGTTCTAGTGAAATGTAAAGTTCAAGGAATACGAGGTCCTCTTCTTACGGTAAAGCCTAAATAACATGCAAGTTAAAAAAAAAAAAAAACGCCGTTTGACCCCCCCCCCCCCCCCCCCCGGTTGCTTTCCGCCTTTGAGCCTTCGGCTAAAATGCTAAAACATGGAACATGCTTTCTTCCCGCTGATTCGTAAATGTAAATAAATTTAAAACTACGACATGAATGTTTTACTAATCGAAATTAGAACAGAGTAACTAGAGAGTTCCTAGTAGATTCGTAAAACACAATACATCGTACGGTATTGACAATCTGGCGCCGTAACTCTGACGCAATGAGTTACGGTGACGCATCCTTCCGTACAGATACGTTAACGGATTGCAATCCGGAAAAAATAATCGTCTAAAATAACCTCCTTCCATGGACTCAAATAACCTCCTAGGGATAATTTCCTCCTTCCATGGATTTAGCATTACAACTAGATCCGTTAAGGTCTTGACGTGACTTTAAGGTGTGGTAAAGTTTCTCGTTACCGCACGCCGTATTCAGACCGACGGAGCTACAGGAACTCTCTATTAGAGAGTTCCAAGTAGATCCGTAAAACACAATACGTCGTGCGGTATTGACAATCTGGCGCCGTAACTCTGACGCAATGAGTTAAGGTGACGCATCCTTCCGTACAGATACGTTAACGGATTGCAGTCCGAAAATAACGTAATCGTCTAAAATAACCTCCTTCCATGGACTCAAATAACCTTCTAGGGATAATTTCCTTCTTCCATGGAGTTTAGCGTTACAACTAGATCCGTTAAGGACTTGACGTGACTTTGAGGTGCGGTAAATGTTTCTCGTTACCGCACGCCGAATTGAGACCGGCGGATCTCTAGGAACTCTATTAAGTAGGTAGGTAATTTTCTGTTATGGTGCGCGTCTACAATTAGTATAACCAAAATTAACTTCTCAACCAAGTGACAACTAAACAAGCAGCATTGTTTACCATATCCATTTATAAGATAAATTAATTTAAAACTACGCCATGAATAGAAGAACAAGTACGAAAGAAATGCATGATAAATCGAGAGCTTTCCAATGAATGGTAAACGATTTTTGTCCGGTGGAAACTAAAGAAGTTTCATTTCCCCAGCAACGGCTTGGTTGTATGTGAAAATCAAAAGAAAACATTTCGTGACACATCCGCGTAACATTTTTCGCTGGTTAGTCCAAGGCTAAAGCATGTTCCATGCTAAAACATGGACGTATAGTATTAATTGATGAACAAAGTAGGTATGAATCAAAATTACTGAATGAAAATAGAACAGTAAGGCACTTGTGGACATTTGCTAAAATACAAAATAGGGTTATAATTAATTTTTGCGCATGCGCAAAGCACTACCAATCCGAAGACATTCACCCCGAGTCAAAACTAACGTGATAAGGTTGTAGTGCTACATAGGAGATACCAACGCTAAAGAATTATGCCTTATCTACACATAGCTATGGTTCTTTTGTTGTAGAACTAAGTAGATACGGCGCCCAAGAGTGCTTATGAACGTGTAGAGTTGTGGCTATTTATGGTTTATTTGCTAACGCCTCTATGGTAAATAATATTATATTTTCAAAAACTTCAGTCTTAAAAGACACAAAGTAGTCACCAAACATAAATTATGGGAAGAAAAAGAAAGGAAAAAAATCAATTCAAATAGATTTGTAGATACGTCTGTCTTAGCAGGGCAATATAATGTTGCAGCTTGACTGTAGTTGATCAAATATTGGCTGAGCTTTTACTGTAATTACTCGTAGGTACCCTATAAAAAGTTATGTTCGATTATATTTCCAGGTAGTTCTATGTGGAGGTGTACTCAAAGTACCCAAAATGCGTTCTGTCGTAAGCAGCCTCTTCGACTGTGAAATCTGTTCTGGGCTCAACCCCGATGAAGTGCTGGCATGGGGTGCGGCTCAGCAAGCTGGTCTCCTTGCCGGCCACTCAGATGGTCTGGGGGTTATCGAAGCAACGAGGGAGCTCCCCCTTCTTACAACTCCAGTTCATCTTCAGGTACTTTCACGACTAAGCTCTTTCTGGAATTATGTATTTGACAGGTTGCGTATGACTATATGGCATACAATACAGAGTGGGCCCCGGGAGTAGACCAAAAAAACAAATAGGCACAACTCTAGGTATTTTAAAGGTACAACCATTTTATTTACATTTTCATGAAGGGAAATGAGTGTCATTTCAAGTTTTAAAAATAACATCCAGCATGTGGTTTCCATCTTGTTTGTAGCATGAAGCAAGTCGTTCCAAGAAGTTCCAGCTCTAGCAATGCTTCCCCAATTGAACGAACTTTAGTTGTTATTGCATCCTTAAGAGCGTCCAAGGTGCGCGGATTTGTCGCATAAACACGTTCCTTAAGGTACCCCCAAAGAAAAAAATCGCAAGTCGTCAAGTCAGGTGACCTGGGGGGCCAAAGCACGTCCCCAAAACGTGATACGACGCGATTGGGGAACATCTCCCGCACCAGGGCCATTGAGGCAGTGGAAATGTGAGGAGGGGCCCCATCTTGTTGAAACCAAACAGCCAGTAGGTTGACAATTCGCCTTCTTCTGTGCAACTCGGGTCTCAAAAAGTTGGTCAGCATTTCAATGTAGCGCTCAGCATTGACAGTCACGGTGATTCCTTGTTCCTAAAAAAAGAAGGGACCGATGATGAATTTGCACACAATGATGAACGGCACACCAAACAGTAACTTTAGGGCTGTGCAGGGGCCATTCGTGGAGACTTTCAGGGTTTTCTACTATTATCAAAACCGTTGAGGTGAAAGTGCGCCTCATCACTCATCAACAGCACCATATCATCATTCACTTTGAACAACGAGAGCATTTGTTGTGCAAATGAAGAACGCTGAGCGTAATCACTAGGTTTCAACTGTTGAACAATGGCCAACCAGTACAACTCCACGACGTCCAAGGTTGAATCTGATTCTGAAAGCATGCACCGCAACTATCGATTCATTGTTTTTCACATACATGTTTGTAAGCAAACACACGATGAACCACATCCCACCGATCCATGATGGTAACTAAACGACATCTTATAATGGTTCGAATGAGCCCTCACAGACCTTCCTACCCCTACCCTGGGTGGCCGCCCCACTTTTTGGTCTGTTCCCGGGGGTCTGATTCCTGTTCTTATGGTTGTACATTATATGACATAAAATAGCCACTGTCCCAACATGGTTCGCAACTCCCTTAGGTGCATAGTTACTAGGATCCCCTTAAATTTTAACCTTCTTGTTCCACTGATTGAAAGTCAGTTGTAAGGGAAAAGAGGCTGTACTGTAGACATGGACAGTTAGAGTTCATTAGTAGTCGTTTACCTTGGTAGACAAGTTTTGTGATTTCATAACAATGCATTCACATGTATTCGTTTCATTTGAGTTGCTGGATTTTGAATAGTGGGGGACTACCCTCGATCCATGATTGCCTTTCTCCTGGTCATATTATCTCAGATATAAATGCCATCATTCTTGTATTAATATTTTTCTGATTAGCACGTTTGTAGTTAGGTACATGTTTGATGTGAAAGATCCCATTCGAATGGTACACAATCAACAACGAAATATTTCGCAAACTATTCCGATTCGGGAAAGATACAGTCATGAACAACTACAAACCCTTAGGAGCCTAAAATAAATGGAAAGGATTTATAACTAGGTACCACAGCTGAAAGTGCTGGTCGCTCTTTGATTTTATGCGATCTCTACATACCAAGTTTGTAGTGCATGGTTTTCAGATTCATCTTGGTTTGTGGAATGAGTTGTCGGTAGGTACCTACCTTCCATTCATCAGGATGTACAATCAATGAGAATTCCAAGAAAATGTGATTGCTTGCAGCTCTTCCAAAACCTCACGTCTTCTTTTTGTCCAACAGTCTCATTATACCATAACTCTTCTGATTTTCAACTACATATATCTGTTCTTCAAAACTAACTGGTGAATCATTGTTTTCTCATTTTCTCACTTCTTTTCCGTCACAACTCTATACATAATTATACAATATAATCTTGTAATCTCTGTCATTATTATCCTTTTCATGAAATTGAATTGAGAGTAAGATATAATAGGGTCCCTGCACTATTTTTGGAAATGTATCGTCGAAGCTTCTTTGATAAACTTGTGAGTTGAGTTTCAGTTAATGGTTTATAATTCAAAATGAGTAAAATTTTGAAGGAAAATACGAGGGTTGTCCAGAAAATAAGTTCCGTTTTGATATGTATGGTGGTAGGAGTGGCTTTTGCCAAATCTGGTAACACCGCTCGAAAGAGGAGAGGTGGGTGACCTCAGTCGGGCAGTTACCAACGTCAGGGCAGGTAGTTGAAATGAAGCCCTCCACATCGTGTCCCGCCACCTCGATCCCCGTTCCCTCTCGAGTTGTTGTGCTCGGAGTGATTCAATTTCTTTGTGCACAGGGTTTCAAATCAGTTCAAATTCACGAACAGCTCATTTCTGTTTATGGAGAAGGTGTAATGAGTGAGTCAATGGTGAGGAGATGGGTACGTGAATTTAAGGCGGGAAGACATTCACTTGAGGATGAAAGTGGGAGAGGCAGACCCTCAGTTGTGACGGACGAAATTGTCGCAGAAATCGACAATGCAGTTCACATAGATTGTCGTTCAACCCTGGATGAACTCCACCTGAGTTTCCCAGACATCTCACGATCCCTAATGAGATCGTCTCATGTTGACCTCCGGTGTTTGCCTTCTCCACGACAACGCTCGTCCTCACGTTGCTCATTCCACAGCGCAACTTTTGGATGAGTTTGGTTGGGATGTTCTGACCCATCCACCTTACAGTCCCGACTTGGCCCCTTCAGACTATCACCTGTTTACCAAAATGAAGGCGAAATTGGCGGGAGAACGTTTCACAAGTGACGAGGAAGTGAAAGATGCTGTCACGAAGTGGACCAAGGAGGTAGCGGCAAGCTTTTATGAGGAAGGAATTTCGAAGCTCATTTCGCGATATACCAAATGTATTGACGTCGCCGGGGATTACGTGGAAAAGTACATATGTTCAACTACAATACCTGTTAGTTTCAAAAATTTTCAATAAAAACTTGATTTAAAAAAAAAAAAAGGAACTTATTTTCTGGACGACCCTCGTAGTTTTTGCACAGTTTTTGTTTGAAGGGCTTAGGTTGGTTCCCTGATTTTTGCTTTCAATGTTATTTTCAGGTCAACGACCAAGAAGTGGTAATGGGACCTGGAGTTATGCCAATTTCTCATTTCATGAACCTGACTGTCGAAGAACCAAAAGTCGAATTTTCTGCGAAGCAAGAACAGCCTACTGAATCCTTTGCGGGCCAGGTACGTTATTTTACCAGAACCGTTAGTATTTTGAATCCTCATGTTTGGTAAACCAAGGTGTGGCATCTCTGTGTGTTGGGATTATCAATAACTCATTAATATTACGAACATTTTCAATTTCCCAGTCTAACGAGCAAAATAATGATTAAAATTATTAATAAATACAAGCTTATTAATAATAAATGTTGATAACAACTTGTAACAATTACTTGTTAATAATAATAATAAATGGAAGCTTGTTTAATTCTAAATAAGCGAGTGCTGTGCAATGGTTCTACTTTTGCTCTCTCCAAACAATAACCGTATGAAAGTTTCACAATGCGTTTTCCAAGCAGTGTTCATTAAGCAGACATTTCCTCTTAGAGTGGGCGTCTCCGTAAACTAGGTCTTATTAAACTTACTTCATTATACATGTACCATGAAAATCATGACTATTTTGACCCATAACGCGACACATGAGTATGAGACACTCAAAGGGAAATTTCAGAGTGTGCAGTTGGTCAGCCTGAGCGCCGGAAGGCGGGATTACCGGCCTCTTGAATTTGTCCCAACTAGTCTTCTATCTGCTGCCACCTGACCCAGCCCTCTCGGAGGTCCCTAACCCAGATAAGATCCAATTTCCTAGAACCTAGTGAGTATGGCATACTCGCTGATGTCACCCGGTACCTAGTGAGTCTGAGACACTCCTGGTGTCATTCTCAGCGTTAACTGAACACAATATACTGCATACATACAGCATACTGCAAATCATATTGTATTTTGTTTAGCTTTGTTAATCGATACAATTATTCTGATAATAACATTTTCCGTCTCTGAGAAATGTAAACGATTTTTTGCTTCCTCACTACTGAAGATAAGGAAGCTTTGTGTTCGTGATTGAAATTTAAAAAAATTGGTGTCTTCCAAAATCAAAATTTCCATTTCCTTTTTGTGTTCCATAGCTTGCTGATCAATTTTGGTCCCGTGTCTGTCAGTCTGTCTGTGGTAAATCCTTGTCACGCTCAAAACTATACCAAGTTTCAGTCCTATTCCGATGAAATTTTCAGGGGTTGTACGGGTTAGCTCCTAAAAGATCCCCTATAATTCTCAATACCGTCGAATTAACAGTAGCCTGTGCGCATGTGCAAACGTCAATTTCTCGTAACGTTGATTTCTCATCATCTGCTAGTCCGAATTCATTGAAACTCGGTAAATAATCGGATATATGTTGTAGAAAAATTACCTATAAGTTATATTGCGATTGGTAGGGTAATAACCATTGCGCATGCACGAAACCAGTACTGATTGACACAGGCAAAACACCGTATCTAATGGAACGATTTTGATGAAATGTTCAGGGTATGTGCGAGATAGCACGTAGACAGTCCCCTACGACTTGAATTGCCCTCACATAAATAGTAGTCTGTGCACATGCGCAAACATTAATTTATTAGATTTATATTTTTTATTATGCAGTTTTTATAAAGATTTATACAGTTTTGAAATATAGTTTTGCAGCAAACGGGGTTTACAACGAGCTGTCCACCCCCTCTCCTCCCCACGGCCCACAATATTCATCATTTCTTCTCCGGCAATATTTTTTCTACATTTAAGTCTTCTTTTAACTGCGAAACACGAAAAAAGTGGGGAATAGGCTATGCGAGTCCGACATACTCATGGTGTCGCATTATGGGTTAACTCTTTTTACTCTTGACTAATTTACATTAGATTGACTCAATCATAAAACCATGCTAAAATCCACATAGGGATCATCTTATGTTGGCAGCATTGTTCGTTTCAAAATTCCTACTCTTCTTACCACCATCGTATTGTCTGTCAATAAACTGAGCAAACATTGTTAAATGTCTAAGGTGTCAAATTCCATTAACAAGAAAAATAACAATAAAAAAAAATTTAAAAACTTTGAAAATTTTGGAGGAAGGTTTGACAATTTCAACAATTTATAATAGTGTATCCCAACCATTCACATGGAAATAAGTACCTGTAATTTGGTTCAATTGTGGGGTAACTTTTCCCTGCAGTGGGTATGTGGTATAGGCCGAAGATAAGACCTGTTTACCTACAAAAAAGCGCTTTTAGTAGTCATTATTTTTATGGAACAACTTTACACTGAAAATGGAAACATTCAGCTTATAATTTACCCTACAAAAGCTACATGTCCAATTGACTTTCATTATACTCGTATTTCAAATTCTTAATATAAGTAAGAATAAATACATGGTTATTTCTTGGAAATACCGTATACTTGTAATTGTCCTCACATCCTCCATTCTATATATCAAATGTCCAGTTAACATTTTATATAACTACTTCTTCACCAATCCCTCTTTCATATAACATCCCATGTCTTAGTTAACTTTTCCAAAACCCACCATCCAGCCTTCTAACTTGCAATGTTGCTTTAAAAAAAAGTCTAAGTTTCTTAGGAATTCTGCCCTGATATGCAACAACTACTCAAATTCGACTGAGCAATTTTCCAGGAAAGCATTTCAAAGTTTTCTGCACTTCCCTTGCGAATAATGTTAGGCTAGTTCTTCATTATGACTTCATTTCCCCACCAACTGTAACTTTAAACTTCCAAATATTTAACAATACTCCGCTCCCTTGACCCTGGGATGTAGGCTACTTAAAGCCTGGTGGCTTAGGTTAAGTGATTGGTTTCCCGAATGCTGTTTTTATAAATACTGATTTCCTGAAAGCAGTTTGAAATGTAAAATGGTGGGAAAACCGAAAAGTTTGCTTTAGAACCTCGTTATTGTATCACATTCATCTCTATTCGTAAATTTCAGTTGCCATTACTAGAGGTATTTGAGGAAGATCCCCACAGGATACTATATTAAAGCCTCCAAACAGTGTCGAATTCCCTATTTAATTGTTGAAACCGTGAATTGAGGATTTCCAGGATAAAGTCAGTAATTCCATTCGTCTCTTGATCTCACGGATAGGATCTCTATTAAATTTCAACTTCATGGGGGGAACAGGAGAGAATTTAGCTTAATCAGCTGATTGGGCTGTAGCACGTAATTTCATTCTTCTCTTGGTTTCTCAGAGATGCCCCCCTATAAAATTTCATCTTCCACGTGGGGACAGGAGAAAATTTAGCTCAATCTACTGATCGGAATGAAGCATGTAATTTTATTTGTCCCTTTATTTCTCAGAGAGGCTCCCTACCGAATTTGAATTCTTAGAGGGAACAGGAGGTGATTTAGCAATTGATTGTACGAGAAAAGCATTAGAAAATAACACACAACGTATTTTCATTATCTGATTTCCTTACCTGAAATAGTTCAGTTTTCTAAATTGGAGCTTTTAAAAAAAGCTTCAACTAGCCGAAAGTATAAATAACTTTCCCCTTGAGAATCACAACAGTCTCTTTACTTTCGTATTCCAAAACTATCCAATAATT
This sequence comes from Adelphocoris suturalis, assembly GCA_030762985.1. NCBI lineage: Eukaryota > Metazoa > Arthropoda > Insecta > Hemiptera > Miridae > Adelphocoris > Adelphocoris suturalis. The sequence continues at coordinate 37,545,444 of CM061042.1, forward strand.
GACTTGGTAGATACCTACCTCGTTAACCATGATAGTATTGGATCTACTCGTGGTAAATTTAGGTGAACACTACAAAAAACACAATTATAAAACCGGTGAAAATTCCTGCAAAAGTGTTTCTCAAGGTGGAAAATCAGGGCTGTTGGAATACCCCAGGTATCTTGCTTGCGTTTTTCCCTACAGACCGCTCTCCTGTGCGCATGACCTTTAGATCAGTTATCAGTGTAAAAGGGCTATCTAATACAGGAAAAGTAAACCTTTGTATTATAATTTTCGGAGTTTTATTAAAACCATTTTGATAAACTGAGATGTTTTTGATTGAAAACGCTTGATTTGTCAAAATTTCAGTAGCAGTTTTCACTATTTTTCAATTTGAATCCAAATTTTGACTTCATTATCAAAAGGTGCTCATAAAAATTATCAGGATCACGTCAAACCCCGTTTTTGAAAATGTTGGACTTCGAAAAGTTTTTCGTGAAAAAGTCTCGTAGAGTGGGCTGGTGGTGGTTTTTGGAAATGTAGAATTCTTCAACAACTTGGTACACAATCACACATCTCTTTACACAATCATTTTGTGTGTCGTTGAAGGCCGTTGGTGCGAGGATTTGGAATGTGCTGCCATCTAGTGTGCGATCTTCCTTCACCCGTTTCAAGACCTCCTTGACTGGTGTACTCTCTGACGAATGAATGCTTTTTTCTTTTTCTTAACTCACTATTTTTGTTTAATAGCATGTAGATTTTCACTTTTGTGTCTGCTCTTATTGATGGCCTTCCTGACATTTTCATGCTTTTCCAACAACACTGAAGGTACACATAATATTGCCGAGAATGCTTCATTTCTTTACTTGTATCGTACTTTGGGTAGTAGAGACGGGAATTGGTTGGTGGTGCCAGGTGATGTAAAACTATTGGTAGTATCGATAGATTTGAATTTCATTGTACCAACTATACCAGAATTAAAAATATGGAATGGGGTCTATAAGTATGGTAGAAAATCCAAGTTTTTCCGGTGGTATCTCTTTCAAAAGCATGAAATACTAGTTTTTATTCAGTTCAAACGAGTTTTAATCCTTTACAGAAAACAGGAGGGGGTTTGAGAATAATCAACGTTTGAATGTTTGGCGCTTGAACTTAAACTCCAAATAGTAGTACAAGGGTGCGCCACCATTATGCCGTTGCCAAACCTACGGATTTTGGTGTTCAAGGTAGCCGCCGACGCTGAACTGGATTCAATATTACAAATTTCCGATTTATTTATTTTTTCCATCCGTATTAGGAGATCACATTAGTAGGTATATTATTGATACTATAATCTGCTTGTTTTCTCAGGGTCGAGTTTGCTACATTGAACGTTTGTGGTGGTAACCTACTGACTTTTAGAAACCTGTTGACAGGGGACTAAAGGGAGGGGGGGGGGGGGGGCTTGTGATGTCATAAGTCGCAAAGGCCAAGTCAAACCTCCAAACTTCTTTGAGCTCTTAGTGGATAAAATGGGACTTTTTCCGCGTAATGATGGTGTGTCATTGGTTTTTTTGGAACTAGGGCATGCAATTGAAAAATACTTTTTTAAATCGCTTATATACCCTATTTTTGACCAAAATTACAGAACTAGTTCCCACAGTTTGCTATATTTTGTTAAGTCTGGAGCTAATAAGAACTCCATGATAATGACCTCAACTGTCCAATAAATACTCTTCTGGCAAGCAATTGCTCAGCTTGCAATTTCACCATGTCATTCAGAAGTCTCCTAGTTGTGACAATGTGAGGTCATGGAAATAGAGTACTTACTCCTTCAAAGGGGAGAAGCGTTTAACATTCAAGAATTACTAATTAGAAATTTTTTTTTTTAGTAATTTCAACAGTTAAGAATTAACAGATTAATTCTTAAGTTGGTGTAATATCAAGAAACGTAAAAGAATAAGAATTTTATAAAACATGATTCATTGAAAACTATCTGTGATTCAAAGGTTTTAGGGTCAATAGCAGCGGTAATGCAAAAATTTGATAGTTTTACATCACCTGTAACTAATTAAGTAATAGTTGGTTAATTTTTAAAGTCTGGCATAATTTAATGTTGAGAAATGTGGACCATGTAGCACAGGAAAAGAGAAAACCAATCCCGATCTCCCTTGTAGCCATTTTCATAAATATATACACCAAGAACTCCTATAGTTTTCTTCAAATAAAATACTTGAAGTACATTATTTATATCTTGAATTGAACTGTACCTGAATGGAATACGCTCTTGGAGAGCAAGATATGACAGTGCACCTACCATAAATGATTAATTGATAATAAAACGTATTTTCAGGGCATCATCGAATGCTCTGAAGCAGGGGATTTGGAGCTACACATACGCCTTACCATGTAAGTACACTTGCCACATACCTGTTTTGTGTTGTAAACCTGATTATACCGCACAATGGGCAAAATGACCGATCTAGATGATGAAAAGTCAAGTTACAATCGCGGTTTATAACACACGCACTTAAGCCAATATGCACCGTTTTTCCTAATGTCAGACAGAATATTCGTTGTAATTTTAAAATAATTGTTGTCTAAATTCATATTAGTCTTCTTTCTTAACTTCTTCCATATTTTCGGAGTGTCAGAAAATTTCTCCTTTAGCCAAAAATCGAAGGGTTAATAATGCCAGACGAACCGACGGCACGCAAGAACTCACTCTCAATGCGCCCAAAAGTCAGCTGGAAATAGGGCGTATAATTTTAAAGTATTGAACAAAAGTATTTGATAGATTAAAACCATTGACAAAGACGCGGGTGCCATTTTCGTGATGAATCAAAAATAAATCAAAAACAACAATTAAGGCTAGGCACCTAATACATGTACAATCGTTAACACACAGTTAAGACCTCCAAGTTAATTCCTCCAATCTCAACGCGAAGACAGCGTTTGCGCAATTGTCAATTTACGATTTGACGAATTGCCAATTTACGATTTGACAGGAAGGTTCTTCAATGACTGGCCCCTCTATGCTGTTACCCCATGCAGACGTCATTAGATCTCCTACTAGTTCTCTAATCCACATGAGATTGTTTATTTTAATTTTACAAATTGGGAGAGTGATACCCATCAATGGTTGCTACTAAACTGGTAATACCTAACTGTTACAATTTCTTGTGTGTTGCAGAGATAATGAATTGATCGCCGAAGCAGTGAATTCGGAAACCAAGGAACTCCAGAAAGTCACGTTCGCCCTTCAACCTGTTTGTTGACGTAGTGTTATTATAAACGTATCAATCGCTTAATCATACATTTCCGACAGTTAATTCGTCCAATTACATCATGTTTAATAAATTATTGTTACCTAACCACAATGTATTTGCACTCGGATAAGGTAATTAAACTTTTGAATCCGGAAATGGCTACTATGACCTTTTCTACCTCTTTTCCCCCAGCAGTTACCAAAATCTCGGTGTTTATTAAATTATCTAATTAACTGTTTGGAGTGATTTCCATTGCAAACGTACCGTAGAGGCGGGTGACTTGAAACACTTTTCAACTTTCAATAGCTGTAGTTCCAGTAGTTTTGCACTTACAAATTTGGTTACGGTGTTTAAAGGTCGAAGAAGGCTCTTCAGAAAACATTAATTTTTTACAATTAGTGCTTGTTTTGTCTTTTTTTTTCTTTTTTTCTAGGTTTAAGCCGCACATCAACCAGAAGGGTCATTTGCAGCATTGAATAAGGTGTCTAAAGGGACACTGGAAGTGGCACGATTCTAAGAGGAGCCATGTTGCCATCCTTGACTAAAAAGGAGCGCCATAATGGACTCTACTGGCAACTCAGAGGGGTACAGTGATGACCACTCTTTAGCCCCCAAAGTGGATAAAGAAAACCCCAAAAATAAAGTAATACAACTAAGACTAGATGTAAAATAGGCTAACAACTAAGTATATATAGCTATATACCTTCAGCAAAGTGAAATAAAACTACGACTAGATGTATATAAATATATCACAGATCAGATATCACAGTTCGTAGTAGAGCTCAGCGGCTCTCAGGTACAACAACAGAGATCGGACCTTGTCTGGTCTGGATAAAACCTCAACCCACTGAGGGGGCTGATGCTGGACTCGAAGGTCCACATGGGCTGGGCAGTCTTCTAGTAAGTAGCGGATGAACAGATTACCCCCCCCACACAACATCTCGAGCTTCTGTCTTTGAGTAAGATGGGTATGGCCAGTGGCGACCCGGTTGACCATTATTCGATCCCTCTTTGGAAGTAGGGTTACGAAAGGGCCCACCGGGCTCAAGTCCTGAAGGACACCACACAGACCAGTGACCTCACCCTGCCATTGCTCAAGCCAGATGGAATTGGCTGTATGTTGCATGTAGGAGATCCTCTATGCGTATGGGCAACTTATCAATGGAGTTATCACCAATGACTCTCCTCGCAAGGGCATCAGCACACTCATTGCATGAATACCTACATGGCTTGATACCCACAGAAAAGTTATGGTTGAGCCCAATGGTGTGGCTTTGTGTGATCATCAGAATATGAGTCCCTAATCGCCTCGATGGTAGGTGAATCGCTACAAATCACATAATTCCCAACTCCCAAAAATTTGCAGTGTCGAACAGCCAGTGTCACTGCTCACAGCTCTGCTGTGAACACAGACGCAACTGGTGGTAGGCGTCTAGTGACTTGGAAGTTGGGGCTCCATAGAGCAAGGCCAACACCATCAGGTGTCTTTGAGCCATCAGTGAAAAGAAGAGTGTGTCCAGCATATTGCTGGCTTGTTTCAAGTCATCTGCAAAGTCGGGTGACCTGAAACTGTGAGCAAGTTTCGCACTTTTTCAAGTACTAATGGCCGTAAATGACTCGAAACTGTATCTGAAGTTTTAAAACAGATCAATCTTTGGTTTTAGAACGGAAAAAAAAAAAAAAAAAAAAAAAAAAAAAAAAAAAAAGGAACTGACTTGAACTGTTCAGGTTTTTGATATTTTGTTTTTAATCAGTATTTTACAAAATTCTATAGACCAGTCTTTTTCCTTTTTAGCCAATTTTCAAACAAATAAACAAACCCCATCGCAAATGAAGCCACATTTTTAAAACAAATTCAAATTTTCTCTGCTAGTACGGAAAACACTGAAGCCAGTATATACGTTTTTGGGCTAACGTAAGGACGAGTTCGTTGGCCGGCATTTTTGAGCACATTAAATTGGTAAAATTTCAAAAAAGTGCTGAAAAAATCACTAAAAATAGCAAAAAACGGGTTAATTTTCTATTATTTTTTAGCACAATATTGTTATATATTTAAATTTTGTTATTTTTTAGCACAACATTGCTCAAATAAAGTTTAATAACAACAAATTAAAACATTCAAAAAATTATGCTGAAAAATGCATTTGAATTTCATTAAAATGTGCTAAAACAAGTTCCAGTCAAGCAGCATGATCGAATTTTCGTAAGTTATCTCATTATATCAAGTTAAATCGTTTTGAAATTTGAGCTTTTTGAGTTCAAAGAAAATGTTAACTATTATTTGTATGACAAAAAACGTATTCAAAAAGAATCTGCTATCAATGAAATTTCAGTACGTTTTTCAGCCTAATTTTGTGAATATATTTTTTAATGCTCTATTTTATAAATTTCATTTGTGCAATATTCTGCAAAAAATTATAAACAACAATTTTTAGCCATTTTAAGTGATTTTTTTTCAGTACATTGGAAAGCGTGATATTTTGGCGCAAGGACGAAATTTTCATCTCAATCCTATGGAGAGTTATCGTCTGGAATGACACATACAAAAAATACACACACACACGAATATATATATATATATATATATATATATATATATATATATATATATATATATATATATATATATATATATGAAAAAGCGCAAACTTCAGGAATCGTTTCAGAATGCCTCAAAACGCATTTCAATGAAGAAATTTTAATAAACTTTTGATTTTAAAATTTTCGAAGTCATTGCAATAGCTTAATTTTCCACAAAAATTCGATAAAAACCACAAAATTTAAAAATCCAAAATCTCTTTTTGAATTGCAGAATATTATTTAGAACAAGTTTTTTTTGCCATAAAATTGGTAGTTAACAATTTCTTTTCCCTCAAAGTCCTTAATTTTCCAAACAATGTAACAGAATATAGTACGATAATTTACGAAAATTCGCACATACGATCATGCTGCATGACTGGAACTTTTTTTTCGATTAAGATCTGCCATTTTCACATGGATGCTATGTTATTGCGCTGGGAGTAACCATGAGTTATGCCATTCTATTGTAGGACAACTCACGTCATTCACAGAATTTTAGGGCCTAGCATGAAATAAAATAAGAACCGTATTTTTGAAGTAGGTATATATAATTTTTTTTTATCTGCAATTTGTTGCCTTTGAAATCGTGAGCTGTAATTATTATTGTACAATAACAAATTATGTAGACGTTGTGAAGCACGATAGCAGCTTGAAAGAACAATACAGCTTAACAAAGTTAATGTATTTACAAAAATCCAGTCTACAAAGCCAGTGTGTCAGAGAAAATATTCTTAGTATTAGCCTTCTTACAGACTTTATCAGTATATAAACAATCTGGTAAGTACGTGTATTTATATAGATACGCATTTAATAAAAGAATCAATAAAACTAGGCGCTTCGCGCCTTGCAAGCAGGGGCTGCTCCGTCCTGCTGGAATTTTCGAATAGAGACGTACAATGATGAAACATGGTATATGATTTTGGTCTGCTGACTCTGGAGCTTACATAGATAATCAGATCATTGTTATGCAGCAGCGTTTTTTTTTCGAATTTCACTATCGTAGGTTGAATAGGGAACAAAATAGTTTTGATAGCGAATCAGGAGCAGAACCTGAACTCCTTAGAAGTGTAATACGAGGCTAAATAATGATAAATCTCCAGTTTTTAACGAGTTATGAACGATTCATTTGGGGCTGGAAAATAACATGTTGCATTTCCTCTCAACCCTTCGCCGTACGTGAAAAGCAACGGGAGACTTCCTTAACGCTTTCACGAATCACAAATTTGTATCGCTATTCCGCTAGGGCAGTGGTTTCCAACTTGCGGGTCGCGAAAAGGGTATCAGGTGGATCGTAATGACCTTAAGAAGAAAAGGGAAAATTGTAAAAAATAGTAATTACCTATTAAAATTAAAAAAATCTCTGCTATTGGTATGGTCCAAAACTGATCGCCCCAGAAACACCTTTTCTCTCTACTAAACTCTCGTACATTAAAAAAGAAAAAAAAAAACTTTTCTGAATCAGGCAATTTAGATGAGAGATGGCTATAGCCTACCTACTTGATTTTTTTGGTAATTGGTAACATCTCAACAATTTCCTTTGAGTTTAATGTGCATGATACAGTTTTCTTCCATGGCAACGTTTCGCATATTCAAATATAACTTATACCTACCTACCGTATTTATGTTTTTAGTATTAAAAACTATAAAATGTAATGATTAATATTTCTTATGTATTATGCATTTCTTAACACATGATACTTTCAAATTAAACTTTGACTAAGATGAGTAAAAAATAGTGAATGGGTGAAGTGTGAAGGTTGTAGGTATAGCTATATAAAACTCGTGGGTCGCGAGATTCCAAAATTCCAACTAGCTCGTGGGTTGCGACGGAAGTTGAGTTGGGAACCACTGCGCTAGGTTTATTGGCACCTTGCTCAAAACTAGATCATGTTCCACATTCAAAATAATTCTCCAAAATAAAAGCCATGTGCCTAGCTAAACAGCAAAATTTTGTCAGAACCTTCAAGGCTCGTTTCAAAACTGGATTTAACAAGAAATTTTCATTCCAAGTCCTTGCAAGTGAATCGTAAGCAGAACACAAACCACATTAAAGGCATTGTGAAGTAATTACACGTCGTATTTACCTACATAGATCTATTTGGTAGTCAACTTTTCATAAGCTTGTTCAATAGAGGTTTCTTGAGACCTCTTGATTTTATACTCGACTTATAACGGCTGTTTATAATATTACGCTAACAGAAACTCGAGTGTCCTTACATACTACAATTCTGCATTACAATACTGGTTCTTATAAACGGTTTTGGACTGAAAATCCATCGCTTGTCACACAAATACATTTAATTCTAAGAAGTATAAAAAAATCCATTTTGGAATAATTTCCACAATACGGAATCTAATAAGACTCCTTTATTCATCTCAAATTTATATCTTAATCGTGGATGAATTCTGGAATCTCAAAACATGTAAGTCACAGGAGAGTTGAGCGATGTCATCAGGATACTTGTGACTCTGTGATTAGTTAGAGCGCCAGATGTTGGTACGGAGGTTGCCCTCTTTGATGGAATCTTCATTCAGAGGGATCGAAGAGTCTTGAATCACGTAAAGACTCCTCGTTTCATTTCCTGTTGGCATGATATTGAAGATAAAAAATCTTGCAAAGAGACAAATAGGTAGGCGTACAAAGTATGAGTCAGGAGGAGTAATAATGAGTAAAATGTACCAAGAACAATCCAATAAGAAAATTGTCCGATGACAAATTATAATAATTTGAGAATTAATTTTATTAACCATTTTACTATTTTCCTTCCAAACACCAGTGTATAGAGGGGTGTTCCCTACCGACGAGCATTTCACTTCATGCATGTGCCATTTTACAAATTACGTATCTTCGAGTTGAACTCTTGAGTTGAATCTCTTCTACATGGGTAAGAGACCTGGTTGGAATCGGCTGAGATTAACAATACGCTCCAAGATGCTTCAGATTACCCGATTCTGGTGGCACGGACATTGGAAATCCAATCTAGAGTTACACTGAAGATGTTCCCAGCGACCCATCTCTTAATATATCAGAGAAAGGAAGTGGAGATGGTTAGGGCACACATTGTGGAAGATGTATACACAAAAAGTTCCTGGCAAACCTATGGGTGATATTCTCGAGACTTGGACACTAGCGCATCCCTACATCGAGGCAAGGCAAAATCAATTTATTTCACCTTGTTGTCATGGTGATGAGTAAACATATGCGAAAATGCACCATTTGTAGGCACAGCTGGACAACAGCATAACATAGTCTCACCTAGTTCCGAGTCAATATTTTCATTATTTGTAATAATGTAAGTTTCATCATCTGTAATATGCAAGGTGATAAATTGTATGCAAATTACATCAAGTTATTATCAGGTGTTGACCTCAAACGCTATGAACGCAAGATTTAATCTGTGGGGTTGAGATCCATATGAAATGTGTGTTGGGGAGTTGACATACAAGTGTTCTAGATGATCCAGACATCAGCCACAAAGATGTAGTGGATTACCTATCTAGTTTTAGAACTGTTCTTTGAATCAATTGAAACTAAAAATCTTTAGAGTAGGTACTGTGAAAGTGGTCTTGTGAAAGGATGTGTTATGAGAGCTCTGTTAGGCGGGAATAGTAAGTTGTATCACATGTGGAAAGGTAAGTACCTACCTAGAGGTAAGGTATACCTACATACTTTCCGTATATTATTACTTGTTCATGTAGGTACTTCATTGATCAAAACAAAAGTAGGTACCTACCTAATTACCTTTTCTGTCCATAAAATTTGCGTAACTGCAAAACTCGCGCAATAACTGCACTGCCAATGCCGTCTTTATGAAATCTTACCGTCAGAGGAATGCATTTCAAGGTTTTTTCCTTGCAGCTGGTTTTTAATGCATGTTGCATATTCCCTGATTCGATATTTGACAAACTTGCTAATCAGCGGTTGTATTCGTCGGCAAAGCAACGACCCACCTACTTTGTTTAGGAACTTTAAACCAACAGCAAATCTGGTAGGACGTACGTACCTACCTAAGTAGTTTCGTTTCTTGGTGTAGCAACAACCTGCCTTGTTTATTTTGACAAACTATCAAATCTCTCCTTTTATTCATATTATACAACAAGTAAAGGTTCCTCAGTTAAGCATAGTACTACGAACTTATAATAAAACGCTGATGAAGCTACCTGAGCAATGGCTAGGTACCTACACAGCAGTACAGACACCTGAGGAATTTTCAATCTTCTTTTCTTTACTATTTTTCAGGTTAATTATTCTCAAAGCCTAAACGAATGAAGTTATTTAGTTTTCTGACACTGATTAACTACTATAGTTAGTAGGCTCCTAGTCCAAATAAAATCTCGTTCACCGCGATCTACAATCAATTATTGCGCTGGCAGGCATGATTATTATAACATTTAGTCGTATTGAAACTTTGTATTCCTACAATACTATACTTTTTCAAAACAAAACTGTTGAAAAATGGCCTTATAACCACGAATTATGTTGACGTGAGACGGCAAACTTCTTGTGAGAAATAGGTTGGTTGAGTAGCGATTCATTGACGTAGGGCGGTATCATGGCCGACTTTGGCTGAAACGCGAACCTACTCCGGGCGTGACGTCACGAGAATATGGGCCGTAGACTGGAATTCCCAAAGTGAGTGTCATGGTGGAAGGCCTAGAGGGACTTTGCGCTGGAGCCTATTGGCTGAAGCTGAACTCAGTCAGGCTATTACCCTGGAGGCAAACAAAAGGAATGGCTGCTGAAGGCCTCTCACCTTGGTCCTATGCACCAGTGATTCAGCGCAATAGCAACAAATAATAATAAACGTAAGGAGATCCGCTACTGGAAATGGCACTTGCTAAATGAAGCGCTCGCTGTTGCAGCTAGGAGACAAATAGGGAGGTTACTATTTGCAGTTACTTCCTACCTGGGACCCATCTTTTCTGCATTTAAATTCAGTTTACTGTTTCCCGTAAATATTTTCAGTAAACGATCCCGAGTTCAGTAGTGCCGGAGTACCTACCTGATACTTCATAGGCCTTCCAAAATTCTATACATCCATGTACAGCTAGTTAATACTAAAAATACTGTGAGTAAATTCGGGAACCTTTGGCAACAATGAAACGTGAATTAGATGGACTACCTGCTTACAATCTTAACTAACATTTTTTTATTTTGGTTTCATTTTTGGCTCGTCAGCCCTAATAATAATTACGTACACCTTGGGCAGGCTTAACAATTAGTGCTAGGGAAACATTGGGTATATTTTTCCGCTTGGAATTCACAGCGTTCGTCTTTACTTCGGTATCCCAACAATAAACTAGTGGGTCCGCTGACCAGGTGGCCCATGAAGTTTGAGGTAATGTACACAAATTTTCGCTACTAACAGTGGTTTTAAGGGAAGGATGATAATTCTAGCTGCCAATGGAATCCGATTCAATTCAGCGTCCTACAAATAACTAAAACAAGCACGAATTTATCACTGTTTTTATAAGTACCATCCCATGTCTTTTGATACCATAGCAACAGTTACATTTTAGATCGTCTAAACGATTTTAAATCGTTTTTGTGATGTGAATGAAACTACTGAAAACGATACTAAACTCGATTTTTGATGATTTGACAATGACCTCAGAGGCGTCCTGTTGTCGTCAAGGGCAAATTTTAAAACGTTTATAGTGGTTTCAGTCGATTCTGTGTGGCGAAAACCATTGAAAACGATACCAAACTCAATTTTCGGTTGATTTGATGACGATCGTGGTCGCCGACGACAAGTTCCTACAGTCAAATTGTAACCAAAAACTATACAGCTAAGTCTAAAGAGTCTACCTACCAAATTTCAAGTTGATAGCTTCAACACTGCGGCCTGAAGCATGGAATACACACACACACACACACACACACACTGACAAATGCTAGTAAGTCAATGCCCAAGTCAAAGTAGAGGCTCACTTCGTCAATTATTGACTTGGTACCTATCGACTTAACCATGACATATTGGACGGCACTCGCTGCTCACTACAAATAACAATATTCTTATTATTCTTCTTTACTCATTACTCTTTATGGCATGTTCCGTGAAAGGGTAACACCCATAAACACATTGGTAAGTAATGCATGCATTACAGGAACGCCCCCATGTACAGATTAGAGAGTTCCTAGTAGATCCGCAAAACACAATACGTCATGCGGTACCGACAATCTGGCGCCCGAAACTCTGATGCAATGAGTTAGGGTGACGCATCCTTCCATAAGACACGTCAACGGATCGCAATCCGTAAAAAATGTAATCGTCTAAAATAACCTCCTTCCATGGACTCTAATAACGTCCCAGGGATAATTTCCTCCATCCAAGGATTTAGCGTTACAACTAGATCCATTAAGGGCTTGACGTGACTTTAAGGTGCAGTAACTGACGGATCTACTAAGAACTCAAGATTGTGCATTGTAGAGATTGCGTTTTTACAAGTAACCTCTCCAATATAACCTAACACGCAAACATCAAAAGCTTTCCTCCCTCCTCCACCTCCATAAGTGTAATTACCCCCATCGATAGTAAATTAGAAACTTCCAAGGCTGATTGCACAACTAAACGAAAATCGGGTCGAACAAAAATCACGAAAACCGGTTAAGAATAATAGTAACTTGAACAGCAACTAGAAGCTTATTTGGATTCGCTATTACCCCCTCCTCGATGGGAAACCCGAAAATTCCAAGGTTCATTAAACAACTAGACAACAATTTGAATAAAACAAAAATAGAATCACGAAAATCGATTGAGAATTGTAGCGTGGGTAGCGCATTGAAGATTTGGCTAATTACCCCCTCCCCCCTCTTCCTGTTGTCAAATCCAAAATTTTCAAGGTTTGTTGCACAACTAGAATGAATTTGGGATCGAATAAAGAAAGAATATCGAAAATCGATTGAGAATTGTAGCGTGGGTAGTGTTAACAAAATTTGTCACACACACACATTCGATTTTTTTTACAGACTCGGTCTCGGATGGTCTGAAACGGATTGCTCGGGTTGTCCCACACCCCCTGGATCAATTCCAATTGATCATCCCTCTTATATACGAAGTCTTGTCTAAATGAACTAACTTCAAAAGGACGCCCTGAAATCGTTTAAAACGTTTTAACGTCCATTCCCCTTGTACTTAGCTTTACAACGAACATCATCAGTAGATTTGATGAAGCACATGATATAACCTAGGTAGGTACATATTTATGTTGTTGAAATAACATGTTTATTCACCTCAGTGAGTAAGGCTGGTGATGACTGGACGGGCAACGAGAGGATACGACACCAATTGACCTGCTGTTGTGCTCAACAGAGTCGGAGGATTGTCGGAGGTACCTGCAAAAATAAATTCTCGAATCAATGGGATTGCTTCCAGCAATAACAATAAATAATTTATAAGCAAGGCGTAAGCCATACTTGTACTCGAGGCAATGTGTATGAAAAGTTGAGGTTTTTAAATAAATCTCTTTTGCTCATGTTTCACGAATACCCTACCTTAAGTGGGTATTAACCTAGTCATGTACGTGACTAGGGTACGAGGTTCAAGATGATGAATTGTGCGTTTAACCTAAAACCAATGCTACATTTTATTACCAGACGTCAACAATTTGTAAAATGCCACTCACTCATGATGTTAGTTCAAGAAAAATGCCGCAGGGTGCTAAAGCGCTTGTCTTTAAAACCAACTTCTATTACAAGAAGGTAGGAGATCGAACTCACGGAGTTCGGACTGTCGAGGCATCAAATATTTTTGGGTTGTTATATTTGGCGCAGTCAATAGGATCCAGACTTTTAAACAAAATAATCCCTCTCGAGCCGAACTATAATCATAACATCCCCGAACACCCCATAACATCCCTGACGTAACATCTTTCACAACGTTGACGTAACAACTTTAGAGGGGAGGTGCCTAGGAGGGTCAGCGATCTCTCGTTTTCCTCAGAAGGTCCAAAGTATTTAGTTACCATCATGGTACAATGGGATCCCGAACACCGTGCTTATGCCATGAAACAGTTTTTCAAAACTAGTCGTAGTGCAGTGGGTTTGCAACCCATGTTCAGGTTGTGTTAAACAACACAACCTGATGTTGATAGCAATCGTACTGTCCCTGAGTTGGACTGGCATCGACTGTTTGACAAACAACCAACGGGCCCACGATTAAGAGGTGGAGAGATGGGTGTCTGGACGTGAAGGGTACCCCTGAGCCACCTGTCCCTGTGTTAACGCGCATGTGCTGGACAGCTGTGGTAGAGAGACAGGTCCTTCTGACATTGAAGTTTTCAAAAAGTCCCCTATAAGTTTGACCACTCGCAATTGTAAAATTCATCAATAATAATTTTCTCATTGCCAAGTCTTCTGATTTGGTAGTCGGAAAAATATGAGTTACTCGTCCTTAACAACTTTGTAACAACCATTTCATTAGTAACTGCTGCGCTTGCGCGAATGTAAAATCTTTGTAACAACCATTCTACAGTTTTCATTCGATTTCGATTAGATTTTCTAGTAATGTGCTGATTATAGGTTATGGATGGTCCCCTGGCCCGTAAATTCCATGAAAATCAGGGGTCAATAGAAGGAGTAATGTGTTAGTGCTAGGAATTTGTGGACATAAGATAAACATGAAACCGATTTTGTTCTAAAAGCTCTAGAACACAAAATGCCATACTTTCGTGATTGAAAGTGATCACAATGTTTCTGCATCCTTGATTGATTTAGAAGCAAAAGTATTGAATAGAGATGCAATTATGCATAAATATAAATATACATGGGTTACTGACCTTGATGTGGAGTGGCCATGGTGACTGAGGGTGCAGGAATGACTGGGGACATGGACACTGTAGCGATGGAAACTGGAGTTCCTGTAACATAGAAATATGATGTTATTTGTAGAGCAACACCTATGAATCTAACGAGTTTTGGGCCGGTGAAAACCACGTCGAGACTATTTTTAATGGAGGAAAGCTAACCTACGTTAAATCACTTTTGTAAGAGGGACTAAATTAAAATTTAAAAAAAATTAATTAATTAAATAACATAGAATAAAAATAATAATCTGTTTAAATTAATTAATTAAATAACAATAATTAATCTGTTAATTTAATCTGTTTAAAATAATTAATTAAATAACATAGAATAAAAATAATAATCTGTAGGGCGATAAAAAGGGTTAAGGTTAAAAAAAAAACACTATTATTGGAAATCCAGTTGCTTAGAAATCGTGGGTGGAGACACAGTTTAGTTACTGTAGATGGGGTCACCGCTAGCTTGATCCAACCAAGGATTTGATTAACAATGGACCAAGCAGTTAGTAGCCATTCTTAATAATACATGTAAATAATATCGTTGGTCACCTTCAACAGAAAATATGAGGTTATTACCTGCTGCAACAGCAGCAATGCTGACTGGAACGGTTGCGACTGATGCAGTCACTGTTCTTATGGCCCCGCTAACCTGCGGCTGGATCTGACCATTTGTGATAGTCACAGCTGCAGGAACGGTGACAGCAGTAAGGCTCTGCGCTTTATCTGACAGCCTCATCTGTGCATTCTGTTCGAGTAGAAATTCGTTTGTCGCCTGCAACATGAAAACAATCAAACTCGAGCACATTCTACAAGGGGTACCTACCACTTATATACTTATATGAAGTTACGTATGAGTTACTTTCTCGTCTGTATGAATTAAAATAAATGAAATTAAATAATGTAATTAACATCTATTTCTTAAACTATGACCAAATTTAGACCTGCAAGTCGTCCACTCGTTTGCGCAGAGCTGCCACAGCTTTCCGCAAGAAGGCATTTTCGTCTTCCAGTGTCCAGATCTGCCCGCTAGGGAAAATTGTGTCGAGATCATAACGACGGCGTTTTGTGAGCGGCTCGCAGATGATTGAGGGTGAGCAGGACATCGTCGGCAAATGACGGTACTTGCAGGCGCTTCTACAAACATGAAATGCTGATAATTGGACAGAAAGACACAATGCCAAATTTCTTTGTAATAAATTAATACTTTATAGTGATGTTATATTGATCAGAGATATACCCACCTATCAATAGTCTCAAAATAGCACTTTTGGCGGGTTTTCAACAAAAAAATTAAGCTGTTGCAAATGGTTCCAAAAATTTGTTTTGGCAAATATGATTTGATCCAAAATTATGATTTTATTTCAGATAACGTGGATAGTGGAGCGTCAGTCAGTTTAAAGAGGCTACTCCTGTGCCTGAAAATAGCTGGGAAGTTCTTACGTTGAAGGCCTCTTTTTGTATTTCAACACTTTTAAGCCCTCCATGAGTGGGGACAGTTGGTCATACACTGCAGTCACGCACTATAGACCAACTCTATAGGCCGCCGCCGCAAATGACCCTTCTGGATGATGTGCGACTTTAATCATTGAATTAAGAATTAGGAGCTCTGAGGAAGTTATCATTTAACCAACAGCGTCCAAGCAACCATATATAATAGGGTACCTACCAATCATTATTAGGGATTGTTTGACAAAATATGAATTACCTGTCACATTCCCCATTGAGAAAATCTTTGCAGAGGGGAACTTCTTTGGTAAGAGTGACTGTCCTTGGTGGAGATACCTCCACTCGGGTCGGTAACTGCCCCGTCTGTTCATAGAAGTCCTTTTCCTCACGAGAGCAGTGGATGAAAGCACATTTGGACCTCGAGCACTTTCCTAAAATATAATTGCTTTCATTTATTTATGAGAAACTATGCTCAGAAGATGAAACGTCCTATCGTGGTGCATTGAACACGTTATAGGTACAAATCACAATTACGATTCACACAACGATTGATTCCACTGAGACAACCCAATTCAACGATGAAATGATGAGGCTATCGTGTGATAAGCTGAAATTATAGGATGGACCTACAAAGGGTTACATTCCTGTATAGGGTTTGTGACAGTTGGAGGGGAAGAGATGTCAAGGAGGATGAGGTGGGTGTGAGATGGATGACTACTAGAAACACATTACTATCTTCTTTGAATCATTGTTCCGGATATATATATATATATATATAATGTGGTTTAAATGGCCCTACGAGAGCACAATACACTGATGAGAAATTAAGAAACAAAAAGTGAAACGGAAAGGAACTTCAAAAACTAAATTTTTTATATTTAGTTTCATTTTTTGTTTCTTAATTTTGCATCAGTATATATATATATAAATGTATTTAGTTCCACTTTTTGTTTCTTAATTTCGCATCAGTAAATATATATATATATATATATATATATATATATATATATATATATATATATATATATATATATATATATATATATATATATATATATTCGACGTACTTTTGTACCGTTGAATGTGAATATTTTGGGCTAACAACCATACCTACGTGTAAATATTCCGAGAAAACGTGGGAGGCGACCGATCCCATCCGGATGGGATCAGTCGCTCGTCGCCTCAAAATACGCAAAGTCGCGTCGCTCATGTAGCTTGCAGTGGAGGACCTCTAATACGTTTCAAGCTTATGGAATTAGTCGCTTATATACGGACGAATACGCTTAGTCGCTTCCAGTGGAGGACCACCCTTAATCTTTGAGTGTCTTTTATTCCCTGAAGTC
The DNA here is from genome assembly GCA_030762985.1 of Adelphocoris suturalis. NCBI lineage: Eukaryota > Metazoa > Arthropoda > Insecta > Hemiptera > Miridae > Adelphocoris > Adelphocoris suturalis. Next base: position 37,562,842 of record CM061042.1, read on the forward strand.
ACATCCATGATTGCTCGTTTTCTTGCTATGATCAAATACTACCAAGCAATTACATAGATTTCCTAATGGTTTTCATCAAAAGCCTTTTGATGATAAATACAAGCTAAACAAAGGACAATCAGCTCTAAAAATTGCTCCTCTTCACCGATAAAAGTAGGAGTAATAGGTATAACTTTACAATCGAATTACAATACAAATGGAACAAAAAATTAAGTCTGGGATCTAGATAAAACTTATCAAATGATCGTAAACATCATACCGTGCTGAAAATCGTGGCAGAAGACCATTTCTTCGGGATGAAAGTATTTGCAGCTGTCACCCCTCGAACATTGATGTCTCATGAAATCTCTGCAGATCGCCTTCTTTTCCGAGTCTTCCTCCCTCATTTTTAAGAGTTTTATTTTCACTCGGTGGAGAACTAAACTCACTCGAGGGGTAAACTTAATCACAACAAAGATAAACCGATTTGAAAGTTAATTTAGTTATAAAGCTACAATCGAACGAATCACAAGAGCCCCGTTTTTCCGATCGCCATTGTCAATGAGGAGAATGAAAACAAACAAGATGACCAACTAAAAAACACCAAAAGTCCGTAAAGTGAAAAAATAAAATCTGATTAAATAAGGAAATTCCACAACTCTAGATAGGAAAGTAACAGCCAAAAAACATATTTCAATAATTATATAATAATAATATAATATAATTAAGAAATGATATAATAGTAATATAATTCAATATGCAAAAATGGAGTCTTTTTACTTCGTTTTGTCCAGGGTTGCCCCTCAACACCAGGCACACAACATGTCCCGCTGTGCGCGCCCCTGCCGACTTTAATTTGAACTACTATCAACTGACAATCGAAATAAGCTCCCTAATGGGTAGCAAAGTTCTGCAATTATTAGTAGGTTGTTAATATCACGTGTGGTGTAGTAGGTAGCGTTGCAGACTTCTAAGGTGATGGACTCTAATTCGATCCCAAGCTCTTGACAAATATTTTGCATTCGAATTCAATTTCTTTCAAGTTCAATTTATTTATTTATTGGTCTTAACACAGATGTAGGGTAAAGACCCCTCTAGTTATCTTTACAGATAATTAACATTAAAAATGAACAGATGGCTCTAAATATAAGAAATGACAAATTTTTTCAAAAATAAGAGAGGGAGAGAATACAATTAGGAAGAGAGAAGGAATTAGGAAAAAATTGAGAGGGATAAGGAAAAGCGCATCAGAAGTGAGGTGAAGTAATGAAGAGGTGAAGGAAGTTTGGCTACTGATCCCTGAAGTGCTGAAGTACCTACCGGGCCCACAAATGACCCAAGCGAGCACAGCCCATGGATACCTCCTGGGAAGGAAGTTCATCCTCCAAATCACGCGGCCCTAACTGCCTAACTGCCGCCATGAACATCAGGGACCCGACCTCCCGGATTGGACGCTGGAATTCGCCGAGTACGAGTACGAACCCAGATACCGCCCCGGAGCCCAGATGACGCAACGGTCTCAGCCGTTTGACCGTCGGCGCCGTCTCTGTCCTGAGTATGCCCAAGGAGCTGCTCGTCGTCGGTCAGGCCCTAGACCCTTGGGTGCAATCGATGATCAAGGCGCACGGGAACGGGAAAGTCCAGAAAGTGGATGGTATATGGAAGATCCGGGTGAACCAGAACGAGGGCAGCGCCTTCGTCCCGCTGATACCAAGTACGCTAAACGAATTGCCATGAACATCAATGGGCTGGACACCCGGGTATCGATACCACCAAAAGAATCGCCCAGCGGTACGGCTACTGGAGCAAGATGATTAGGGACGTGGAGGCGTTCGTCCGGAGCTGTGTAGCCTGTCAACGACGAAACACCCCAATTAAGACCAGATCCAGGATCGGACAGATCGTCGGGATCGACTTTGTAGGACCCATACCAGGAGGAACCGGGACCAGGTACATCCTCACTGTCATCGACCACTTTTCCAAATACGCCGAAGCTTACATCACAGCCGATTGCACAGCAGCCACTACCGCCAGGATACTGACGACCCGGTACATTCCCTCACATGGCGCTCCCGAGCAATTGGTTTTGGACAGAGGAGCCGCATTCGTGTCCGGGCTTCTCAAGGAGCTGTGCGAGGTATGGGCCATCAGACAGGTCAAGACATCTGCGTACCACCCACAGAGTAACGGAGTTTGTGAGCGGTTTCACCGTATCTTGGCAAACATCGTGGCCAAGATCCGCTCCGAGACCACGGACTGGGAAACCGCCTGACCTATTGCACTAGCGGCCTATCGGAGCCTTCCGCACCACAGTACCGGCTATTCTCCGAATAAGGTGCTGTACGGAAGGGAGTTACGGCTACCACACATAGCGGAACTTGAGACCGCACCCACTCCCGCCACAGGACCCCACAAACGGACACAAGAGATCCGGAAAGTGAGGAGACTCACCGAGGGCCAGCTGCGACGTGCATGGTACACGCGCGAGAAAGCCATCAACCAGAGGCGGCATGCGCGGAGTTTCCGCAAAGGACAGCGCGTCTACGCCAAACAAATGGTACCGCCGCTAGGGACCATCAAGAAATTTTGGAGCGGGCCGCTCACCGTCAAGAGAAAGTTAACGGAAGTTAACTACGAAGTCGTGGACGTGATGGGCCAAGTCTCACGTCATCACCTGAGCAGGCTGAAGCCCGCCTTTCTGGGTTGCGTGCCGGACGAGGCCACGACCACCGACATGCCCAGCGCCGGACCGCAGGTGCCGCCCCACGAGATATCATCGCCGCAAGGAAGGCCCGACGAATCAGAGTGGCTCGAGGTGGAGGACGAGGATCCACCGTCGCGCTCACCCCAAGAACCAGGACCCAGGCAGCAGGACCACTCCCCAAATGGGACCGCTCCCACCACCAGGGCCGAGGAGACGAGCGAGTCGACGGAGTCCCCGGGATACAATCTACGGCGACGACCCCGCGTTGATTACGCTCGGATGCATAGCGGGGCGCAGCAGCCGTCGTCCGCAGAAGGCATCTGAAAGAGAAACGAAACCTGAAAGAGAAACGAAACCTGAAAAAGAAGAAGGAGAGGAGACCTGAAAGAAGAAACCTGAGAGGAGGGAATTATGTTATGTAAATTTTTGTTTTAATTAATTCAATATTAAGTGAAAAAAAACTTTTCTTTTTTGTAAAACGAACACCATGTGATAAAATGTGAAGAACTGTTATTTTTTTTTGAATACGAAAAATCGATGACGAATTGTCCATACACTTACAAATAAAAACACATCTGCTTTCCGGCCACGAGGGTCCGGTCGTTTTTTATTCTGTGTCCGGTTGCTACCGCTCGACGCACCGACGTGGGGTCGAGACCCGTCTGGGGGTGAGAGGGAATGGGGATCCGAGCTGGGGCGACCAATCACGGCCGCCGCATGAATGTGCATTTTTGTGTATGTGAGCATGAGATGGGAATGGGAGTTAGTGTGGTGACCACGGCCATGTTTCTTTGTTTCAGACGGAACCACTTAGGAATGGCGACACCCCGGGTGCCGGGCGGCAGCGAGAGTGTTAGGAGTTGGGAGGAGAGGAGAGGAGTCACAATCAAGGCAATTGAAGCAATTGGACGGGTGGCGGAGACGTTAGGGGGCATGCCGCAGCAGTTGCAAGCGGTCACCCGATGCATCACCCAATTGGCGAGCATCGTCGCCGAGCCGGAACCAGTCGTAGTCTCAGCTGCGTCCTCGGACCGGGAGATAGCCATGCTCAAATACCAGGTGCAGGCCCTCCAGGAGCAGCTATCGCAGTGCCGCAACGACACCATCACTGAGCCGAGCGGATTGAACCTTACCAGCGCACCAGGGTCGCCCGACGCGACGTCCACACCTGAACCAACCACCAGCCTAGCCGCACCAAGCAATCCCGATGATGGAGCAAGCGAGGACTCGCCACCCTACTCCCCGATCAGACCACCAAACCAGGACCCTGCCCAAGTAACAGAATCTGCCCGGACTATTCTGAGCACCTGTCCGGTATGCGGCGTACCAGGCCGGCTCATCATTGGCTTCAGATGCCAGTCGTGTAAAACCTTTTGGAACCGACTGGTGGTGAGGGCGAAACAGTTCCCGCTGGGTCACCCAAGCCACCCACGCACCTGCCGAAAACAAGACCATCAGGAGGCCAGGCCACCGAAATGCCCCGGATGCCGCAGATGGCGGTACGAACGTGCCTTGCTGGGGACCCGCCCAGACCTGCCTCTGCCGCTTCCGGCCGTCACTCCGGAGGGGAAGCAAAAAGCCGATGAGGGCATCGGCCTCCGGGGAAAGGAGGGGTGTAATGGGGCGGCCATGGAGGAAGGACCCCGGGCCCCTCGTATGGAACACGCGGGTCCACCCGGGCGGCCCATCCATGCTGACCGGGCCTCAAGGAGGGGAAGATCGAAATGAGCTCCCTAATGGTCAGCAAAGTTCTGCAATTATTAGTAGGTTGTTAATATCACGTGTGGTGTAGTAGGTAGCGTTGCAGACTTCTAAGGTGATGGACTCTAATTCGATCCCAAGCTCTTGACAAATATTTTGCATTCGAATTCAATTTCTTTCAAGTTCAATTTATTTATTTATTGGTCTTAACACAGATGTAGGGTAAAGACCCCTCTAGTTATCTTTACAGATAATTAACATTAAAAATGAACAGATGGCTCTAAATATAAGATATTACATCCCGTTCTTAAGTACCTTTTTTTCAAAAATAAGAGAGGGAGAGAATACAATTAGGAAGAGAGAAGGAATTAGGAAGTAAGGAAAAAATTAGAGAGAAAAGGAAAAACGCATCAGAAGTGAGGTGAAGTCATGAAGAGGTGAAGGAAGTTTGGCTACTGATCCCTGAAGTGCTGAAGTAGCCCACCCCATCCGAGATATAAGCTCCCTGGGAAACCCGTACAAAAGACGGGAGGGGTTCAGATGGAGTAGGACTGTAGGTTAAGTGGGGGAAGGGTCCCACTGCGCAGCCCTGCTCTTCAGAGCCCCTCTCGGAGAAACGCGCCTCCTTATAGTGAACGTCCTATACCTACCGGGCCCACAAATGACCCAAACGAGCACAGCACATGGATAGAGACGGGACGGGAGTTCCAAACCCTCACTCCGCCAACCCTCATGGAGTTACCAAACTGACGGCATCTGGTGAAAGTTAGCTTAAGAGCCGAAAGCCGAGGAGAAAGTGCACTCTGAAACAGCCCTGAAAGGTAGGAAGGCACAACAAAGTTCTCAGGATGGACCAGAGAAAACAAATTTCAAATATTGTGTCTTCAGATAGGGCTCCAAAACATATTTTTGTACGTCATTATTCTTAATGTTTTAAATCATACTTTTCAACGTCATTTTGATCTATTTGTCTAACTAATCCGAATTTAACTAGGGGATTGGCTACTTGATGTATTGTATTTTTGAGATGCGAGCTTGTGAGCATCCAGACTACGAAACTATACAAATCATTCTGATCTATTTGTCCAACTAATCTGAATTTTTACTGAGGGATTGACTACGATGTTGTTCATTTTTGAGATGTGAGCTTGCGAGCATCCAGACCACCAAACTACACAAATCAGTCTGGTTTCTTTGTCCAACTAATCTATATTTTAGCAGCGGTCATAATTACCAATTCATTCAAAGGAACCTATTTGTACGAAAAGAGGGGAATGTAGTTACAATTCAGTTCGCTAGGGGCGCGCACAGCGGGGCATGTTGTGTACCCAACGTCAAGTCCCCTCCCCATCACCATGATAAAAGAAGAGCTCTCTACAGGTTTATTAATAAACTGCTATTCCCGGCTTATTTTCAAATTTAAATTAAAATAATTAATTTGAGCCATAAATATACCCTTGCGTGCTTCAAAATGAAAAAAAAGACAATTTAAATTTAAAAGATCCAGTCATGTATCATCACCATATGAACGAATTTTCGTTGATTTTTTCTTCTCATTGTTGTCAAATGGTTTTGAAATTAGAAAATGCGAAATAACTTCCTAAAATTGAAAAAAGTTCCAGTCATGCAGCATGATCGTATGAGCGAATTTTCGTAAATTATCGTACTATAAATAATCTGTTCCATTGTTTTGAAAATTGAGGAGTTTGAGTGAAAAGAAATTATTAACTACCAATTTTATTGCAAAAAAACTTGTTCTAAATACGTCGGCCAAGTTGGGTGTGGCACATAGCTTCCTCGTTTACTTATCATGAATGTTTGGATCATTGAAAAGTTTTAATCTTGAAAAATGCCATAGCGGAAAAGAGTAAATCAAGAAGTAGCGTGAAATGTCATAATTGGTCAATAAATTAAGAAACGAAAAAATAAAACTCAATGTAATTTACGTTTGTGAAAGCGCCGAATGAAATTCCAGCTTCATAGGTTGAATAGTGTTACGCTCCAGGAAAATAACTCACAGTCGAAGAGGTTTGATTAACCCCGCCTCATAGCTCAGATTGTTAGAGTTTTGCAACTACGGGAAATTTCCTGCAGTTGTAACAATGCGAGTTCAAACTCCTGTCAAGATATGAAATATTTTTGGGCTGTTACAGTGGCGCAGTCGGTAGGACCCAAAATCATATGAAACAATAATCAATTAAGTCCCTCTCGAGCCATAAGACTGTAAACATTACATTTCCTGTTGTTAGCACCTTTCACTTCCTCACTCATTTGAGTCAAAACAGACCGTGACAATGACCTCGCTCGACTACTGACTTGTTCCAGCGAGCATTTGCTGAACCAGCAGCCTGCAGTTTCACTTCGTCATTCGTCCGACCCCAAACCAGCTGAGACGGCTGGTATTTGACTCCGGGGAAATGTTACGCTCCAGGAAAATAACTTTCACAGTCGAAGAGGTTTGATTACCCTGGCCTCATAGCTCAGACCGTTGAAGTGTTGCAACTACGGGTAATTTCCCTTAGCTGTAATGACGCGAGTTTGAACTCCTGTGGAGGTATCAAATATTTTTGGGCAGTTAAAATATCAAAGAAATTCGCTCTGGAGCTCACTCAGATGATAATAGAAACTTGAATTATTTCAAATCAGGTAATTATTTGAGGGTCTCTCCTCCTCCACATGTTATTCATGACTATGTTTGCTCGTCTCGCGGTCCTGCAAAAATTCAAATCACTGGCCATACTAAAGACATGACACATGTCAAAATTGATTAGAAATGGAAAAGAAAGAGTCTTCTAGGGTAGACTAGGAATTTATTTTCTATAATGATTGAAAATATATAAATTATAAGTTTAAAACTTCCTACGTAGGTACAAGCAAAGAGACACAGGAAAACAGAGGAAAAAATTACACAGGTAGGTAGGCACCTCCAAGTAGGTGGGCTTTTTGGGGTGTAACATTTCAACAGCCCAATAAGAATAGTAAGGATGAATATCGTTATTTAAAAAAATTTATTTTCTGAATCAAATCAGAATCACATTTAATGAACCACACGTATAAAAAGGCTGAAATTATTACACAAAGGTACATTATTTCTGTATTAGCAAAACACCTTTCCATAATTACCAAGTACCTACTTAATTCACGTTGATGGCTCTTATCTACCTTTGGAGGGTGACATAACAGGCAAGATATTTCATTAATACATGACTTAGGTATCTACTAGAATGGTCTGGTAGTTGAAACAAACTTGGTGTTCAATATTTTAAACATAATTCTAGAGATCAGATTGAAACTACGAGTATTATGCAAGCGTTTGCATAAGTAAATATACACTTTTTTGGGGATACTTTGAGCAAAACGACACTACAAGTAGGTGATAGGTACTTTACTTAAATGTGGAACCTAAATTAAACGTTAAAGGAAGGTAACTAAATTAAGATCATAGTAATGCAAAAGGGTATTCATGGTCCGTTTCAAAAATTGATTCATCGAAAAATGAGGGTGTCAAGAGAAAAATGGCTCCGAATGCCCTCCTAAGTATAGTTCTGGGATAGTTCGAGTTCCAAGGAGTCAATAGCTTTCAATAGGTCCTTGAAAGTATTGTTGCCAGCCAAAATGATAGAAGTGACGATAAGAAGTTGTTCACATCCTTAGTGATTTTGAGGTCACTGCCTGTGTAAGACATGGGTTAGGCCAGTGGAGTGTTTTGGTTCTGAAATGTGAAAACCTTCTAGCAGAAGATGAGAGACGGCTATGTGTTTGAAAGGAAAATCATAAGAAATATATACCCACTTACGGCGGAGTATCTGAAAACAACAGGTGGAGAATATGAAATAACCAGGAAATAGACATGATTCTAGACATTATAAGGTACATTAAAGCAGGCTGAATCCGTGGACGAGGCCATGTTGAATCAAGATCAAGTCAAAGAGGAAGAATTCTTGCTTAGAGCTAGCATTGATACGCGAATAAAGAGTGGAAGACCAAGGAAGCGCTGGCTAGAAGAGGTGGAGCATGATCTGCATGCTGTGGAACTGAAACATTGAAACTGGAGATGGACGGAAACAGGTGGCAGTTGGGGAAGCCAGAGGCGGCATTGAACTGTAGAGCATATTGTTTAGGTTAGAATATGAGGCTTTCAGTGGAAACAACAAAAATCGAAATGTAAGTTTCGCCCCCAGTAGCAATCGTAAGCATGATTCGCTAAGCAGCAGACATCATCATGGCTATTTTTCAATGATTCGACGTCAAAACTACTGGACCATTCATGAATGCCCCTAATGTAATACAACAGGTCAGTGGAACATAACATATTACACCAATGTATATTGAGCTATTAATCACCACTAACAAATATCACCTATGCTTAGATAAATAAATGAAAAAATGGTACTTATGGTACCTCCACTACTACTTATGGTACTTCTTTATTTTTACAATATTTGTCTATAATTTATTTGATTTTCTTAATCCTGCATAGGAGTGATCATGAACACATTACAAACTTTTAAATAATTCAAGACTGAAAAATTCATTCAATGTCTGACTGGGTACCTAATGATGACTATAAAGCGTATCGGTCAACTTTTTAGGGAGTTATATTATAAAAAGAAACACTTAGGCCCACTTTCACTAAAATCTTACTTTTTACGGAGTTTAGCCAAACCCTATTAAAAATAATCTCGAGGTTTAAACCATGGCGTCTTTCACCAACCCAAAACTTGCTTAAACCCAGTATGGAATAACGGAGTTAAGACAAACTGTCAAATAAAAAATTGGTCAGTTTGAAGTGCCAGGGTCAATATTCCCACCACATTAATCAATCATATCTCAGCTGATGTCATGTCATGCTTTTTGTATAAGGTCCTGGAATTTTTTACCATTGCCTACTTATTTACTATTAGATACGTATTGATTATCAAAGTTTGTAGTGGTTTGTAATCGAGTGTGATTTTACAACCCTTCAGTTTACAAGGTTTATTACTTATACAGTAGAATATCAGAGAAGTAGAATATCATTGTGAAATAGATGTACGCCATTTTTGCACTGTCGTAAGACATTATGTTGAAGCCGAATCTTTTCTGTAAAACAAGAAACTCTTATTACCTAACATAGATGGAGGACAAGCCAAGTCGTCATCATCCGAGGAATCAAATATAATCCCAAGTGCCAAATCGTGTGAATACATTTTAAACCATATAAGCTTACAACAGAATTAACAGCTGTAGATTCGTGACCATATTGATATGATGGCTAATGGAGATTAGCATGTGTAACTGGCAGGATTTTGGGAGTTTAAACTAGTGCAGCACTCTGGTGAAAGAGGGTGAGAAGTAATGTCCGTTAATTTCCACTATTTTCGAGTTTGATAATTGTTGGAGAAAATGGGCCTTAGGATAATATCAAGTTGTAAAAGAAATGTCTAATTTGATGCGTAAAGTTGAAATCACAGCACCGGGACTACTTTTGACCAGCTTCAGTTGGAATCATTTGAACCATGTCAATCTTATTGTGTTCAGGGAATGCTACGAAACGAAACATTTCACCGGTATTTAGCAACCATATTGGGGTAAATATACAACATTACACTGCTATAAAAAGGTTCAGATAATATTGTGAAATTACCCACTCAAATAGCATTGAGGTACAGACCTATACCTCAATACTATTTGAGAGAGTAATTTCACGACATTAACTGAAACTTTTTATACCTGGAACTGTGCACTTTCTTCTAGGTAAGTACGTTCCTACATATTGGATGGGAGGGATCAACACTCAATAGAAACAAATAGAAAAATCCTTTTCATATTCTTTTAAAATAATAAACTTAAGAAGCTGTTTTATCGAGTAATATTTAAAAATTTTCCTTTTTTTTTTTTTTTTTTTTTTTTTTTTTTTTTACCAATTTGGATAAAATGTTCTGAGACGGATTTGTACTTTTTTTCCATCTCCCAGTTGGGTGTTGTCTAGTTCTGACTAAATTCAATTATAAAGACTTCCTCACTACTAAGGGACGTCCTAAAATAAGTTGTAGCTCCACACAATATACTAAAACATTTATATGCATAAACAGAGCCTGTGATTGGCTCTTGAAGGTTCGTTCCTTCAGCTGGGCCAATCACAGTTCCGTTGAGCGATCTTCCCCCATCTCTGTCACTAACCCTTAAGTTTCATGGATTTTATATGAATATGGATACTTTACTCATTTAAAAGAATGGACTTTTCCCTTACCTAGCTAACCTCAATGACAAATTTGCTGGCTTACAGCTAAGCAAAACGAATTCCAAAAATGGTCTAATTTTACTAAAGATGCACATATTTTGTACAACCATGCATTAAGAAAGGGCTTTTATTTGTTTGTAGCATTCCCAGCCTGATTTCGACTAATAGTTGTCCTTTGGATACACAATTATGTCACTTCCTAGCGAAGAGGAACAAATAGATAGAACCGATGATCAGGGAGCTGCCCATCAGTATGAGAGCCCTCAGCCGGATGTGAAATTTGTCGTCTTTGAGGATTCGAACCATTTTTTCTACCTGGAAACATATCAATATGAATAACATTAATGGTAACGGTAAAATTTTGATCATCATGGCTGCAACCTTCACACTACTCCATGATGAACATAGTAAATTAGTAGAAAGTTGAATAATATTGCTATTTCGTCATGTTTTGTGAACCGGTCATATTAGTACAAACAGCACATTATTAAGTAGCTACTTAAGACGACATTTGATCTTGGCTCACAGATAGCTTCACAATTATTAAGGATGGGAAAACTGTTCGTTAACCACGTAGCTACCTTCAAAATCTGGTCAAATTCCACTGGATCGAGATTTACAGCAGTTCAATGATTTTCACTTTAGCTGTTATGCAGCCTTTGCTGTACTCATGATAGAGTTCGTAGGGGAAAGAAAGCAACTTTACCCTGAACAATCACCATAATACAGAGTGTGTAGTTGTCCTGTCATAACGATACAATTCTTGGTAAATACTGTGTCTAGAGCAAGCCACAATGGAAGCTATCCACAGCTGAAGAAATTAGCAGACCAGCTTCATTTTACAGGTTGTACCTTAAGAGGCTCTATCTTGAATTTATACAAAGTCCGTAAATTTTAATAGCACCCTCTGCTTTGATTCCCTGAGCTAAAGGGAGTGGCGATGGCACATGGCCACAATGGCACGAGGCAAAGATGGGCATCCCCCCCCCCCCCCCCCCCCCCCCCAACGCGAAAAACGAGACGTACGTAATACGCGCGTTGTTCGTTTACTTACTTGTATTCATATTCATATATGTGAATACGAATGAATTCATATTTACGAGTACATGTGTGAATACGTACGAGTATATTTCCATTTTTGTAATTCACAGAATCTCTGGCATGGGATGTGGGGCAGGAAAATGCCAAAGAGTTGCTTGGGTTGGGGAATCTCGGCACGAGTGCTCCGTAGTATCACCACCCACGTCCCTAGGAGCTGTTAGCTCAACTGTGGTCATTTTATAGGGGCACTTCCTTTCATCCCTCTCTCCCTCCTCCTTCTGCAACTTCATTCATCCCAAGGGCTAGCGTCGAGCAAACCTGGCTGTACTTCCCCTTTTTTTAAGTAGTTTATTTTTATTTTGTTTTATTTAATGGTGTGCCACCTCCGCCGGAAATTCGTGGAAAAAATATAATAATAATAATAATACAAATAAATAATAAATAAAAATATATAATAATAAATAAAATAAATAATAATAATAAAATAATAAAATTAAATAATAAATTTGAAAAAATAAATAAATTATTAAAATAAAAAATAACAACGTGTTATATCAGAATTGGAGAATTTCTTCAAGTTTCTTTAGGATTATGCCAGTGTTGGGCATAATCTTATCGTTCAATACAAATATGATTGTAATCGCAATAAATGTTCGTTGATTCTGAGTCAACTGCGATTATATTCGTATGCGTGTAATTGTATTCGTCTGTCGGCGATTACACGAATACAAGCCATAGTAATCAATATCAATAGGGCGTCCCTTCCATAATATGCGAAACCTTGCTAATATTACCTAGCTTTAGAGAGAAATAAATTGAAATAGATTTGAGACAAATAGGCTGAGTTCCAATCGTTGAATTCGCTTCAAGGACATCCATCTGAAGGTAGGTAATATTAGCAAGGCTACGCATATTATAGGAGGGACGCCCTATTGAAATGATGACCGTGACGCATTTTTATGGGTTGTATTTGTGTAATCGCCGACAGACGAATACTATTACATGAATACGAATATAATCGCAGTTGAGTCAGAATCAACGAATAATTATCGCAATTACAATCGTATTCGTATTCGACGATAAGATTATGCCCAACACTTCCCCCCACCCCAGTCTTTGGTATAACAGGCAGGGAATCGCCCTGAATAAACAAACATCAACTGGAATCTCCTAAACGACAAGTGGGCAAGTGGGGAACCTAGCATGATATAACAGAAGAATGCTGGAAGTTCCCCCTTTCGACGCACTGCTGACGTCATCCGGCAAAGATCTTCCCACCAGCTGACCACTACATGCCCCCTGGCCCCCAACCCCATCCAGCTGTCGTGTAGTGCTATATAACAGGATCGTTCGCTTGCTAGTGCCACTACTCACCTGCCAGTCTTCCGAGAATTAATTGGTTGAGATATAGCGAGTTTTTCACAAGTTCCTCGGCTCATCGGACTTAACGAATTTCACTGGACTTCGACTTCGAGGAACCATTCATCTCCAATTAATTTGGTATAGAAAAAACGAATTTCATATCACCATAGTTCGCACTAGGCTCCAGCAGTTGTCTCTTCGGTCAAACTTTTTCCAAGTGACTCCATTTTGTCATGAACTTAGGTCACCCCTAGAGGTGCAATGGGGCCTAAATCCACGCTACAAAGAGAGAGGGGAGTGTGACAGTGACTGTCTGGCGCCTACTGCAGTCCTGAGAAAAATTACAGGTCCAGCCAGCTGTCAAACTCTACCATTTTTTGCCTCCGCCTTTCTGGTCATAAAAAAAAAACTACTCGCCACTCTGGTTGCCCTTTAAACTTCAAACTTCGAGAAACAACTCGTCACCGGATTAATTGGTTGAGATATAGCGAGTTTTTCACAAGTTCCTCGGCTCATCGGACTTAACGAATTTCACTGGACTTCGACTTCGAGGAACCATTCATCTCCAATTAATTTGGTATAGAAAAAACGAATTTCATATCACCATAGTTCGCACGGTTAGGCTCCAGCGTATTTTGTCATGAACTTAGGTCACCCCCAATAGTGTAATGTACTAATAGTGTAATGTGGTATGTTCAGAGAACATTATTTTCTGGTTCTCGGATCCTCATCTATCGCCAATCACAGCATTCCAAGAACTCGAGCATGACGCGTTCAAACCGGCGCGAGAGCGACGGATAGACGCGAATTCTCTTTGATCTGACGGCAACTGTCACAATCTTGACTAGTTTGGTTGAAGCAGCTGGACCTCGCCAGCGCCTCTGAGGGTCCCAATACTGAAACGACCAAGTTTCGTTGAGCTTCCCTCCCCCTAGACCCCAAAACAGCCTAATTAATTGTTGATGTTGATTCCACTAGTGCTACGATGTACTCCACCTTCTCAAACCACTTCAAGGCAGCCCACAACCCCACATATGTTAGAGACCTTGCCATACTTTTTTCCCCTGCCACTCTCAATGATGTCTGCCCCTCTTCTCGCATTCACCAGATACGTGGCTCTCCTCCTCCAACACATGTTCTAACGAGTTTTTCTGGACTCTATTCGTCTGTTCGTCTCTATTCGTTTCCCTGAACAGGACGTCAATAGTCTTTACACAATTATAGAAAACTGTCAAAAGTGTGAAAACAAACACATAATACGAAGGATCTAATACTCTGACAGCCAAGCCTGACAATAAGGAAACAAATTCAGGCCCGTAAGTTGTTTAACCTATATGGGTATTAAGAAAGTAATAAATAAGTAAAAGCACAAACCTGTTCCTCAGTCTCTTCAAGAGTACCAGAGTTATCAACTACGAAATTGGCACGTTTGGCCTTTTCTTCGATTGGCCACTGACTGCTGATGCGCGCTTTGGCGTAGGCTTCGTCTGCGTTGTCACGCTCCATGATTCGCTGCATTTGTTGGTCTTTATCACTACACAGAACGATACAGGTATATTACTGGTTATGTTGGAAGGTAAATTGAGAGTAAGTACAACACAGTCTTACGATATTGTGTTTATAGTGTGTAGAAAGTGTCAGTTAAGAGTACAGATATTAAGGAATTGACGTTGAAAACAGAAGTTGATAAAATTATTGTCTATGTCTACGAAACTAAGAGTTACACTGTTAGATCGATTCCGACGCGGCGAATAGGTCATCATTAGTAACTGAACATAAAAATAAATCAGATAGAACACTTTTATAGTCACCGGGGAAAGGGAGCTTGAAAACCATTGGTCGAGAGAAAGGAAGGACTGGGAGATAGAATATGGTTCAAATGGGTTTGTTCTCTACAACTCAAAGTAGTTATGCCATTTAGGAGGGAATGTCTCAAGTTTTACAGAAATTAACCTATTTTTGGTGAACAATATTGAAGGATTTCCTTGTTTAAACATTTACCAGAATTATAACTTACGATTTCGAATTTTCCAAGTACATGCAATATAACTGTGGTAAAAAAGAAACAATAAACATATTTCTAGGTTCAACACACCAGCATTTTGAGTAAAAAACACAGAAAGTTTGCTGATTGTACGAGCGGATTTTCAGAGATCATCGTATTATATTTGTTTTGAAATTTGAATACTTTCAGGGAAAAGATATGGTTAAATATAAATTTTATGACAAAACACTTTTTCTAAATAATACTTGTTCAACGTTCTTGTTCACAGTTAATACACTTTTTTGAGTAATATGGTGCAAAAAACTTAAATTTAATTCTTTTTTTTAGCAGTTTTTAAACATTTTTAGTAATTTTTTGTTTGACGCATTGTTTGAAATTTTACCAATTTAATGTGTCCAAAAAGTGCCGCCCAACGATCTTGCCCAAACAAGTGTTTCAAACAAGATTATCTCTAAAACAAAAACCTGAGTGCCTGAACCCAATAACAACTACACGAATCCGTCACACATTACACAGAGCAGGGCATGGGGAGGCGAAATATCAATCATTTCACAAGTTGAGCAAATAAAATTTGAAAGTTAATACCCCCCTCCCCCCTTTCTTTATGATGATTTTTAGCTCCAATGCTTTGTCTTTATTACCTTTTTTAAGCTTTACTCAGGGATTGTACTCTACGAACACTCACTGCAGCAATCCTGAACTCAAATACCAGACTCTAGATCCTGACATGCTCTTTTGTTCGACTGCTTTCCATGTAGCACTCTCAACACTCCAATCGCTCTGTCCGTAGTCATGTGTAGTTGAACAATGTTTTCTAAGGTTATCTGCAGCCAAACGGTTAGCAATTCTGCCTATGGCGTGGGAGATCCTGGGTTTGAACCCAACAGGGCAAACAATTTGTCAATCTCGGTAACAAATTTTCAATCGTATTTCCAATCTATTTGTTCAATTAATCTGTATTTTACTAAAAGGATTGATTGAGGAGTTTTTGTTTTTTGAGATGCGAGCTTGCGAGCATCCAGATCACCAAACTATACTCATCATTCTGATTTATTTGTCCAACTATTATACATTAGACCGTTTCCATTATCGTCCCGCCACCCTGATAATAATCTAAAAGTCCAACTAATCTGAATTTTTACCAAAGGATTGACGGTACTTGATGTTATGTGTTTTTGAGATGCGAGCGTAGCGAGCATACAGACCATCAATCTAAGAAAAAAATAATAATCAGTGTAAAATGTATCTCAAGAGTGGTTGTAGACGAGCTTACACCTTACACAAGTTTTGATTAGTTAAAACTACCTAGTTTTGGAGAATGCGCTGGCTGCATTACTCGGTTTCGGTTTCCAGACACTCAATGGGGAAATCAGCGTTGGCGGAAGATAACAGAACTATAACATGGCGACTGGAGCACTGGGAATGCCACACGGAAGGCATACAACTAAAGAGCAAGTCAGGTTCTAGAGTCCCGTACTCAAATCCGACAGAAAATTCTCATTTCGCCTTTTTTTTTTGTACTCTTCATATATTATGTTCAAACATGAATAGGTACGTAACATAGGTAACCTTTTGAGGTAGAACCTTACCAAGTGACAACTATAATTTTGTGCATATAGCAGTTGACTGCACCATGTTCGAAAAGAAGTGGAAGGTCCAATACGACAAACGCATAACCTGAAAAAAAAAAAAAAAAAAAAATGAACATGTGGTTAGATATTTTGCGTACAATTCACTCGAATTATGCGTTGATCAATAAATAATCGTACCCATAAATAGGAAACTTGGCACACCAAAAAATATTTAACTTTCTCGTATCCGTAACATGAATGTATAGATCTTCAAAATGATTACCTACCATAATCTTAGAATATTCCATAATGGGTTCCTTTAGTTGGGTGAAATAGTAACTTAAGATGTAGTGTAAGACGTTAAAATCAGTAAATGAGGCAATGAGAAAATCATGCGTGATAGATGTTGAGTTCGTGCATGAGCAACATGAACTCATTGGGAAGAAGTGATGAAGTTCATTTGGGACCACCTACAAAATAAACGTTACAGTCCCTGAAAATCTCATCGAAACAGGATCAAAAATGGAGAAGCTAGGTATGCTTGTTTTAAGGATAAGGACTTTGGGTTCGCGCTTGCGCAATAGCTAGTAACCATACGATCGGGATGAAACTCATATGAGGTCAAATCATCATTTTCCCTCCCCTCCGAATTTGAGCAGGATTGGACGTGGCAAACTAATGCTTCATGGACTTTACGTTTGCACACGTGCAGGGTTGAGTATAAAATGGGGAACAATGAAACTAACAGGGGGCTATCTACAGCCAACCCCGCATATTCCTCGAAAATTTCATCAAAATCAGATGACCACTGCAGAAATTAAGCTTGTAACAAGGATTTAACACTCGTGCATACGCAACAGCTACTAATAGTACGATCGTGTTAAAATTGATATTTTTATGAGAAAATGACGATTGGTGGAATTTACGTTTGCCCATGCACGGAATGGAGTATATTGATTCGAGCTTCGTTCTCAGTGCGCGTTCTGACAGTTCTCGAACTCATCAGAACTGGGACGGGAAATCCCAGGGCGTTCCGGAACTCGTGGAACCGCGTTCTGCACTGTGAACAATTTCAGAACTTGGAAGTGGAATAACCTGTGTTGTTGTTTGTAACCTCACTCAACTCGTGTTACCTTTTGGTGCTCCTTTTCAGAATATTTTTAGTGCCCGTGAATATATTACTTATTATGCCCGGGAATATTACTTAACTACTTATTACCACACGGCAAAAAAAAAAAAAAAATAAATAAAAATAAATAAAAAAATAAAATAAAAAATCCAAGATGACTGAGGAGTATACTGAAAAAATTTGAGCTTCGTGGATGTAGACGAGATCCAACTATAACTTTAATCTCGTACTCATCGTCTATAAACCATGAAACACCATCGTCGAAACTATCGCTTTCCGAACTTTACTAGCTGGTTGAAATTTCGATCATAGAATAGGTAGGTACATATTTATACCAACATGTAGCTAGACTTAAGTATGATTTCGATGAAGAAGAAGAGAGTTGTTTACTCCACAAGATCCGAAAAATTGTGAAATACGCATGCGATAACCACGTCCTTGCGTTCGAGTTCTGACAGTTCCGGAAAAAAAAGAAAAAAAAACTGGGACTGTCAGAACCCTTTGGAACTGGGTTCGCAAAACACTGCGAACGCCGACCTCCGCGTTCCTGGCGTTCCGGAACAGGGCGTTCTGGCACTGCGAACGACAAAATTCGACTGCGCTTGCCCAGAACTGTTCCGAACTGGCAGAACGCACACTGAGAACAAAGCTTTAAGGTTCGTTCGGCTAAGGATTCTGAACGGTTCGGGACTGACCACGCCCCCTTTGTGGCGTTCGTTTAGGCGTAGGACTCGTCCAGTACCGACAGTCCGCTGTTCGTTTAGGCATCCATTACCGTCCAGGACTAGTTCAACCAGTCCTGAGATTTTCGTCGGGACCGATAGTCCGAGACATGCGCACTAGATATTTTTGCTTATCACATTGTCTTATCATCGTTTCACTTATCATCTAAATATTTTTGTTTACTGTTTGCGTGTGTCGTCTTGTCATTTTTGTTGAATAATTTTGAGTTAAAATTATTGACTCAGATTTTTAAGAGTCCGATGAAGTTTCGGAATATAATAATGTATACCTAGTCACTGAATGCAACTAAAAATTTATTGGTTTTCTCTTGATGTTTTTCTCATTTTCATAAATGATGGTAGGTAGGTTGATACCTATCAAGACAATTTAACTAAAACACTATAAACTATATACTTAATTTAATTAGTCGCCGTATGGATCCGGCAGGGGGTTTATTATGAATAGGAAAACAGGAAAACTGAATTTAAATGCAGAAAAAATGGGTCCCAGATGGGAATCGAACCCACATCCTCCGGTTTACCGTACCGGCGCCTTTACCATCTTGGCCGCAAGGACCACTGGATGGAGAGAGCTTGGATCTGAGCCAACACCCCCCGAGAACCATTACTCTGCATTTTTCAATGAATTAACTTTAAATCAACTGTACCCTATTAGTTTAGTCACCGCTAACGAAACGGCCCGAAGAATCAATTGATTCCACCGTGTACTGCCAACCCCGCTCATTCAAAATGGAAGTTAGTGGAAAATGTGTGATTCCACAGAAAATAAAGAGTTACAATGTTACATCGATTTTGACGGTTAGGATCAGTGACAAACAATAACAGTATTTTAATATTGTAACTCATTATTTTTCGTGGAAATGGAATACTTTCTTCGCTAACTTACGTTTTGAAATGGGTTTCCACAATTTCGTGGCGAGTGACTCAGTTCCCGCCCATTCCATGAAAATTGCATCAAAATCAGATGAAAACTGTTCATGTTATGCGTATTAAAAGGATTTGCGGACACACAGATAGAGACACACAGACACGAAACAAAAGTTGATCAAAATGGTCTAAAAGTAAAATGCGCGGAAATTTGTAACTGCCCCGGTTTTCAGTCACTCAAAAATTCGTTATTTATCCATGAAATTCAATGTAAATGCCAAATCTGTAATAAAAAATGGGGGTTCGTACTTGAAAAATACGCGATAAGAGTCGTAGCACCATTGTGAAGCGTGATAATCCAAATTCATCATAGAGTTGTAGGTATTCAGAGAATAAGGAGGGAAAGTTGACTGAGACACCGTGTGTATTAACTGAATTAATAGCTAGTTACATATTAACAAACCTCTTATAGCGTAGCCGCAAACAACCCAAAATATTTCTTTGTAAATTTCGGGATGGACGATGTGGTTGAGTTTCCGTCGTTTTTCGACGTCTTCGAAAACTATTTGACCAAGTCGCTGACGATCTATTTCTCCGTGTTCCTTGAATACTTCTTCCCCAAAGTAGAATTTGATTTTCCGCCACGCGGGTTTTCCAGGCTCCACAACTGAAAAGAACATGAAAGATTACATACGATTAAGATACGCAGCAAATTATTACACAAAGGTTTATTATTATTTCTGTATTAGGTAGCCCTTCTACGCAGCTCACTCATCTATAATTATTACACGTAGGTAGTTACTATTATTTATTGCAATTTATTGATATTATTATATTATTAATCGTATTTATTTGACGTGGGCACCAACCAACTGAAAATTAATGAGACAAAATTAATAAACACCTCTACACTCCACTAATACATCTATAAGTGACAAGAGCTATAATGACCTCGATTTTGTGATGTGAGAATCCCATCGGAACTTTCGGATGATACGATCGTTGGAGTTTAAAAGACGATTTTTACCACATTCACACCAATTGTGGCCCACACTCATGTTGCTAGTTTTTCCAGTCCATATTAAAGCCTTTAGGGAGGGAAAACGGATGAACGTGCGGCGATCAGGAAGGGCTCATTCGATTTATTGTAGTGACCTCTACCATAGACAAAAAAATTAAAACACTACTTATCTCGAAAGTTTCCGAGAGCTCGGTTTAAAAAAAAATATCCTCAAGACCTTAAGTTCTACCCTTCAGGGTTGATTAAAAGAGATGCCAAATGTATGATTTTTTTAGCCAAATTTCATAAAGTTTGGTCCAGCAGTTATGGAGAAAAGCTGTGGAGGGTGGACGGATTTGTTTTCATTTTTTCGATTTTTGGAATCTACGTATCTTGAAACAGTGACGGTAACTTTTTTCTTGGTCGATTACAAAGGTTCAATAGTGAAAATGATAAATCAAATAAAGCATAATCGGACTGGGCATTTCATTTCATTAGACCTGGGGTTTGTACAACGTCTATGCTCAGTGTTTGGCCCTAACCAAATTTGTATTCTCCCACCAGGGCTTGAGATGGAGTTGGTGCTTCCCAACCTTCCGACAGAGCGCTAACGTCGCTCAATGTTTTGATCCGGCTTTTTACATATTTCATGACCGAACCCTGATAATTCCTATTTTCCCGATCATCCCGTAATAATATACGATTTGAGCTCCCGAAGGTGCAGTGAAATTGTGAAGTTGAAATTGCAAATTGTTTAAGAACTTTTCATACTGTAAACACTGCATTACTCACTAGCGCCCATCCCATCCTGTGGACGATGAAGGAAAATTCATTCAGTCTATTTCCACCTCTCGTACAAGTTAATAATTGCTCTCCCACCATTATATACCGCCTCCCGCCTTATATTCATTAAAAAGTGACTTTGGATCCCGTCATTTGTGTTTTTTCTTTCCAATCCCGTACACTCAGCTCTGTGACCAATCAGCGATTGTTTGAAGAAAATAAAGCCTTCGCAATGACTCCAAAATTTGTAAAAATCATGGAAATTCTTATTGAATGTGATGCGATTCCTAAAGTGTAACTCTTGGTCATAAACTATGTATAGGTGATCTTAAAATAAAATAAAAAAATAAATTTCTTGTTTAAAGCCGATAACTCTGGTTCTTGTAGATCCCTCCAATTCCTTTATAATTGAGTTTTAAGCTTTAATTAACTAGTTTTACCTCCAAAAACACATAAGATTGAGCATAAAAAATTAACTAAAATTATGTGAGTTACTGTGTAAAATTTAGTTATAATGGAGAGGTTTAAAGTGTCATTCAATTTAGCGTGAACAAATACGTAGAAGCTAACGACAAACATGATGATCATTTTTCAAGATAACCCGCGATTTGAAGAATTTACATGTTCTGGTCATTGATCACTCAGGCGTCTTCACCATTCTCCCTGGACCCTCCCTCTCAAATTTCAGCATCCTGCGTTGGAGAGAAAATGGCGTTGGAGCTCACTCAGGCGCCTTCAGCAGTCTCCCTTGACCCTCCTTCTCAAATTTCAGATTCCTGCGTTGAACAGGTGAGAAAATGGCTTTGGGCTCACTCAGCTCATCAGTGATCCCTCAGGCGTCTTCACCATTCTCCCTTGACCCTCCCTCTCAAATTTCAGCATCCTGCGTTGCAGACAAAATGGCGTTGGAGCTCACTTAGGCGCCTTCAGCAGTCTCCCTTGACCCTCCTTCTCAAATTTCAGATTCCTGCGTTGAACAGGTGAGAAAATGGCTTTGGGCTCACTCAGCTCATCAGTGATCCCTCAGGCGTCTTCACCATTCTCCCTTGACACTCCCTCTCAAACTTCAGCATCCTGCATTGGTGAAAAAATGGCGTTGGAGCTCACTCAGGCGCCTTCGGCAGTCTCCCTTGACCCTCTCTCTCAAATTTCAGCATCCTGCATTGAATAGGAGAGAAAATGGCTTTCGGCTCACTAAGCTGAACAGTGATCACTCAGGCGTCTTCAGTTCTCCCTTGACATGACGATATATCGTCTCGTAACGATAATTTTGTCTAGTTTTGGCCGGGTTATGATGGCAAAAACGTGTTCCATGTTAAAACCGTTGCATAACAAGCGTTACAAAATAGGTGCAACACAAAACTTTATGGCCATTCGAAAAACATTTTTATGTTAAAATGGTCTCAAGGCTTTCTCAACCTAGGTGAAAGTTTTCTTTTGGAAGGTAGACAATGCAGCAAGTTCAAAAAAATTATACTAGTACGACAGGTGGATAAATGTGGCATAACGATAAAATAAAAAAAATTTTTAAACTTAATTCGGCTTAGGTTTTTATAACCAACCATCAAAATTACATCATTATCAATTTAGGTTTACATCAAATCTTGGAAGTGTAAATAAATAACCAAAGCTGAACATTAATAAATACGATTTATTCGTTAAAGACAAATACGAGTAAATGGACAGAGAATATAAGCAAGAAAATACACTTCAGAGGAAATTCATTCCATGAATTTCTCCAAAGCAAGTACCAGGCGCTCATGTAGGGATATGAAGCGCTCGTTTTGGTTTAGAAGTCTATGAATGATTTCTGAACGTGATTGGACATGCACAGGGCTGGCGCTTTGTTTGACCTGCACAGTTTCGTTGGAGGGAGACTGTGGTTCCACTACTTCGACAGTGGCGCAGTCTTCAGAACTGGCACGAAATCTGTAAAACAACAGGTTACAATATGTAAAAGAAAGAAACAATACGCTATGAAAGAATTTACAATTCAGGATATTTTATTGAATCCAAGAAAAGAATACAACATTTTTAATCCAAACTTTTTTAGAGACCGACTGACTACGTAAACCCATCTTAACTGTACATATAATGGAACACATTCTCTCTCTCTCTTTTTGTTGCAAGTCAGCTGACCTTTTAGCAGCAACGGCGTACTCTTCGGTGTAGTCGTAGGTATTGTTAGAAGGAGTGTCCGGCATGAGGAGATGGCTCCCGGGGTCCTGCTTCGACAGAATCTGATCCATGTCCTTGTAAAAAGGCCAATTTTCAAATGTCAGCTCTGAGCCGGTGGCATACTGTGCCATTCCCGCGTTGGCAGCTTGTTTCAATTTCTGGAAATTTACTGATGTGAATTAAATCGAACTTGTTGGATTGCATGGTGGTTTCAACTATCAACAATCTACGTTATAATGGAGACTGGACTATCATTACCCACCAAGATTTCATACTGGGCAGCATTTTTTGTACAAATTTGTATTTCTTTCTATTTTGTAATTAAAAAAAAAAAAAGGGGGGGGGGGGGGAATACATACATAGAGGGTGTCCTAAAACTAACCCCCCTCCCTCCTCCTCTATAACTTTCCCCTACAATTTTTTAGGTATCGAAGTGAAACTTGAAGAGCGTTTTGGGGTGCCTAATATTAAGTTTTAATCAAATTAAAATCAGAAAAAAAAATCCAAAAGTTCTTGTATTCACCAAAGGGGGGGGGGGGGGGGGGAAGAAGTGGGTATTTAGAAAGCGAGATGCGTGATAAATATATAAGTATGTAATTTTAGAGTACATTGCGAACTATTTTTAGAAAAAATTGCTTTATCGCGGTTCGTTTAGAACGGAAGCTATTGTAATTCTGGGTTCACCATCGTGTTCAGCACTAAAAAAATTGTTAAATGAGGTGCCACTCAGCAATAAATGGAATTTTTTTCAAGTACCAATTACTGAAATAACCCCCCCCCCCATTGGGTAGTCCACAAATTTTTTTGGATTTTTCTCTTCTGATTTTTATTTGCTTAAAACTTAGTACAAACGCTCTCCAAGTTTCACTTCGATATATCTCAAAAGTTAAGTAAAAAAGGGAGGGGGTTACTTTTGGGACACCCTGTATGTTAAAGGAAGATTAACAACTGATTTACATCTGGAATAGAGTTACAGTTCTTCCCTATCAATAATAAGATGAATCCTCCTGCTACAGGTATGCCATCTCTAGCTTGGAAATTTTGGTATCCTCCTATATAAAAGAGAGAAATGTATCAGTCTGTCAGTGTAATGTCGATTCACACCCAAACGGATTGACCGATTTTGATGGGGGTTTTTGTAAAAAAATCGCAAAGTGCCGGGTCAACATTTAGGCTGTAGTAAACTCTCCAAACCAACTCCTTCTTCGCCAGCTCGGACTTCCCTAACAAACGTTGCTCCGGTAAAAAGTTCTTAAATAAGGAAAACCCTGATTTTCGGAACTACTTTACACGTCAAATGAGGTTTGGATTGGATCAGGCGGGTAGCAGTTGCAATTACGAACTCAAAGATACCAAAACAATTTTTGTCAGGTGAGCCGTTCAGTTGCAGTTGACGAAGTCAGATCTTCAAATAGTGATATTTTTAACGCCTGACTACCTGCTTGCCGCACAAACAATGATCACAATCATTGCAGTTTCTATTGACTGAGTTTTTACGTAGGAGTCGTCATTTTTGAGATGCACACATTCAAATGTGAAGTTATCTTCATTTTTCGAAAAGTAAAAAAATCGGCGCCAAATAAAAAAAAAGTCCAGTCATGCAGAATGACCCCATGAGCGAATTTTTGAAGAAATCTTCGACATTTCAGTCCCTATTGATCGTGTTGAGAAATTTTAGTATATGATTTTGATAGACAAACATGGAATCAAATTATTAACACATGCACAGAGTAAACTCATCAGTTGTGATTACATTTTTTTTTTTTTTTTTTTTAAAGCACCTACTACCTACGTTTTAAACAGCATGGTTCTAGCATTAGTTATACAGGGATACTTCCATAAGAGTAGTTCAATCTGAATTTGGACAATGTTTCATGCAAATATTACCGATTTTTACAACTAGCGAACGGCATTATTTCGATTTTTGACTGATTTTTCAACTTTGAAATTGTTGAAAACTTGATACATATTCTTATAGGAACTTTTACGCTGATTCCGAATATACCACATGTTAGTATGCTGAAAAAATAATTTCGCACAACAAATCGCAAAAAACAGGCTATTTTGAAATTTTTGACTACATTTTTGAAAATTTCAACCCGAAGATGTAATCCGATCATGCTGGCCAACGAACTTGAACTTTCGTTTTGTGCCCTTAACATTTCAAAATTTGTTTGAAGTTTCTAGCACAATTCTACGGACAGTTATCGTTTGGAATGACACATACATACATACATACATATATACATACATACATACATACATAAAAAAATGCGTTAAACTTCAGAATATGATTCAGAATAGCCTGAAACGGATTTCTGCATAAAATTTTTTCAAAAATTCACATTCTACAAATTTTGAGGCGAGAGCAATAGCTTAATTTTCTTCAAAAATTCGCTAAAACAACGGATCAATTTTAACTTTCAGGAGCTCATTCGACACAGAATTTTATGGTCTCTCTAGGATAATTTCAACTAGAACGCAACGGTTTCAAAGTTATTAGCAAATAACAAAAAAAGTGCCGAAATTCGATGAAGTTTTTACGGTGTTTGGCCCATAAATTTTGTTGGGAAGCTTTGGATTCGTGCTCAGCACCCCAAAAACCATATAGAAAATTCTACACCCAACGTTGCATCCTCACACCTCTTTGAGGCACCTGGTGACTGTACTAAGAGGAGGACAGTAGGCTTGATTGAAGCCTATTTACGGGAGGAAAGGCCTCGAATGTTTTCGGTTACTGTTATAAAAACGATGGGAATAAAAAACATTTTTAAAAAGTGGAGATTTTTGGGCGATGGTCATTCCTGTGGATTGAGTGTAAATCGTCATTCCTGTAAATTGTTATTTAATTTGATTGGCAGCGCGCAAATAGTGCGTGGATACGGTGTAAATATTCGAAACTTTGTAACTGGGCAAATAGTGCACGAGGAGCGTAATGCCGAGGAAAAGGAAGTCTAACTTTTCGCAGGATTTGAGTAATCAAAAACCTGCCAACGAGGTCTCTTGATAGAAACTCGTCACTTAAGTAAACTCTGAAGCTAATTTCTATCTGAATAATACTTTGAAATTTGAAATGGAGCTTCTCTGGAATAGACAATGGGGCAGGCCGGATTCGAATCACGATCGCAACAAACCTGGCGGTATGGAGGTAGGTAAGCGTTCGGTATCGAATCGAATCCCCCAGCATAGAAACTGCTGATTTCGCTCTGATTGTGATGCTAATCTATACTTATGTCCAACTAATCTGAATTTTTACTAAGGGATTGACTACTTGATGTAATGTATTTTTGAGATGCGAGCTTGCGAGCATCCTGACCACCAAACTATACGCATCAACTAATCTACATTGGATCTTTTCCGTTAATGTGTATAGTTTGGAATGATGAGAGACTAACAAGAAAAACACCTACACTACTTCATTTAGCTAAGCAGCCATAAGGTGAAAACTCACATTAACCACATCAGTGTATAGTTTGGTGGTCTGGATGCCAGCAAGCTCGCATCTCAAAAATACTTAACATCAAGTAGTCAATCCCTTAGTAAAAATTCGGATTAGTTGGTCATATAGTTTAGCATCATATTATGTTGCATGGTTGATTAATTAGCATATTAACCAAAGCGAAATCGGCAGTTTGGTTCGATAATGGTTACATCGATGCTGGGGGATTCGATTCGCTGAACGCTCAACTACCTCCATACGGCCAGGTTTGCTGAGATTAAAATTTGGCCAGCCCCAATTGTCTAGTGCCTCTTTGAGACTGCTAGGTTAGAATGATACGGTTCGCTAGCCACCATGATCAGCTGATTAGGCTGTGAGCCTAATTTCTTCTTTATTCTACCTACGATGAATATTCAAACGGCATTTTCTATTAGGGTGTCCTCATTCCAGCGCCAGTTGTATTTTAAACAACGGGCTTTCTTGCTATTGTAGGAGTAAATCTCACCCTGTATCTCTTTAGTAGGTTCTCCCATTTCTTTCTTAACTGTCGCGGCGTCAAAGTGTTTTCATCAACGAGTTGAGATTCCACTAGCTTCTGAAGAATAACACTGGAAACCAAAAATGGCAAGGTCAGTCAGGTTGAAGAGAATAACGAACAGTTTCAATCGAAAACAAACTATTCAAAATGAAAAGTTCCAGTCATGCAGCATGATCGTATGAGCGAATTTTTGTATATTATCGTATTGTATAATGTTAAACTGTTTTGAAATTTGAGCTTCTTGAGTTCAAGGACATTGTTAACTATTAATTGTATAACAAAAACGTATTCTAAATAATGATCTGCTATTCAAAAAAAGGTTTTGAATTTTAAGCTTTTTAGCAGTTTTTAACAGTTTTTTAAAGCAAATTTTAATGAATATTAAGTACTTTTTTTTGCATAATTTGGACATTAGTTTTTGAATGTTCTGTTTCATAGTTAATAAACTTTTTTTGACCCATATTCCCCTAAAAATATAAATTTAAAGAATTCTTAGCTTTTTTCAGCCAATTTTAGTGATATTGTTTTAGCACATTTGTTGAAATTTGACGAATGTAATGTGCTCCTTTCGTTTGGAAAGCTTGATTTTTTTTGGCAAAAGAACGGAATTTTTATCGCAATCCCAGAGAGTTATCGTCTGGAATGACACACACACATACACTATATATATATAGTGTAGGAAGGTGAAACATCTTCTTCTCCCCTTCTTTCATAGGGTGCGTCTGGCTTTTGTTCGTCCTTGATTAGGTTTCAAAGTCATTTGTTTCAATATATATATATATATATATATATATATATGAAAAAGCGCAAACTTCAGGGATCGTTTCAGAATGGCTCAAAACAGATTTCAATCAATTTCTTCAAATTTTGCAAAAAACTTCAAATTTCTTCTTACCTGTATCCCTGACTAGCTGAATTTCGGCGTTTGGTGAAAAGTTCGTCATGAGTCGACCTGAGAGAAATGAATGCAGTCGTCAGTTCGGGGGACCCTGAAAACGTAAAAAGACCAGAAGATGGGTTGATGGTACCAATGGTACGAAATTTGAAAGTAACGAATAGCGATCAATAATACGTGTAATTTTTTATCGAATCCATAGCGGGACCTTTGGAAAGAACGTTAAATTTCCTATCTCGCTGATGCTAAATTAAAATTTTTCGCTTGGATTAAATGGGGGATATGTACTTATGCATAAAAAGTGAAATATGTCAATTTCCGAAAATCTTTGGTTTTTTCAACGCTCATAGATCCCAGTAAGAATGAGACAAGTGAATTTTTGCAGGTAAGCAAAAAACTGCGCCAGAATCTCAGCTTTCCAACGGTATAATCAATTGTTATTTTACTTTGTCAATTGGGGGAGAAAAGTATGTTTACATGTTGAAAAACGTAAAAATTACGTATTATTAATTTTTATTTTACTTCGTTAATTGAGGGAGAAAAGTATGTTTACATGTTGAAAAACGTGTTTCTTTTCTGTGAAATCGAGGGTTTTCGTGAAATAATCATCCCCTAAGAAAATACTAGTTTGGGGGTCGGTTTCTACGTATTTTTTCACGCTGAATCCAGTGGTGACACTCGCAGATCTCGCCAACTCTATTATAAACGAGTTTTACACTTTAACTAACTAGGTTTTAGTTCATTTGTTATGCTAAATTGTATGTGTTTTTTACGGGTAAAACTTGTTAGTAAAAGTGTAAAATTCTGTTAAAGCGGAGTTGGAGAGATCTGTGAGTGTTACCATTTGATTCAGCATAAAGAAATACCTAGAAACCGGGCCCAAACTCGTATTTTCTTTGGGGATGATTTTTCACAAAAACCCTCGATTTCATAAATGTAATAAAAACACGTTTTTCAACATACAAACATACTTTTCTCCCTCAATTAACGAAGTAAAATAAAAATTGATTATACCGTTGGAAAGCTGGGATTTTGGCGCAGTTTTTAGGTTTACCAGCAAAAATTCACATGTCTAATTACTGGAACCTACGAGCGTTGAAAAAACTAGATTTTCGAAAATTGACCTTTTTCTTCTTCTGCTCAATCCAAGCGAAAAATTTCAACTGGGATTTTAAGCAAAAAACAAAAAGCTAAGGGACACTTTTGATCAGAAATTAGTAGTTAGATCGAACCCTGGCTGGTGGTGCGACCTTAATGTGTACACCCAACTTGGCGGACGTGTTTACCTAGTAAGAATCATACCTACCTACTTCTATGAGTGAAAAGAAGAACTTTGAAGTAAATTATGTATTAGGTACCTAAGTACTACTTTTACTTAGTACCTATGAGGTGAAAAAATATGTAGGTACTTACAGACAAATCTTGGTGGAACGCTGGAACTGGAACCGCCGGCCGTCGAAAGCTGAATGTCCTGCTGGCTCAAGTCGCCTTCCATTCTTCAAAAAATGCAAGTTTGAAGAAAAAACGAAAAAAGTTCCACTTTTCCCTTAAAAGTGTTGGGTTCGTTTGGCGATCCGAGCTTGGAATTGGAATTTTTTCGGAAATCGACCTTACTTTGTTCCCTCAACAAATTGCCCATCTGATCGAGATGACGAGGGGCCGAATTCGGAAATTGAAGCATTAAATGGTGCCCGCGCCTAAATTAATAAGGTAGGTAGACGTAGATAGGTACCTTTACCTAATCACACCCGAATCAAGAAGCATCGGTTGGTTCACTTTATTGGATAGGCAGAGTCCACTTATTTGAAGATCATTAAAAACTAAACAATTAAAAAAATAATAAGTTCCAATCATGCAGCATGATCGAATGAGCGAATTTCCGTATCATATTATTTCTGATGAATTTTTTTGAATTTTGAGCAGTTTATGTGTGAATGAATCGCTAACAAACTGTAAATGTTATGGCACACATTATAGTAACTTATGTAGGTAGGTACTGCTATTCAACATAGGCGTAGGCAGGATTTATCCAGGGGGGGGGGGGGGGCACCCTCAAGAGCTAACTTAAAAAAAAAAGAGCTATTTTTAAGGGTAAAAATAGTTAGTTAAAGTGTAAAACTAAATTATAACTGAGTGAGGGAGATCTGAAAGTGTCACCCATCCACCTTATGCCGAAACAATATTTGTTGAGCCAACTTGATACTTAAAAAAGAGGCTGAAAAGCAAATTTCGAAAATTTCTCAGAATTTGACTGTTTTTAATTTGTAGTGTTGCTCTTAAATACTCAATATTTTGGAAGGGCGCTCCACGGGGAAAACATCCTCAGAATCTCAGCCTTACAATGGTATATTATGTATTCAATTATACATTGATAATTAAGGGGAAACATTAATGCTTTAATGTTGGAAAAAGGAGGTTTTATCAATGAAATCGAGGGTTTTCGTGAATAATTACTATCTGAAAATACGAGCTTGGGGCCGGTTCTAAGGAGTTTTTTCACGCTGAATCGAGTGGTAACAAAACCAGATCTCCCCAACTCCGTTATAACCGAGTTTTACGCTCAATTTTATGAGTTTTTAAGGTAAAACAAGTTAACTAGTAGTTGAAGTGGCCAACAACCAACCAGTCGTTGTTGAAATTACTTGAAATGCAGTTCATAGTTGTAAATAACTATTTTCTAGAGTTTAGGTTACACGACGTACGAAGTTGTAGCTTGAATTATTCAGGGTTTTCAAAAGTAGTTGCCTAACAAAGTTTCTTTATTTGAACAGTTCAAATTAATAGACAAATTTAATAAAAGGCCTGTCCAACGCTTTGGTTGCTCACTGCTGATTTTCAGGCCATGTGATGGACTTTCAAAATTGTGGGAAGGGAAAAAAAGAAGAAAAGAATATTTTCAGAAATGGTTAGGATAAAAAGCTCTAATTCCGTTAATTCACTTAAAATGTAAGCAAAATTTACTCCTATTTGATTGGGAGACTCTAAATTTTTAATTACTGTTGCCAGAGAACTAGGTAGAATATACATATAAACATTGTTACCAACATAAAGATAAACAAACATCTTTAAATTTGATTTTTACAAAAACACAATATTGTTAGAGATTTTATAATTTTAAATGTGATATATTTTAGATCTAATTTTAAGCATCTCCCTGAAGAAACCCCAGTTCCTGGGGAGAAACGTTGGAGAAAATGAAGTATCTAATGTGTCTGCATAGAAGAATTCAAGTTTTAAAACCTGCGCGTATGAGAAATTCTGCTGCTGAAAGACTGTATACATAACTACGATATAGTAGCGGAAGCATTGTTTTCACCTTCGAGAGATGAACATCAGTAAACTGATGTTGGGTACACTACACGCAGATGCATCGGTACATGGATATGGTATTAGAGAACGAGCTACTCCACGAGGTACCTAAGAAGTTAACAGGTGTGAACCTGTCAACAGGTGATCTCGTGGACGCCAGAGATTTTAGTTGATGTTAAAAATTCAGTTCGAATATTATTCGGGAAAATATATTTTATTATTATCAGTTATCCAAGGACTTGTCTGTTCCGCTAAATTATAATATATGGCTTATTTTTCCGCCTGTGAAATACGTGTTTTGTGTCTCAAGTTAAAAATGCCTCAATTAAATTACCTCAGTCAGCTGATCAGGAAATATTCTTCCAATTCAATCATCTCTCGGTGTCCCAGAGAGTCTCCATATCTGATTTCAACTTCGTAGGATGAACAGGAGAGAATTTAGCTTACTCAGCTGATTGGGAATTAGCCAATCATTTCAATCGTCTCCTAATGTCCCAGTCCCAGGAAGTTTCCCTATCAAATCTCAACCTCCTAGGATGAACAGGAGAGATTTTAGCTCAATCAGCTGATTCGGAAAGTACCAATAATTGCAATCGTCTCTTAGTGTCCCAGAGTATCCCTATCAAATTTCAACTTCCTAGGGGTAACAAGAATGGAATTTTGCTCACTCAGCTGATTGGGAAAGAGCCAATAATTGCAATCGTCTCTTAGTGTCCCAGAGAGTCTCCCTACCAAATCTCAACTTCTTGGGATAGACAGGAGACAATTCAGCTCTCTCGGCTGAGTCGGAATGAGCCAATCATTTCAATCGTCTCTTAATGTCCCAGGGAGTCTCCCTATAAAATCTCAACTTCTTAGGATGAACAGGAGACAATTTAGCTCACTCAGCTGAGTAGGAATGAGCCAATCATTTCAATCGTCTCTTAATTTCAGCTTCAGAGATTAAATACGATAGAAATCATCAGCTTTAGGAGCCCATCAGCTGATCGTCTAGTACCTACTGCTTACAAGTACCTACTACTCAAAAGTATACCTACCATGTACCTAGTGCCTTCTTTTCACATTATTAGTTCATTATGGTTACTTATCAATATTAGTTTATAACTTAGCGTAATAAATCAAATTTCCTTGACACTACAGAGGCTTAGGGATCATGAGAAGTTGTGATAAAATGAGAGAATTCCAAAAAGTGACGAACGATTTTCGTGCTATGAAAACTAAGGGAAATACATTTCGCTAGTAACGCATTGATTGTACCTGAAAATCAAGAGAAATAGAAAAAACCGTTGCATTTTATATACAAATTTTCGCACTCACGTAGGCCAGCCAATAGACATATATATGTCAGAAACTGAATAAAGGATAAAAATGCCTTTTATTTAAATTTTCCATGTCGTTAAGTACCAACTGCCCAACTCGCTCTACTGGTACTTTTTGTTAAGTACTTGAGCACGTGCTTGTTCAATGAAAGTTTCATTCCGTTGAATATCGACAAATGCAGACTCATCGTATGAGCCAATTCAAAAACGGTGTTGAAACAGCGAAAGTTGTCTCCCTATTGACCAACAGCCCCCTACTACCATTGTCAATGCCAGATGTCCTCCTTTATAGCGGATCCTAGGTGCTGTCCTCAATACCATTATTTGCTAAAACATAACATTTGGTAATAAAAAGCACTACATAAATGATTTCGGTTACCTTTCCTGGCGAAAACATCAGCGTCTATTACTGGGATGCCGCGGGCTTCCAACATTTTGGCCACTGAGCTTTTTCCCGTCCCGATACCTCCAGTTAAACCGACGAGAAACATCGTTCACCGATTCGTAAAGACACCTTATCTAGTTCGTATGGGGACGGGCTTGAGGGGAATCCTTCATTTGAAGATAGAAATCGAGCTGGTCAATCGAAAGTACTTGAATTTGTGTTGAATGACAGGAGGAACTAACGTAACTGATAAGAGGTATCGAACAGGGTTGCCAACTCTTGGTCATCCATTACCGTACCAATCTTTCCCTAAAACCTACCTATCGCTCGGCAGTAGGTATCGTGAAATAAAAGTTGGTCGTTGGGATGGAACAGTAGTTATATGCACCTTCATTATTTTTATAATATAGATGGATAACAAAACAGATAGGTAGTTTTAATAACGCGGATAAGGCTCAGTAAAATAAGAGATTGCATGACTTGATATGAGAGCAAGCTGTCCAACAAAGTCACACCAAACACCCTGCAATTACCAAAACTACCAACTCAACACAGAATACCGTAGTTCTAAAGTAAGGTCTGCCGGAGCCCATGGATCGTGATATGGATTTTGTTTCAAATTTAGGAATGGACTAAATTTATGACTTCTCACTAATGACTCATGGTTAGGTTTGATTAATTAATACCCACGTAACGATTACCAGATACGGTCTTAGATCAATTCATTTATCAAAAAGTTCCACTCAAAAGAGTTACTTTCATGCAGCATGATCATATGAGCAAATTTTTGTAAATTATTGTATTATAACTACAATGTCTTGAAATGTGAGCACTTCAGGTGAAAGAAACTGTTAACTACGTACATACCAATTGTATGGCAAAAAACTATACCTAAACCTAAAACAAATATTCTGCGATTCAAAAAAGATTTTGGATTTTCAACTTTTTCTGTAGTTCTCGAATTGTCAGCAAATATTGATAAAATTTAAGTAGGTTCATCTATCATCCTAATTTTGTGCATACATTCTGTATGTTCTAGTAAGGTCCTAGTTGATAACCTTCTAGGTACTTAAAAAAAAAAATTAAATAAATAAAATTTTAAAAATTTAGTTTTTAAAGCATTTTTATGATATTGGAGCTATTGAATGGGCTCAAAAAGTTTTGGCAGCGAACTCATCCTTCCGTCTGGGAGGTATACATATATACAGGGTGATTCCCTCGCAGATGCAGAAAAAAAAAAAAAAAAAAATTTGGGTGAAACTACATCAAAAATGGAGTAAAAAGCCGCCAACCGCATATTTTTATCTCAATCCGTACTCGAAATATGATTTTTTAAAGGTTTTTTCAGGAATACCGTGTTTTTTCATTTTAAACTCGGATTTCTACACTTTGCCTCATTTAATTTTAACTTTCAACCTCATTTTCGGAATCAGCATTAAATTTACTATAAGAATAGTGTACTTGGGTTCTTAAAAAGTACCATCCGAAGACCCTCACATCAGCTCAAACATTGACGATTTTGAAAAAATAATATTTCTGAAAATCTTTAAAACTTTACTACTCTTTTAAAAAGAATCCTGGAAACTGGCAAATCTCATGAAAACTGCTTCATCTAATATGCTTTCCAACGGTATTATCAATTTTACTTTTATTTTGTTATTTAGTGGAGAAAATTATGTTTTAATGTTAAAAAATGTGGGTTTTTCAATGAAATTGTTGGTTTTCTCGAAAGATGACCCTCCATGAACCTACGAGTATGGGGTCGGTTTCTATGTATTTTTTCACGCTGTATCGAATGGTAACATTTGTAGATCTCTCCAACTCCGTTATAACCGAGTTTTACACTTAAAATCGCAAATGTTTAGTTTGTTTGTTACGATTAAATGTATGTGTGTTCTGGGGTAAAACTAGTTAATTAAATTGTAAAACTCGATTATAACGTAGTCTGTTGAGAGATCTGCAAGAGTTTCCATTCGATCCAGCGAGAAAAAATACATAGAAACCGACCCCATACTCGTTTGTTCATGGTGAGTCATCTTTCGAGAAAACCAACAATTTCATTGAAAAACCCAAATTTTTTAACATTAAAACATTATTTTCTCCCCTAAATAACAAAATAAAAGTAAAATTGATAATACCGTTGGAAAGCATATTAGATGAAGCAGTTTTCATGAGATTTGCCAGTTTCCAGGATTCTTTTTAAAAGAGTAGTAAAGTTTTAAAGATTTTCAGAAATATTATTTTTTCAAAATCGTCAATGTTTGAGCTGATGTGAGGGTCTTCGGATGGTACTTTTTAAGAACCCAAGTACACTATTCTTATAGTAAATTTAATGCTGATTCCGAAAATGAGGTTGAAAGTTAAAATTAAATGAGGCAAAGTGTAGAAATCCGAGTTTAAAATGAAAAAAACACGGTTTTCCTGAAAAATCCTTTAAAAAATCAAATCTCAAAAACGGATTGAGATAAAAATATGCAGTTGGCCGCATTTTACTCCATTTTTGATGCAGTTTCACCCAAATTTTTTTTTGCATCTGCGAGGGAATCACCCTGTATACATACCTCTATACCTCTGGTCCCATTTGGAGTGTCCCCTGTACTTTCCCTAGGCCTTGTTGGGATGGATGCTGACCTTGCTCTACAGAATACTCCAATCACCACTTAACACCTGTTGCTTCTATGGTCACATCATAGCTGGGGGCAGTGGCAATGGCTATTCGATACTGCCAGTGATTGGGGATTATGTGATCTGTAGCGACTTTCCAAGTAGGTTCCATCGAGGGGATTGGGAACTCATTTTCTGATGATCGATTAATACAAAGTCTCGGTAGGCCTATTGCTCGATCGAGATACATTTTTGAGCACCATAATTGTGGTTTATTGTTTTCAATAATGAACCTTTGTAATCGACCAAGGAAATATTGTTTTTAACTCCCCTCAAAATTTTTCTGTTTACGTTTCAAGATGCGTAGAATCCAAAAATCAAATTAGAAAAAATCCGTCAGCCCGACATCAAGAGTTTTTCTCTGAAACTACTGGGACCAAACTTAAGGAAATTTGGCTCAAAAATCATACATCAGCCGAGGATGTGCCAGTGGGTACCTAACATTGGCATCAATTTTGATCAAGCCCAAAGGGTAGCAATTAAGAGCTGGAATAATGTAAAATTGAGATCTCAAAATGTTTCAAGGTAACAGTAGGTAGGTAATGATTTGTTGCTTGCAAATGATAAATATAATCCCAAAGCATCGATTAAAACCATTCATAACGCTTAATGTTGCTGTTCACTTTCCCTAAGGCTAGAACTTCGAAAAAACATCTTCGGATTTCCATTCGTGAGGACATGGAGAAGTCATGCGCTGCTAACATTGTTATACAGGCGATCCTAGCTCATTGGGTGGAGTGTTCGACTCAAGGGCAGCATGCTGGCCAAGTTACCAACTGGGCAGTGGTTCGTATTCTAGCAAAGAGCAATACTTTTTTTTTTTTTTTAGGTAATTGTAAGGAAACACCTAAATTATGGAGGATTATCACAAGAAGTCTTCAACAACTCTTCTGAGAATACAGTTTTTAATTCTTTCTTCCTAGTCACTTTCAAGATATATATATATATATATATATATATATATATTTTTTTTTGGTTATTTATTCTCTTCTGGTACCTACGTAGGTGACATTTTCCAGTTATATTTCGATAATTCACCAGAGACTGAGTGTGATATGTAATTGTTTATGGATCAGTGTTTTGCGTAGAAGGGCTATCTAAAATCTAATACAGAAATAATAAATCTTTGTGTAGTAATTTGCAGCGATTTTTCTGTGTTGAAAAAATAGGTAGGTACCTATAATAAGTAACTTAGGTAGGTACCTACCAATCCGTTTTTCAATTCTTGAAATAATAATTCTTTCCTCATCCCAAATCGCTGAAGGTGAGAGAGGAATGCAAAAATATAGGTACCTAATTCACCTGTTGGGGTGAAACTTTAAAAATGTTTTCACTTGATAGTACCTATTTTAAATGTATTGGTGTGCAGGTAGGGACAAAATTAACTCGTTATTATGCCACTAATAAGCTCCCTATAGAAGGGAAAAAGAATAATTCCAAAAATTTTTTAATCTTTTATTATCAACAATTTTGTACAATATATAAAAACTTCTTAAGTCTACTTTTAAATATACAATGAGGTCCCAGTAGGTAGTGATGATACAGTGTGCATAACGTAATTTTGATGAGGTCCATAGCAATATTTGGGCGTTGTCATGTCTTCTTTTACAGGGAGGTACCTAATAAAGTGAACTGAGATCAGCTATCGATTATGCATAATATTCTATTATAATGTAGAGGTGCAGTTCATTACATAAACTAACAAATTCTAGGTGTATGAATAGGTATACGGTTTCTTTGAATTGTCTAATAATTAGGTGTATGTACCTACCTTACTTATACATTTATTGGTAGCAACTTTTATGAACATGATATTGATGGGCATTGTTTCAAATTAGCTACGATTAATTTCCTAATTCAATTAATTTACATGAAAACCTATTACGTAATAAATAATTCAAATATTATATGGTAATGACATAGAAAGTAAATATGTTCCTGCATCCATTTATTGGTAGGTACGTCTTACGAACATAAAAAAATATGGTAGTGACAGTACCAAGAGAAGCCTACTGAAAAACATTATAGTAGATCAAGCAGGGACCATCAGTAATGGTGTTCGTACTGAAATGATGATAGGTACCTAGGTTCAATTGACTGAATATAATTACATTTATTAAATGGATACAAATAGGATATACTCACCTATTTAACCCCTATAACGAACAACAGAATGATACTCGGTACCTATGCATTCAATGCATAGATCAGTTTTACATTCATTATAGCTATATATGTGTGGGTATGCCAGAGCTTGCTAAACATAGCAATGCTATTTGTATTATTGCATTACATAATAAATTAAATTGAACATCCAAAAAGTGACATGGTGATGTTTTATGCAACTAAATTTGATTAAGAAAATCCAAATAAATTGTTTTATAACTGAAGCGTATAATATGAAATTTGAAAGACTACCTACTTGATTTAATTAGGTATATTTCGTTAGGGAGAGATTTGTTAATGACTGGCAGCAGATCCATATTGCTGATTAGATCAATATAATCAGAACCAAAATGTCCTCAGATAGGTTGATTTTTCAATCAAAGAATGTAACGTAAAATGGTTACCTATTAACGCAAATAGTTTCCCCTTAAACATCAACTGTACCAACTTAAGGAAATGTCTACCTTTACTGGGTAGACTCATCTTAGGACAGCTAGGTAGGTAGGTATCTACCAATTCATTTTAATACCTAATGGAAAACCTTGTTTGGGGGTACTCGTGTACCAGAGCGTTTATTTTTACATAACATTAAAATGGGTAGTTAAAATAAGCATCCTAACGTTTGAAGATCGTCCCTGAGTGAGAACCAACTCGCAGTTATAATCTGTGTGATAATGGCGTCATAGAATAGGTACATAGGTAGGTCGCAGGGACTTCGAAGGGATGAAGGTAGAGTGAGCGCACGATTTGTCACCAATTTGACGACCTTCTTCAATTATCCTCCAATAACTTGCGGTAGGTACCTACCTATTCAATTTTTCTTCTATCTTCTTGGACCATTTTATCGACGAATTTCCGACAGACGAAAGGTACACCTCTTCATCTGAAACAACACGAAATTACTAGGTATCCTTGGAAAAGAAAACGACAAGACTTGGCGCAGTTTTAATGATTGTCAGAGGTTCGTTTTGTTGTTTGACAACAGTTTAGTGCCCTATTATCCCCACAGTTACAATGTGTAATTCAGTTATAAACAGAAATCAATCACAAATGGGATAAATATCGGTTACTTTCTCATCTTCAAATTACAAACGATATTAAATAGGTACAATAGACACGGAAATGTTCTCTAATCAAAAAGAAATTCTGAAATACCTACCTCCTTGATCCCGCAAAACTCTCTACTCTACCTTTTTATAATATTTGGCGCGGAATTCACGGCACAAATCTGCACGGTTTGTTGTTTTCAATGTCTGCTGCATCCAGGCAGTGATGGGGGAAGGGGCGGCCAATATAATATAGGTATATCACTTTTCTTCCACTGACAAACGGGAATAGTTATTCATCGTACCTACACTAATAACACCTCGAATACTCATGAACAGGAAACAAGAAAGAAGAAAACTCATGAAAAACAAGAAAAATTAAGCTGTGGCTGTGGCAAGGACTGGCAACTTGGCCGTAAACAAAACACTGCATACCTCTCCACAAGACAAAACTCTCTAATCAGCTTTGTTTATCCAACGAAATCCATTCCATAAGAAAGAATGTATTCCAGCCCCCTTACAATGGAGCAGAGAACCAAGTCTGCTCCTCATTCCGCTCTTTGCTCTCTTTGGTCAATCTCACATGCCCGCCACAATCCATGCGGAAAATCCTCAGTCCGGAGATATGGAGTTTAGTGTAATACCTACATGTAATAATAGGGATTCATTTTGGGACACTTGGAAATCAATTACAATACAGTTGCTGGAATTTGATTTGGAGCCATTTCGGGACACCCATTTTCATTGGTATCTAGGTACCTCCGATCCACCTATTTGGAGATCGAATTATTTTCTTTTTCATGTCCTACATTATTCACTCGCAGAAAATGTTTTCATTATCATACCTTTCATTTCCAGATACCTGTGTACCAAGTCCATTTCCCGCATATATTTCTCGAGATTTAGTAACGAAGTATCACGTTTCTGGTACCTACCGCAATCACATGTTGTCGGTGTGGATTGCGAGTTTTTAGCAGAGTCCGAGAGTGAGTTCAGCCGATGTGACAGCCATTTCACGCTGGTCGCTTGATTCTAAGAACTTCTCCCTTCCACAGAATGTCCAACTGAAAGCACGTGAAAAGGAAATAAGCATCAAAAAGTAGAAAGGTACCTTCCTGTCACACTTAATGGTCAGGCGGTTAAATTGAAAAAAAAAAGAAAAAAGTTTGCAATTTGTTTTTGTCAGACTCTATAGAGAATCGAATCCATAGATAAGTAGGTACCTATATCACCATATAAACGAATGTCTAGAACCCTCCCGAGCAATCTTTCAATTTCCTTCCAAATACATGTTCAGGATAAAAGTGGGGTTTATAAATTAAAATGTTCTTGTGGCTTCGATTGTTGCGGTCAGACTGGTAGGAAATTTTGGGAAAGAATAGACGACCATCAGGAGGATTTCAGGGAAAATTAGGGTACCTAAGCCTACATTTGCGAAACATCTTAAGGAATCCAATCATAGTTACAATTTTGATTTGACAGATAGACAGTTTGTAGAATTTCTTCATTTTTGCCCAAAGGGAGGTATGTTGAATGTACTTGAAAAAAATCGAAATTATCAAAAGTGACAGATCTGGTAAATGTTTAAATGAGGATATACCTCAATACATTTCACCACTGATAGGTCCATTTCTATAAAGCTTGGAATTATCCCTTCACTCTGTTGAAACCATATTTAGTTATTTTCCCCCTTTCACTTCATCTGATTAGCTATAATCCCCCTTCAATTTGTAAGCTCTTAATTGGTTGTATCTCCTGCCCTTTTCCTTTCTCTCAACCAATGGGATTCAATCTCCCTTCACCTGTGACCATATAAGCTGTGTCCTTTCTAATGTGTCTTCCGTTATTGTTTGTTACCTACTGATGATGGCCTATCCGTCGAAATCGATTTAACGTTGTAACTCTTTATTTTTCGTGGAAATAGAAAACGTTTTTCACCAACTTCCGTTTTGAAATGGGTTTCCACAACTTCATCACGAGTGATTTAGTTCGTTCCTTCCTTTTCCAGCACTGTCAATGGTGTATTATATCACTAGCGTATTCTCATTATTTTATCACCATTTTTGGAATGAATAGTCGAGTCAAGTCTTTTTTGGATTTGTTTGGCCATTGGAAAATAATTATTAGGGGCGACTAGAGATGGTTCGGGGTGGATGAAGGTCCGCTCTCACCTATCCCTAACTATCTCTCAACGTCCGTAATAATGTAATGTAATTTATTGACATATAGGACGTATATCCCACCTCGCATGTCAATTTTGACAGAACAGGCGATAACAACGTAAGAAGAATAAGGAACAAAGTAAGTTACAACTAAAGCCAGAAGGGCATCTAAATTTAAAGCCTGAAGGGCAACTTAGTTTAAAGGAAGATATATCATAAAGTTCCAGAAATATGTATACGGGAGAATTAGAAGACATATGGGATGAAATAGTAAAAAAAAAAAAAAACTAGAATTGTCAAATGTAATAAAATTCTGTCAAGTTAGGGGAAGAGAGAAAGTGAAGAAGGGAAGAGAGGAAGATAAGAAGAGTGAAATGGGATATGGGAACACCCTTATGGGACGTATGGGAACGCACCAAGGGAGGGAGGGAGCACACCGCACCGAAACTGAAAGGGAATTCCATAGCCTCGCTCCTGCAATGGAAACTGACCTAGCCATGGGCAATTGGGCATGCTAAAGTGTCGTTTAATAGCAATGTTGTTGGGCTTGATCTGAGCTGCCAGGTGGAAAAGGGGAATTAACAAAATTTGGTAAGCAAACCTTTGTTGCTTTAGAGATGATGCACAAAGAAAGAACATTTATGTAAGAGATAATCTTTTCCCAAACCAAAAAAACTTCGACAGCCCCCCAAACTACAGGCCTAACATACCCTTGTATAACTGACCTTCTTTAGTTTTTTATCTTATCGATGAGAGACGACGTCAATTATCAACCCAATAACGACCATAATGTCAGGTGGTCTATCACCGATGACAGTGGAAAGAAAGTGAACGATTGCTCCGGCCAGTTCTATCCAATCATCTCTGTAAAGGTATGGGATGTCTCCCACTAACTACACACCCTATCTATATGTGCGTTATTGAAAAAAAAAAAAAAAAATTGAAATTAACTTGCTATAATTTTTTTAAATGTAGAATGCAAATATGATATGTCTTGGGTATGCGCAAAATGTGCACTATGCTAACAAACTTTGTTTTTTTGCTTCCTTATTTCCGAAGATAGAGAAGCTTTGTGTTCGTGCAAGAATTTGAAAAAAATGGTCTCCTGAAGAAGCTCCTGATCAATTTTGTTTCTGTGTTTGTCTGTCTGCGGTAAATCCTTACCACGCTCAACACTATACTAGTGTTAGTCCGATTTTGCTGTCATTTTCAAGGGTTTTGCGTGTTAGAATCTAGATGGTTCCCTATCAATATGATTGTCGTTGGATCGATTGTAGCCTGAGTGCAAGCACAGCCGTGAATTTCTTATAACGCTGTTTTCTCACGGTCTATAGGGCTAATGTTGCTCAAACTCGAAGATGGTTGGATACAGGTATGGTTCAGGATGGTGCCCTACAGATTTCATTGCGATTAATTGCTAACTACTTATTGCGACGCATAAGCGAAACTAAAAGCTGTTGAAGACTGACTGGACAACTGTGAGGCTAATGGACTGATTAAAATTTTCTGGGATTAAGCGGTTCAATCTCAGATGGTTCTTGATAAATTTCATCATGATCAGATCAATACGATGAACTTAGGTACTTACTGAAATCGTGA
Organism: Adelphocoris suturalis; assembly: GCA_030762985.1. NCBI lineage: Eukaryota > Metazoa > Arthropoda > Insecta > Hemiptera > Miridae > Adelphocoris > Adelphocoris suturalis. The sequence continues at coordinate 37,605,650 of CM061042.1, forward strand.
ACCTTTGGTAGTAATTCGCAGTGTTTTCCTCTCCAATCTTATTCTTTATATATATATATATATAAATTATGTGATCCTCTAACATAGGGAGGAAAAATAATAAAACTAATGCCTTCAGCAGTTCTCCCCTCCTAGTGGAAGCACCTCGCTTGGGACCTCCCGAAGCTCGGTGCAGTCGCTGTTGGGCAATCTCTCGTGCGGTACGTTCCCTCTCTGTACGTAGTCGTGTGTGTTTCTTTTCATATTTTAATAAATTGTATTCGGGAATTAAACGATTGTTTTTTAAAAACCGATTCCCGATTAAAGGACATTTAAGTGGCGCAGTCTCGTGGACAAATCAATTAACTTTGGGCAAATCAATCAATCAAAATCGATTGCATTCTGACCCAAAGGGAACCTGCTGTTCACCAAGAAGAAAATCTATCATCTCTACTCACTCTGTGACTTCGAGAGAACATCACACGCTCCACAAGAGGAAACTACGCGAATTCACCAAAAACCAGGACGCCCGAGCAAAGACACTTGGCTCGTAAAATAATATAAGTGTATTCCGCCTGTGAAGACGGAAGAACGCCGTGCTCCTTCGCTATCTTTTCTCAGAAGCCGCTGGCCGCAACAAGACACCGAGGTACCTACTCTGTCGACCTTCACCTAAAGCCGAGATAAGAAAACTCAGATGTTTACTCTCGTCGTGTTGTAAGTACCAACCCAGCTTCATCTTTTAATTCTCCAGGAGTAGCGAGATCACCGGCAAATTTTGAAGGAAGATTCAAACTTCTAATTCAACTTCATTTGATTTTTTATAATTGTTAAACCTCCCCATTTCATACCACCCGTTACCTGGTGGGAAGGAACAATTCAATTTTATTCTAATAATCGTTAAACCTCCCCATTTCATACCACTCGTTACCTGGTGGGAAGGAACGATCAAGTTTTATTGCAACCGCGTTTCAAGCCACCTGTCATCTGGCGCGGTATTGCAGGAAAAAAAAAAAAAAAAAAAAAACTAACCAATTTTTATTGTCTTAATTTAAAGACACTTTATTTTATTTGTATTTAATTATTGAAATTGCGTTTCAAGCCACCCGTCATCTGACGTTAATTTCATAATTAACCAATTTTTATTGTCTTAATTTAAAGACACTTTATTTTTTTGTATTTAATTATTGAAATTGCGTTTCAAGCCACCCGTCATCTGACGTTAATTTCATAATTAATCAATTTTATTGTCTTAATTTAAGATACTTGATTTCATTTTTATAATTGAATATTATAAACTTGTGTTTTTGTACATTTACACACTGACACAAACGAACACTTGGAGTAGACACTGAATAGTACATACTTTCCTGTCAAAATTCCAAAAAACTACAGAAAATATTTCTTAAGGAAGGTTCGCTCACCTTTCGAAAGACTACCTGTAATAGAGGAAGATTCTGATATGTCTGAGGGACAGTCACAACCTGGGGCGGCAAACCCGATCCCGAGCAATCCTTTTAATGATCCCAACTTTGTAGATTATTTTATTTCTCAAAGAATTCAGGAGTCCCTCAGAAACTTAAATGTCAATCAAAATACTAGGGACCAAGTCCCCGAATTTAAAAAGAAACATGCGGACATGATCCCGACCTTTGAGGGAAACCCAGGAAAGCTCCGGAAATCTATAGTTAATAGGTTCATAGATGATGAAGATCCCACAAATTATCAAAATGAGGAGGTCCTTAAGACCATTATGTCCAAAATACAGGGACCAGCCTCGGATATGCTAGATAATTACGCACTTACGGACTTTCCTAGTATTAAAACTGCATTGCTAGAGACGTACTCCGACAAACGGGACATATTTACTTTATGTCACGAACTAACTGGACTGAGACATAGGGAGAGCGAAGATCCTTTTCAGTTTCATAATAAAATTAAAGCAAAACTAAATTTGGCTATTGCTTGGATTAAAAACCATGAAACTGAAACGAAACAAGAGATATTGATCGAGCACTACCAAGATATTAGTCTACGGACGTTACTCTTGCACCTACGGGAACCGCTCGGAAGTCAACTTCGGAGTAGGAAACCGAAAACGATGGGCGAAGCCCTTTCGATACTAACGAACGATTACCAAATCATGCAGTATCAAAAGGGTAGACTCGATCGGAACCCCCAACACAAACCGGCGATAAAACCGGAAAATAAAAATACGACTCCGGCAACCAAACCGTCATATTATGGCCAAGGATTTAAGCCCAAAACATTCCCAAATAAAACCCAAAATCAAGTGCCATCCAAGCCCTTTACCCCCAATAAAAATAACACTTCACAAATCACAAGGCCCCCACAGACTCAAGTTCCAAGTCAAGGAACGTCCAATTTCGCAAAGTCGACTCCAATGTCTTGGCAAACAACTCGACCGAATTTAGATTTGAACAATGTGGAAATTCCCGAGGAAGAAAGTATGGGAAGTTCTGACCCCGAATACAACGCGGAAAATCCGGCCGATGAGGACTCTTTTTTAGAGGAGGAGTCCGAATCGCTACATTCTCCCTAATACATTTGAAACCAAAAGCTGGACAAAAACTGCCATACATAGTATTTCCGAAGCATAAAATTAGAATCCTGTTGGACTCCGGAAGCACTTCAAGTTTTGTGCATCCAGAGGTCATTAAAAAATTTTTCCCCGACAAAATCATAACAGAGAAATTTCAAGTTAGGTCAATCCACGGATTGTCATATGGAAGCAATAGTGCAAGGATCCCATGTGGCGAAATGTTCAAAATTAAAAACCTAAATCTCCTTTTTAGAATTCACAAATTCCATAGCCGATTCGGATTGCTATTAGGTACAGATAATCTTGAGTTACTTGGCGCTCATATTGATTATGAGAACAAGTTACTGATAATAAAAAATTTCAAAATCCCTTTTAAATATCACTACGTTGATCAAGAAATAAATAAAAAACCGATCTATGAACAAAAAATACCACCTAGGGCAATTTCGCAGATTAAAATTCCCGTACGATGTGATTCAACAAAAAAGGAAGGAGTAATTCCATATCTGAAACAAAGTTCGCTAGAAATTCCTGAATGCCTGGTCAAAATTCAAGATAAGGAATGTTACGTAGGAATTTTAAATAATAGTGATTCTGAATGTAATTTCAAACTGTTTGAACCCATCCAAGTTGAAGAAATCCCCATTTTAGACAAAGTGAAAAGTCCAAATGTGAATTATTATGATACGCAAAATTATGTATTTGACCCCACTAATATTCGAACGGATCATATGAACGAAGAAGAAAAGAGACAAATTTTGAACTTAGTATATCAGTACAAAGATTTGTTTCATTGTGAAGGAAACACCTTAACGTGTACTAATAAAGTCCAACATGTAATCCGTACCATTGACGAGATCCCAGTGTATACCCGCAATTACCGATATCCCGAGGTATATAAAAAGGAAATTGATAACCAAATACAAGATATGCTCAAACAGGGAATTATTCAACCCAGCTCTTCACCTTGGAATAGTCCACTCTGGCTCGTACCCAAAAAATTAGATGCATCCGGCAAACAAAAGTATCGACTGGTTATTGATTACCGCGGACTTAACAACAAGACAATAGACGATAAATACCCACTTCCAGTCATAAATGATTTGCTCGACAAACTTGGTAGGTGTATGTACTTCACTTGCCTTGACCTCAAAAGCGGTTTTCATCAAATTCCAATGCATCCGGATAGTATTGCCAAAACTGCTTTCTCTTCGGAAAATGGTCATTGGGAATTTAGTAGAATGCCGATGGGTTTAAAAAACGGACCTCCTAGTTTCCAACGGTTGCTCGACAATGTATTACGCGGTTTGCAGAATGAAATTTGCACTGTTTTTATTGACGATGTTATCATCTATAGTACAAGTCTCGAAGAACATATAAATAGTCTCAGAAAAGTTTTTGACAGACTCCGTGAAGCTAATTTGAAAATACAATTGGATAAAACGGAGTTCCTCAAAAGAGAATGTGTCTATTTAGGACATCTTATCACCCCTGAAGGAGTTAAGCCAAACCCCCTCAAAACCGAAGCTATATCCAAATATCCGATTCCCACAACTCCAAAACAAATTAAGGGTTTTCTCGGACTACTGGGTTATTATAGAAAATTTATTAAAAACTTTGCCCAAATAACCAAACCATTAACCCAATGTTTGAAGAAGGGAGCGACGATCGATCCTCAAAACCCCGAGTATAAAGAGTGTTTTGAGAAATGTAAAACTCTGCTCATAAATGATCCGATTTTACAATATCCCGACTTCTCGAAGCCCTTTAACCTTACAACTGATGCTTCGAACATTGCGTTAGGCGCGGTTTTAAGCCAGTGCACACTAACGGTGCTGACTTATCTATAGCGTACGCTAGCCGGACTCTGAATGACCATGAACGCAACCTCTCTACCATCGAGAAGGAATGCCTTGCATGTGTCTGGGCTACACAATACTTTAGACCATACCTTTTTGGCCGAAAATTCAAAATTTTTACTGACCATAAGCCTCTTCAGTGGTTATTTTCACTGAAGGAACCCAATTCTAAATTATTCAGATGGAGGCTTAAATTAGAGCAATATGATTATGAGATCCACTACAAAAAAGGATCCACTAATCAAAATGCCGATGCCCTTTCCCGAGTGGAAATTAACATCAACGAAAATTCACCTGATGTTGAGCAAATTGTTCAAGATGCTCTCACCGGGGATAGTCCTCCAACTCCACTCATGAATGAAGTACTGGGAGAACTAAATGATGCCGTAAATAATTCATCGGAATCAATGATCGTCAATGTGGACGAGAATGCCAGTGATTCAGCGTCTTTAGCTCCCACTGTTCATTCTAATTACGAGGGAAACACAATACTGAATATTCCTCCGGTGAAATATTTTGTTTGACGGAGTTGTACTTCGACGTCTTGTAAATATTTTTGTGGTGGCGGCGTCCGGATCGCCTTCTCGCCCGACGTATTCGTTCGAGAAACTGTCGAACAAGACTCACCTACACAAAAGATATAACCGAAAAACCTGTTAATTATGGAACTAACCAAATCATCATAGTAGTAGCCGACAGAGAAGAAATCAGAAACCCTAGGATTGAAAATATTTTTGAAAGAATCACTAGAATAACAGTAACGCTTAGGAAAAATAACCTTGAATCAGATATAATTCATTTTGTGAAAACGTACATAGTTCCGAAGAGAAAATATTCCTTATTTTTTGTCAATGATATCTATGAAGAATTCAGCCGAATAATGATAAGAAATTTCAAACATTCTGAGATAAATTTCGTCAAGTGTTCCGCTAGGCTAGAAGATGTCACAGATCCAGAAACAGCTAGGGAATATATCCAACAACAACATATAGGGAAAACCAATCATCGAGGCATTACTGAGACCTTAGAGAAACTCAAGAGGAAATATTTTTGGCCGAATATGAAAACCACAATCCAAAATTATATTAATAAATGCGAAATATGTCTTGCCTGCAAATATGACAGACATCCTATTAAACCAAAATTAAACGTTACCCCCACACCTTCTAGACCATTCGAAATCCTACATATCGACAAACTGTCTCTGGAGAAATCCAAGTTTTTAACAATCATCGATTCATTTTCAAAGTATGCCCAAGCCTATATTCTAAAATCATCTAATAGTATTGACACAGTCGGAGCCCTTCTAAAATTCTTTTCCCACCATGGGATACCAAAAATGATCGTGGCCGATAATGGAGCAGAATTCGGTAGCTCATTGGTAAAGGAGTTACTAGAGACCCACAATATTAAAGTTCATTACATTTGTTCTCAAAACCCAAATTCGAACGGATTAATAGAAAGATTTCACTCGACTCTAATTGAACACGTTAGAATACTGTCAAATAGAGACGAATTCAAAAATGAAAGCATAAAAAATAAAGTTAACTATGCACTAATAGCTTATAATAGTAGTATCCACTCTGTAACAAAACTAACGCCATTCGAAGTAATAAATGGTCATGTAGAGAACGACCCTTTATTAGAAGCCGACTTAGAGAAAAACTTAATGACGAATTTTATAGACAAACATCGAGACAAAGTAAAACTAATTTATGACATCATCAAAGAAAGAACTCAAGCCCAAAAGGAACGTATTGCTGAAGGAAGGAATCAGAATAGAGAGGATGTTCCAGAATTACCCACAGAAATATTTGTAAGAACGAGACAAATTCAAGATAAAACTAAACAAAAATATCATAAGGAAACCTTAGAATCAACCAATCCCGAATTAAAAACCGCTCAAATAGTTCCTCGACACCATAACACACAAGGAAAAATTCATACGTCTAATATAAAAAGACCACGTAAACAAACTACGAGTGACTTACCCACTGACACTTCACCTCGTGAACCTGTTCCAGGACCCTCCTCTTCTCAATCGGAAGCTCCGAGGTGAGAAATATAACAACTAACCAAGGGATACTGCCTATTCTATTAGGACCAGCCCGACTTATAAATTCCCAACATACTCTGGTTCATCATTATAAAATTGACAGCTTAATTGATGAATTTTACGAACTAACTCCACAGTACGAAAATTTGTTGAATAAGATCAAAGTAAATCAATTCCAGGTCAGACAGACAGACGAATATTGTAAATTATTAAATTATACTATTAGTATTATTAAGGAAAAAATTACCCACATTAATGTTAATCAAGGTAGAAAAAAGAGGGGATTAGTAAATGGGTTAGGTAATATAATTAAATTTATAACCGGCAATCTAGACGCCTCTGACGGTAAACGTTATGAAAAGCTGTTTACTCAAATTAAGAATAATGAAATAACTGTTCAGGATCAATTGGATTCTCAATTCTCACTCATTTCAGATCTGATGTCCGACTTTAATTCGACCATTCAAGACATTCGTTTCAATAATGAGCAAATAAAAAACAAACTGTTAGAAATTGATAATTTCATGAAAATTAGTTCTAATCAGGCTCTCGCTGATTCCATAAAAGAAATACTCAACCTTCAACAACTAGTATTTAATGTGATACTGACAATATTCCAAGATATTGAGAATTCAATAACATTTTGCAAATTCAGAACATTACATCCTAGTATAATTGGAACGCATCAGCTGTTTGTAGAACTCCAAAAATTGTCAAATACTTACGGTTCCAAATTACCTTTAGAAATAAAGTACGAGAATATTCTAGAAATAGAATCCACTATTCAAGTTACCTGTGCAATCAAGGACGATGAAATAATTTATTTTCTCAATCTACCATTGTCCGATGGGTTACAATACTACTTGTACTTTTTACGACCAATACCCACACTTAGGCAAAATCAGTATGTTTCCATATTTCCTAAGATAAATTATCTTCTCAAGTCTAAGTCAAGTAATACAACAATACCCCTGTCAGATAATTGTCAAAGGGGTAGTATCATTCATTGTAGTAAAAAATTAATATCAAACCAGAATGTTAAATGTGAAGAAGAAATACTTAGTTCCAGTACTGCCGAACATTGTGAATACGTAACAGTAAACATTGAAGATAATTGGATTGAATCAATCCCAGAATCAAATCAACATCTAGCAGTCTTCCCCTTCGGAGACAAAATAGAAATAAATAATAGGCATGGTTCTGAAATAGTGGAATTAAAAGGTATATTTTTAATTTCGGAAGGTAACAGTATGATGTATTACAAGGGACAACCCCTTCATTCAGAAAGTGAATCATTAGGCCAACCTAAATTATTAACCGACTTAAATTTTGAAATTAAAGATTCACAAATGTCAAATACCACGCTTACTCTAAAAGAACTCAGTTTCAAAAATGTCAAACTAAACAGAGTAACACGTCTAGAGCCGTTAGATATAATTAAATATTTTGTTCCAAGCTTTTGGACTATAATTTTGTATCTTCTTATTATCATGTTTATTACTTATACCATAATTGCGTATTGTAAACAGAAGAGTAAGCTAACCGCAACGAGAACATGAAGGCCTTGCTATTTATTCAAGTCTTTTCTTGTGAAAATTTAGTTTATTTTTAATTTTCTAAATTTTCAGCTTAAGGAGGGAGGAATTATGTGATCCTCTAACATAGGGAGGAAAAATAATAAAACTAATGCCTTCAGCAGTTCTCCCCTCCTAGTGGAAGCACCTCGCTTCGGACCTCCCGAAGCTCGGTGCAGTCGCTGTTGGGCAATCTCTCGTGCGGTACGTTCCCTCTCTGTACGTAGTCGTGTGTGTTTCTTTTCATATTTTAATAAATTGTATTCGGGAATTAAACGATTGTTTTTTAAAAACCGATTCCCGATTAAAGGACATTTAAGTTATATATATATATATATATATATATATATATATATATATATATATATGTATTATACATATATATATATGTATAAGTATATATGTATATATATATAAGCCAGAAGAAATATATACATACCTATATTTTTTTCTTGAAACTTTCAATTGAATTTATTCTGATTCCAAGGTCAGATATCGAATTCAAGGTACGAACCTTTGCCCGTCCAATGTGGATATTCTGACGTAATAGAGCTCCAAGCGGTCTCGGCTTGCGGAGACCCCTGGCCTGAAGTAGATCTTGGCTGAGAGGCCTTCCAACGTCGGAGGGATCGAGCCAAATTCAGCAGCTGCCAGCCCCCTGTAGGTCACTCCGTTGCCCACTTGCTGCCTGAAAATCAGATTCCTTCGCAGTAATTAAGTTTGTTCAATAGTGCACGTAAAAATGAAGGAAGGAACATTATAGACGAGAAAAATGGAAGAGTTGTGTTACAAACGTCCTAATCCAAATCAAATCAAATAAACTGTATTGTACGAAGAAATATTGTTTCCATTATGTACAAGCAATAACTTAGTAATAATTATAGCCGCTCGAGATCTAAATAGAGAGAGAAAAAAGTAATTTAAAAAAAAAGTACACGTAAATGCAAAGTAAAATAAAACTATGAAAAAATTGAGTAGGGGCAGAGGAAGGCTTTTTATAAGGTGGATAACAATTTCTTACACGAGTTCCTATATTTGATTATTTGAGAGAGAGAGCGAATGCGGACAGGCAGAGTTCCCCAGCCTCGCACCCACGACGCCAAACGATTGACCAAAAGCTCTGGTAGCATGGCCCGGGATACCAATGGCCCCTGATCTTTGGGAAAGAGAACCAACAAACATGGCTCTAAGGTAGCCAGGCAGAGCACCACTCATAATCTTATGGACAGTGAGTAACTGCCGCAATTTAAAGTAATTAAATAAGTCCAAACCTAAAAATTTGTGTTTGTGCACAGAGATAAGATCCATTAACTTTACCAAGTGTACCGAATACAAGAATTGAAGTCAACCTCCAATTTTCGCCTTGAGGCACTGTCAAGTTTAACGGTGTAAACAGAGTCACAGTAGAGGATAATAGGGATAATTAGAGCAACAACTAGGTTTCTCTTCAGAATGGATGGGGTGAAAAACGCCATACGTTTCAGGGAGTGGAGCGCTCCATAAACCCTACTTCAGATATAACGAGAATGTGCCTCTGATGTCAGGGTAGAGTTTAATTTCACACCGAGGTCAACTACAGAAGATAATTCTCCTAATCCTAATTCTCCTTATGTAGGATTGGGATGAAAATTCCATTCTTGTGCCAAAAAATAGATACCTATTCCAAAACAATGAATGAGTTGTTGAAAAGGAGGAGGAGTTGAGGAAAAATTGATGAATAAATATGAAATATGAGGTATGAATATGACTTATCCATCGATCATTGGTATTTACCTTCTCCCTAAGACTAGTTGCCTGGCCTGATGCGCAGCGGCTTCTGCCCACTCTGTGTGGAGTCGGAAGGCTGTCGATGAGCCACCATGATGGAGGACCAGCGTTACGGAACCACGTGGGAGCGGCGCCGCTCGCGATAGCGTCACTGTCGCTTGGAGTTGATCCCCTAGAAGGTTAAACAACATTTTTTTCAAGCGAAGGTTATGTATAAGAAATCAAACTCGTTTTTAAAGCTGATTTACCTAGACGTATAATGTGTGTGCACGATGCGGCCATAAGAGAGATCCCCCTTCTTACAGAAGGTTGAGATTTGCTTAGGAGAGCCTATCTCTCGTGGACTGCACTTCTCCCCCCACCGGCATGCCGGTGCGACACAACTCTCACTCTCCGATGAGGGCGGGAGGAATGGTATGACTCAATGTTCAGGAGCCCTTGCTCAGATCTTTCCTTGCAAGGTACCTACAAGCAAAGGCATTGCAGGTGGAGGTGAACCTTCTAGCTGGTTCTTCCAGCTAAGGGAGCTGGTATCCAAGTTTATAGCAAAACTTACATGCCGAGACACATTACCAGGGTACAAGTCCCTAATGATGCTCTTCCCCTAAGCACCCTGGGCCCCGTGTCCCAAGGCTGGGGTGTGTGTCCCAAGGCCCGGTACAATAGGTACAGGTAATAGAAGACCTTCGAAGGGTTGGTTCGATGACTTTCCTTTTGATGACTTTCATGTTACTAGTTTTCCATCAGTTTCCACAGGTATCAGGAAACTCATCGAAAATAATTTTCATCTTTCCGATTTAAGTAAATCCTAATGTTTGGTTTCATATTTTCGACGACTTTTCCATCTCTTCAGTTTTGACTAGTGTCCCACTCCATAAAGACACTCATCAAAAAGTCTCGAGTTCAGATTTTTGATGAGTTTCCTTTTGATGAGTTTCTAGGGACTCTTAAGCGTCCTTGGCTGTGGCAGAGAAAGACACAGGATTGACCAATCTGGAGACAGATTTACGAGCAGGCCAAGGCCCTAATCGGGCTGAAGTGCGATCAAGATGACGTTAAGGAACAGTTCTTGATTATATAGTGGAAATCGTTCACGGAGGATTTACAAATATATTGAACAATATAAAGAACATTTAACGTTCTTTGGAAAAATTAAGTTTTTGCTAACTTTTGGAACAATAATCTCTAAAGAAAAATTAATATACTTGAACTATTTGAAGTGGTTTTTTAACGCTAAATTTATCCTTACCGCAGAATGGTGGTGAATCTCTGGTTACTAGATAGAGAGGTCCTCTAGCCAGCCCCTTGTCAGCTTCGTATCCCATAAGCCCGCAGGATCCATCTGGAACATTTTTGAAATAGAAAGTTGAAAATAATGCGGTTGTGCTACAGCATTCATGTCCAGTGAGGATTAAATTGATTAGGCAGGCTCTAATTGAGCCCAAATCCACGTGAAAGGAGCCCAAAAGAAAGACGAGTTACGAGGTGGATTGTGCAACTGCTCCCCTCACCGACCACTCCGATGACCCGATATATTGACGATATATTAGGGTTATTGGAAATTTAACGACGTTTTCAACAGTATCCTAGAATTGGGGAACAATTTGGATAATGAGGAAGTTATAGCCGTTTTAATGTCAAACAAGGTACAAAACACGAAAAAATGTTAGAAATTGAATAGCTGAAAAACAAAGAGTTGAAAAAAAAAAAAAAAAAAAAAATCTCTAACAGGAACTTTTGATTAGAAATAAGCTTTAAAATCGATCTCTGAAGTTTTAGCGTATCTTTCTTAGACGTTTCTTAGTATAAGGTCAGAAGCAACACCATGATAGGTACGTAAATGTGAAGTTAGTATCTACCAGTAGAGTTCACATCACAGTTGGTGGGGAAGCAGCTTCCTGTGCGAAAACTTTCTCTGGTTGTGCAGGGCCAAGCTCGGAACTGGCAGCTTGGCTCTGGTTTCGGCATCGACTCGATGAACAGTTGAAATCCTCTCAGATGATTGCAGACCGTACTCGAATTCACTGTACCCTCTGTGGAACGAAAAACTGATCAGAATAGCAAAATTTCTAGCTTTAAGATGTTCACTAAGTAGGTATACCTAACTAGAGTAGAGGTTCCCAAGCAAAGAGTAGGTAGCTAGTAGTTGTCCTCCTTAGACCAATTTCTCAATTTTAGAGCCTTTTGTGACAGCTCTCCTCCTGCAATTGCTAACGCCCATATTTAATAATGTGTAGGTATGTATAAATTAATCAGTAGGTATATATACGGGGTGACCAGATCCAGTTTACAATACAAGGGTGTACCTACACATTAAGGTCGTACCACCGGCCAGGGTTCTATTCTACTGCTAATTTCTGATCAAAAGTGCCTCTTACCAATTTTTTTTACTCTGCTAAAAACCGAGTTTTCTCATTTTAAAATTTTTTCCGTGGCTTTTAACCTGATGAAACTAAAACGGCCATAACTCCTTAAATTTTTAAAGTAAAATACAAATCTGAGGATACCGTTGAAAAGAGCATTAAATTTCCTATCTCGCTAATGCCAAATCAAATTTTTTTGTTTGGATTGAACGGGGGATAAATCAGCTTAAAAAGTGAAATAGGTCAGTTTTTGAAAATCTTTGGTTTTTTCAACGCTCATATGTAAAAATAATTAGACTTGTGAATTTTTGCCGGTAAACCTAAAAACTGCGCTGGAATCTCAGCTTTCCAACGGTATAATAAATTATTTTTACCTTTGTTAATTGATCGAGAAACGTATGTTTGTATGTTGTAAAACGTGGTTTTTTCTATGAAATCAAGGGTTTTCGTGAAAAATCACCCCCTAAGAAAATACTAGTTTGGGGTCGCTTTCTACGTATTTTTTCATGCTGAATCGACTAGTAACACTCGCAGATCTCCCCAAATCTGTTATAACCGAGTTTTACGATTTAACTAATTAGTTTTTAGTTCATTTGGTATGCTAAGTTTAATGTATTTTTTAAGGGCAAAACTTGTTAGTTAAAGAATTGAAAACGTATTGTATTTGAGTTTTGGGTTTATCGTGGCAGGGAGGTTTTCTTCACGAGATTTTTTTTCTTTGTTTCGAAATCCCTCTTCTCTTCAGTCTTCCATGTAGGGAATTCCTGCTCCGTCCTCCAATCCAAGCGATCTAATAACCTTCCTTATGCCCCTTAGTCGAAGAGACACAGCTCTGATTATTGATACTTGGGTTCGTACCTTAACCCACCCTAACACTTGGGTGTACGGCTTGCCCCACTTCTCAGCTAGCGTACTTGCCATTCTTTTGAGAAATATTGCATATTCCCGATGGACTGCTCCGTCGCACGAACAAATAAGTGGCGTGAACGAACCTCGAAGGTGCTCAGCTGCTCTGTCATATTTTTCATGTTTTTTTCTTGCTGCAGACTGTGCCGTTGAGTCCCACGTTTGGGAAAGGTACGAGGCAGCGTCAGCATTTATAATGCGTGTGTCAAAAAATAACTGCGTTTATAACGGAGTTGGGGAGATTTGCTAGTGTTATCAATCAATTCAGCGTAAAAAAAAACGTAGAAACCGACCCCAAACTAGTATTTTCTTAAGGGGGTCATTTTTCACAAATACCCTCGATTTCATACAATACACACTTTTCTTCCCAAATTAACAAAGTAAAATACAAATAGATTATCCGTTGGAAAGCTGAAATGTTGGCGCAGTTTTTAGGCTTACCTGCAAAAATTCACGTGTCTAATTTCTGCGACCTTTGAGAGTTGAAAAAACCGAAGATTTTCTAAAATTTACTTACTTCACTTTTTAGGCTGATTTATCCTCCATTCAATCCAAGCGAAAAATTTTGATTCGGCGTCAGCGAGATAGGAAATTTAACGGACTCCTCACATTTGATTTTACTTACAAAATTAAGGGAGGTATGGCTGTTTCAATGTCATAATTCGAAAACACGAAAAAATTAAAAAATGGAAAAAACTCGGTTTTTTAGTGGAGGAAAAAAAAAAAAAAAAAAAGTGCTGAGCCGCTTTTGATCAGAAATTACTCGTAGAATCGAATCCTGGCCAGTGGCGCGACCTTAATGTGTACACCCTTATTTTCTCTGATTGAGCCAAGAAAAAAATGGGGAATTTTATGTGTTTGAATTTCACACTTTTGACCTCAGATTCGGATTTAGCGCACTTGAAAACCCCTAGATCCAATTTTCATTTTTCGGAAGACCCGTTTAGTTTGGTTAATAAATGGGTAGGAAAGATCATGCGTGACGTAGAAGTGCAAGGGAGCTGAGGGTTCCCCCAGGCGGGCGGGGCCAGTGACGTCATCGTGCAAATAAATTTTAAGGGCCGTTACTGGTCAGATACCCATCATATAGCACCTCCATCTATAGCATATCCATTTTTAAGATAACATTGTAAGTTAAGGGAGATATGGCCATTTTAGTGATGTAAGGTCGAAAACGATAGAAAACTTAAAAGTGAAAAAACTTCAAAAATCAAGGGTTAAAAAAATTGCAAGGAGGAACTTATTGTTTGAAATTAGTTGTAAAATCGATCCCTTTGTATATATTCGAGTGACCACTTATGAGTACTTTGTCTAAAGCTCAATACATTTTTATTATAAACATTATGAGTGGCATACAAGTGAGAAAATTTAATATAGGTTGTAGGTAGGTAAGTACCTACCTACCAACTCAATGCTCAACATCCTCACATTTCCAGTCCCTAAGAAGGACTGGCAAATGTAATGTATGTGTTGGAATGGGGGCTATGTGATGAGATAAAGCTAATATATATTATAATATAAAACTAAGGAAAATAATGAAATGTAGGTGCTAATTGTGTTCTTACCTAAATGACTTACTATAACAGATGCAAACACGTGTTCACAACCAGGTTGGTCTTGTCCGCCGTTAGGGAAGAAATCCACGTGTCCAATGGCTTTCAGCAGCCCGAATCCTTTGAGAAACATTACACTAATTAGATTTAAACCTTTATTAAATTTTGAGTTGTGTTTTTACATTCATGACTTTTAGGAGAAAATCTTTGCTCAACGTTTATGGTACAGTTTCCGTAGAAAATTAGGCTAGAAACTTTCGTAGAAAATTAAGCTTTCGCAATAGCATCAAACTTTTAGAAAATTACATTTTTGAAAATGTTTATAATCTGGAAGGAGAGGGGGGGGGGGGGGGGTTCCTAGGATGAGGATAAATAATGTAGGCCGTTCCTAAGTTTAATAAAAGATAGGTCAACGAATTTTCCCAGTGTATCAGCACAATTGCTCAATAGGACATAGGAGAGTTGTTGCAACGCTGAGTCGTAGTCGAGCGGGAGGAGCTACACGAATAGAAATAAGGCATTGCGCATGCGCGAAAAATGCTAACGGTTAACGGTCAAATCGTTGTATGAATAGAAATACCCTATTCGTAGATCAAGGGAACCCGAATGCAGCTCCGAATACACACGTAACTCTCCATGACGATAACCTAAATCAGTTTTTTGGTTCCGATTTCGGGTTCACTTGACATTCGTGTTGTAGTATTCGTGATTTTCAAAATGTGCTGGGTTTGCTGGTTGAGTTTTCATTCTCACTTGAATTATTCTGATACCTCATCATTCATTGGATTCTAAAGCTTCACGATCTACCATCAGTCAGAGTTCGTTCGAATTTGAAGGGTATTTGGGTAAAACTCTCAGGATGGCATCCTAGGTGGGTACTAAATTCGTTGAAATATGAACATAACCATTGCACATGCACAACCCTGAAATTGGTTGTTATAGACGAAGCTCCGATATAGATAGATCGGTTTTGATGAAATGGGTAGGGATTGTGCCACTTACAGAGAAATAAAGATAGACACAGATTGAGAATGCTGTTTTCGCCCTTTTTCGCGTAGGTATTAGCATGTATACACATCATCAGTGTTGGTTCATTATTAGAGAATTTTCGTAAAAAATGAAGCTATTACAATGACTCCAAAAATTTTTTTAAAATCAAAATTTTTGAGAATTTTCTTAATTGAAATCCGTTTTGAGACATTCTGAAACGAAGCCTAGAATTTAAAATTTTTTCATGTATATATATAGCGTTCCCCCCGCGCGTTGCTGCGCCCAAATTAAATTTGTTTATTGATCGTAATTTTAAACTGTTATTAAGAGGTGATTGGATGGACGGAAGCTTAGCCTTTGGATTCTGCCTTTGGTTTCTCCCTCCTCCTCATCCTCCTCCTCCTCCTCCTCCCTCACTCCTCCTCCTCCCTCCTCCTCCTCCCTCCTCCTCCTCCTCCTCCTCCTCCCTCCTCTTCATCCCTCATCCTCCTCCCTCCTCCTCATCCTCCTCCTCTCTCCCTCCTCCTCCCTCCTCTTCGTCCCTCATCCTCCTCCCTCCTCCTCATCCTCCTCCTCTCTCACTCCTCCTCCCTCCTCTTCCTCCTCCTCCTCCCTCCTCTTCCTGCTCCTCCTCGCTCCTCCTCCTCCTCTCTCACTCCTCCTCCCTCCTCATCCTCCTCCTCCTCCCTCCTCCTCCTCCCCCTCCCTCCTCTTCCTCCCTCATCCTCCTCCCTCCTCCTCCTCCTCCTTCGGTCTTGGCTTGGGTAGTTAATTTTGTAAACAATAAATTTCTAAAACCTGACACTGCACCCTTTTATGCCCTCTGGGTCAGAGCCCTTTGAACGGATTTGCACCAAACTTTACAGGAACAATCCTTGAATCATGCCTAATAATACCTGAAAGTTTCATTACAATCTGTTGAGCGGTTTCGGAGTCTATAGGCAACATACATACATACATACATCCTCTTTTATAGATATAGATATATATATATATATATATATATATATATATATATACATATTTTATATATGTATGTGTCATTCCAGACGAAAGCTCTCCTTAGGATTGAGATAAAGAATCGGTTCTTGTTAAAAAAAATTAGGCTTTCCAAACGAAAGGTCTAGTTTGTTGGCCAGCATTTTAAAGCACATTAAATTAGTCAAATTTAAAAAAAAGTGCTGAAAAAATCACTAAAAATAACAAAAACGGCTAAAAATGGTTAAATTTATTTATTTAATTTTTTTTAAGCAGAATATTGCTCAAATAAAGTTTATTAACAATAAAATAGAACATTGAAAAATGTATGTGCAAAATTATGCAGAAAAATGTACATACATTTCATTAAAATGAGCTAAAAAATTGATAAAAACTCCAAAAAATTTGAAATTCGAAATCTTTTTTGAATCGTAGAATATTATTTAGAACGAGTTTTTTGCCATACAATTGGTAGTTAACAATTTCCTTCCCCTCAAAGTCTTCAATTTTCAAAACAATGTAACATAACATAGTTCGATAATTTACGAAAATTCGCTCTTACGATCACGCTGGATGGCTGGAACGTTTTTCAATAATGAAACGTAATTAACGGCCTAGGGACAAAAGTCAGACATATGTAATAGGTAGGTACAGATGTATATCATATACATCTTGATCGTTGATCATGTTGAAGTTCCTAAATAAGATTCACCTAACGCGTGGCAAATTTGGATGTTGCTTTAGCAAGTTAGAAAGAAAAAAAAAAAAAAAAAAATGATAAAGTTGTAGATCATTTATTTGGTACTTCTTCCATTATGAAAGAATGTATTACACACTAGTATCTATTCTATGATTCTAAAGTGTAGTGTAGTCACGTTAGTGTGACTTTTGATTCGTTTCATTTAATCGTACGACGATTCCCTATTCGAACAGTACGACTCACTGGTTAGCTATAGTTTAAAATGAAGCGAAAATTTCGAGACAAAAATCTCAGAATTGGTTTATGTAGTAGACTGTTAAGTAGAAGAAATTTTTTCGCCATGAATTTCATAGTAATCTATATTTTGTCACACAAAGTGCTGACATTTTAGACGAAACTGAGGTGAATATGGTAAGGTAAAAAAGTTCCCTCATATGGTCATACTACATGACTGAAATTTTACCTTCGGTCCACAGGATGGCGCCGTCAGTGTGGACAACGTCCACAAGCGCTGCGTCCTGGTTGTTGAGCGAGTGCATAGAAGTGGCGGCAAATTGCTCGCGGAACAGGGGGGAGGCCGGATCCAGAGCTAAAATACCAAAAAAACTGTGGTCAGAGCCTTATATTTACGTATATTATATTTTCAATAATGAAGCTTGGAACATGGAACATGGTTCTGGCTCATTGTCAGAACATGATCCTGGCATCTGCTGGCTATCGATGTCTGATCAGAGTGGAGCCTGCCAATTAATACGTTTCACGATGTCTCAGTGAGGCTTTCTACCAAATTTCAATTTCGTAGGGCGACAAGAGGAGAATTTAGCGTATTCAGCTAATTAGTATGGAGTCCGTCATTTAATTCGCCTCTTGATATCTCAGAAAGGATTCTGCTATATGGCCTGCTGCCATATCACATTTATCCAAATCCTAAGGAGACACAAACACTTTCGGCTCATCAGGATGGAATCTGTCATTTCATTCGTCTTTTGTTGTCTCAGAGAGGTTCCCTACCAAATTTCAACTTCCTAAGGCGAATAGGTGAGAATTTAGCATATTCAGCTGTACAGAATGGAGCCTGTCATTTCGTAGCATTTAAAAAAAATGACAATTTGGCTTTGTGTTGGTTTCTTGTGCATTCCATGTACAACGTTTCGACCCAACTATATCATTCACCACTTGATGGAAAGCTCTAAATTTATTGCGCGTCACACCACATCTAATGATGCCAACCTTCAGCCTCCTTCTTAGAAGAACTCGTACGTATTCAAACCAAGTTGGTTGGAGGTTGCTGTTTGACCACCTAGTAAGACGAAACACCCGTTCACACTAGAAACATTTACAGGGAGTTTCTCTGAGAAATCGAGAGGCGAATGAAATGACGGGCCTGATCAGCTAAATGAGCTAAATTCTCTCCTTTTCACCCCCGGAAGTTAAAATTTGGCAGGGAACCTCTCTGAGTTAATAAGAGACTAATGGAGTAATGGGCTTCAACCTGTTCAGCTGAGTGAGCAAAATTCTCTTCTATTCTCCTAGAAAATTCGCTCAATCGCATTGAGCACATTAAATTGATCAAATTCCAAAAAATGTGGTGAACAAATCACTAAAAATGGCTAAATACGGCTAAAAATCGTTAAATTTTTAGCAAAATATTGCTCAAATAAATTTCATTAAATTTAAAATAGAACATTCAAAAATCATGTACAAAACTATACTGAAACATGTATTTAGATTTAATTAAAATTTGCCATAAATTCGATAAAAACTGAAAAAATAGCTAAAAATCCAAAATTTCTTTTTGAATAGCAGATTACTATTTAGTTTAATTTAATAGTTAACACTTTCTTTGCACTCAAAATGCTCAAATTTCAAAACAATGTAAGATAATGTAATACGTTAACTTTCAAAAATTCGCTCATACGATCATGCTACATGATTAACACTTTTTTTTCAGGGGCGTAAAAAGAAAACAAATTCAGCTAATAAAAGAAAGAAAAATCTAAAAAACCCCTGAATTGTTTTCAAACATGGCCCAACTGAGGCCAAATGAGGCACAAAATGTGGCATTTTCCCAGAAATCAACTGTATGTGGCATTTCACCGAAAAATGGATCAAATGTGGCATTGTTTTGTGGCGCCGAGGCAATGTGGCATTTGAAGGTGTCTGATCATCAAGAAGGAGTGAGGGAAATCCACTACTGCCGCATTTGTTAAGACCTGCCATGATTGTATTGGGCCAGAATGGCCCCAGAAACAATCGTACCCACTCTGATACAGCAAGTAAACACACCGTTGGGTTTATATAATGTAGATACTTAGACGGAACAATGTAAAAGTTGAGTAACCGATCGTATCACCTGTGATTCTTCCTAGACGAATGCCTCGTTTGAGAAGCGCTCGTCCGGCGTAGCCCGCAATGTGTGCACCCAAGCTGAACCCGATGATGTGGATCGAGCCTGGAACCGCACCTGAGAACAAATAAATATTTCGTGTGTGAACCGTGAAGTGAAGCGAAGTAGAAATGAGGTGAATATTGGTCGAAAAGTAAAAAAAATGGTAGGTACCTACAATTTAGCAGTCCATCAATAGCCTGTCTCAGGATTTCAATGTCTTATACGATCAAAAACTAATTGGTGGGCTTATGTTAAAAAAGAGTCTAAAACAATACAATTGAGTTTCAAACGAATGGCGAAACAATTGGTTTATCGGCACGTAGTGAGAATATCTCCAATGTTGATAAAGGAATTGATCTATACCAACACAAATCATAACCTATATGATCAGTAACTCTGATAGGTGGGATATGAGTAGGGGAATCAAACTCCAGTTGTTTTATTATCAAATCCGAGCGCTTAGGCCACTGGGACTCATCAGGGATAAAATAATTATGGTTTATAATAATAATAATGATTAGGGAATATATTTATTATATCTTACCGATAGATATGAGATCAAGGAGAACAAGAGCTAGTTGTCTACCGACCAGTTGGGTGTTGGCGGCTGAAAGCCTGTAAGACGGGCCTGCCGCCCCTTTCTCCCAGTCCAACATTATTACGTTGCAATCCTCCTAGAAACAATTAATTAATACAGGGAATAATATTACATATATACTAGACGGATAGTATACATACTCATAGATAGAGTGTAACAGACAAATAGTATAGCGATCAGCTGCATCTAAAAACTGTCAAAATGGAAAGTGCTGCATTTTTTGCAAAAAAAGTATCCCAAAATTTTCCGCTTAGATCTGAATAGATTTGAAGACAAAACTCGCAACACGACTGTGAATCGTCGAGGCCTTCGGTTATTAGGACGACTCTCTGAAGCAAGGCCACAAATAGACAAGGCTTTTTCAATACAGGGACGACCTAATGGAATTGATCCAGGGGGGTGTGGGACAACCCAAGTGTGAGAGAAATAGAAGCTAACCCGCACAACCCCTGAAAATTTCATCGAATCACCGAAACTTGGTATAGTTTTGGGCGTGACAAGGATTTACCACAGACAGACAGACAGACAGGGACCCGTGCGGATTTGCTGGTCTCCCATTGGGCGCCTCCCCAGGTGGCGGATAGGGGAACGCTCACCAGATATGGTGAGTACCGGATATTATCCGGGGCGGACCAAAACCAGCGGATGGGTTGGCAGCAGGTCCCATCAGTGGAGTTGGTGGCGGAACAGCATATATCACTATGCCAACGGCAGCACTCTGAGACCCAGTCAGGTGGTCTACTGCGAAGAGGTAGGTGGCACTTCTTAAGCCAAGTTAAGGCAAGCACCTAGGGGAGGGGACCCTAAACAAACTCACTGGTCCTCCAGGTTTGGGGGTTGGGCGTAGGGCTGACAACCCACCCTGTAAAATTTTACACCGTTACAGATTCTCAAGAAAAGATAAAAACCCGGACTGATAAAAGGCGACGACAAAGGCGTGGAAAAGGACCAACTTTAAGGATTGTGAGGTGGAATGTTCGAAGTTTGTTCAGAGCAGGTGCTAGCCGAAACCTGGAAAGAGAGTTGATGCGGTACAATGTTGATATTGCCGCACTTCAGGAGATCCGGTGGCGGGATACACTATTTACCGAGCTTGATAATTATGTCCTCATCAACAGTGGCAACGCCAGAAACCAATTTGGGACCGGTTTCATGGTAAAGAAGTCACTCAAGCATACACTTATGAAATTCGAGGCTATCAATGACAGATTATGTGCAATACGGATCCGAGGCAGGGTCCACAATCTTTCGCTCATCTCAGTACATGCCCCTACTGAGGACAAAGATGAGGAAGAGAAAGATGACTTCTACGGGACGATGGAGAGATACTTTGACCAAGTGCCTCGCTGGGATGCTAAAATGGTGCTAGGAGATTTCAATGCCAGAATTGGCAAGGAGAAGTATCTGGGACCAACCATCGGCCCCCACAGCAAGCACCCGGTAACTAGTGAAAATGGCTTGCGCCTTGTTGACTTTGCTACTGAGAGGGACCTCAGAATCTGCAGCACACTATTCCCCCATAAAGAAATCCACAAAACCAATTGGATATCAGCTGACGGACGTACAGAAAATCAAATTGACCATGTTCTCATGGATAGTAGACACCTCGCTGATTGCCAAGACGTACGGAGCTTTCGGGGTGCAGATGTGGACTCTGACCACTGTATGGTTGGAGCCAAAATCAAGCAGAAACTGGCCCCGAGAATCCAGAATACTGTCACAAAAGAAGCCAAGTACAACATTGGTAAGTTAAAATCAGAAAGCACTCGTTCAAGTTTCAAGGAGGTAGTAAGCTCAAATCTCAGATCCCTCTCAAGCTATGAAAGCCCGTTGCCACCAGATAATAATACAAGATGGGCTACGCTGAAAACCGCGCTAAAGACATCAGCGGAGACCGTTCTTGGGATACAAGAAGGAAAACAAAATAAGGACTGGTTCGATTCAGAGTGCGAGGTAGCCCTTAAAGATAGGAACGAAGCCAGGCTTAAAAAGATGAACAGGAAAACGAGGAGTGCCATACAGACTCACAGGGAAAGACGGGCAATTGCAAAGAACATGTGCCGGAAGAAGAAGCGTGCTTCTGACCGGAAGAAACTGGAGGAACTGCAAGAAGCCTTTGATAGTGGCAAAACAAGAAAATTTTATGGGGAGCTGAAACAAATGAAAGCAGGATATAATCCTAAGGTTACCTTTTGCAAGGATACTGATGGAAACCTGATGACAGACCCCGCAAAAATAGCTGAACAATGGACCACCTACTTCCAGGACCTACTAAATGTGGACACCTCTGATGTACAAGAAGTGAATATATACCTGACGGACTCAAATGCTGATCAAATAGATCCGCCAACCCGAGAGGAAATCTTCGGTATTATTAATAACCAGAAAAATTGTAAATCTCCTGGTGTAGATGGCATTCCCGCCGA
Organism: Adelphocoris suturalis; assembly: GCA_030762985.1. Taxonomy (NCBI): domain Eukaryota; kingdom Metazoa; phylum Arthropoda; class Insecta; order Hemiptera; family Miridae; genus Adelphocoris; species Adelphocoris suturalis. Next base: position 37,628,351 of record CM061042.1, read on the forward strand.
GCTTATCAAGTATGGTGGTGAGGACATATGGAAGGAGTTATATGAATTGATCCTGATGACATGGAATGAAGAGAAAATGCCCGACGAGTGGAGTATTGCAGGCATCTGCCCAATACACAAAAAAGGCGATAAAATGGTTTGCTCAAACTATAGGGGTATAGCCTTGATGTGCACAGCGTACAAGATATTAACTTGTTGGCTAAACCAAAAGCTTGTAGAACACATGGAGCGGGAGATAGGCGAATACCAGTGTGGTTTTCGCCGCAATCGATCCACAGTGGATCACATTTTCACACTTCGCCAGACACTGGAAAAAACGTACGAACATAATGTTGATCTTCATCACCTTTTCATAGATTTCCAGCAAGCCTACGACAGCATTCTCAGAGAAAAGCTTTATGAAGACCTGATGACTTTTGGTATCCCTAAAAAGCTTGTGCGTGTTGTCAGAATGACAATGCAGAGCGCCTCATGCAGAGTCAAGGTGTTGGGGTCCCTAGCCAGGAACTTCCCTGTGAACACAGGCCTACGTCAAGGTGATCCACTGGCCACAACCCTTTTCAATTTTTCTTTAGAAGGCGCTATTAAGGATATTCGCACTAACCCAGGTGGAACTATCCATAACCGGCTCACCCAACACTTGGCATACGCAGATGATGTTGATATCATGGCACGAACAATACCTGCACTTTCAGGAGCAGTCGAGGAGTTTGAACGAGCAGCAAACCAAAGAGGCTTGAAGATAAACGAGAAAAAGACTATGTACATGAAGACCTCCAGAAAACCTCCTCTGAAGCAAACCACCTCTCGGATTGGGAATCAGGATTTCCCTGTCTGCCATGAATTCAAGTATCTGGGCGCCATGATAACGGAAGACAACGACGTAACAACTGAAATAAAAGCACGTATAACAGCCGGTAACAGATGCTTCTGGGCAGTACAGAAGGCTCTGAAATTCCGAGGAATATCCCGTCGGAGTAAGATCACAATTTATAAGACCATTATGCGCCCAGTAGTCACGTACGGCTGTGAGACATGGGTCCTGACTTCCGCAAATGAAAGACTCCTCAACTGCTGGGAGCGTAAGATTTTACGTAAAATCTTTGGCCCCAATTACGAGAATGGAGAATGGCGAATCCGAAGGAATGATGAGCTGAGACACCTGTATGGAGAGCCCGATTTAGTGGCATTCATCAGGCGAGCCCGCCTCAGGTGGTTAGGCCACGTAGAAAGAATGCCTGAAGCGAGATATCCGCGAAAAGCCTTGTATGGGATGCCAGGTGGAAGAAGAATGAGAGGAAGACCACGTCTGCGTTGGCTGGAGGACGTAGAGGAGGACCTGATCCAGCTTGGAGTACGTAGATGGAGGACCCAAGCTCTGGACAGAAAGGAATGGAAATCCATTGTCGAGAAGGCCCTGGTTCTCAAAGGACCGTAGTGCCAATTAAATAAAATAAAAAGACAGACAGGGAACCAAAATTGATGAGCAAGCTTTGAAACGCAAATAGCAACTGTAAATATGATTTTGGATTCAAAAAATTTTTCGACTTCTTTTACAAACACAATGCTTCCCTACTTTCGGTAGTGAGGAAGCAAAAATATCCTAATACAAACCCATTTCTTACCATTCTAAGACCGAATTCGCGAAAAGCAAATGTTAATGAGTGAGTGAGTAGGTGTGTGTGTGTGTCTGTGTGTGTGTGTGCTTGGGTTGCTGGGGTAGGGTAACTGTTGGTGTTTTTATCTCTCCGGAGCTCCTTCATATCCCTACCCAAGTCATGGTCATACGTCCCCGTTGTGCAACCTAGGCACCCTCTATTCGAACAGAGGGTGGCAAAATGACCCAATGGCGATTAGGGGGGAGGCTCGTGTCAACGGTCTCCCGACCCTTCTTCTCACCTCTCTCCGTTATGATGTCGACCAACAGTGAGCCTCATAACCCCCGCCAGCTCATTGGCTCGAGGGCGCCCCAGGCAGGGGCGTTGGTCATCCTCTCCCTCTTCTTCATCCTCTTCTTCCTATCCCTCATCTTCTCACACGACCCCGGTAAATGCCCAACAGTGTGCCCATTGCGAGAGAGCCTTCAGCTCCAAGTGTGGCCTCAGTGCCCACGTCTGGCAGAAGCATCCTGTACAGACCAACGCTGCAATTGACATAGAGCGAGAGCGGCCCAGGTATGCTTCTGAGGATTTGCGGCGAATGGCAGCAGAGGAGGCAGAAGCAGTGCGTAATGGGGTACATCATATAAATGTTTATTTGCAGCAACGTTTTCCCATGCGCACGCTTTCTGCCATTCAATCTCTTCGCCTGAGGCCCCACTACAAGCAGCTTGTCCAGGATGTGATCCTGACTAATAGCCGTGGGGCCTCTCCCGCATCTCCTACAGGCCTGGGGCAGCAGCCCGCCGTTCAGCAATCCTCCCCCGGGACCTCAGGTCTTCTTGAAGACTTGAAGGCTGAAGTATTGAGGTTCGGGGAGCAGGTAGGCCGAATTGAAGGTTATGAGAGCGGCTCCCTGCAGGAACTGGCGAGGCGGGGTGTTGAGGGGCCTGATGGCTTGGAAGACGAGGTCGCGGCCTATGTGCAGAGGATCTTCCCACAGGTTGAGGAAGCGACCGTGGCGGGGCATCAGGGAGGGGTTCCTCCTACTTTGGTGCCTCGTGGAGGTCGCAGAGCAGCAAAACAAGCAAGAAGGCGGGAATATCAGCGGGTCCAGAAGTTGTGGAGGAAGCATCTGGCTCGTGTCGCTGCGGAGGTACTGGAGAGAGCTGGGGATGAAAAAGGTTTGCCCCCTCTCCAGGAGTTCATGGACTATTGGGAGCCACCCTTGAGTGCTCCCAGCCACAACCCTGGTGAGCCAGTGGTGCCCCCAGCTTCCACCAGGGATTCCTTGTGCAGCATTATGTGCAAGCCGGTGCTTCATGACGAGGCACATAAGTGCCGTGTCAAAAACTCCACTTCTGCTGGACCCGATGGTAGTTCCGCCCGACGCTGGAATAAAGCTCCAAAGAATGTTAGGCTGCTCATCCTCAACCTGTTGCTACTATCTTGAAGACCCCCGAAAGCGTTTACCTGTGCCCGGACAATTTTCATCTCAAAGAAAGGGGGAAGTGGGCCTGGAGGCTACCGCCCAATTTCAATATCATCGGTAGTTTTCCGCCGCTTTCAAAAGATTCTGGCATCTCGCTTCCAAGTGGCTGGTGTCATTGGTGACGTCCAGAGAGCATTCCGGCCAGCGGATGGCACAGCGGAGAACCTAACAGTTCTCCAAACTGTCATATCGCTGGCCCGCATCAAGAAACGGCAGCTCCATCTTGCCGCTCTGGACGTCGCTAAGGCTTTTGACACTGTAAGCCATTTTGCCCTGACCAATTGTCTTCATGGTGTCGGGGCACCTGCTCGTTTAATAGAGTATGTGGCCTGTCTGTACCACGAAGGCGTGACGGTCCTCAAGGCAGGAGGCGAGATGTCGGGGGATGTTGTCATTGGGCGCAGGGTACGCCAGGGGGATCTTCTATCGCCACTCCTCTTCAACCTGGTCGTGGATACAGCCTTGTGTAAGCTGCCAGATGAAATAGGGTTTGATCCCGCCCCTGGGGTGTGAGTAGGTGCATTGGCTTTTGCCGATGATGTCATCCTACTCTCAGAAACCCGCGAGGGCTTGCAGGTCGCCCTCAATGCCTTTGCTGAGCAGTTAGCCAGGTGTGGTCTAGTGGTCAACCCTTCTAAGTGTGGGTGGGTCTCCTTGGTCTCGTCAGGCCGCCAACATAAGGTGGTTGGTGGATGAGGAGTGTTTTGTCTTAGGACAGACACCCATCCCCGCATCCCCGCCCGATCCGTGTTGGAGGTCTGGCGGTACCTTGGGGTCGACTTCATGGGTGTGGCCACTATAGCCGCAAGCCGTGTGGACCTTGGTGGAGCATTAGCTCGTGTCACCATGGCTCCATTGAAGCCACAGCAGAAGCTGCGCCTCCTTCGCACGTACTTACCGCCAAAGCTAACCTATGGGTTAGTCTTTGGCAGGCTTACTGCAGGGAGGCTGCTTGGGTTAGATCATGAAGTTCGCTCTGCTGTGTGCTCTTGAATAGGCTTTCCAACTGGTGTGCCAAGTGCTTACATCCACGCACCGGTCAAGGTCGGTGGGCTCGGTATTGTCTCTCTTACTGCCAGCATCCCATCTTTACGCCACCAGCGCCTGCTTGCCCTTAGGGGCTCGAGCTGGAGGTCGCCCGCACTGCTGCTGACCTGGACTTTGTCCGGCAGCAGTTGTTGTGGTGCGATCAAGCAACACCAACTGCTCCAAAACCCAGCTCATCTGCTGAGTTCGCTGCTGCATTGCATGAGTCAGTAGATGGTAAAGAACTCCGACAGTGCTCTGAATCCCCCATTTCTACCCAGTGGGTGGAATGGGCTTCAGAGGGTATTGGGGCCCGCGACTATCGCCATTTTCACGCCGTCCGGGTGGCTATGTTAGCCACCTCGGTGAGGTGTTTGAGGAGTAGTCGCGGGACAGTAGACACCCTTTGCCGTGCCTATCGGGGTAAAAATGAGAATCTTTATCATGTGGTGCAGCAGTGTCCTCGTACTCACGGTGGCCGCATTTTACGTCACGATGCGGTTGCCAAGCAGATAGCAGGTGCTTTGTCATCTAGCGGTTGGGATGTCGAAAGGGAGAGACTATACCACATGCCGAGTGACCGGGGCAAGAAGCCAGATATCGTTGCGATCAAGCCCGATGGGTCTGCCATAATCCTGGATGTCCAGGTTGTCAGTGGCAGCGTGGACATGGAGCAGACCTGGTGGGCTAAGAAAAGTAAATATGATAGAAATGATCTGCGACAAGCGATATCTGAGCTAAAAGGAGTGGCACCTAATAACATCAAGGTCATTGCGGCGACCGTGTCATGGCGCGGGGTGTGGTGCGGGAAAAGTGCCACGGAGTTAATCGAGTTGGGCATCTCAGCGGGAGTGCTTCGTGGTATCACCACCCGCGTCCTGAGGGGTTCATACTTGAACTGGTGGTCATTTTATAGGGGCACTTCCTTTCATCCCATTCTTTTTCCTCGTCCACCAACTTCCCTTATCCCTAGAGCCGGCGTCGGGTAAACCTGGGCGTCCCCCCCACTTTCTTATTTGTTTATTTCTAAATTTAATGGTGTGTCCCCTCCGCCTTTGAGGGGAGGTTTGTAAAAAAAAGGTGTGTGTGTTTGTGTGTGTGCGTGCTAAAAATGCTTGAAAGATTTTTAGCTTATAGATTCTTCAGCAAATAGGTATTAGTGAAATGAACCTCATTCTGAGCATACCTACTTCATATTTTTGGACGGAAACGGATTACCTAATGGTTTTGATTTTTTAGCAAATTTTCGTAAAAATTAAAGTGTTGCAATGGCTCCAAAAATTTGAATATCAAAGCTTTCGAAAACTTTCTTCATTCAAATATAACATATACGCTGCCGTGAAAACACGGATTCGCCTCTAGATTTAACTGGTGACGACAGGATACTAATCTGTATGTCCAACTAATCTGAATTTGGATTGTCTACTTGGTGATATCCATTTTTGAGATGCGAGCGAAGAGACTGTTTCATCTCTCTCAGAGTGATTGTGGACGAGCTTACACTAGTATTTAGTTAAAACTAGTATTGATGAATTTCGGTTATTTAGATAAATAACATCTATATACCTATGTGATGTGATAATATGTGACAATGACTACTCTTAGGATTGAGATAAAAGTCAAACTCAGGGAAGAGGATACATAGAGGGGGAGGTTATATCGGGGTTAAAACCAATACGGCTAAGGACTTACTACTCTGAGAAGGGTAGCTATTGCGAGTTTAGCTCCTTTGTCTTTACCGCTTCCTTTGAATCCGTGAACGATGAATTTGGTCGGTCGCTGCGGACTGAACTCCGACTTGGAGAGCGAACTGCGGTCATCTCCGTAGGCCATCAGCTCCCCTGAAGTGTTTCTGCTCATAACAGAGAACCAATTCGTTGAATACTGTTTCAACTACACACTAATGTTGTTACAATTTCTACCTAACAGAGTACCCACTGTTCGAATAACAGAGTTAGGTGCTTCACGTTATGGAAGCTTTGAAGGATGCACTTGTATCTAAGCGAACTATTCTGATCTTGACCGCTCTATCATTTTCCGTCTCTGAAGAAAGCGAGCGCAATATCCACTATCTATCTGCCAAAAGTTAAACTCATGGTACTTACATAAATAACATGTTGAAATTTATATCGGATGGTCAAATCGTCTTTTCCTAACTATCCACCGAATTTGAGCGAGATCGGACAAGGACGTAAAAAATAGAGCTTAATGAAATTTACGTTTACGCATGCGCAGAGTGAAGCATTGAATTAGGAACAACGAAACGGATAGGGGACCCAGCTACTGCCTAACCCGCACATTCCCGTAAATTTTATCAAAATCGCTTGAAAACACGTGATGTTAGAACATGAAAGTACATTACATATCAGATGGGTTCAACTTGATATCTCGAAGCCGGTCTACTTCAGTAACGAGGTGGACCTACCTGTGCTTCGTCATTTCATCAAAGGACAGAGCATCATTCCCTTGGAATAAGTCTCTGAAGTGTAATCCCGTCTCTTTCCTCACTAACAGCCGTAGAGAGTAAATGGGTCAAGAGTATGACCCAATCCCGACTTAGAAATGACCGACTTATAAAAACTTCGTTCTTCGGTTTGGCTTTTTGTGCAGTACTTCGATGTACATTAGGAACGTGGTACCGTCTACTTATCGGTCTATCTAACGGATGCTTGTTACCTAGGTACCTACTCTCGAAAATCATTCGCTAGGTAGCGGTTTCCGCTGCGATAATGCTTATTTTTCTACAGTGGAAGAGTGTCTCTAGAAAGATAAGTACCTACTATTAAGGTGGTAAGATATTAGGAAATGTTAAGTCCTATAGTTACCTAAGTATTGAGACTATTTATATTTCGATAATCCGCTTTGTATTCCTAGATAATAGAATTTTACCAATATTATCAAAAAATTCCACTAATAAATATTTGAGGTAGATGTGATAACCTTTTCCCGAAGAGCCACCTGCACGGTGCCATGCCCCGACGAACTGATTTCCGAATCGCGGTGCACCCACGCATCGCTCTAGTTTTCTATTTATATTGGGTGTTTACTGTTTATTTTATTGTTTAGTGTAGCAAACACGGGCAAAAAAACCCAATTACAAATTATATTAAACCTTTGCCAAGTTGGGTGTGGCTTCCTCGTTTACCTAACATGAAAAGAAAAGTTTTAAATGATCTTGCAAAATTCCATTTACGTTTGTGCAAGCACAGAATGAACTGATGAGTTGAAAACAATGAAATACGTACGGGACCACATGTCTCCAAAATCAAAATTTCCACTCGTATTTCAAGTTTTTGACCATTCTAAATTTTCTGTGTCTGTCGTGTGTCTGCAAATCCTTACATAACAAGCTTATTTTCCACAGTTTTCATCCGATTTGGATGAAATTTTAAGGGAATGTGCGGGCTAGGGAGTAGACGGTCCCCTATCAGTTTCATCGTTCTTGACTCAATACCTCACTCTGCGCATGCTCAAATGTAAATTCTACCAAGCATCATTTTCTCAAGCCCTAGTCGTTCGATCTCGCTCAAAATTTGGATGATAGTTGGGGGGATGACAATTTGATAATTTTATATCAATTTAAACATGATTTTATCATTAATAACTACTGCGCATGCGCCAATATGAAATCCTTGTAACGACCTCAATGTCCACTGTTTTGATCCGATTCCGATGAGATTGTCATAGAATGCGCGAGTTAGGTTGTAGATGGTCCCCTATCAGTTTCATTGTTGCCAAATAAATACTTCATCCTGCGCATGCGCAAACGTAAATGCTATTATGCTCCATCTTTTCACTCTCCAGTCGTTCGAGTTCGCTTAAATTTGGATAATAGTTGGAAGAAGATAATTGGTAAATGAGAAAGCTATGTGCCACACCTAACTTGGCAGACGTTTTTATTGTATGATAACTTTGTGGTTTTCAGTTTTCCTTTATCTGTTCAACTATTGAAGTGTCATAACTTTTATGTGTCATACTGCTCCCCTGTTCACTGACAGATTTTTTAATTTTGTGCAATTTGGATCGTTCGGAATGTAAAAACGTGTGCTAAGTTGAGTGTGGCACATAGCTTCCTCGTATCCGTAACATGAATGTATAGATCATTGAAATGTTTTAAATGCTCTTATGATTCCATAGCTGGTTACTATGGTTGAGGGAAATTGTAAATGGAGTTTGTTCGCAAACGACTAGAGCGTGGGAACATTATGCTTGATGAAATTCAAGTTTGCGCATGTGGCGAGTGAAATATTTATTTGGAACCAATGAAACTGATAGGGGACCATCTACACTCTAATCCGCACATTCCCTGAGAATTTCATCAAAATCGGATGAAAACTGTGGAAATTAAGCTTGTTACAAGGATTTACGGACACCCGACAGACAGACAGACAGACTGGTCTAAAACGTAAAATGCGAGTAGAACATTTTGATTTTGGAGACAAAAAATGTTTTCATCCCCCGAAACTGAAAACAAATGCATCCGCCACCTAAAGGTAGACTCGGAAGCAATAAATAAATGATTGAATATCCACGGATTTTACAGTAGAGTAGGTACTTTGATGTCCAAATGTCCATGCTGTATATGTAGGTACCTTACCTTGTATAGAGAAAAAACTTAGTTTGAACTTCAGTCGGTGATTGAGGTCCTTTCTTCAAGGGACTGTCGGCAGGAAAACAACCAACCAAATCTGAAAAGCGAATAGGCGAAGATAAGACGAGGAGGAGAGATTCAGAGAATGTGGCAAAGTAATCATCGTTTTGATATTTCTAAGGTTCTTTTGGAAAGTTTCTATTATTCTGTAATGGACAGTAACCCCCTTCACCCAGGTTTACACCCACTTGTAAGATATATAAATATTATAGCTTGTAATTTTTCATCAATTCAAGATCTGTTGAAGAGTTGGGTGATAAATATTATTCTCGTCACAATTTGATTTCCGAGTAACTTATCGCTCTGGGTGAAAAAAAGTTCCAGTCATGCAGCATGATCGAATGAGCGAATTTTCGTAGATTATCCTAATATAGTATGTTACTTTGTTTTGAAATGTGGGCACTTTGAGTACAAAGAAATTTTTAACCACAAATTTGATGGCAAATTAAATCATCCTAAATGATATTCTATGACTAAAAAAATTTTTGGATGTTTAGCAGTTTTTCAGTTTTTAAAATCTTTCTCAGAAAATATTAATGATATTTAAGTAACTTCTTCAATATAATTTTGTGAATAAATTTGAACACTTGATTTATCAATTTTATGGCAAAATAAAAGTTCTAAATATCTATAATCTGCTATTCAATAAAAGATTTTTTATTTCAAGCATTTTTTTTTTGCAGTTTTTATCAATTTTTAAGTGCACAGTAATGCGATTTAAGTACATTTTCAGCATAATTTTATGTATAAATTCTTTTGAGTTATATTCTGCTAACAAATATTAATTTACCTAATATAATTATTATATTCACTGGATCAGGAATATTTTCAACACGGATTTCGATTAAGACGTTCGCGATGGATATGGGTGGTTCCTCTTTCTCGATTCCTACAAATGCCACAACTGGGGATCGTTCCAGGGCTATTCAGCTTTTAGAATATCCTCTGGGTGTTGCAGGTCATTTGCCTCTACCCTTTGAAGGGGTAACTACTCCATTTCGATCACCTCATTGTTATATGGTAGCAAGAAATGGTTTTGAACAACACCCCCGTCCCACTTAGACCCTATTTTATTGACTGTCCTGGCGCTCCTACCTCTGCCTTCCATAGGCAAAATGGGTAGTAAACCTTAAAATTTTACAATTAACAATTAAAAACATACCCATGCCTTTGCCAAGATAGAGAATATAAAGATTACCCAGCTGATCTTCCTCGAAATCACTTTCAGTGCTCCCCAAGAAGCTGTGGCAGGTAGGTACCTACCAAATTTCAGGGGTATAGGATGTACAGGAGATAATTTACCTTTATCGCTAGCACAGCTGATTTGTCTTCTCCACAATCACTTCCACATGTCCCCAAGAGGCTGTGACCCAGATTTTAGGCTGGTAATCTATCAAACTTTGGTCTGATGTGAAATAAAAATTTGTGACGAATTTGCGCAACGTCCAATTAGTGACAGATTTTCGTAACGCTATTCTTGTGTGACACTTTTATACTTTACACCTAGCTTATTTTAGTCTATCGACTACTTGGAAAATTATTAATCAGAGTGTAGGAAGGAACAGAAAAAAGCAAGAAATCACCTCCATAAATTCTGAAGGGAGAGTCATCAAAATAGGGGACAGCCCATTAGACATAGCCAGGGTACTTAATAAATATTTCTCCACTGTTGGAGAAAACATAGCTAAAAGGGTCTCTAATGAAGAAATAAAACCAGCCAATTCTAAGCAGTATAACTTCACTGAAAAGTTCCTTGAGGTTTCGGTGGAGGATGTCAAAAAAACAATAGGAGACTTAAAAGGTGGAACGAGTTCGGGTATAGACAATATTAGCACTGAATTAGTTACGAAATTCAAAGATATTTTGGCTACTCCTACGATAATCGCTAACCGTAGTTTCTCTCTTATCTGTCTTTGCTAAAATCATTGAGCGTTTGGCTAAAGTGTATTTTGTGCAGTATTTGGAGAGTCAGGGGAAGATTAGGTAGGAGCTAACAGAAAAGGTAGGAGCACTGATGATGCAATTTGTTTTATGACGAAGACTATATTGCGTGCATTAGATGCAGGAGAGAAGGTAATGTGTATATATCAGGATTTAGCCAAGGCCTTCGATACTGTTGCACATTCAAAACTAATCTCCGCAGTAGAACAAACTGGTGTCAACCGAGGTTTTATCAAGTGGACTGCAAGTTATCTGGAGGATAGATCACATTTTACTAAAGTTGATGATGTTATTAGTGACCATGAATTTTGCAACTGTGGAATCCCTCAAGGAACTGTCCTCGGGCCGATTTACTTTATATAGTATTCATGAACAGACTTCTTAACATGGAGTCTGAAGGAGAGTCAGTGTCTTTTGCTGATTTCACAGCCTTTATAATAACGGGTAACTCCTGGGAACAAGTCATCATAAAAGCTGAATCATGTCTGACCAAAATCCTTCATTGTCTTAAAAGTATGGGAATGAAGATCAATTTTTCTAAAACTAATTTCTTAACTTTCGCGTTTAGAGAAAGTGATATCCCGCAGATAAAGAACCTAAAATGCCATGTATCGGAATGTACAGATAACCTTCAGTGCTGCTGTGAAGTAATACAACAAGTTGCTTCTGTTCGATACCTAGGCGTGGAAGTTGATCAGAACCTAAGATGGGACAAACACCTGAAAAAAGTGACATCCTCGATGAGAAAGATGATCCATGTGTGTAGGGAGCTGAGGAACTTTTTAGATATTGATAGACGTAGAATGGTATACTATGCGCTCATTCAGTCGCTCATGATCTATGGTACATCTGGTTGGAGAGGATGTAGCACGTCCCTTCTTGATTCGTTATTCCTGACCCAGAAGCTCTTAATCAAATTCTTACTTAAAAAAAGGGCAAGATATTCGACAGAAGCTCTCTTTAAAGAGTTCGCGGTACTCAAATTGGGAGAGCTAATTGACAAGATAACTATAATTAAAATATATAAAGATTTACATAGCAACGACCTGAAATTTTTAGATGAGGGAAAAACAAGAACTTGTGGGCAATTTCTTTCGAAACTGCCTTTCCGTAGGACTCACCATGGCCAACGGGCGTATTATTACCGGGGAGTAAAACTGTTCAATGCCCAACCCCATGAGCTCCGCTCTATTTCTAAAATTGAAAAGTTCAAAAAAGAACTGAAAAAACTTATAATAATGAGGCAATCTGAGACCCATTAGATAATATTAAAACTTTAAGATGGTAACTGAATAATTCCTATGTAATCTGATTTACCCGATGTATATGTACCTATTGATTCTAATTTAACTTACAAGATCTATAATTAATCATGTTTTCAGTACGCATCGCAGATGCCTTTTTTGGCCATTCACGCTTAAACAAGTTGTAGGTACCTACCTAATCAGAACTGAAATATAAAAGCCAGGAACCTACCTTTTTCCAAGGTGATACCAATCTATCGATATAGGTATCTCATACATAGAAAGCATGACAAATCTTGAAACTTTTTGTAACTCAATTTTGTATCGTTTTGCTAATTCGTTGTTGTGTTCTAACTTTTTTATTTATTATTTTTTTTTTTTTAGTTGTTAGTTAATAGCTAAAACATGTTGCATGGTAGAAATCGTGGAACTCCGCGGTGAGAGCAGCTTGCCAAAGAGGTGAAGCTCAACAAATTGTTTGACCAAAATTCTTCTTTTTAAACACACCATTGAAACGACCCGGCGGAATACTTTACTATTGTAGATCATTAAACCTGCCATTTTTTCCCTCCTGCATCTAACGCTAATAACTGCTTGATATTCATCACCTACTCAGAACTCCGGTGTTGCATTATAACCTTTGCATGGTAGGTGACTGCTGCAGTTTTCAGCGGAGTTCATCCAGGCTCGAAGGAACAGAAAAGTCTGATATACATCTCATTTTGCATGCAAGGAGAGTGCCAAGTATCAGAGCTGCCTTGAGAGCATCCTTCCACTTGCCAGGCTCAACTGATTTGAAAACACTTGGCCAATAAGGTTATTGCAACCTGAAGGAGTAGTTCCTTCACCTCCGGAATTTAAAAAAAAAAAAAAAAAAAAAAAAAAAAAAAAAAAAAAAAAAAAAAAAAAACTAGAGGAAAAGGACTAAAAGAACTAGAACTAGAGAACTAAAAACTCTAGAGGAAAAGGCGAATCCGATCAATGAATCATCTTCTAATGATTTAGCAGCGATTCAATTCATGTGTTTCATCGATGATAATGTCCAAATACTTAAATAAGTAAACCCTTTCAAGTGGAGAACATTGGCAGTGCTGCCGATCTCTACATGTGTGCGCAACAACTACTGACTACCCTAGATGATTGGCTACCGAATAACATATATTTATATTTTCCGGCTGTTAATGTTTGTAAACTAGCAGCAAACCAGTCCTCAGGTAAATTAAGTGCAGTCTGTGCGTCCCTATGAACATCAACCCAGGAACTACCCTAAATTAAAATGATAAATAATCTGCGAAAAGATACGTTTTAAAATCTGAGAGGTGCAGAGGCAAGTTAAATTAAGGCAAATTAAAAAAAGAATTGAGCTTAACGTTCCACTTTGAATAAGACCAAAATCGATGACCATAGATGCGTTCAAAAATTCACCTAATGATACGATTTGCTTCCTCATGGACAAATAGCCAATAGTCAAAATTGTCAAACCGTTTAAGGGAGGAACCTTGAACACCGAACTCCTGCATGCGATTAAGAAGAATGGTTCGATCTATTCATATACCAAACCCCTTTACTCTATTAGCAATGTCTAGATTCCAGATCTCTAAAGTAAAGTTTAACCTGTTATCATCAACCAATTCCACCTATTCCCAAAAATATAGATAAAAATAATGAAACAAACCTCATAACTGTTTTATATAACAAACAAATAATGTAATTTACTCACCGTAACAAATTTCTTTTCTTCTCCGATCGCTAGTCCTCCTCCCTATTCGGTTTCTTAGCATCGCACCCATCCTCATCAGCGGTTCGTCTAGCGCTGGGGAAAGAAAGTAATTATCTTAATATTCTAAATGAATAATTTAATAGCTTCAATTAAATTTGGATTAAACGTACTTATATTGATTAGAAACTATACAAAACTTCACAACAACGAGCGCAAAAGTCTACTATAGTATTGACATTCTTAAATATTGTTTATATTTTGTCATTAAAATGGAGGCGGGGCCGGTCAACAAGTGTGGGGCAGTGTTGGGCAGAATCTTATCGTCGAATACGATTGTAATCGCGATAATTATTCGTTGCTTCTGAGTCAACTGCGATTATATTCGCGAATTTGAGTGCGCGAATACGAATATTTGTATTCGCGTAATCGTATTCGTGTAATCGTATTCGTCAGTCAGCCATTACACGAATACAATCCATAAAAATGCATTTTTTTCATTTTTATACTAATTTATCGCCAAATACATTCCTTTTTATAATTTAATAATGATTAACAGGACCTTTCCGTTTTCCGACCGTCACGTCACGGTCATCAATTTCAATAGGGCGTCCCTCCTATAATATGCGAAACCTTGCTAATATTGGCTAACTTCAGAGGGACATCCTTACACGGTGGTCCGCTGACTGATTCAAGGCCGTCTGAAATGCCGACGAAAACTGACTACAAGGCGGTGTTCCGGAACCTTGTACGAGTAGCAATTGACCCCCCGGGAAATCCGAGCTGATCGTTTACTCGTACAAGACGCAAATCAAACATTCAGTTTTCGAGTGTTGAAACAACCTAAATTATGGGCTCAGTAAAAAAAATTGGGTGAAACTACCCCAAATGGGGTAGAATGCCACCAACCGCACTTTTTTATCCCAACCCGTTGCCGAAATATGATTTTTTGAAGTTTTTTTTCTCGACAAAAACACGTTTTAAACCATAAAAACCTCATTTTCTCCACTATCGATACACGTTTTTCAATTTTTGACCACATATCTGAAATCAGCGTTAAATTTCGTATAAGAATATTGTTCTCTGGATCTAAAGAAGTTCAATCCTTAAACCATAATCCTTGTTCAAACGTGAAAAAATTATAAAAACCAAGTTTCCCGAAAATCTTCGAAGCTGTACTGTCTCTCAATGAATAATCTTAAGACTTATTAAACCTCACAAATTTATTCTTCATTTAAAGAGCTTTCAAACGATGGAGTCGCTTTTGAAATTTCCTTTCAAATTGGTGCAGTTATTTAACCTGGAAGATGGAAAAACGTGTTACCTTTTGGTTGTTTTTTTTTTTCTTGATGGACGGGCTGGGATGAGAAAACAAATAAAAACACGGCGGTTGTAAAAAACGACGAAGACTTCCTAATCTCATTGAATAGTTGAACTCTGTCTCTCATCAACGCGTTGGAATTTGTTTTGACAGAAGAAAATGAGTCAGTTCGTCCATTCACTCTGTGACGGTGGGGTCGGTCCGAAAAAGGGCAAGAGCGTGTATCCGCAGTCGAGGGAGCCACTTCGAAAAAACAAAATTGGGAGTCGCATTTGAAGCAATAATGTAAATGTAAAAGTAAATTTGTTTTCTCTTTATCCAGGAGTAATTTTCATTTGAAATTGCGTTTTTTCCGTTGCCGAGTTTTTATTTGTTTTCTCATCCCAGCCCGTCCATCAAGAAAAAAAAAAAAACAACCAAAAGGTAACACGTTTTTTCATCTTCCAGGTTAAATAACTGCACCAATTTGAAAGGAAATTTCAAAAGCGACTCCATCGTTTGAAAGCTCTTTAAATGAAGAATAAATTTGTGAGGTTTAATAAGTCTCAAGATTATTTATTGGGAGACAGTACAGCTTCGAAGATTTTCGGGAAACTTGGTTTTTATAATTTTCTCACATTTGAACAAGGATTATGGTTTAAGGATTAAACTTCTGAAGATCCAGAGAACAATATTCTTATACGAAATTTAACGCTGATTTCAGATATGTGGTCAAAAATTGAAAAACGTGTATCGATAGTGGAGAAAATGAGGTTTTTATGGTCTAAAACGTGTTTTTGTTGAAAAAAACTTCAAAAAATCATATTTCAGCAACGGGTTGAGATAAAAAAGTGCGGTTGGTGGCATTCTACCCCGTTTGGGGTCTAGTTTCACCCAATTATTTTTACTGAGCCCATAATTTAGGTTGTTTCAACACCCGAAAACTGAATGTTTGATTTGCGTCTTGTACGAGTAAACGATCAGCTCGGATTTCCCGGGGGGTCAATTTCTACTCGTACAAGGTTCCGGAACACCGCCTTGTAGTCAGTTTTCATCGTCATTTCAGACGGCCTTGAATCAGTCAGCGGACCACCGTGCTTAAAGCGAATTTAACTATTGAAGCCCAGCCTTTTTGTCTTAAATCTATTTCAAAGTAAGTACCTAATGATATTGAGATAAATATTTTATCATTTAATAATGATTAGCATTTTCCTACCGTCACGCCACGGTCATCAATTAACAAGCGGTTGCAATCATGTTCACAATAGCAACTATTGAGAATGATCACCTGTGTGTATACAATTATTCAAATAGCCATGCTCATAACTCAGCTTGGCCACGCACTAATAATAATAATATGGTTGGATAAATCGAGAGTTTTCGAACGAATGGTCAACGACTTTTGTGGGATGAAAAATGACGAAGTACCATTTCCCTAGCAACGGCTCGGTTGCAAGCGATTTCGAAATCACGAAAGTCCATTATTGAAAACAATAAACCAATAATACACGAAGATTGGATGATATTAATCTCACATTCCTCAGAAAAAGGTATGGGGTAACAAGCACACTCATGACTAGCACAGTATAATAGATTTACGTAGAAGGAATATCTAGTACAGAAATAATAAACCTTTGCGTTATGTTTTGCAGCGTTTTTTGTTAATTTTTGTATTATGATTTCCTTCTGTCAATTGTCAAAAATAAATACTGAAATACTGAATTTTTGAAGTGTAAACTTCTATAGGCGCACCGCGTCGAAAAATTTAGCGGGGTGTGAATACGATTTTACCGTCACGTTTTTTTTCCGTCACGCTGTTTTGACAACCAAGCCGTTGCTGGAGAAATAAAAATTCTTTATTTTTCACCGGACAAAAATCGTTCTCCACTACTTGGAAAGCTCTCGATTTATCACGAATTTCTTTCGTACTTGTTCTTCTATTCATGTCGTAGTTTTATATTTATTTATGTTATAAAAATGGATATAGAGAAGTTAATCTTGCTTATAGTAATATTGTAGATGCGCACCATAACAGAAAATTACCTACTTAGGTACTCTGTTCTAATTTCGATTTTTTAAAACATTTATGTCGTAGTTTTAAATTTATTTACATTTACGAATTAGCGGGAAGAAAGCATGTTTCATGTTTTAGCATTTTAGCCGAAGGCTCAAGGCGGAAAGTTATCGAGGGTCCAGGGGCGGAGTCTGTCCACTTTTACTTTCCCAACATCCCTACAGAGTGGAAAGTAATGTCCAAATCGTCATAGAAGTTTACACTTCTTCCGTGTGGTCTTTAGCACACCTGGTTTTGTTAATTTTTGTATTATGATTTCCTTCTGTCAATTGCCAAAAATAAATACTGAAATACTGATTTTTTTATGGTTTCCTACAAAAGAAGCCCCTTCGGAAGGTTCGGCAGTGAGGAAGGTAAAGTTCTCTCGTGATCTGTATAAGGATCACTTTCACCCAGAAGGTTGGATGATGATGACACACGGTTGCTAATAGCTTCCTCCAGAGTTGTTTTGAAACGTCTCCGTAACATTGTAATCCGGTGCCGCATCCGGAGAACTCCAAACACAAAGACGCCTTTGCTTGTAGTCCCAGCCACGAAAGTCGTTAACACATTCTGTCCACGCAGAGCCGAAATGAAAATTGTTTTGAAATGAATTGTTTTGTGATTAGCGCGTACGATTGGTAAGTACCTAGCTAATTACTCAGTTCGCAACACCGTAACGGATCCGACCGCACGCAGACGCCGAAGGAGCTTTGGATCTCGGATTTTTTAAAGCATTTTCTTTGACCCTTTAGCGCCGGGGTCCGCATATATGCGGACCTACTGGGGTGCACCTCTCTGCCGGGGTCCTCATTTATGCGACTTATTTTTTTTTTAGTTACTACGTCATTAAATTCATCTTTCTCGGTACATATATCGTTTCTTTACTCTGAGCAGAGCATCCGGAAAACTCCAAACACAAAGACGCCTTTGCTTCCAGTCCCCGCCACGAAAGTCGTTAACACATTCCGTCCACGCAGAGCCGAAATGAAAATTGTATTGAAATGAATTGTTTTGTGATTAGCGCGTGCGATTGGTAAGTACCTACCTAATTACTCAGTGCGTAACACCGTCACGGCTCCGACCGCACGCAAACGCGGATTCAGATTCGGTGGAATCAAACCTGTATTTCGCCCGCAAACACCGTCCCAAAAAACGTACCTTTATGGGGATATTTAACATTATCAGATGCCATCAAATTTAACAAATAATTTCTCCAAATTTGATGAAATTTGGGCGAATTTTGAACATGTAATGCTTTTTAGAAGACAGGCAAGTCAAAGAAGCGGAAATGTGGAAAATGAGTCAGGCTGGGGGAGCCGTTCACTTTGCCCATTGATGTATGTATGTATGTCCTCTTAAAATAGTTTTAAATGTCACTTCCCGACGTCCGATTTTGATGAAACTTAGATGTAATCTGTAACATGGCAAGGATAAAGATGTATCAGGCCCCGCTGACGCATGAGAGGTCATCGATCAGCTGAGTGAATTCCAAAGCCATTTCATCTTCTATTTGAAGCAGAAAGCTGACATTTGAGAGGGAGGCTCAAGGGAGAATGCTGAAGATGACTGACAGGTCATTGATCAGCTGATTGAGCTCCACAGCCATTTTGTCTACTATTCAACGCAGGAAGCTGAAATTTGAGAGGAGGCTCAAGGGAGAATGCTGAAGACAACTGACAGGTCATTGATCAGCTGATAGAGCTCCAGAGCCATTTTGTCTACTATTCGAAGCAGGAAGCTGAAATTTGAGAGGGAGGCTGAAGGGAGAATGCTGAAGACGACTGAGAGGTCATCGATCAGCTGAGTGAGCTCCAAAGCCATTTTGACTACTATTCAACGAAGGAAGCAGGAATAGCAATAGCTATTAATGATAACAGTCATGTTGAAATTGATATGGGATGATCAAATCGTCATCCCCCAACTATCATCCGAATTTGAGCGAGATTGGACGACTGGGGCGTGAGAAAATGATGATTTACGTTTGCGCATGCACAGAGTGAGGTATTCAGTCAAGAATGATGAAACTGATAGGGGACCGTCTACCCCCTAGAACGCACATTCCCTGAAAATTTCATCTAGATCGGATGAAAACTGTGGAAAAAAAGCTTGTTACAAGGATTTCATATTCTCGCATGCGCAGTAGCTATTAATGATACTATAATGTTGAAATTGATATAAGATGATCTAATTGTCATCCTCAAACTATCATCCAAATATCCGGAAGATCTATCCAGGTCATTTACTCATTCTTTAAGTTTCGAATAATGGCAATAATTATTGTCTATACCTAACTAATATTGCGGTCTCAAGTCAAAAGATATGTTATCAAATTCTCGTCTAACAACTCACATGAACACAAAGGTGTTACGAATGATAAATAGGTACTTTTAGGCAACAGATATCAACTGTAGGTAGCAGGTTTCATTTATAAAAGATGCTACACATTTTCTTCTTTTTATTTCCCGGTTTTTGGGTGGGAAAACTTTTGGTTCAGTTGGGAGTTTCATGATACCTCCTCCCTCACAATTTTTGTCAAGCGACGCCCCTGGGCACAACCATTTTGTCTCAATAAACATTTTGTTTATACATTTTAACAAACATTTTGTCTCAATAAATCGGTCAGCTCTGGCTCCGTCGGCGTCACCCATATACCTTGACCTGCCTCAATGTCTTCCTGCTCGTCCAACCCGTTCTGTGGTGAAGCGCCTACGACTTGGAGTAAACGAGGACTCGGCCTACGCTCAAGTTTGATCGAATCTGATTCACTTTGCCTCGGATTTGCACACTGTTCGCCCACATGCACACACCAGTGTTGCCAGATCGAAAAATCAACAGTTTGCACCGGGCTGGAAAAGAGTTATTTTTTAAATTGTAGGCATATTTTTTACTGCGGGAATTAAACATTGATAGAGAGTTTTTGTTCTTCCCGTAATTGTCTACCCGTGTAGGTACGCGAAAAGACAAATACCAACTGCGCATGCGCGAATCTTTGCGTCAACGCGTAGACTACGCGTGTACGGGAAAGAGGCCTATCTACGCGTTGGCGGGAAAAATGCTTTTGTTGAAATCATAGCCTGACACAAAGGTGACCACAATTTTAGGAATAGACATTGGTTCTCCCTCTGACTGCCTTTTAACTAGGGTTACCAGATTTTTCGGATCATATAAAGTATATCCTGGCTGCAACCAAGGAAAAGTAAAGTATTTCAATGAAAGTTAATGTATACATTAAAGTTAACGTTCTCGACTTACACACTAAGGTATTTTTCATTCAGCATCTGCACACAAGGGCTTGAATGTGTCAGATCACTGAAAATAAGAAAGTTCGGTTTGAGGAATTAAAAAAGAACCATGGAACCTATTTTTACTGTACGTAGGCCACAAAATTTGTATTCCGAAGAAAACATTTAAATCTTAAAGAGTCAATGTTTCAGTGAGGTTGCATTACATACATAAATGTAATTAGGAACATCACTTTCAATCTCGCTCTCACTAAAAAAATATATCGTGCATCTATTGGGCACGTAAGGACTAAGGACGTACGGAACTTTTTAGGAACTCGAAAAGTTACATTCATTCTGTCCCTCTTTCTTTCTCTGAAACACTGTACCTATAAAATATTAAAAATTTGGAAAAGAGTTGTGGAAATCGAAAATTCAGAAAAACTTTGAAAATTGACAATTTGAAAGAAATCTTCATACTTGACAAAAAAAGTAAATTAGACCTTGTCCTTGACTAGTAAGTAGGTACGGGGGCTGAACCTTTCTTCTTCGTTTCAAATATAAAGTATTTTGGTCTACTTTAAATTTGTTATAAAGCATACAGTATTTTGAACAAAAATAAAGTAGGATACTTTAAATTAAAGTAGATCTGGCAACCCTACTTCTAACCCAAATTTTCTCATTTAAACATATGATGAATATAATTGTACTAATAAATCAAATTCCGGTGATCACGTGAACGAAGTACCTACCTACATAGTCCAACGGCCTGATATCCTGTTCACCTACCTACTTGGGAGTGAATGCATTTGTCGATACTTTTCCGCTTTCAAAGTAGGTACCTAGGGTCTGTTATTTATAGGCATCTGCATGTAAATTTTGTACAATAAATTTGAATCTGCCAACATAATGAATCAGACAACAAGCAGGTTTGTGTTTAAATAATACGATTTGTATAAAAGCTGTTGTCAGTTCAATAACTGGCTAGGTACCCACTCAGATCATGGAACCGACGATTTGATAAAGTAGGGAAGGCACTCAAAACGAACTATTTCACGAGGCCTGAGTAAGTAAACTTGATGAAGATAGATGGAAAATTGAATGATGAGGCAAAAAATAAAAAAGATGCCGAAATTGCGGCACTCCCGAACGGTCACCCTTCCAAGTACTAACCAAGCCCGACGTTGCTCAACTTAGGTGAATCAGACGAGAACCGATGTATTCAGTGACATAAGGGCTTCTGTGAATACAATTTTTTTCTTAAGTCGTAGGTCTGTACTCGAACCTAGCTGCTCAATACCTGTAAAGATAGCTGATAAAGCAGCGTGTAAATGTAAATTGAATTCAGTCTTCTTCAACTCGATCTCGAATTCAAGAGAATCGTTGACATTGAAATACTATAGAGACTCTAGCGTGACGATAGCGTTTGGTTATTCGTGTACATACTCGTAAAATACGTGTAGAAATATGCGAAGAGTTGCTTGAATCTGCAGTTGCTTGCTCTTGACGCTGCTCTCTACGCGTTAACGGGGAAAAATTGTACGGGAAGTACAAACACTCTCTAATATTACATTACAGATAATATACATATCGCATTCCATCATTATAAGTTCATCAGATAATATTACATCATTATTATTAGTTATATTGTAACTTACTACTACTGCAACTTGTACTCGTACCTACAACTATTGTAACAACACATTTCCTGCTGCTTAGTAGGATTTGAGGTTTGCGCATGCGCAGCATTGAGGCAATGAAATCGCCATTTCCCAACCACTTTTCGAATTTACGCATATACAATGGGAAAATGACGCTTAATTCATTTTACGTTTGCCCTTACGCGGTGAAAACTATCAATTTCTGAGTGATAACAATTACAGGAGCATAACTCACTCATTCACAGAAAATTTCATCGGAATCAATAAAAAAGCATTGCAAGGATTTCACATTCACGCATGCGGGGCAGCTAATGCTGTCGTGATAAAATTGATTTCGAGTGATTAAATCATCTTTTTTTCTATCCATCCTCCAAGAAAGAGATCAGACCACTAGGACGTGAGTAAACGATGCTTGATGAAATTTACGCTGCGCATGCGCAGAGTGGTGTCAATTCTTGAGCAATAAAATTGATAGGGGGCCGGCCATCTACAGCCTAACGAGCACATTTCTTCATAAGTTCATTAAATTTCAAGAATTTGCGGACACACGCACGAAATTTTTTCAGAATGGTCTAAAACGTAAAATGCGAGAAATTTTGATTTTGGAGACAAACATTTTTTCATCTCCAGAAAGAGAAACAAGCAAAATGGAGTTCTGAGCGGTTTTCCGCGCTTTCGGCCCACTTTCCG
The DNA here is from genome assembly GCA_030762985.1 of Adelphocoris suturalis. Taxonomy (NCBI): domain Eukaryota; kingdom Metazoa; phylum Arthropoda; class Insecta; order Hemiptera; family Miridae; genus Adelphocoris; species Adelphocoris suturalis. Next base: position 37,650,948 of record CM061042.1, read on the forward strand.
ACATTAGCACGTAAGCGCGCTGCTTTAAGCATTAACCGTAGTAAGGGGTGTTTTGGCGAAACCGGTCCTAAGAAATTAAATTTCAATTCACTGCTTTACTGTTACTTCGAAGCTCTGTTTGGGTAAACGCAGTGTTTCCGTCTCGAAGTAGAAGGGAATAATACCATTATGCAAGGGCTGAATCCTTAGACCCGGTTCACGTACTCGAATTGTGTCAGACTTTCTAATCCATTAAATCCTCGTTTGAAATCTTATCACGGGCGATACCGAATGTGCGTTGTCGACTGATTTTCAAATCGTCGTTGAGTCGAATTTTGAAATATCCATTGTACTGCCAACTTGCTTGTATTCAAATGACTGTAAATCAACTGCGGAAATTGGGCCTATTTGTGAAAGTGGTTACTAAGTACTTCTAAAGTTTCGGGGACATTAACTTGCTATCACTGACTTTCACTATAACTGCCTGCTTACCTCATCATGCTCGCTCGTGTTGGCTCGTTCGAAATGGAATGCAATACAAGCAACCTTTGTCCAAAACAAAATAAAATAGAAAAAGAAGAAGAAAGCAGTATAAAGACAGCTTGTATACGACTCCGCAACCCTGGGACACACTTTCATGTTTCGGTTACCACATTTGCCTTCATAGTAAGCCAGCCTGGATGAAATTCAGAGAACTGATAGGGAAAGAGCCCATCGTTCCAATCGTTAATGTCCCGAAGAGTCTCGCTATCAAATTTCAACTTCCTAGGGTGAAAGGGAGAGAATTTAATTCGCTCAGCTGATCAGGACTTGGTCGCAGCGTAATTTAATCCCCACCCCAACACCCGTCTATTTGTTTTGTCATGAGACCAAAAATAAAAAAATACACACATGCCTTACATGTAAAGTTCGTTCAAAACCTCGCTCTAAGCAAATGAGCGCGTGCCAGACCACTTGTTTTCTGGCGGGTCAATCGACTCGTCCATTATCTAATACGTGGGTTTTACGTCACGGCTTCTGATCCGCAGGCACCCGCTAACTATAGAGCTGTAGAGCGACCGCACCCTGCGTTCGTTCTACCCGGTCAAATTATTCTTATTAATTCACTTTTATTTATTATCGGTACGTTTGATTAGCATTACACAAGTAGATTTTAATAAATAGGGTCGGTTCGAATAGTTTACAATAGTCTTGTGGTGTGCTGCAGGGCATGGACCCGTAGGCTCTTTTGTAACCCAACTTCCAACGATTGACCGAATAGTTGTCAATCGGGTGGCTACTATATAGTAATATGTGTTTAGTTATAAGCCTAGTCATCTAGTCTTAGTTGTATTATTTGAATTTTGGGGTTTTGTACAACATTTTGTTGTAGAGGGAAAACAAGGGTCAGCACTGTACTCCTATTGGCTGAGTGCTGCGCATGTTGCCTAATGCCCCTGCCTGTTGTTGCATTTCCTACATTCAATAACATGAAGCCAATTCCATCTGGGATGAGCGATCCTGAGCATTCCTTCAGAACTTGAGGTAGGTTCTTGCGTAACCCAACTTCGAGAAAAGGACCGTATAGTGGTCAGTCGGGTTGTCACTGGCCATACCTGTCTTATTCACGGACACCTGCTTAGTGCAGAAGCTTGAGGTGCTGTTGTGGCGATGTGGGTATGATCTGTTCATCAGCCACTTTCTAGAGGACTGCCCAGACCTTATGGACCTTAGAGTCCAGCATAGGCTCTCCTGAGTGGGCTGACGTTGCATCTGGATTATAGGTGTATAAAGAAATATGTATTTAGTTATAAGTAGTTGTATTATTTTAATTCTGGGGTTTTGTAATCTGCTGTAGAGGTAAAACAAGGGTCAGTCCTATACCCCTAGTAGCAGAGTACAGCTTGTGTTGCCTAGTACGCAATGAGGCAATCTCTTACATGTAACAAACTAAAGCCGATTCCATCTGGTATGAGCAATGGCAGGGTGAGGTCAGTGACCTGATGGGTGTCCTTCAGGACTTGAGGTTGTTCCTTCCGTAACCCATCTTCGAGGGAAGGACCTATAGTGGTCAATCGGGTAGCCACTGGCCATACCGTCTTACTCACCGACACCTGCTTAAAGCAGAGGCCCGAGATGCTGTGTGTGGGACGTGGGTATGATTTGTCCATTCGCCGCATCCTTCTTTATCTCAAGTTGTTGAAAAACTTCGATTAGAAGGAGGAACCTTTGCAGAAACCCTTTGGATCTTAAGCTTTTACACTGTCACTCCACTTTGCGAACTTGGAACGCGTTTACCATGTTTACCATCACTCACGGTTTCTTATAAATCAGGAGAAGAAATTTTCATGGTGGGAACACGGTAAACACAACACAACAAAATCACACAAGCAACATAACGTAATGTAGGTACCTACCAGCGCTGCTCAGAAGACGCATGAACAACATGGAACAGTCTCTCAAGAACCCGAGCGTCGTTTTCACTTTTTTATCAACTTTTAAACTATCTAGCCGTGTGAAAACCGACTGGTTGGATTCGATCAGGCAAGTAACAAGCTCATTTTTCCGTCAAAAACCGATTTGGCGAAGAAAAAAACGACATGCAACGTTTTTCCAACAAAAAGACTTTCCTGTAGTGACACATCTCAAACTGCGATAAACGGGTTTGGTCGATTGGTAGGTGTAGACTGTTACAAGACAGGTCGTGCGATGTACTGCATTCTTCAAATGCGTTCTGCATTGCGCTTTGCTCCTTGCCAAACGCGTTTCGGTACGGGTATGAGGAAGGTAGAACGTCAAGGAATTGCATCGCTCGGCACCGGTGTTTTTACTTGCTTGCAGCGTCTCAGGGCACGAAGGCCTCCGAAAGGGCACGAACGAACGCGAGTGTCGACACGCGGGGAATGTCGACAGTCAGAAGTAACAGGGATTCCCGTAATTGGGTCAAAATGACAGGAAAAATTGCTCTTAGAAACTGAGAAAAATTGAGGGGGAAAAAATACTAGCAAACGGTTTTTGATTTACCACGTCATTATCTTAGTAATGCGCCGCTAGATTACCCTCAATAATTGGCAGTCTCTAGCTTTCAACCTTGAATGGTGGATATAGTCTAGACATGGTGGCTGAAATTAGTTCAGTTTTCAATAAGAGACAGTTTAGTCAACCTAATTTAGAAACGTTTCTCGAGGTCACTAATGTTCTAAACGAATCAAACCCCATATTAGTAGGTGCAATTTTTCTTGAAAACAAGGTATCCTTCACCCAGTTCGCGGCTCCGATAGAAAAATTTGTAATTTTAAATTTGTTTAAAATGGATTTGTTAAATCTTAAGCAACATAGAGAAGAGTTGAAAAAGAGAAATGCTGCCGTCCTTGGGATAAAAGTTCCAGTCATACAGCATAATCGTATGAGCGAATTTCTGTGAATTATACTAATATATAATGTTACATCACATTTATATTATGTTTTATATTATGCTTTAGAGGGACTTCCTAAAAACGATAAATACCCGTCGTAAGATGTGCGATAAACAATAATGAACAAACAGCTTCAAACTTTCAATAGATTCGGTCTCTACTTATGTTGCCGAGAACATCTGAGGACGACAAAGGAGATTTTTCTCATGTAGTATATACTACCTGCCTATTGTTTTTTCAGGTTTTTCCGTCAGTTCGTGTTTCTTCTTTTAAAGTTATTTATTTATTACCAATATACTTTTCCTTTTTGCCCAGTATTGATGGGAATGGTGCGGGGAACGAATTGTAGAGCGAAAAGGGAGACATCATCAGTTGAGGGAGGTATCATCAAGGGGAAAGTCATGTCAACCTCCAGTAATGTTCTTCAGTACATCGCTCCCTAGCGCTCCTAGTGGCGGATCTTGTTAGTTCGGAGCCCCATTGTAGCCTGGGCAGCGCTCACCAAATTTTTCACACACACACACACACACACACACTTAAAAGGGTCTGGAAGCCCCTTCCCCCTGGATAAATTCCAATAGGCCCTCCCTCTTAGAGTCAGAAGGAAGTCCAAAAAACCTGAAAACTTAATTAGCATTCCTACAACAAACAAGTTGGATGATATCAACCCCGAACTGAGTGGCTGCGACTTGCAAGGTATTGCCAGTCAGCATGGGGTTATAGAGCGGAACTGGTGCAGCACTTTAACTGGGGAAATAATTAATAATATGACTTCAGTTTTAGCTTTATACGTTTACATTATGGAACATAGGTACATAATGCTCAATATTGTACCAATAATAACTAAACGCTTATAATAATTATAATCTGTGAGAGTACTCTGACAGACGGGCAAAGCCCATTGTCAATATTTATGTATTTAATTTGTAATTTTCTTATGTTCGTTTTCAATAAATGCATGTTTTTCTTCTTCTTCTTCACAGACTTAGAAAGGTCTAGGGCCCCCCCTCCCCCTGGATAAATTCCAATGGGCCCTCGCTCTTAGTGTCAGAAGGACGTCCAAGAAACCTGAAAACTTAATTAGCATTCCTACAACAAACAAGTTGGATGATATCAACCCCGAAACTCGACCGTCAGCTGAGGGATGCAGCGCGAAGGCCTTGACACACTTGACCGCCTAGCCGACAAGATGGGGAGTTTCAACGTGAACCTAACAACCCACCTACCTAACACGGACTCTCATGTCACCCACGACCACGTCAAATAGCAGACCCGAGTCGTTTGCGGTGATCACTTCGGCAGTTAACTCAACCCTACAATTAAGAAGAATTTCTCATAGAACATCACAGTCATTTGGCCGTTTAGGCAATGCGGCTAGTACTATTTATAAGAATGAAACTCCGTTTGTCTGTCTGTCTGTCGTGTCTATGCACGGCCAAACGGCTGAGTGGGGGGAGTCTACGAGTGGGGGGATCTTCTTGAGATTTTCCGAAAGGGGGAACGAGCGAATTTAAAATTGTCTAATCCCACCCGAACCATGGGCCGTAGGGCGGGAGGGGGGTCGAAGTAAGAATTAATGTGCGCTTTTTGGACTTCCCCGCTTCCTCTACCCCTCTAAACGGCCGTCAAAAATTCCGGAAAAATACCGGTTTCGTAGGTTTTTGAACGAGGAAGACGACGGCGCGATCGGATCGCGAAAAAAGTATCGGGAAATGCGTCAAAAAAATGCGAGAGTACGGACCCGTTTTCTCGAAAAGTCTGACGAAAAACTACGTTTTTTCCCATTAAAATATACCCCGTAAAGGTACGTTTTTCGGAACGGTTTTCGCGGGCGAAATACAGCTTTGGGTCCGCCGAATCTGAATCCGAAATCGGATATCGAAAAAAGTGACGAGAACTCGGTCAAATTGCGAGCGGAAGCGAGGCGAAGCGATTGAAATGAGAAATTAATTGTGCCGTGGACTCGAGAAGACTCAAGGAAGACGTGAAGGGATTCGATGACTCAGGTGGGTTTTCCCCATTCGCCCTTCTACGCTCATAAAATAATGGCCTACCTTTAGAAAACTTACAACATTCAACATCTGACGGGTTGCGAGCAGGTACACAGGTATACAGCTATACCTTGCGAGCGAAGCGAGAGCCATTTTAACAGAATAAATACGGGTTTTTCCCTACACACACACGGCAATACCTTGCGAGCGAAGCGAGCAACATCCCCGAATAAACTTTTCGTAGTTCCACGTAGTTTTATAAGATTTAATTTGTTTGTAAGAATCCCCAACTGAAAAAAACGTCTACCATGTTGGGTGGGCAGTATAACTTCCTCAAGCGAGCAAAGCGAGCAGCATCCCCTACAGAAGTTAAACCTACCCTTAGAGATCTACTGTTTGCGAGCGAAGCGAGCAACATTCCCTACACACGTTAAACCTACCCTCAGAGATCTACCGTTTGCGAGCGAAGCGAGCAACATCCCCTACACACGTTAAACCTACCCTTAGGGATCTACCGTTTGCGAGCAAAGCGAGCAACATTCCCTACATGCCACACTTTGCGAGCGAAGCGAGCAAAATTCCCTACATGCCACATTTTGCGAGCGAAGCGAGCAATCTAATGGGGGGTTCGGGGGGCTTGCCCCCCGGCTGGACGTGGAGGCGAGCGTAGCGAGCCGGAGCGGCTAGTTATTGATAAATGGATCTTTTATTGATAAAGGGATTCTTTTTCCAGGAAATAAGTTAGAAAGGTAAATAACACAAAAGCACAACCCTACTTCCAAGGAGGGATCGAATAGTGATCAACCGGGTTGCCACTGGCCACACCAGTCTTACTCACAGACACCTGCTTAGTGCAGAAGCTCGAGATGTGTGTGGGGGTGATCTGTCCATCCGCAACTTTCTGGAGGACTGCCCAGCCCTTGTGGACCTCCGAGTCCAGCCTCAGCCCCCTCAGTGGGTTGACGTTTTATCCGGACCAGACAAGGTCCGATCCCTGTTGTACCTGAGAGTCGCAGAGCTCTACTACGAGCTGTGATATCTGATACTGTGATTTATATACATCTTTTCGTAGTTTTATTTCACTTCGCTGATTGTATATAGTAGCATGTATATAGTTATTTCCCTATTTTACATCTAGTCTTAGTTGTGTTATTTTTGGGGGTTTTTTTTTAAATCCACTTTGGGGGCTAAACAGTGGTCATCATTTTCCCCCTCCGAGATGCCATGATGGCGCAACTTTTTAGTAAAGGATGACAACATGGCTCCCCTTAGAACCGTGAAACTCCCAGTGTCCCTTTGGACACCATGTTCAATGCCGCCAATGAACCTTCTGGTTGAGATCCGGCTTAAATTAAAAAAATAGCACAAAATCCTAACGCACTTCAGTCAGATCTTTACCTGACATTTCTCCTGTAATCAGCGGGTCTCAACAATATTTACAGAAGTTCAAAAATGCAACGGCATCGGACGACACATTGAAACAGGTTTTACACTTCGACGCAAATGGATGGCCTAGATGGATTCCACCGTGACTGTTGTCAAGAGAATGAAAATGTTTCCTATGGAGTGGAGTAAATGATGCTATTGCTTTACGTTAAGAATATTGTAACCGGCTTATTAAAATTGTTTATAGTCCAATCAACTTAGTTTTGGAATGTAGCCAGGTACGTAAGGAGGGGGAAATTGGTAGCTTGAGATGTGAACATTCATCACATAAATCAAGCGCTTTCCAACGAGTGGCGAACGATTTTTGTGCGATGAAAACTGCGGAAGTTCCATTCCCCTAGCAACGGCTGGGTTGTACGTGAAAAACACTGAAATTGTGACACAAATTTTGCGTCACGGAAATTTTTGGTTGACCCCCCAGAGCAAAGACATATCCATGTCAAGAAGTAAACCAAAGGCTCGCCAGCGGTTTTATTGGGCAGGGATGTCCACAGAAATTAAAAAAAATTCACACATATAGTAATGAAATCTGACTCAAGCAAGAAGTTCCATCTCAATTGGGGAGTAATTTCTTCCAAATTAGTCCATTACTCTGACACTTCAGTCAGATCTTTACCTGACATTTCTCCTGTAATCAGCGGGTCTCAACAATATTTACAGAAGTTCAAGGATGCAACGGCATCGGGCGACACATTGAAACAGGTTTTACACTTCGTCGCAAATGGATGCCTTAAATCGATACCTACCACCGTTGGTCCAGGCCTATACAGCTGAAGCTCACCTTATACCTAATGAGGATGGTATTCTCTTGCTGCAGGACAAAATTATAGTACCAAAGGATCTCAGTAGGCTGGTTTTGGAGGGAATCCATTGTGATGGACATTTGGGAGAAAAAATGTAAGCCAAAGGCTCGCCTGCGATTTTATTGGGTAGGGATGGCCGCAGAAATTGAACAAAATTCATATATATAGTAATGAAATCTGTCTCAAGCAAGAAGTTCCATCTCAATTGGTGAGTCATTTCTTTCAATCACTCATTCTTTCATTACTCGAGAAGAGAAAAAAAATGGGTTGTCCCTCTTGCAACAAACAAGCCCAAGACCGAATTGCGAAGCATCAACCTGAATGACGACCTCGAAGGAGGAATCAAAGTACTAAGGTAGCTCAGTGCTGGAGCTTTAGTTAGAATCTCTTTCAATCTGGTGAACTCTTTTTGGTGTTCCTCCGTCCTATGTCAACACTCATTTCATAACTTGCAACACGCCCAAGACATTTGAATATCAGGTACTAAACCTGGAGCTTTAGGAATGTCTTTCAACTGAACTCTTTTTGGTGTTCCTCCGTCCTATGTATCATAACCAAAGATTCAGTGGTGTTGAGAGATTGAGCTTTCTGTTTGGTTTTAAAAGGTTTAATATTGTCTGAAATCAGTGTTTATTTTCGCCCTCGGTCAACAACAGGTTTCTCTTATTTCGTCAACTAGCCTTCGGCGTTAATTTACCTTCATGAGTGGTAAACACTGGAACTTCGCATGAGGTACCTGATTTCTACCACACGTATCCAAGAAAACAACCATGAAATTTCCTACGGCATATGATGTTATGTTACACCTTAAGGTGAAAGGTCACACACAATGAATATATGAGCAAATTTTCGAAATGTATAGCTTTATATTTTTTAGTAGACAGACTACGATAAGCGAAGTCTAAAGTATGAAAAGTGGCACAGAAAATTGCGTTACGGCAACGCGTCAAAAATTGAGCGTTACTCGAATCCGACACAAATTGTTATTTCTCATTATACCAAAGTGCGAAGAACTGCTGATCGCAGGGTTTTCAGATCAGCTGAGTGAGATACCTTCTCTCCTGTACAGCCTAGGGTGCCTTAATTTGGAAATCAAATCAGCTACATTATTCTGCTGCTTAGAGTGGTTTCTCAACTTGATATTACAGCAATGTAGATAGTTTATCATGAACTAGCTGACCCGGCGGACTTTGTCCCGCCCAACATATTATTCGTACAGTCATGGTTACAAACAACAATTATTTATTCATTAGAATTTATTATTTAATTGAAGCGAAGAAAAAATTGAACATAAAGAATAAAGTATTACGTATAAAGGGTGAATATGGGTATTTAATTAGTTTCTGTTGATGTAGTACCCAACTTTATACATCGGACACTGTAAGTGGTGGTTCATGTCAAGAGACCATCATTTTACTCGTTTCTCGATGTTCTAGAGAGGCTCCCTATCGAATTTCAAATTCCTAGGGTAAATCGGAGAGAATTTAGCCAAGTCAGCTGATCTCGTTGGAACCCGTCATTGTACCCGTCTCTTAATGTCCTAGAAAGGCTCCCTGTCAAATTACAAATTCCTAGGGTAAAAAAGAGAGAATTTAGCTAAGTCAGCTGATCTTGTTGGAACCCGTCATTGCATCTCTCTTAATTTCCTAGAGAGGCTCCCTATCAAATTTCAAATTCTTAAGATTAATAAGAGAGAATTGAGCTGAGTCAGCTGATCTGGGCCGTAGGCTTAATCAAGTTGAAGTCCCACAGAGGCTACACGCTAAATTCCAGCTTCATAGGGTAAATATCATAGGAAATATCTTTAGAAGCTCTCTGCGTCTTGGGGACCTGTGGAAGAGGTAGGGAGGAAATCAGATCAGCTGTGTGGCCGATAAAAATAACTTCTCTCCTGTAAAGCCTAGTGCCAAGAAATCTGGCACAGCCTCTTAAGGACCTCTGAAAATGATCGCGAGGTATTCAGATCAGATCAGGTTACGGTAAAAGCGTATTCCATGCTAAAAATTAGAGTCACTGTAATAATAGGTAGGTACGTATGGTTCAATTTCCGTCGAAATTCTTCAATTGTTCCAAACCATTCCTAAAGTATGGTACCAATTGAATACCGGTCGCTCTACGGGTTAGATATTTCGAGCATTGTTTGACAGATTAAGTTGAACAGTGATTGCACGTTGATAGGTAAGCTATTAAATGTGAAGGAAGGTGCAGGAGGAGGGAATATTGTCCTTGGATTGATTCGAGTTGGTACTCAGATGGGATGCGATCGAGGTGTGACATTCCGATGGTATCATCCGTCCGAGGTCGTTGCTGGGTAAACCTGAGTCAAAACATCTGCCCCTGCATCCGAGGGCTTTGGTGAATAGGAAAACCCCGTGTTGTCATCAGTCTTTGCAACCCTTCGCCAACATTTTCGTCAAGATTTCAACAAAATTTCAAAGATCAATTTAACGATTTCAAATGAAAATATTGCTATATTCAATATGAAATTTAAAACATTGCTAAGCTCAATATAAATTCAATTCAATTTTATTGTATAACCCTAGGTATTACAAGGAGTTCCTTAAATACACATTAAAAATAGCACATGATATATCTTGCCTTCATTTTTGCTTCAATAATGTTAGTCTTTAACGTATGATGTATCAAATAAAATAATTACTTATATAGGTCTACATAATTTACGTATAATAAATGAGCACTGCATAGTTAACATAGATCACAATCAATAATGCCTACACTCCACTGCCAAATTTCGGAAATAATCCCGAGTCATTGCCAAAATTTCCAAAGCGGTGTTGATGTTCGTTCTATCTCTTGTAGTTCTTCATCTTTTCATCTCTTGAACTGTTTTCTAGAAATGTTGGGAGGGGACGGAGGAGTATTCAGATTAATCTCCACTTCTGTTCCAGTTGATGTAGAATCCTCCAACGTAATTCGACCAAAGTGAATGAAAAGTTTTTTTTTCCATCAACCAGTAGTTCATCTCCAATCAAGACGGCATGCTTCCCGTCTTTTCTTGCTTGAAACAACTTGGGCAAGAGATGCTTCCTAAATTCCCGTGTTCGTCTATCGTAGAACTCGGATGTATTAAATTGGGATCCCTTGAACTTGTAAATGTTCTGGTGTACTTTAGATTTAGAGAAATTATTAGCAAAATGAATGTGAACTGGTCTACTTCTAGAAGGTTGGATGGTGCCTAAACGTCTTACACCTATAACTTCATAATCCTCAAGAACGCAATTTAATTCCGTTCTAAAAATTTCCATCACCTTCCTCTTGAGAATATTCATGTTTTATTTCCCTTCTAGAACGTTATGGAGAATAAGATCGTTTCTGTTGTCCGTGTGACGGTTCTGTTTCGTATTATTTTTTTCAGATAATGCTAGATTTTCTTCTATACTGTCAATTCTCTTATTAATTTTTTTTTTAATGAGCAAGATAGTTTCTTGGCTGTTAGCTTGCTAAACTCAATATAAAAGTAAACCATTATAAATCTGCTTGAGTACAGTGCACGGTATACGCAGATCTTACGCCCTTTCGTACAGTGGAGGAACTTCAAGGAAGAATCGTTCCAGCAGCTCGACCGCTTGAAGTTGGTGCCATTGCGCGTGCGCACAACGAGCAATGGATTCGACGCGCCGAGCCTTTTGCTTGCAGCAAGGAGGCGGGCATTTTGAGCAACTACTTTGAGTTGAAGCCCATTTTAGCATGAATATAACTGCTGAAAAACGTTATATGATTATAACGTTAATGATTTATTTTCCGCCCCTTTTGTCCCGTTTATTTATTTGTTCAATAACCCCCTTTATCGCATGGCAAGATATTATAATTTAATAGCAGATGAGAATAATTGCCTTGATTTATGTTTCAATAGTTTTTCCGTTTTCAAGAACCACACCGTTTCTTATTGTTCTAAATTTTCAACCTAGTAAAAGGTACCTACTATTATTATCTTTTGTTCATTGATTTAATTTTTGTTTCTAACACTTATAACTCTGTAAAATCTATTTTCATTCGCTGTCTGCATTTTTCAAATATGTCTGTATTTTCTATGTAAGTTTCCTAATTGTATATTGGGCTACTAGCCCGTAAATAAATAAATAAATGAATAAATAAATAATAAATATGAGATTGGAACGAAAGTAGCGCGATACCGATAAACATCCATCGCAAGGGAGTGATGTCCGCTAGCGACCTGGTATAATACACTAGGGTGGTTCAAAAAAAAAAAAAAAAGTTCTGGGATTTCTTGTCCCCATTGTTTTTTTGCTTCCTCGGTATGTCAGGATGACCCTCCTAAATTTTTAGCAAAAATATTAATCCTAACCACTTTACCTGGGTCGATTTTGGCCAGTTATCGACCGCTATCGTAAACCAACATCTAAATTGGTGCCGAGGTGATGATTTGAAGGACGGATTTCAATTTTTTGGGTCAATTTATGGGTTTTTGCGAACACGATGAACTTATTTATTTTACGCTCCGTTCACTAGTTATCCGGTAAACTGGCAGAAGCTGCTTGAAGAAAAGTAAAAATCAAAAATTTCACCAAAGATGCTGTCGCCTGGTTAAGAATTGTACTAGAAACATGCTATTATGGTAGGATAATATGGTTTGGCATGTTCTGAACATGATTCCGTTTTTTACTATACTTTTCCGCCGATGATTGCTTCGTTTATCGGCCATATACCTCAAATTAATTGTAGGGTAATATACAAATTCACCCTAATTTCACTGGAAATCGGCAAGGACTTGAAAGCCGTTGGTAATTTGGCAAGGACTTGAACCGGCATTGTACTTATTTGCCAAATATAGCGGCACAATGGAGAAAATAGCTAAATTTTCCCATTTTTCTCTAAAATTCATTAGTTTCTATCGGTTTTCTGGGGTCAAATTCGTAGTTCTGAATTGTCTGAACTGTGATTGGATCGTTTGAGCGTAGGGTTAGCTATTGTCAGCGGTATCGGTCACGTGTAAAAGCTTGTACAATGGTATCGGGTCGTTAAGCGAATAAGTACAATGCCGGTTCAAGTCCTTGCCAAATTACCAACGGCTTTGTACCAGTATCCTAGAAAATACCAAATTTTATCGACACAAGGTATTTCGGGACCTTGAATAATCAACACAACATAATTTCCGGTGAAATTAGGGTGAATTTGTCTATTACCCTACAATTAATTTGAGGTTTATGACCGATAAACGAAACAATCATCTGCGGAAAAGTATATTAAAAAACAGAATCATGTTCCGAACATGCCAAAGCATATTATCCGACCATAATAGCATGTTTCTAGTACAATTCTTAACCAGGCGACAGCATTTTTGGTGAAATTTTCGATTTTGACATTTTCATGTCTTTCATATGGCACATAACAAAAAAATCGTCACGAAAAAAATTGTCCCAAGTGGCCACAACGATGATTATGACCATCAGAAATGACGTTGACCATTCATAGGTAAACACATGAAAATGTCCCAATGCGTTGCAGACTCGTATGCAAGCGTTTCACGTATTTACTTATCTGCAAGCAGCGATCTCTGCCAGTTTACCGGATAACTAGTGAACGGAGCGTAAAATAAATAAGTTCATCGAGTTCGCAAAAACCCATAAATTGACCCAAAAAATTGAAATCCGTCCTCCAAATCAGCACCTCGGCACCAATGTAGATAGCGGTCGATAACTGGCCAAAATCGACCCAGGTAAAGTGGTTAGGATTAATATTTTTTGGTAAAAATTTAGGAGGGTCATCCTGACATACCGAGGAAGCAAAAAAAACAATCGGGACAAGAAATCCCAGAACTTTTTTTTTTGAACCACCCCAATAATACACACTCATAATAAGACGAGAAAATTCAATAATGCAAATGCTTGACGTTCTAGGCTAAAGCATATTCATGTTTTGTAATTTTGGCCGAAGGCTGTAAGTAGAACTCACGCGAGGCGCGACGCGCCGGGTTTTTCAGTTAGCCAATGCATGGTTATTATTGACTCCACAGGAAATATATATTAACAAACCTCTATATTTTTATAATAATTTTTAGGAATAAAGCTATTTTTTTACAATACCCCTATATTTTTATAATTTTATAGGAATATAGGTAGGTTATTTTCATGTTTTTCCCTCCCAGCTGGTATTTTTAATTATTTTTTAAAGGAAGTATTTATTTTTATTTTCTTTTAACTCCGAAATAGCCGGTCCACAGCCCAGATGAGAAAAGAGGAGGTAAAAGGAATGGAAAATCAAGATATTTCATGTGCACACACACGCTCAAAAAAAAAGAAAAACAAATATATATGAAAAAACATACCTACACACATACACATTTTTACAAAACAATACATTTTTTTTACTCAAAAAAACCCAATTTCGGCTATCATTCTGCTAAAATCGTGTCGCATCGAGAAACCGATAGCTCCATGTGAATCAGCGCTGAAAAACAATGAAAATTCATGAACCGCACTAACTTGGGGTTTACCAGTATCCATGTTTTGTGAAATTTTGGTAGTTAGGCTACTTTGCGCGCTCACGGACTGGGTTGCGCGCGGTCAAAGAAACCAAGTGAGGTCGTAAATTTAGGAAATTTTGCGTAGAATCTAAAACTGCAATAAAAAAGGGCTCTTTTGAAAAAACAAATATTTAGTCATTTGCGCCACTTCTGGCGCAAGTGGCGCGCGTGAAAGTATTTTTCTGAGATCTACGTAAAAAAGGGGACCCCGGTTGCTTTCCGCTTTGGGCCTTCGGCTAAAATGCTAAAACATGGAACTTGCTTTCTTCCGCTAATTCGGGAATATTTTATTTTGTTTTCTTATAGTTATGATGTTGTCAAACTAATTAGCCTGCAACCAAGCGGCACAACTATAATAAAGATTACCACCTCAACCAAGTGACAACAAAACATGGCTTACAAGCGGCACAATAATATTGTTTACTAACCATTTATAACATTTCATCATTCGATTATATCTTGTAAATAAATTTAAAACGATGACAAAAATATTTTACTAATAGAAATTAGAAGGAAGTACCTAGGTAGGCAATATTCTGTTATGGTGCGCGTCTACAATTATTATAACCAAGATTAACTTCTCAACCAAGTGACAACAAAACAAGCGGCATTGTTTACTTCATAAATTTATAACGTACAAAAGTAGTACGTACGTAAGTACAAAAGAAATGCGTGATAGATCGAGAGCTTTCCAACGAATAGAGCACGATTTTCGTCCGATGAAAACTAAAGAACTTTCATTTCCACAGCAATGGCTTGGTTTTATGTGAAAATCATAAAAAAATGTCGTGACACATCGCCGTCTCCCTATTGCGTCTCCCAAAGCGTGACACTTTTCGAGAGTAGCTCAAGGGCATGTTTCATACTAAAATTATAAAGAATGGCGTTCATCCCGATTTTTTACGCTGAATTTAGGGGAAATGAAGACACCCTGTCAAGAGAGGTGGAAGATGTGAAGAAACAAAGTCACAGTTCGGTTCTTGCTTCACTCACCATTCGGAAATCTCGGTCAACTGCGTTACTTAATGATGTTCACCAATGATTTATCAGTAGTGAATAGGAAGTGTAACAATGGACGTACCAACCTTCTTTTGAAGGTAGATTTGAATCGATCGAGATTAAGAAAGTCGTCAATCAATGACAATCAGTCATCAATTGAAATGATGCAAAGAAGGGTTCATAGAGTGAAAAACCATCACTCATCTGTTGGATAATTGGTATAAATTTCTCTATTATGGATCAGTAGCTCGATATTCATTGTAATAATAAATTACATGACTAGGAAGCTGGGTGTGGTCCCTCACGTTGCACAAGATGAATTTAATGGACCACAATGGTGCCAATTGCTGTACATGGTGTATAAAATTTAATGGACCAGCCATGTATTTATTTTTATTTTTTAAGATATCAAAACCTTTAAATAGTAACTCCCCATTATTTTTTAAATGCCATACAATCATGAAATAGGATTTTGGTTATCACGCGCCACACGAGCGCTACAACTCTATGCTACGCTATGACTATTTTACGCAACAAACCTCGGGAATTTCGGATATGATGACGTGGGATTGGAGGTATCTCATCTCGTATCTTACCCATTCATTCAAGCGCTTCCCAAGCTACAAATGAATGGGTGTCCAAAAGAAGGGCGTGTGTTAAAAATTACGATTTTTTTTCCTTCGCAAATAATGGCCAACGTTAACTGAAGAACGAGAAGGAAACGGATTTGGTATCGTAAACAAACAGTAGATTGCAGTAAAATTCAGTCTGAGAGACTTGTGCTGGAAATGAGCCGTAAAAAGCAGTTTCCTGTTCGGAAAGAAGCGTCCCATGAACATTTTTGCATATTTATGATGAGTTTTCTCAAGTGTAAGTGAAAATAAAACTTGAGTAGTGGAAAGTAGGGTAAACCCAAGGGTAAATCTGTACACTTACATTCGAACGCTCATTTAAATTGACGTCATCAACCTGGAGCTGTTTTTTCGCATAAAAAACGCACGAAAATATCTAAGATATGGTTGATTTTAAGCTCCAAACCGGCCTATCCTGAAGCTTTTTTGCTTGGAAACGCACTGACACAGTAAAATTACATGATGCCTGCTTTTTAGTTAGTAAAAAAGAAAAAAAAAAAAAAAAAACATGATCGGGAGCTAAAAAATTCATCAATTTGGCGCGCACTAGTGGTGTGGCCGCCTGCAAATAGGCGTATAAAAATCTCATGTAGGTATACTTACATTCGAACGCTCATTAAAATTGACGTAATCATCCTGCGCGCCAAATTAATGCATTTTTTAGCTCCCGGCCGTGGTTTTGTTTGCGTTTCCAAGCAAAAAAGCTTCCGGTTTGGAGCTTAAAATCAACCATATTTCAGTTATTTTTGTGCGTTTTTATGCGAAAAACCAGGATGATGGCGTAAATTTTAATGAGCGTTCGAATAAGTGTACAGGTTTACCCTACTGTGGAAAAAAGGGGCACTTAACATGGGTGAGTGGCTGGATTAGAAACAGCAACGATTAAGCAATACCGGTCAAGAATACGTGAACACGCGAGGCAAGAGAAGCGTTGTGTCGGCAAAAATGAAATAACTTTCTTAAAGGTGTCTAATTTTTTGCATCCCCTTCTGATGTCGTTTTGAAAAAGATCGGAGTAATAATAAAAAATTCCAGTCATGCAGCTTGATCGCATTAATTTCCAAAAATCATCGTACTATACCTATTATGTTAAATTGTTTGGAATATTCAGGGCTTTGGAATATCAAGGGCTTTGAATAAAATGAAATTAAAAAAAATCAATAAAATAAATAATAATAATAATAAGTTTTTAGCCATTTTTATTGAGTTTTTAGAACACTCAGATGGGATACCGTATATAGCGCAAAAGCCAGCAATATGTATTTGATGTAGGGCGTATGATTGCGAAAAATACCATACTTAGGTACGCCCTTTCTAGACAGCCATTCAAATATTTTCAATCGTAGTTCCCAATTTTTAAAACAATTTAACAGAATATAGTACGATAGATCATTCTGCATGACTGGAAAATTTTCAATATTGTAAAGGGCAGAATAGGAGCCCTTAGTAGATCGTGAAAGCTCGATGACGTTGGACTTTTAGACGTGAATATCAGATTTATTATTCGCGGCGAAAGAACAGAGAAGTTGCCATTCTTTATAGGATGTTAAATCATCTCCGATTGGAATTTTAGATGACAACTAAGAGGCTAAGTCGTTTTTCAACAAGACGCCCCATAACTATAAGTCACAATGACATACGAAATGGCCTCCGAGGAAGAAATCATAAATGCACTAGTTTTCATAGTCTGTATAAAATCTCGATAATAGTTGTACACTGTCAACAACCTATTCGTTATTGAAGAGTGAGAAAATTGTGCGTGTGCGTGTGTGTGTCCGCAAATCCTTGTAACAAGCTTATTTTCCACAGTTTTCATCCGATTTGGATGAAATTTTCAGGGGATGTGCGGGCTAGGGGGTAGACGGTCCCCTATTAGTTTCATCGTTCTTGACTTAATACCTCACTCTGCGCATGCGCAAACGTAAATTCTACCAAGCATCATTTTCTCACGCCCTAGTCGTCCGATCTCGCTCAAATTTGGATAATAGTTGGGGGATGACAATTTGATCATATACAATCATACACATTAAATTACAACATGATTGTATCATTAATAGCTATTGCGCATGCGCCAATATTAAATCCTTAAAACTAGCTTATTTTCCACAGTATTCATCCGATCTGAATGAAATTTTCAGGAAATGTGCGGGTAGGTTGGAGATGGTCCCCTATCAGTTTCAGTGTTGCCAAATCAGTACTTCAATCTGCGCATGCGCAAACGTAAATTCTACTAATCACCATTTTCTTACGCCGTAGTCGTCCGACCTCGCTCAAATTTGGATGATAGTTGGGGGATGACAATTTGATCATCCCATATCAATTTCAACATGATTGTATCATTAATAGATACTGCGCATGCGCCTATGTGAAATCCTTGTAACAAGCTTATTTTCCACAGTTTTCATCCGATTTTGATGAAATTGTCAATGAATACGCGAGTTAGGTTGTAGATGCCCCCGTACCTATTTCATTGTTCTCAACTCACCAGTTCATTCTGCCCTTGCGCAAACGTAAATTACATTGAGTATAATTTTTTCCTTTCATAATTGACCAATTATGACGTTTCATGCTAGTTACTTCTTGATTTAGTCTCTTTCGCTATGGCATTTTTCAAGATCATTTAAAACTGTTCAACGATATATAGGTACCTATATATACCACGGTATAATACCTATTGAGACCATCCTATTGAGATCTCGGAAAAAATACTTTTGCGCGCGTCACTTGCGCCAGAAGTGGAGCAAATGGCATTAACTTTGTTTTTTCATATGGGAACTCCTTTTTTTATTGCTGATTTGGATACTACGCAAAATTTCATGAATTTATTGCCCCTCGATTTTTTAAACCGCGCGCAACCCGTTCCGCGAGCGCGATAAATTGCCTAACTACCAAAATCGCTCAAAACATGAAAATCGCTTAAAGTCCTTAAATTAATACATTTTAGCGGAATCGTACTTAAAAAAATGAATAAATAAATAAATGAATAAAAATAAAATGAAATGAAATAGATAAACTAAGGACTTGAACATTCACACGTGAATGCAAAACATTTTGCTGCAAAATATTCTGAAATTTATACACTTAATATAAGCTAAAAATCCATAAAAACTACAAAAAATACAACTCCAAGTTTTTATATTAGTAGCAAACAGATTATTATTTAGAATAGGGATTTTGCCACAAACCTGATAGTTAACAATTTATTTGCACTCAAAGTGCTCAAATTTAAACACAACAACAAGTAACACAACACCTAATTCACAAAAATTCGCTCATACGATCATGCATCTTAACTGGAACTTTTTAATCATCTTACTACTCATTTCAGAATCATTTTAAGCATCTTAAAATGTACCCGTAGAAGTACGAATTTTGAGTAGGAGGTTCTCAGTTGGTTTTCTTCCTTGTTATTGAAAATAATAAATTGAAATAAAATTGGTAAATGTATTATTTAAAACTTACTCAACAGCTGGGCGAAGGCTGAAGATATCCCAAAAAGCCCCAAGATCAATAACAGAACTTTCATCCTTTCAGTTCATTCAGCTGCTTCTGCGAACAAATAACAGATATCTGTAACCTGTAATCAACTCTCGAAATTAGGCCACAGTATTTTGAAATAAGTGGATATTTTAGCGAATTTTCGCAGAAAATGAAACTATTGCAATGCCTAAGAATATATATATATATATATATATATATATATATTCCATTCCAGACGATAACTCTCTTGATAATTGAGATAAAAATCCCATTCTTGCGCCAAAAAATCACGCTTTCTAAATTAAAGGATGAGTTCGTAGGCCAGCACTTTTGGAGCACATTTAACTGGTCAACTTTCATAAAATATGCCCAAAAAATCACTAAAAATGGCTAAAACCGGCCAAAATTTGTTGAATATATAATTTTTTAGCAGAATATCAGTCAAAACAAAACAACCAACTTTTTTATAGCTAGGTTTATGATCACTAAATAAATGGTGAAAACTCAATAATATGTTAACAATAACTAGTAAAGGACAGCATGGAAGTACCTCCTAATTTAGTATCTTACCACTAAGTCATTGCTAACAATGAGAAAAAAAAAGAAAAATAAAACGCTGCAAATAATTACACAAAGGTTTATTATTTATGTATTAGATAGCCCTTTTATTAAACGAAGTCTATTATTCATTATCTAAATATATCTGCAGAGGCATAGACGCCTACCGAAGAGAAATTAAATTAAAAACACCTACATTTTACTAGTATTTTGAATTTAACACAAGCTGACCCACCAACTGAAAATTAATGGTATAAAATAAATCACCTACCTACGCTTCACAGCTCCATTTATAGGTGACAAAAGTTATAATAATCTGAATTCCTTTGGAATTATATCAGCTGATACGATCGTCATAGTTTATTAAGTAATTTTTACTATGTTTCACCTGTTGCGATTCATCCCATGTTGATTTTTTTTCCTGTTAAAGTTCTAGCCCTTAGGGAGGAGAGCAAACCTATGAAGCTACCTGGGTGGTCTCTTTCTATTCTTTGGGATGATATCTATGAATTATTATTAAGCGCCGTAAATAGTAAACCTGTAATAGATAGCCCTTCACCGCAGATCACAGGTAAAAAAAAACCTACCCAACTGAGTCTAAGGTGCATTATCGAAATATAACTGGACGATGTCACCTACCAAAAGAAAAATCTACACTACATGCAGATACATCGGTACATGGATATGCCTTATTTTTCCCCCTGTGAAATATGTGTTCTGTGTCTCACGTTTAAAATGTCTCAATTGAATTAGCTAAGTCAGCTGATAAGAAAGAACCCAATCAATTCAATCGTCTCTTAGTGTCCCAGAGAGTCTCCAGATCTAATTTCAACTTCCTTGGATGAACAGGAGAGATTTTAGCTCACTCAGCTGATTAGGAAAGAGCCAATAACTGCAATCGTCTCTTAGTGTCCCAGAGAGTCTCCCTATCAAATCTCAACTTCCTAGGGGTAACAGGAGAGAATTTAGCTCACTCAGCTGATTGGGAAAGAGCCAATTGTTGCAATCGTCTATTTGTGTCCCAGAGAGTCTCCCTATTAAATCTCAAGTTCTTAGTATAAACAGGAGACAATTCAACTCTCTCAGCTGAGTAAGGATGAGCCAATCTTTTCAATCGATTCCTAATGTCCTAGGGAGTCTCCCAATCAAATTTCAACTTCCTAGGATGAACAGGAGAAATTTTAGCTCACTCAGCTAATTAGGAAAGACCCAATAATTGCAATCGTCTAGTACCTACTGCTTACAAGTACCTACTACCTACTCAGCAATATTAGCACGTAGCAATATTAGTTTATAACTTGGCGTATTGATTTTCCTGCTATGAAAACCATGGGAGTTACACTTCGCTAGTAACGCATTGTTTGTACGTGAAAATCATTTGAAATAGAAAAACCTAAGTATAAGGAAAAATATGAGGGAAAAACCCCCGTTTTCGGCCAATTTTTGGCTCATAACATTGATGCGTGAGAAGCGATCGGGCTGGCTAGATTCTAGGACCAACTAGACTCCAAGTGGAATCCATGTGCGAAAGGGCGGATTTTTTTCATCTAGGCCTCTTATGGCCTGGACGGCGGACAGACATTGCAGTTTTGGAATCTACTCGTACGCACCTTGAAACGTAAAGCGACAAAGTTTAAGAGAAAACGAATTTTTTCCCCTATTCAATTACAAAGGCTTATTATTGGAAATGATAAACCATAAAACACTTGAAAAGAAACAATACTAACTTAATTTTCTATTGCTTTGTATTATTGGGGTCTGTGGCCAAAACATTGTGGAAGGAGAGAGTGGTGAGAAGCCTCGAACCGGGCATTTCAAGAGTTTATTTTCGTTCAAAATATTAGCACTTGGTTGAGGTAAATGACTGGAATGTTGTCCACTGCGTGACGTGTCGATGGATTTCGAAATCAGATGGGACCCCAAGGTGCCCGAGCAAAGCCACGCTGATTTGAAGGGAGTCAAGGCTTACACGTTCCAACTACCAACAGATGTAGGTATTTATTTACTCAAACACTCCGAAACTTGCATATTCAGCATCGGTTCTATCACGCGACACTTCGAGTAGAAAATGTCGATGTAGAAACGACCAAAAACGTCGGCCAAGTTGGGTGTGGCACATAGCTTCCTCGTATCCGTAACATGAATGTATAGATAATTGGAATGTTTTAAATTATCATACGCATAGCTCGTTCCTATAGTTGAGGGAAATGGTAAATTCAGGTGGATTATACATTCAGATGACTATGGCATGTGAAAATGAGGCTTGAAGGAATTTACGTTTGCGCGTGCACTGAGTGTATCATTTATTTGGAAAAAATGAAACTGATTGGGAACATCTACAATCTAATCCGTACGTTCCGTGAGAGTTTCATCAAAATCGGACCAAAACTGTGGAGATAAAGCTTGTTATAAGGGTTTCACATTTGCGCATGTGCAGGAGCTAGGTACCAGATACAATCGAGTTAAAATTAATATGGAATGTTCAAAACGTCCTCCCCGAACTATCCTTCTAATTTGAACAAGATCGAACGACCAGGGCGTGAGGAAATGATGCTTGATGGAATTTACGTTTGCGCATGCGCTGTGTACTATTTATTTGGAAACAATGCAACTGATATGGGACCATCTACACTCTAATCCGCACATTTCCTGAAAATGTCATCAAAACCGGATGAAAACTGTGGAAATTAAGCTTGTCACAAGGATTTCCGGACATACGACAGACAGACAGCCACGGAACGAAAGTTGTTCTGAATGGTCTAACACGTAAAACGTAAAATGAAAGTGGAAATTTTGTTTTTGAAGACATTTTTTTCATCTCCCGAAAGTGAAAACAATCCTTCTGCTACATATAGGTAAACTCGGAAGCAACTAATTATAGTAGAATCGGTTAATCCAAGTTGTAGGACTCAGCAGACGACCAAATCATTAGCAAAAATTTAAAAAACTTCGAAAATGTTTACCTTCAGGTTTCACTATATTTAGCGAAATCTTACTTTTTGAGGATCATTTATGTTTTACCTTCAAGCAAATTGTTGAAAGCTACTCTAACTGTTTCAATGGTCTCCATTGGGTATCAGGGAATCCCAAAGTGGAAATCTCCTCCCCTCTACCCTCCCATTGGTTCCGCTGTTTTGATCTCTGTGACATGCTAGACAAGTTGGATGATGATATGCTGCGATTCACGATACTAGGCATTCCAGGTACCTTTAGTATGTAAAACTAATTTAGAAATGAATTTGTTTTGATTGTTTGTGCAGATGGAGGGGGAAAACAGTTTCGCACCCTTGCAAAACCAACTAGGCTTCATAGCAGTGGTCCGCTCTATGGTCCGTAGACTACCAGTGGTCCGCAAAGTTCCGAGAAGTGGTCCGTGAGATGTTTTAGAAAACGTGGGAGTGGAAAAACGAGTGAGTAGATTGGTAGCGACCCATTTGCGATTAGTTTTTGGACAGCTATGTTATCCATCACTCGATCAAGAAAACATTGATCGTGCTCTTCCTATCTATGCCAATGGGTGAACAAAATTTATCAAAAGAAAACTAAATTATCAAAATCCCATCAAGTAATGGATACGGAAGAAATCTCGTTGATACCTATCAAACGCGACAAAGTTCTAGGAAAAAGAGAAATCAAAATCAAAATTTCCACTTGCATTTTACGTTTTAGACCATTCTGGACAACTTTGGCAGGGCCGACGAGTCTGTTAACTCAGCAGAATACCAGTCAAAAATGTGTGTTTACCAATTAATATGCCAGAAATGCAATAACAATCAAGAGGTTTTCTACGTTAGCAAAGCATCGCAAATGAATCTGCGGATGAACAACCAGCGGGCTTCAGTCACCCATAACCAACCACTACCACACCCTATCAACGAGCATGCAAGATCTCATGATGCATTATTTGATCAATGTTTTGGGGTGAAGGTTTTGAAAAAGATGCATTATGTAATTTAAAACTTTTCAATGATCTTTACATTCATGATAGGAAAACGAGGAAGCTATGTGCCACACCCAACTTGGTAGGCTTTTTTGTTTGTTTTTTTGCTTTTAATATTTAATTTTTTCATATGTATGTGTATATATATGTAAGTGTCATTCCAGACGAAAGCTCTCCTTAGGATTGAGATAAAGAATTGGTTCTTGCTATTAAAAAAAAAAAAAAAAATAATAATAATAATAATATCAGGCTTTCAAAATAAAAGGATGAGTTCGTTGGCCAGCACTTTTGCACTCATTTTTGAAATTGTTCAAATTTCAAAAAAAAAAAAAAAAAAAAATAATAATTCTAAAAATCACTAAAAATTGCAAAATTTCCATTTCTTAGTACAGTTTAGTAAAAAAAAAAAAAAAAAAAGTTTATCAACAATAAACTAGACCATTAAAAAAATTATGCTGAAAAATATACTATTTCATTAATATTCGCTGAAAAACTGATAAAAATTGCAAAAAAGGGAAAAATACGAAGTTTATTTTGAATTACAGAATATCATTTAGAATGAGTTTTTTGCCATTAAGTTGGTAGGTAGTTAACAATTAAACAAGGTATCAGTATTATACGCTCATATTAATTCGCTCATACAATCATGCTGCATGACTGGAATTTATTATTATAATATCATAAGAGTTTATGTTATAATTCATACCTTAGGGTTGTAGAGGGTGAAGTATTTTGTAGTAAGAACCCTCTACAAAACTACAAAATACGAGAAGCTGGTTACTCTCACCCTCTACTACCCTAAGGTATAATCCTGAAAGCCAACTACCTACCCTAATTATAATTCATGCTATAATCAAATATACTATAATACGAGTTCATACTATATATATATACATACTATAAGAGTTCAGGTCTCGATCTTACCAGATGTGTTGGTTGACTCGCGTTCCGAGCTCGGATATGCGTGACCGCACTGCACTCCGCGACTTCACTGGAGACCGCAGCGGCCGAGTCCGAAGGGGCAGACGCGGACCCACCCCCCTCGGCGGCTCCCCCTTCCTCGCTCCTGAGGGACTCGGTCGCCTGGATCCCCAGAGAACGACAGGAATACACCATTGCATACGAATCGCATACAGTACTTAAGTACGTTGAATGCATTATTTAGATTGATTTTTTTAAATGTATTCATTAATTTATTTCCGTATAACGTTGGTTACACAATACTTCTTAATAAAATCTTCAGACCAAAAGAGTTCAGACTTATTTCCAGACAAATCACATTATGAATAATAAATTAATAATAATCGCTGGACTCAGAAAAAGTTAATAAAAAAATAATCGATCGGCATAATTTAGACACAATCTGCAATTAAACTCACAATTTGTACATACATGTTAATTATTTGTAAATAAATCAATACAGTATTTACCATTGTACACAGTGGACACGTGAAGCCAAGGCAAATAGAAAAAAATTAAAGTGCTAACTTAAATTTAAAAAGAAATTATTCTCGGATCTCTCGGAAACTCTAATTGCGGCATTATTCAGGACGCGCTCATTATGCTAATATGTCTGTTTGACGTACAAATGAATTGAAAATAAAGGGACCTCATATGGCACTAGTGTCATATTAAGAACCCCTGGTGGGTCATACTTAATCAACCCTTTCCTGAAAACTAGAAAATGACTTTGTTTATAATATGCTTAATTTATTCATCTTACTGCAATTTTTGGGCACTTTGAGCCAAGATCCTGGTAGAGTATGAGTTCATTACCTATAAATTTGGTTCGAACATTTTGGATCAATGAGTAGGTACCATAATAGGGTACTTTCGTTGGAAAGCTCTCAAATTTAGTTGAATTTGATAGGGAGACTCTTTTGTGACTTAAGAAAATTATGGGCTCTTTCCTAGTCAGATGCGTTATTATTATTTTTTTTTTTGGAAATTAAGCAATATCAATGAGAAGTAGAATTTCCTAAACTTGTCACAATTTAATTTTCTTGAGAGAAAAATAAATATAGAGAAAGTGAGAGAAAAAATAAAATATAAGCCAGTCAATAAAGAATTGTAGTGCGCGTGAGCTGGAATACTTTAGCCGACCATGAAAGTTTGTTCAGATAGGCTCTAGTGAATTTATTTATATTTATTTACGGCATACGCCAATTACATAGGTTGTTGTTCAACGGTATGTAGGTACTAATAGAAATGATAGCTGTGATATATTTTTGTACAATCTAGTCATGGTTTTATTTCACTTTGGCGGTTATAGATACAGTAACATACATTAGTTATTAGCCTATTCTAGATCTAGTCTTGGTTGTATTATTTCAATTTTGAGGTTTTTTTATCCGCTCTAGGGGCTAAACAATGGTCATCACTGTAGGTACCCCTTATTTTATCCTCCTCCGAATTGCCAGTGGAGTACGTTATGGCTACGGTGACCATATTTATCTTAAGCAAAATCGGGACGGATAGAACTGTCAAGGGGGTCTGAGGGGTATAGAATACCCTCCTTGGGTTGGAGGGTCCGGGGGTACCTTTTGCACGAACAAACTGAACTTCACGAACAACAGGTAAGTTTTTATAGTCAAATAAACAAACATTATTTTTCCAAAAAATTAAAAAATAAAAGTTAACAGAGCAGTCTGTTTACATCATTGTTCTTGTTATATTTTTTCACTAGGGCCAGGGGTACTCTTTTTACTCCAGTCGTACTTCTGCGTTGAGGAAAGTGCTCTCAGCAAGGAGTCGTCTTTTCTCATTTTGTCGTACATTTCAACACACGACAAAAAACTGTTCATTTCGACAATTAGTAATGCTTTAACATAGTCTAGTGCCATTGAAGATTTTTCAGCGCTAATAACTTTTCATGATGATTTGGTTTGAAAAAATCTTTATTGGTGAAAATCGGGACATTTCTTTCCCAATTCGGGACCCCGGGACACAGGCTTTAAAATCGGGACTGTCCCGATCACCTTGTTCAATGCCGCTAATGACCCTTACGGTTGAGGTGCGGCTTGAACCACTTAAAAAAAATAAAATTAAATTAAATTAATTAAAAAAAAGCAATACATAGCATTGGTATGAGAAACAACAATGGTGAGGTATCAATCAAGTATAAAAATAATAAACACTTCTGGTTTCACATGCAAATATCAATATTGAAGGAAGGAAGAATGAAGAGAATTTGAAAATAGTGATAGCCTTTTTGTGATAATGCGCAGCGTTTTAAAAGTTGTGGACAAACACGATGCGGATACAGTTGTAGAATGTGGTAAGGACGCGCGTCCGCCGATTATCGGGTCCGGCGAACCGCTTGCGTTCTGTCGTCATCGTCGCGTCGTCTGTAACGATCGGACGTCCGGACGCAGTGGAAAAGAGGAGGCGCAGTGAAAGTTGTCGGCGCAGTAGTCTTGCGCAACTATGCTCCCCTGGAGAGATGAAGAACCTCATGAGACCTACGCTCTGGTCCATAAGAGATGCTGCATGCTGAGTATTTACATCTGTGTACCAGAATAACTGCGACTATACAGGGTGTACTCAAAACAGGTCCGCTCAACTGCAGGAGATGATTCTAGAGCTCATTTCTGATCAAAAGTTCCTCGTGGAGATATTTTTTAAACGTAGGTAATTCAATTTCTAAGATTTTGCTTCCGAGTCTACCTAAAGGTAGCCGAAGCATTGTTTTCACTTTCAGGAGAAAAAACATTTCTGATCCCCAAAATCAAAATGTCCACTCGCATTTTAGCGAATTTTCTTAGAAATATATATAAGTATATATGTATGTGTCATTCCAGACAATAGCTCTCGATAGAATTGAGATAAAAACTTCGTTCTTTCGCCAAAAAATCAAGCATTTCAAAAGAAAGGATGAGTTTGTTGGACAACACTTTTTGAGCACATTAAATTGGTCAAATTTCAAAAATGTACTTAAAAAATCAATAAAAAAAGGTAAAAAACCGCTAAAAATTAACAAATTTCTATTTTTTAGCAGAATGCTACTCGAAAAAAATTAATCGAACATGAACTAGGACATTTAAAAAGTTAAGCACAAAATTTTACCTAAAAATGTACTTAAATTTCATTAAAATAAGCTAAAAATCGATAGGAACACTTGAAAAAATTGTAAAAATCCACAAAATTGTTTGTTCATTGGAACATTACTGACAAAAAGTTAGTTTGCTATCAAATGTATAATAAAATTTTTATTTGTCCCCAAAGTGCTCAAATTTCAACAGAATTTAACATAAATTTAATACGACCATTTTTTACGTTTTAGACCATTCTGAACAACTTTGGTTCCGTGTCTGTCTGTGTGTCCGCAAATCCTTGTAGCAAGCTAATTTTCTGCAGTTTTCTTCCGGTCTGGATGAAATTTTCAGGGAATATGCGGACTAGGTTGTAGATGGTTCCCTGTCGGTTTCATTGTTCCAAACTCAACACTACACTCTGCGCATGCGCAAACGTAAATTCCATTATGCTCCATTTTTTCACGCCTCATGTTGAACTTGATTCGGGATGATCAAATCGTCTTCCCCCAACTGCCATTTACTAGGGTGTGAGAAAAATATGCTTGGTAGAATTTATGTTTGCGCGTGCTCATATTAATGTACTAATTTGGGAACAATGACACTGGTAAGGGATTACTTACAGCTTGACTCGCACATTTATTGGAGATTTCATCGAATTCAGATGAAAATTGTGGAAATTTAGCTTGTCACAAAGATTTCAATTTCGTACATGCGCAGCATCTACTAATGATCCAATCATGATGAAATGTATAATGGATGATCGAATTGTCTTTTCCCAACTATCCATCAAATTTGAGCGAGACCGGGCAACTAGGACGTGAAAAAATAGAGCATAATAGAAATTACTTTTCCGTATGAGCAGAGTGGGATATTGAGTCAAGAACGATGAAACTGATAGGGGACCGTCTACCCCTAGCCCGCACATCCCTGAAAATTTCATCCTAATTAGATTAAAACTGTGGAAAATAAGCTTCTTACAAGGATTTCGCTTTCGCGCATACACAGGAGCTGCTAATTATACGATCATCTTGAAACTGATATGGGACGCTCAAATTGTCTTTCCCGACTATCCTCAGAATTGGAGCGAGATCGGACGAGTAGGGCGTAAGAAAATAATGCTTGATGGAATTTAGTTTTGCGTATAGCGAAGTTTTGATTTGGCTACACTTATCCTTGCGGACACACACAGACAGACAGACACTGAACCAAAGTAGTTCAGAGTGGTCTAAACTGAAATGCCTTCCCTCTGGATCCGCTACTGCCCCCTGCGAGGCCATATTTTATCAAAGTACCGAATGTACCTAACTATTTCCTATTTATCTCATATTAGGAGTGTTTGGTCAGTAACTAAACCACCAATAGGCACTTAGGCCTATTTTCAAGGTCCGATGACACAATCATTCCTCAGTGCGGTTTGGAAAGTTGGAGGAAACCTTCGCTAGACAAATTACTACAAAACGTTTTTCTTCTAGTGTTGGATGCCTTTTGTAACTGGGATCATTAGTTCCTTTAGGGACCTGTGATCTATCAGAAACAGGGGTAGCGTACCTAAACTGGCAAATTCTTCCCAAATTTTCGGAGGAGCCAAACCAGTCGTGCACTTTATGTAGATACGAATTTTCTTTATATTTCAAATGTATTTAGGTTCTGGTCTAATCAATCAATGCTAAAATTCATGGTAGAAAAACTGTTTCCAAACAATATCCTGCTTTAAAACCCACTTTTATGATTTTGACCATTTTATCCTTTTTACGGCGATTTTTTAGCGCGTTTTATTGAAATTTTACAACCTATTGATACAATAGCAGGAGTGAATGCTCAGCATCCCCTTAAGGCCAGAGGTTCCTTTTCAACCAAAAATAGGTGGGTAATTTCTAAATAAGTGGTTTCTGGGGGTATTACTTCCGAGTTTACCTGTAGGTAGCGGAAGCATTGTTTTCACATTTGGAGGAAGAAACATTTTATTTCTCCAAAATCGAGCGTTGAGCCAAGCGTTGATGATGATGATGAAAAGTTTGAATGACTGAAGCAATTGAACAAGCCGATTGACTGTCTAGCGTCATTTTGATCAAACTTGTCGAGCATTGGAGGGCGCATTATTGAGACGGAAAGTTTCTCAGTAGCAGGACTTGCTTTACACATGTTTGTATACATCCCTTTTCTGTATTTTAGGCTGTATCAACTTCAACAAAAACTCAAAACTCTCTTCGTTCATTCACAAAACATGTTTATGTCTTTGTGTTCAGCAACGCGCAGGAAGTTGAGTAAATTTATCCTTGGACCAACTTTTTACTTTTTCTTATCATACTTTCATCAACATAATCATACTTTCCAACCGTCTTTTTTTTTCCACCGGAGGGGTATAAGCGTCAAGGCAAGAAAGGCCTAATCCGTTTTCGTTACCATTTCTCGTCAATAGGGAGTTTTTGCAGTTTTCCATCTGAGTCGTTGTACGAATAGGGAATCGTTGTACGATCGAATGAAACGATTCAAAAGTCACACTAACGTGACTGCACTACTTCAAATCTTCATAATTAAGCCCGAGACATAAATTACCTAATGCATTTTTTCATAATGGAAGAAGTATCAAATTAGCAACAACTTTATCTGTGAAGGAAGGGAACTTGGAAGGGTAGTTGTTAAGACAACATTGTAATTCACCTTGGGTTAGGAGAATCTCATTCGGGAACTCCATTACCTACATATGTACGATATTTTACACTATTTTCCCTTGGCCAATTACGTTTCATTATAGAAGATGTGGATACCTGCTAATACACGACAAAGGGCAAACACAGCCGTTTCTGTCTGTGTCTATTTTCTCTGTAATGTGGCACAATCCCTACCCATTTCATCAAAATCGACCTATCAGCTTCGTCTATAACAACCAATTTCAGGTATGGCAGGTGCAATAGTTACCTATTTCAACAAAATGAGGAAAGTCTCAGGATGACATCCTGAGACTTGTACCTGAATACCCTCGAACGAAATCGGACTGATGGTAGATCGTGAAGTTTTAGAATCCATTATAAGGTATCAGAATAATTCAAGTTAGGATGAATCCTACAAACCAAACACCTTTTTTGAAAATCAAGAATATTACAATGAGCATGTCATGCCACCTTGGAATAGGAACTAAAAAAATTGATTTGAGCATTATAGGTTATCTATCGTCATGGAAGGTTACATGCGTATTCGGTTTCCCTTGAGCTCCGAATAGGATTTTTCTATTCGTACAACGAATGGAACGCTAACCGTTAGCATTTTTTGCGCATGCGCAATGCTCCATTCTCTTCGTAGTTCCTCCCACTTGACTACGACTCAGCGTTACAAAAACTCCCAAATTACTCAAATACGACAGAATTTTGATGAGAAAATTGAAGGGTTGCTTTAAGGTTGTTTTAAGGGTGATTGATCTCGCATCAATCAATTTTCAGAACACATTGATCAAGCGGCTTGACCGTCTAGGGAGGCCTTTAGATTGTTTGGTTGCTACTAGAGTGAGGAGCTACGATTGAGGTGCTACTAGAGTGAGTTGGCATCACTCCTGCCTGGATAGAGGACACGGCTGTCAGAAAGAGGGTAAATTGGGATGACTTAAATGAAACCAAACTGTAAAACATTGGGTATATAATAAAATATAATAGTACAAGATTATGTTAAGGTACAATTTACAACTAGCAGATGACACATAAGAGAAATGTATAATTTTTATCACATTTGGATCACCTCACATCCTCCAAAGTAGTAAACAACAAATATAAATCATATTGTGGTATTAAATGGCAGGAATGTTGGACTACTAGATTCATAGAAAGAAATGTGCTTGTAATAAGGAAAAACGAGAACACCAAATCGTTTTCAAGAATTACTAGGATTTCACTTCATCTGGGATTTACGAATAAAGCAATCAAATTTTTAATTACTTATCACCAAGAATAAAAATAAAATATTCAGCAGACTGCTACATTCACAAATCTTACTAGTCACTGTTACTGTCGTGCGTGTTCTTATGTAGCTTAGCAAAAGGTTCTTAATTCAACTCGATACAAAACAAACATTAACAAAATAAAGAATAGTAGGTACCTAACTAAACTTTTTGCTGATTACGAGCGAAGACAAGCCCATGAACCAGTTTGACCTGAAACTTGGAAGAATAGGCCAATATGCAACAAACATGGGATCGGCTCATTGTAAAGATAAATAATACCTACCTAATGTTTCACGTAAGCCACAGTTAAAGACGTTCATGGTAAATATGAATGGTAACCATGAAAAAAACATATCACAAATGATAACTCCCTCCCAAATCTACTGGATTCCAATTGAGCTGAAACTTGGAGTAACGCTCATTTGAATATACCAATATGAGGATATGATTGTTTCATCATTCAATAACGCGAAACAAGGCTGCCTCCACCACATTTCAAAACGAGAATTCTCCCCTTCAAGCTATCTTTTCTAATTTTAAAAACACGATTTGGAACCATTAGACTCCTATCCTTCACATTACGAAAAGTATAAATAATGGGAAAAAATAATAATACGTCTATTTAATTCTTGGTTTTTATAGAAATAACAGAAATTGGGTACAGCACTAAAGTTTTTAGGACGTCCCTCCCGTTGTTTACATAAAATAAATCCTGAAACATGGGCTAAGTAATCGAGATTTGGTAGACAAAACAAAATCCGACAACCGAATCAGCTAAATGACACAGCAGTACAGAAACACGATAACATACGAAAATATAAATGTAAAAACTGAAAATAATGCCGGACTGTTCTCAGTTCGACTTATGAAAAAACGCTGAACAAGCAATACCTATCATTTTTAACAATTCCTCGGCAAGAATAAACAAGGTTCACCTCATTCAACTTAGTCCAGCTACGTTCGTGACGTAGCACAGGAATCGTCGTCTATTAGGGAATTTAGAATTTAACAAATCATACATAAAAACACCTAACAGATTAGAAGGACTGAAAATTGTTATATTTCCTCATAAATGAACAAAGGCTGATCCAAGTACCTATTTGATTTCAACTTAACTCATTGAAAGAACATAAAGTTTTTGAAGTGTGGAATCTATCATCTATCATGTGGAATCATATGGGTTTGATTTATCATTGGAATAGGAAAACCCAATTGTTGGGATCGGCCCAGAGTAGAGCTACACAAAAAAAGGGAGAGAGAAATCAGCATTAAAGTTGGGAAATAATTTAAAAACGACGTCAATGCGAGGTTTGAGTGACATATGAAAGAATTCTGACACAAAAATACAACAAATTTAAAACACCTAATAAATCACACAGCCATGTCAAAGACAAGTGGGTCGAAATAACACACGCTATCGCTTTTAATAAAAGAACACAAAGCACTGCTTTAAATTGAGTTTTAACAGATGTGCAATAGAATTTGTAGTAGATAGAAATTGGAGAAGGCAAGCTAGCGATACTCATATGCAATTACGACATTCCAAGCATTCTGTATCACACTATACATGGGAAAGAGTTGAATAACTAATTAGTGAGTTTAAGGATGAAAAAGATATGAAATATGCCGGATACCGAATTACTTCTGCACTTGCGCATCACTGCAATCGCATTCACAAATTTCGTTGGTAAATCTCAGTTTAAAAGAGCTGGCAGTCGGATGTACGCATCTTTAAGAAGATAATGGTATTGTTTCACTAGTACATCTCCAACAGGGGCTAGGCCCATTAGCTCAGCGAAATCTTTGTGTCATACATCAACGTACAAGATTTATGACACGATGTGACACGACAATGTTATGTGGAAATTGAGTGTATTGTACAAGGATTCACCTATCATAACAATAAGTAATCACATTTCAAATACATCACAAGGAAGAATACAAAGAAATTGAGACTTTAACCGGTTCAAATAACATCTTCAATATCAAAATTCTAAATTGGTTGCTCAATAAATGTTTTGGGTGTTGTGAGGTTGACCTATCTCTCTAGTCGCTATCATCGTCGGCGTACATGATCTTGGCCTTTTTTCTAGGAGAAGCTGATGGCAGGTCGTCGAACGGGTTACTTCTTGAAGACTGTGAGGTGTTGGGTGGCGCCTTCCGAGACACAAAGTCCTGCTCGCAAAGAATTAAGACAATAATGACAGCAATTCTGGTAATTTAAATCCCTATAAGAAGCTTAAATTAGTAGCCATAAGGGCCCACTGCACCTGGGCTGTTGCGCTTTGGTTGATTATATCCTTTGTTTTCAATCTAATAGAAAAATAGCTAAGGGATTGTCTTTATTGTGAGTTAATTTTACTTGAGATGATGGCAAATTTTAAAATTTCCCAAAAACTTTTTACAACTTTATTTAGGAGGCATTTAGAGAAATATTCGGATCACCTGCTATGAATCAAATCATCGAAACACCAGCTCAATGAAATCATCAGAAATTAACAAGTGGTTGCAATCATGTTCACAATATCAATTATTGAGAATGGTCACCAGTGTGTAAACAATTATTCATATAACCATGCTCATCTCAGATTGTCGGCCACGCACTTCGCAGTAGTTAACATAATATGTTTCCCCTAGCATAATATTTCCCTAGCAACAACTCGGTTGTAAGCGGAAATCATTAGAAAACTAACCTTAACTCTTTTTTTTAAACGCTTTTTGTTAACCCTTTTTTCGTTTATGTGCCAAAGTAAAGACATGAAATGTCAAAATTATTTTATTTAAAGCCAATTTACGTGTTAATTAAAGTATTTTACTGTTATTAGGAAATAAATTCAATGGAAAGAACTTGAAGCATGTGTTAGGTAAAAATAATAAAATGCAGGGTAGGTAATGAAGCTAAGTGAAAAAGACGATAAACTCGTACCAATATTTACATTTTCTCCCCAAAAAATCAGTTGAATACCTGGTAGGTCGACCATGAAATCAGTTTTAAATTTATCAAAATCGGATTGTACACACTAGTACCAAACTGCAAGCCAATAATTGCATTTTCGATGGGATTTGCCCCTTCCGAACTATTTCTCTAGGTTTGGTGCCGATGGGTTTGTTAGATCAAAACAAAAACAATATAAATCCATACTACACTCAGGTGCAAAAAAATTTTGCCCACTCTCCAAAATGGAAGGTTTTATGAAGTTGCGACTAATATTCACTTTTTTTCGACGAGGAACTGTCTGAACTCATTCAGAGCCATTGTTTGTAGTTTTTAAGCTAGGCGGATGAAATTGTTTTGACCTCTCAACGATAAGGAATCGTGTCGAGACGTGATCATGTTTCATCGCCTCCCACTTTCACGTTATCTTCCAAACTGCGATTATGTTGTTCATCTCTTCCACAGTAGCCCTCAGCTGAGGGGCAAGTGTTTTCCTGCACATTGAGTGCACTCCACCCAAAATAATCGCTTTAAAAGAGAAAAAAATGTCTTTCCCTCCTGAAAAATAGGTACTCTTCATCTCAACACTCAAATAATAAATCTAGATTCCCAAAATTTAATTTTGACAGGTTGAACGGCGTGCATGATAACTGACTAAAATTGAAATTTCTGATATTAGGGGTCGAAGGGGTGCTTTTTCATGCGAAATAGTTCATCACTTTTCTAACAGCTACCGCCACAGTATTTTAGAGAAAATAATGAGTCATATCCTCCTGGACGAAAGGCTTGTGGGTTAACGCAGATACCGGTTAGCCTCGAAGCAACAAACCTTCGAGGTACCTAATCCTTTCGTAATTAGAGGTCCAAGAGTTGAATGGCTTGAACGATGGGAAGATAACTAGTAAACTGTAAGTACATTGCTACATTGCGCTATGTTCCAGTCAATGAAGGGTTAGATAACATTTAGGACGGGAGGATTTATTTCATCAGGGATGCTAGATGAACGTACCAACAAAAGTCCAGAGACTTCTACGGTGTCAGGAAGCTGGCGGGAGTTGGGTAGAGAAATCCCGATAATTGATTTTTCTTGTCCATAACTTGAAAACGGCCCACTCAACCCATGGGTTTTTCTTCATTTTTCTATCTCTAACAAGTCATTGGATGCTAAATAGTGATTTCTTATGCCCAATATTAAAAAAAAAGAAAAAAGTTTTTCCTCTCAACCGGAAGGGTCATTAGCGGCAATCAAAAAGAGAGGTGTCAAAAGGACACTGCAACGGGCACGATTCTAAGGGGAGCCATGCTGACCGTCCGTCACTAAACGGACTGCTATCATGGACTCCACTGGCAGATCGGAGGGGGAGAAATAATAATAATAATAATAATAACCCGCAAAACGAGGCATCATCGCACTCTGTCTCAAGGGATACAGCGATGACCACTTTATAACCCCTACAGCGGATAAAAATACCCCGTAATAAGAACTTAACTACGACTAGATGATCCTTACAAATACATAAATATTATCGATAAATATATAATGATAAATACTATATATAATAGTTAAATAAAGTATGACTAGATGTACATAAATAAATGAATATATCGAAGATCACAATATCACAGTTCGTTGTAAAGCTCAGTGGCTTTCAGGTACAACAACAGGGACTGGACCTTGTCTGGTCCTGACAGAACATCCACCCACTGAGGGGGTGAATGCTGGACTCTAAGGTCCATGAGGGCTGGGCAATCCTCCAAGTGGCGGATAGACAAATCACCCCCACATCTCCCACACACAACACCACGATCTACTGGATCTAGCAGGTGTCTGTGAGTAAGACAGGTATGGCCAATGGCTACCCGATTGACCGCTACTCGGTCCCTCCTTGGGAGGTGGGCCACGAAAGGATCAACCGAGCAAAGGTCCTGAAGGACTCCACTCAGACCAGTGACCTCGCCCTGCCATTGCTCGAGCCAGATGAAATTGGCTTTGTGCTGCATGTATTATGCAAAATATTATTATTATAATTGTGTTATATCTGAAGTGTGTAGACTGAAGTTTTTCTTGCGTAGGTAACTATTTCAATAAATTGTAAATACAACTTCAATGCGTTTGGATACACGTTTCGAGTGACTACCAGCAAAAACCAACTACGAGATGTCAGACCTGTGGGACAATTGTGCTATTGCGGTACTAATTACCGTTACCCAGGTAGCTAGATCGCCTGCACTGAGGAAAAATGTGAATACGAAAGGATTTTTGGGTTGAGAGGTTTCTTACATTTCCGCACAATCGTGACAGCGATAGCGCTGGGGTAGTTTTGACGTTTTTAGGAGCTAGCTACAACGGGCCCTTAAATAGCTTCTGTCACTTTCTTAACCTTTTGGCAACTCGAGACTGCTTCGTTGTACTATGCACGAATATCATTATTTCACCAGTACCCCTACAGGGAGCAGCACTGCTTGGATCCAACGATGTTTACAGATGATTATTGCCATCTTATCTGCTTGATAACTGTTCAGTTTGTTTTGATTTCCCTGGCATTCACAAAAAAAAAAAAAAAAAAAAAAGTGAACTCAAAACGTCACACCATGTTTACACTGATCAGGAACTATTGAACATTTTCGAAAATAGTGATGACGAAGATGAATTATTTTGTCATTTGTTTTCTAATGGTTCAACCATGAATGGTTCCCCTTCGATGTTCCCTGTTTACCGACGTACCGACGATTCCAGCAACAATTCTGATGACGAAAAGGAACCACAAGCTGAACAAGTAAGGGACTGTACCTACACAGGATAATTCCAAAACAAATATAGTTTTTCACAATTTCATGGAAGTGGGGTTCTGGCCAGCAACATCAATGATCAATCAACCAGATAGACCAGATTGCATGTTGCTCGTAAATGAATGCAGATAGCGGGCGCTGGCTGGCTCAGCAGCTAAAAGGTTAAATCGCTATAATCTGCTCCAACTGAAAATTTAATTTATTTTATTTAATGGGCTAGCCCCTCTAAATTCCAATAGGTAATGAAGAAATAGACAATTCTCTCACCATCATGGTTCTATTCCCATTGCTATTAGAGGCGGCTGACGTGCGACCAGATGCCTTGAAGGCCGAGGAGGTGCGCCCTCCGCGCCCTCTTCCTCTTGAGGTCGTAGTAGTCTCAAGGTCGCTGTCGTCATCATCTGAAATCGTATGTTCAAATGCTCTAGTCTCGTTAGACACTCTGGACACATTCGATGCTCTGGACGCCGTGGACGATCTCGACGAGGCAGCTTTCGACGCACCTCTGCTCCCCCGCCCCCGCCCTCGGCCACGCCCTCTGGTCGTCGTTGTTTCGAATGCTGGGAAGTCGTCCATGTCGTCAACCAACGTCTTGCCAGCTTTGAGGGCCTGTTTGACCTCTTCGGACATCGCTTTGAGACCTTTGACATCCAACAGCACGTCCGTTGTATCCAATCTCAAGTCACTCTCCAAATATCTTCGAGCCTGAAATCATTATATTTTCAATATACTTAGCAAAGATTAATTCAATGTTCGTGCTTTTGGTCAATGGGATCAGTTTAAAAATCTGCACATTATAGAGGTATACAGTTTTAAATACAGCACATTTCGTTTAATACAGACGGAGGAAAAAAAAAAAGAAAAAGGTACTCAGTCATGCAGCATGGCTAATAGAGCGAAGTGTCTAAGAAATTTTGTGGATAAATTAAATTAAGTAGGTACTTAAGTTCTAATCATTGAGGCCTACTATGTCTTGAATAAAACTGAGGGGACAGCAGCGTGACGAGGCCGCATACAAACTTTTAGAACACAGCTCAACTCAAAACTACAAAATTTTAGTCAACTGTGGGTATTTTTCACCTGATTTTTCTCACTTATTTATGAATCTTAGAGACCTGGGAGTGGTAGCAATCGACTCAGTGCTGAAAAACACTTCGACTGTGACACTCCACATGCCCTAGTGTCAAAAAACCGATTTTTTAAAGCATTTACCACAATACATACAAAATATACATAGGTATCTAATTTGATTAACTTCTCTTTGGTTCGGATCTACGAACATCGCGTAACACCCTTTTCATGTACAACCGCTCCGTTGCTAAGGAAGTGTAACTCGGTTAGCTTTAATCCCACGAAAATCGTTCACCACTCATTGGAAAGCTCTCGATTTACCTGACAACATCACGGTGTCAAATTCACTACCTATTCCATAAAACGCGTAAGCAACAATCCGTTCCGTAGCACCTATTTGGTTGTGAGAGAGAATCATCGGAAAATTTCGTCACCTGTAAAAAGTGTCACTCCCTAATAGGAGTGCTTTTCTCGGTGAGATGCCAAAGCAAAGACATAAAAATGTAAATAAAACGAATTTTTTCAAAAAGTGGATATGTTCCCTTTTGATGGATTACCTACTCCTCAGATATTCTGTGGAAATAAGAAATGAGGAAGGTTTTAATTCAGGTTTTGGTTCAGGTTATACCATCAGAATCATCCGAGCGGGTTCCTACAGACTCAGTCCAGGACTCGATCCAGGATGGTTGTATCCCCTCCCTTTTCAGAACGTATCAGATCGTATCAGAACGTATCAGATCGTATCAGAACGTAGTTCTATCCTGAACTGGTCCTGGACTCTCCGCCCGAACAAACCATAAGTGTAACTTTCGCAATTTTAAACATTTCTTGAGTCACTTCTCTTATTTCTAATAAACGATATTGAATTTAACGGAGGTGCTTACAGATTCGATTTCCTCTTCTTGAGTGGCGTAGCTCCTCTGCTCCTTGAACCGGTCGATCAAGCTGTGGATGACGTTCTTCTCGGAAGTCAAGTCGTTCTGCTCTTTCAGGAATTCAAGCGTTTTTTGTACTTGGTGACTGGAAATAACAAACAACATTGAACACGCAAGATTGTGACGTTTTTATAAAAATAGGAAATCAGGAAACTAAATAACGCAGAAAACGTCTGCAAAAGTCGTCTTACATTCAATTACCAACTCCGGGTTTGCCTGCGGCTGTTGAGTTGCAGAATAATGGTATGAAAACTGTTGTAAACTGGGCCCGTAATGAGAAATAATTATTAACCCTAATAAAACTCTATTCATCGCCCTTTCAAAAGATTACACCAAGTCCCTTACCACAGTGTCAGATCTTAGGATCGAAGGCCTGACATTTTTAAAGCCAGTACCAAGTGTTCGTGACCAAGGAATTTTTCTTGACGTACAGGTGGTTTAGAATCGGAGAGTTTCTATTATTATTTTATTAACAAAGTTTTATAGTTTCCTTTATATTCTACAACGTCTTAAGAATTCCACTCACCCAAGTATGAAATTGATCTTAGTAAAATAATTGTTAATTCCACATTTCACTTTGCTGCTGTGAAATTATTTCACATTTGACGTCCAACGAGCTCCATAGGCTGCAAGTTTTTTTTTTTTTTTTTTTTTCAACTCTACATCCAGATACGTGTTTGACAAAAGCTGATACAGTCACATAACTAAATTTTCAGAAAAATCGATTGGTTGTTCTTAGGAAAATTACTTAACATTTCTAATATGTATTTTTATATTTGGGCTTTTATGTGATAAGGACCCTGCACACCAGAATACCTAGGAGGCATACATATAATCTTTGAAGCTTGTGGATTTGATCCAAATGACAATGGAAAACGCCCATGATTCAAAAGCTCTTACTGGCAGCACAATGGATGAACCCTTCCTGGTAGTATCTGGCGTCAGGCAGGAAGATTCCCTATCAGTCCTGTTTTTCAATTTGGCTTTGCATTCTGCTGTGCAAAGCTAATCACAAGGTTTGATAACCCACAAATCCTCACAACTACCAGGAGCCTAGGTGCATTGCGATATACCTTTTGGAGTCTGGACAATCGAGGACAACTGCCTGAAGATAGGTCTAAGTATTAATTAAGAAAATGCGAAGTTCATGTCATTGGCAGCAGAACGCAGGAGGAGACCTGAACAAAATATTACGTTCGGCTAGTATAATTTCGAGGGAGCTTCACGTATTTGGAATCTGAGAACGGATGATAGAAGTTCAAAAAAGTTTTCTGTTGGGAAACCGAGCCTTCTTTGCTAGCGTTAAACTGTTCCTCGAAGCTTCTTCTCTCTAAAGCATAATTTGGAAAGCTTGATTTTTAACACAGAATGTGTTTTAGCCATGGACTAACTAGCCGAAAATGGAACGCGGGATGGTAACGAAATGTGTGACGGTGATGATTTTCACGTACAACCGAGCCGTTGGTAGGGAAATGGAACTTCCGCAATTTTAATCGCACAGAAATCGTTCACCATTCGTTGGAAAGCTCCTGATTTATCCAACCATATTATGTTAACTACTGCGAAGTGCGTGGCCATCAACCTGAGTTATGAGCATGGTTATTTGAATCAATTGTTTACACACAGATGATCATTCTCAATAATTGATATTGTCAACATGATTGCAACCGCTTGTAAATTTTCTTATGATTTTCACGTACAACCGAGCCGTTGGTAGGGAAATGGAACTTCCGCAATTTTAATCGCACAGAAATCGTTCACCATTCGTTGGAAAGCTCCTGATTTATCCAACCATATTATGTTAACTACTGTGAAGTGCGTGGCCATCAACCTGAGTTATGAGCATGAATAGTAAATGAATAGTAAACAATGACGCTTGTTTGGTTGTCACTTGGTTGCGCGACAACGCAAACACATTCTGTGTTTCAATAATTTCGTCCGAAGTATGTAAATAGAGGTAACCGGGGGTCCAGGGGGCTTGCCCCCTGGCGAGGGGCGCGGAGCGCCGTTTTTTTTTTTGCGCAAGAATGGAATGAAATATTTTATATATATAAAGCGTTAATTTATAGCGTTCGTTACAAAACGCCTTAGAACGGATTTCAATAAAGACATTTTTCGAACATTTTGATTTAAACATTTTTGGAGGCAGTGCAAAAGAAAGATTAATTTTCAACGGAAATTCTGTAAAACGTACTCAAATTCATTAAAATACTCGTAGGCTAAAAATGGGTAAAAACTGTAAAATTATGAAAATCCAATTTTAAAAGCTGAATACGTAGTATTCTGAACAAGTTTTTTTTTTGACATAAAATGTATAGTTAATGATTTCTTCAGTCACTATTTCAAAACAATTCAACATGAATATAATACAAAATAATAATAATAATTATTAGTAGTATTACATCCGAGTCTACCTGTAGGTAGCGGAAGTATTGTTTTCACTACAGAGAGATGAATAATTTTTTGTCTCCAAAATCGAAATTTCCACTTGCATTTTACGTTTTAGACCATTCTGAACAACTTTCGTTCCGCGTCTGTCGTGTTCGCAAATCCTTGAAACGAGCTTTAGTTCCACAATTTTCAATCGATTTAGATGAAGTTTTCAGAGAACGTATGGATTAGGGGTCAGATAGATGCCCTATCAGTTTCTCTGTTCCCAAATCAATACTTCACTCTGCGCATGGGCAAACGTAACTTCCTTCAAGCTCAATTTTCTCACTCCTGATTCGTTCGATCCCGCTTTCAACACAAAAGTATTATTAGTAGCTGCTGCGCAGGCACGAATGTGTAACCCTTGTAACAAGCTCAATTTCCACAGTTTTCATACGATTCTGATGGAATTTTCAGAGAAAATATAGGATGTACTCATAGATGGTCCCTTACCAATTTTTTAAGATAATTGAAAAACTTAATTATTCAACTTTTTAAGATTATTAAAAACATCTATAAACTACGGGTACGAGGAAGGTATGTGC
This sequence comes from Adelphocoris suturalis, assembly GCA_030762985.1. Lineage (NCBI taxonomy): Eukaryota > Metazoa > Arthropoda > Insecta > Hemiptera > Miridae > Adelphocoris > Adelphocoris suturalis. The sequence goes on from CM061042.1 coordinate 37,693,347, forward strand.
CACACCGAACTTTTTTTGCAATAAATTTTAATAGTCAATAATTTCTGTGCACCCGAATCGCACAAATTTCAAAACTATTTAACATAAATGAACGACAACATGAAAATTCGCTCATGAGATCATGTTACATGGCTGGAACTTTTATATTCATGAAACCAATTGCCGAAACAAAGTGAATTTTTTTTAAAAATAATAGTTAAATTTTTCATAATATACTCGTATTATTTTATTTATAATATCTAAAATTATAAATTTTAGAATTTGGCAAACCCAAACTCTGAAATAACACATTTTATTGGTGAACTCCTAGAAGTAGTGGCTCATCTAAAAGACCGTGGACAACAAGCGGTTTTCGTATGGACAAGGGCACATGTGGGAGTATCTGGCAACCACATGGCGGACTCGGCAGCAAAGTATGGAGGAATCAGAGGCAATATCTCGCACAAAAGTCTACCATTCAGGGATTTTTATCAACGTATCCACCAGGAACATGGCAAAATCTTTTCAACTCCTACCCTTCAGGCACCTACTACATAACTCTCTATCCAACACTTCCATCCAAGACACGTTTGACTTCTATCCATCTGAAGATAAAAACTTCATAAAAACTATTTCCAGATTACGAAGTGGACACATCCTCTGTAATCCCTATTTTCAACGATTTGGGATTGGAAATGTACCCAGCGGCTGCGATCACTGTGGAGAGGAAGACACAGCGCAACACAAAATATTGGTGTGCCCCATATTTTCTCGAGAACGACAACTTCTTATGGACAATGTAAGCGATGAAATCCCACCTCCATTCAACTTAGATTTTATTCTGACGTCAGCAGAGCAAATGGCCTACAAAGATACCTTAGTACAATCAACTGTGATCTATAAAAATATTTAGTATTATCAGATAACTAGAAATATGTATTAATGAAAAATGTATTACCGAATACGGCGTAAAAGTGTAATCTTGAGCCAATCAAAATTTATTAAAAAATAAATAAAAAAAATAAAAAATAAAAAAAAAAATTGAAAGAAACGTACCTAACCTACAAAATAGATGTGAAGCAAACTGTAATTTACTTCGAATGGCAAAACTACATTGAATTTCGGATCGGACCCTGGATTTATTAACTCGAAACATATGATTCAACCTGACCATACAACAAATCAAAATTTAGCTCCGCGTGCCTTAAGGCGAAAAATACGAAGGAGTCGAGGAAAAAGCGAGAAACAGTTTTGTAAAGATTTGTCACTGCCGGGTTTTCGGTTTTTGGTTTAAAGTGACGATGTACACGTCAGCTGCGGTCATCTGAACAGTTTTGAAAATGGGAAGATGTGAGGAGCAAGCCCCCTTAAACGACAATGAAGTTAGTGGTGAGTAACGTTGTGGGTTAAAATGATGAATTCTGGTAGGGATACAGTAGATAACGTAGAAACCGTTTATAATGAATTACAAGGGATCGAAGGACTTTGTTCATTGTATCCGAAGTACAATTGATATATCGATTATCACGGATAGACATTATTATGATTTCTGCATCTCGATTCATTTTAAAATCGCATTTAATAGAGAATACAGAATGTATGTACACGTGGACAGGGGCGTCGCTATAGAGGGGGATGGGGGGGGGGGGGGGGGACTCCTCCCACAGTTTTCACTGACTTGGAAGAAGTTGGGAAAATTTGGGAGGTGGCAATCAAATCCTTAATTCGAATAGACCTATTTGGAAGTCTTATACAGAACTACCTTGTTATCACGAACACAACGGAACCACGAAATTGCCCGTTCGCGTTATAAAAACTCGTTTAAGCATTTTACACGATCTAATTTGGGTTATATGAATAGGAAAACCTAATACACATGTAATACAAAATTCAATAAACGATAAACCTTTGTACTTACATCTTACAAAAATGGAACTGAGTCAAATGGAAGTAGTGCTTACTTTTCAAGAAGTGTTTAGTTTGAAATATGCTGTAATTCTATACATCCATGTTGCTATATGTGAGGAAGCTATACTGCCCACCGAACTTTGCAGACTTTTTTAAAATTATCGTCGCGGGAGTTGACTTGGGGGATACAAAAATTGCCTGCAATTTTCGTTTTTGACAGTGTTCCTTTTATCAACTTCACTCAAAATTATCTGTTTCGTTTGCAAATTCTATCGAGTTGTTTTCTTTTCAAACTCATCTTCAGTACAACACGGCCCAACAACGGGTTCACAACAGAACCCAAACGCAAAACTTGAAACTGACCTCGACCTGAGATAAACCAAAGAACTGAGAAAGAGAGGTACGTTGTTCATCGTCCGCAGGGTAGCCTGGTGAGATGAGGGAAAAAACCGGACGGAGTTGGAAAGTACATTAAAAAACTCATTACAAATTTTACAGAAATTAATTTCACGCACGCGGCACAAATATTGAAATGAATTTTCTATCCGAAATTCATTCTGTTCTTTTTTATAGCTAATCAACTTTATTTGAGCAATATTCTGCAAAAAACATAAATTTAACAATTTGTAGCCGTTTTTTGCTATTTTTAGATATTTTTTCAGCACTTTTTTGAAATTTGACCAATTTAAAGGCTAAAAATCGTTAAATTTATATTTTTTGGTAGAATATTACTCAAATAAAGTTTATCAACTATAAAATAGAACACTCACAAATGTATGTACAAAATTATGCTGAAAAATGTACTTGAAATTTGCTAAAAAAAAATCAATAAAAACTGTAAAAAGAAGCTAAAATTTTAAAACCTCTATTTGAATAGTAGATTCTTATTTAGAATACGTTTTTTGCCATAAAAATAATAGTTAACAATTTCCTTGCACTCAAAAAGCTCACATTTCAAAACAATTTAACATTATACAATACGATAATTGACGAAAATTCCCTCATACGGTCATGCTGCATGACTGGAAGTTTTTTCAGCAAAAATTCGCTAAAACAGTCCCCAAGACTTTGTATCCTGTCAACGTTAACGGTTGCTTGCTCAACTTCCGTTCGCCATTCCTAGCCGGCTAGTTGACGCACAGGGTAGGTAATAATGATGAATACCCGTCACTATACAGTTCAAAAACCATTCCCATTTGGCAGTGAAACGTTCAAGAAGATGCATATGTATGCCTGCTGTGAGAAGGCGTTGGACCCAATGACGAAACCCACTCACGTGACTTCCAGTCATACCCCGGCTTAGGAGGCACAGAGCCGATGCTGCTTCGACTTTCCCCATCGCCCGAAGTCGAAATGGAACTGGAAAGTATCTAGATAGCATGTAACCACTCACTGCCCCAATTGACAGTATACAGGGTGTCCCATCTAATCGGGCCCATCGGGAAATTACAGCCTTACGGTGCGAGCTATCGAAAATTGAACTGGACCTTTTTTATAGTATTTCAACTCAGCTTCACGATGCGGAAGTCCGATTTTTATTTTTCCATGTTTTAGGGTCTCAAATCGTTGACCCCCCTTTTTTATTGCTTTTTTCGATTTTAGGTTGAATTTGGAACAGAAAATACCTCCCTGAAATTTTCTTTTTGGGGCTTCGTTTCTGAGTTATTCCACTTTTTGCGGAAGACCGTTTTTTATTTTTCCATGTCTCAAACATTGATTGAAACTTACGGTTTCCTCTTGACCCCCCCCCCCCCCCCTTTTTATTGCTTTTTCCGATTCTAGGTTGAATTTGGAACAGAAAATGTCTCCTTGAAATTTTCTTTTTGGGGCTTCGTTTCTGAGTTATTCCACTTTTTGGGAAATACAGAAAATCGCCGATTCCTTTTAGACATTACCAACACTTTCTTACTATTTTTATCTTCAATTTTTGAGATGTTCACCACACTTTTGAAATCAGCATTAAACTATCTATCATCAGACCCCAGCGTCCATAATCAACAATCACCATCAGGGGGATGACATTACACTTGAACCGCTTACGATTTAAAAAAAGTTTTCCAAATCGTTGTTATTCAGTACCTACACACAGCATCACTGTTCAGAATACAGTTTAAAAATGTACCACAAGGAGACTTCCAGTCCGTTGTGTTGTGATAAATCGAAAATGCGACCTGCTCTTTCTGCAGCCTCTGCTCCTTCTCCTGCACACTGTATTCAAGGGTCAAGAAAACAACAGCTTCTTGATACTTATTGTTCAGTCTACACTATGATCTTTACATTAGTCCAGAATATGGCGTCTCATACGTTTTTCTAATAAATGAGTAATAGTACTGAACAGTTTGAGGGTTTTTTTTTTTAAACGACGATTTGCAAAACTTTTTTTAAATCGTAAGCGGTTCAAGTTGTCATCCCCCTGATGGTGATTGTTGATTATGGACGCTGGGGTCTGATGATAGATAGTTTAATGCTGATTTCAAAAGTGTGGTGAACATCTCGAAAATTGAAGATAAAAATAGTAAGAAAGTGTTGGTAATGTCTAAAAGGAATCGGCGATTTTCTGTATTTCGCAAAAAGTGGAATAACTCAGAAACGAAGCCCCAAAAAGAAAATTTCAACGAGGCATTTTCTGTTCCAAATTCAACCTAAAATCGAAAAAAGCAATAAAAAAGGGGGGTCAAGAGGAAACCGTAAGTTTCAATCAACGATTTGATAAAAATAAAAATCGGACTTCCGCATCGTGAAGCTGAGTTGAAATACTATAAAAAAAGGTCCAGTTCAATTTTTCGATAGCTCGCACCGTAAGGCTGTAATTTCCCGATGGGACTGTTTAGATGGGACACCCTGTATATGACAGCATCTGTGGCAGGGGCAGTGGAAGAACGTAATCGGGGTATTAGAATTTCACAGAGAAATGCTAGCTTATATTTGATCCACCCTCGTATAATATGTTTAGAAAATTATTCAACTCATGAATAATGCCTCGTTCATCTCTATCTCTATCTCTATTATTAATAAGAATGAAACTCCGTCTGTCGCTCTGTCGTGTCTATGCACGGCCAAACGGCTGAGTGGGCCGGATCTACGAGTGGGGGGATCTTTTTGGGATTTTCCGATAGGGTGTATAAGCGAATTTAAAATTTTCTAATCCCACCCGAACCATGGGCCGTAGGGCGGGAGGGGGGTCGAAGTAAGAATTAATGTGCGCTTTTTGGACTTCCCCGCTTCCCCTACCCCTCTAAACGGCCGTTGACAATTCCGGAAAAATACGGGTTTCGTAGGTTTTCCTACGAGGAAGACGACGGCGCGATCGGATCGCGAAAAAAGTATCGGGAAATGCGTCAAAAAAATGCGAAAGTACGGACCCGTTTTCTCGAAAAGTCCGCCGAAAAACTTGGTTTTTTCCGATTAAAATATACCCCATAAAGGTACGTTTTTCGGAACGGTTTTCGCGGGCGAAATACAGCTTTGGGTCCGCCGAATCTGAATCCGAAATCGGATATCGAAAAAAGTGACGTTAAGTTGGTCAAATCGCGAGCGGAAGCGAGGAGAAGCGTTTAACATCAGAAATTAATTTTGCCGTGTTCGCGAGAAGGCTCTGGGAAGACGTGTTTGGGGCACTTAGCTTACGCAGTCAAGGGGTTTGCGAGGCGAGCAGGTATACATAGGTACCTACCTTGCGAGCGAAGCGAGAACCATTTCAACAGAATAAATACGGACTTTGTCCTACACATATACAGGTATACCTTGCGAGCAAAGCGAGCAACATCCCCGAATAAACTTTTTGTGGTTCCACGTAGTTTCATAAGATTTAATTTGTTTGTAAGAATTTCCAACAGAAAAAAACGTCTGCCAAGTTGGGTGGGCAGTATAACTTCCTCAAGCGAGCGAAGCGAGCAGCATCCCTTACAGAAGTTAAACCTACCCTTAGGGACCTACCGTTTGCGAGCGAAGCGAGCAACATCCCCTACATGTTTCAATTGTAATACATCGCATCCGCACAGCCACACCTTGCGAGCGAAGGGACGCGATGACTCACAGGGGACTCACTACGCACTTGACTCATTTCAACGGAATTTCATACGGGTATTTAACAACACCTATGCAGCAATACCTTGCGAGCGAAGCGAGCAACATTCCCTAATAAACTTTTCGTGGTTCCACGTAGTTTTATAAGATTTAATTTGTTTGTAAGAATTTCCAACATAAAAAAACGTCTGCCAAGTTGGGTGGGCAGTATAACTTCCTCAAGCGAGCGAAGCGAGCAGCATCCCCTACAGAAGTTAAACCTACCCTTAGGGATCTACCGTTTGCGAGCGAAGCGAGCATCATTCCCTACATCGCATGTATACAGCCACACTTTGCGAGCGAAGCGAGCAACGTTCCCTACATGCCACACTTTGCGAGCGAAGCAAGCAACATTCCCTACATGCCACACTTTGCGAGCGAAGCGAGCAATATTCCCTACATGCCACACTTTGCGAGCGAAGCGAGCAATTTAATGGGGGGTCCGGCTGGACGTGGAGGCGAGCGTAGCGAGCCGGAGCGGCTAGTTATTTATAAGAATGAAACTCCGTCTGTCTGTCGCTCTGTCTGTCGCTCTGTCTGTCGTGTCTATGCACGGCCAAACGGCTGAGTGGGCCGGATCTACGAGTGGGGGGATCTTTTTGGGATTTTCCGATAGGGTGTATAAGCGAATTTAAAATTTTCTAATCCCACCCGAACCATGGGCCGTAGGGCGGGAGGGGGGTCGAAGTAAGAATTAATGTGCGCTTTTTGGACTTCCCCGCTTCCCCTACCCCTCTAAACGGCCGTTGACAATTCCGGAAAAATACGGGTTTCGTAGGTTTTCCTACGAGGAAGACGACGGCGCGATCGGATCGCGAAAAAAGTATCGGGAAATGCGTCAAAAAAATGCGAGAGTACGGACCCGTTTTCTCGAAAAGTCCGCCGAAAAACTTGGTTTTTTCCCATTAAAATATACCCCATAAAGGTACGTTTTTCGGAACGGTTTTCGCGGGCGAAATACAGCTTTGGGTCCGCCGAATCTGAATCCGAAATCGGATATCGAAAAAAGTGACGAGAACTCGGTCAAATTTCGAGCAGAAGCGAGCAAAGCGATTAAAATGATTCTGCCGTGGACGAGAGAAGGCTCAAGAATTGACGTGAAGGGTTCGATGTCACAACATTGCGGGGCGAGCAGGTATGCCTACATAGGTACCTACCTTGCGAGCGAAGCGAGAGCCATTTCAAATAATAAATACGGACTTTGTCCTACACATATACAGGTATACCTTGCGAGCGAAGCGAGCAACATCCCCGAATAAACTTTTCGTGGTTCCACGTAGTTTTATAAGATTTAATTTGTTTGTAATAATTCCCAACTGAAAAAAACGTCTGCCAAGTTGGGTGGGCAGTATAACTTCCTCAAGCGAGCGAAGCGAGCAGCATCCCCTACAGAAGTTAAACCTACCCTTAGAGATCTACCATTTGCGAGCGAAGCGAGCAGCATCCCCTACAGAAGTTAAACCTACCCTTAGACATCTACCGTTTGCGAGCGAACCGAGCAAGATCCCCTAAATGCCATACTTTGCGAGCGAAGCGAGCAACATTTTCTACATGCCAGACTTTGCGAGCGAAGCGAGCAACATATCCTACATGCCAGACTTTGCGAGCGTTGCGAGCAATATTCCCTACATGCCACACGTTGCCTTACACATATACAGGTATACCTTGCGAGCGAAGCGAGCAACATCCCCGAATAAACTTTTCGTGGTTCCACGTAGTTTTATAAGATTTAATTTGTTTGTAATAATTCCCAACTGAAAAAAAACGTCTGCCAAGTTGGGTGGGCAGTATAACTTCCTCAAGCGAGCGAAGCGAGCAGCATCCCCTACAGAAGTTAAACCTACCCTTAGAGATCTACCATTTGCGAGCGAAGCGAGCAGCATCCCCTACAGAAGTTAAACCTACCCTTAGAGATCTACCGTTTGCGAGCGAACCGAGCAAGATCCCCTAAATGCCATACTTTGCGAGCGAAGCGAGCAACATTTTCTACATGCCAGACTTTGCGAGCGAAGCGAGCAACATATCCTACATGCCAGACTTTGCGAGCGAAGCGAGCAATATTCCCTACATGCCACACGTTGCGAGCGAAGCGAGTACGGACTTTGTCCTACACATATACAGGTATACCTTGCGAGCGAAGCGAGCAACATCCCCGAATAAACTTTTCGTGGTTCCACGTAGTTTTATAAGATTTAATTTGTTTGTAATAATTCCCAACTGAAAAAAACGTCTGCCAAGTTGGGTGGGCAGTATAACTTCCTCAAGCGAGCGAAGCGAGCAGCATCCCCTACAGAAGTTAAACCTACCCTTAGAGATCTACCATTTGCGAGCGAAGCGAGCAGCATCCCCTACAGAAGTTAAACCTACCCTTAGACATCTACCGTTTGCGAGCGAACCGAGCAAGATCCCCTAAATGCCATACTTTGCGAGCGAAGCGAGCAACATTTTCTACATGCCAGACTTTGCGAGCGAAGCGAGCAACATATCCTACATGCCAGACTTTGCGAGCGAAGCGAGCAATATTCCCTACATGCCACACGTTGCGAGCTTGCCCCCTGGCTGGACGTGGAGGCGAGCGTAGCGAGCCGGAGCGGCTAGTAACTTCATAACTCATGAGTTATGCTTCGAGCATTACCTATCATGAATGTATAGATCATTGAAAAGTTTTGAATGATCTTGAAAAATTCCATAGGTAGCGAAAGAGATTAAATCAAGAAGTAACTAGCGTGAAACGACATAATTGGTCAACTAAGAAACGAAAAAATGATGCTCAATGTAATTTACGTTTGCGCATGAGAACAATGAAATAGGTACGGGGGCATCTACGAGTACAACCTAAACCGCGCATTCACTGACAATTTAATCAAAATCGGATGAAAACTGTGAAAATTAAGGTAGTTACAAGTATTTCGCATTGGCGCATGCGCAGTAGCTAGTAATGATACAATCCTGTTGAACTTGAAATGGGGTAATCAATCGTGTTTTTCCAACTCATCCAAATTTGAGCGAGATTGGACTAGGGCGTGAAAAAATGGAGCATAATTGAATTTACGTTTACGCATGCCCAGAGTGAAGTATTGATTTGGCAACATCGAAATTGATAGGGGACCGTCTACACCCTAGCCCGCAAATTCCCGGAAAATTTCTTCCAGATCGGATGAAAACTGTGGCAAATAAGCTTGTTAAATGGATTCATATTGGCGCATGCGCAGTAGCCATTAACGATACAATCATACTGAAATTGATATGGGATGATTGAATTGCCATCCCCTAACTATCATCCGAATTTGAGCGTTATCGGACGACTAGGACGTGAGAAAATGATGCTTGGTAGAATGTACTTTTGCGCATGCGCAGAGTGAAGTATTGAGTCAAGAACGATGAAACTGATAGGGGACCATCTACCCCCTAGCCCGCATATCCCCTGAAAATTTCATCCAAATCGGATGAAAACTGTGGAAAATTGCTGGTTACAAGGATTTGCGGACACACGACACACTCACAGCTACGGTTTTTTTCTATCACGGATTTGGTCTTAGAATCGTCTGAAACGGTTGTGTGCGGTTATTTTTCTTCTCATGCGAGGGTTGTCCCCCACCCCCCTGGATAAATTCTAGCAGGCGTCCCTTTTGTTGATGAAGCCTTGCCTATGAGATAGCTTTAGAGGGACGTCCTAAAAAAACTGTTGGTGAACAATTAGGTACACCTACCTAATTTGCTTTGAAGACAACATACCTAATTCACAACGATTCGTCAAACAGTATACATTCAGTATACGGTCTTTCAAGTAAAAAACGTTCTGTATCTATAGTAAATTTGTTAGGAACGAATATTGCTGATAATTTCATTCAAATTTGTTAAGTACTTACTGATTCTTAGGTCCCATCGTGGACGATGAGCTTATTTTACTGAGCGATACCTACATCTATGTGAAAAGGTTCCAGTTATGCAGCATGGTCGTAGGAGCGAATTTTCGTATTATATAACATGTTACTTTGTTTTGAAATTTGATCTCTTTCAGAGCAAAGAATCAGTCAACTGGGTACCAATTTTATGGCAAAAAACTCGTTCAAAACAATATTCTGGAATTCAAAAAAGATTTGAAATTTTCAAGCTTTTTCAGAGTTTTTATAGATTTTTCAGCAAATATTAATGAAAGTTGAGTACACTTTTCGGCATTATTTTGAGCGTAAATTTTATATTGTTTTAGTTCGTTGTTGATAAACTTTTTTGGCTAAAATTCTGCTAAAAATATAAATTTAAAGATTTTTGGCCGTTTTTGTTTGAATTATAGAGACCGAGGTCGAACGAGCGCTGACGAAATCGGCCGAAGTCGGAAATTTTCCGCTCCGACCTCCGTCCACTACTAGGTCGGTGGACGACCAGCTTTAGTGTCTCAGAGTCTTCCTATCAAATCTCAACTTCTTAGGATGAGCAGGAGACAATTCAGCACACTCAGCTGAGTAGATGTGAGCCAATCATTTCAATCGTCTCTTAATTTCTGCTTAGGAGATTAAAAACGATAGGAATCATCAGCTTTAGGAGCCCATCAGCTGATCAGAGGTCTATGCATCGTCTAGTACCTACTGCTTACAAGTACCTATAGGCTGCTACACACGTTCCTTTCCTACCTCCTCAAAAAGGAGCCACGCCCACGAAGGAGGTAGTGAAGGAACGTGTGTAGCCATGAAGGAGGGAGGAAAGTAGGAAGCTCCTACGTAGGAAGAAAGGAAGCTCCAGCCCGTCCTACCTTCCTACGTAGGAGCTTCCCCCACTCTTTCAACCTCCACGGAGGAGCGTGTGGAGGCATTTTTGCTTTCCTTCCTTCCTACTTTTCCCTGTTTTCCCCGCCATGTGTACCAACTCCTGTTATCAATCATCCAGTGTCTCGAAAGGTGTTGCAAATACAAAGCTTTAGACCACAACCTCCTCTTTTTCCTTGGTCTCTGTGTAGTACTTACTACCGCGAGTGCAACCAGAGTTTGGGGTAAATTGTCAAGAGACATCAGGGAAAAATGTAGCAAAAATAAAATTGAGGCTTGAAATATAAAATTGAAATCAGTAAATCGTAATAAAAAAGGCGCTTAGAACTGGCAACGTGATAACAGTTTGATAACCGCCAGTGCTGTCGACCAAAGAACCAGGGATTTCAATACAAAAAGGGAAATTTCCCCCACAAAAAGGGAAATTCCCCGCGATGGGTCACACTGAATGACCGTGGGAAGGAAGTAAAAGGGTGGGAGGGACAACAAGCGTAGCAGTAGGAGGAAGGAGGAAAAATGAAGGACCGTCTGTGAGAAACATCCTATTTTAGGAGGGTAGGAGGTAGGAAGGGAACGTGTGTAGCGGCCTTATAGCCTTCTTTTCACACAATTAGTACACTATAGTTACTTAGCAATATTAGTTTATAACTTAGCGTAATAAATCAGCTTTCCTTGACACTATTATGCCTTAGGGATCATGAGATGTTGTGATAAAATGAGAGCATTCCAAAAAGTGGCGAACGATTTTCCTGCTATGAAAACTAAGAGAGTTAGCTTTCGCTAGTAACGCATTGGTTGTACGTGAAAATCAATAGAAATAGAAATAGAGAAAAAACCGTTGCATTTTATAGTACAGATTTTGGAGGAAGATTGGAATCAACTCCTTTTTTTTGCAGATCCGATAGACTTTGAAGAGATCGTGTTGAATGCTGCACAAGAAGTTCACCACGGACTCGACGCTATCGAACAAATCATGGCGATGTTGTCGGGAGGATTTGAGATATTTATAAATTTCGAAGAGGTTGATGACTTAGACGAAGGTAACTCGACTTCGGACATTTAAATGCAAACGCTTGCAGTCAATTCAAAATTATTGTCATCCGTGTTTTGGGATCAGTTAGGACTCAACACCATCGCGGTAGCATTCGTTATAGTATTTTGTATAATTCATTCTCTCTTCAACTATAATCATGTTTACGCTGTTAATCTTACAAAGGAAAAGAAAAAACATAAAGTCAAGTAATGAAGCATTACAGGGACGTCCCTATATTTGGTTTGCAGTAATAAATCCAAATATCCTCGCCTTGGTAATGGAAGCTTCGTGATTGATAGGTTGTTTAAACTAAGACATCCTTAACTCAAAGTTTGTTTCTATGTGTATGTATGTACATTTCTATGTACTCAATACACGGCTAAACGGCTGGACCGATTCTGATGGGAGTGGTCGTCAAATGATCAGCAAGTTCTGGCGCACAGCACAGGCTAGGTTAGAACCTCCAAAACATCCTTCTACTTCATAAACGGAGCCACACTTCGCAACCGATTTGTTTAGTTTCCGAATTTTCGTTATTATGGTTGCTAAGAGGCAGTGAAAACAATGCTTCTGCAAGAAGCGAAATGACTGATTACCGTTGATTTAAAAAACGTGAAGTTTCCGTGAGTCATCTGATATTAACCTGACCATTTCCCTACTTGTACACAGGTATATATATGTATCTACTAGTGTGAATGCCAAAATAATAATAATAAACACATCATAGTACTTACTATTCTGATGAATTAGTCGATCAAACTAACATTATATACCAAGTAGGTTACATAAATATACAACAAACTAACAATCTTAAATAGGTATTTATGCAGCATTATTGTTCGCAAAATGAGGACGTTTCTGATCGCCCTTTCAAATTATTTCAGATTTATACCCAGAAGACAACGAAACCGTAAGGCAACTTCAACTCAAATCCGGTCTAGTGAATGACGATTATCAAACCAACTATGTAAGACAGCTTTCAAGGTTTTAGTTATAATGTAACGATTTTGATGTGTGGTTTTTGCAGCACTCCAAGCGCTATGTACCTACCTACTAACTCCGTAAAAAGGCACTCGGCGTACAAAACATTCCAAGCTATAAAATTCATACCATCTAACCCATTGAGCCAAATCAATAGTCGCATTCTTTCATTCTTTTTCACTGCGTTTGGGAGTGAGACGCATCTTCAATAGCTTGGCCGATTTTCGTTTATCGTACAACCGTACTGGTAGCGAATTCACACACCTGATTGAGACTGAAAATATATTCCTAATGTTGAATAAGGAATATATTCAACATTATATTCTAATATATAATTATAAAGGAATTAACTGTTGTTAGGTAAAGTGTTGATTTTCGCTCCATCAAAAATGCAAAAATTGAAGGGTAAAAAGTGGTTAAAAGGATAACTTTTTCAGTTAATTCGGTTCAGTAGAGATTGGGTCATCGTTATATGTAGGAGGTCAGACAGGGTTTTCTGATTTGTTGACTTAAGGGAGTGTTTTCGAGTTTAAAAATTTTGTTACAAGTTTTTTCAAATATAAATTTCGTTGTTGTATGCGTTACCAAGAAATTGCCTGGGAATGTCCCAACCATCAAATGGAAACCATCCCCAGAGGACACTAACAAAAGATTCAAGAAGAAGTGACGAACCATCTAGAGTGCCTTGCCAATAATGCGATGGGATGTTTACAACAAGAGGGATGACAAATCACATCAGGGCAGCACACGCACACCAAATAAGTACCCCCCTAAATGATTCATCTCGATTTTCCTTGGCTGAAACGATTCGTTCTCCACTCATCCCAGACAATCCGCAACAATCAAATGCCCCAAGCCAGGAAGTTTCTCAGTTCATTCAAAATATGTTTATTTCGGGTTTTAGAGCCCCCATGCTTGATTCAGCTTTGGTATTTACGTTGGAGAAAAGCCATGCGCTTACAAGGGAAGCAATGCACCCTTCCTCAAGGGGCTGTTGGACGAGAGTTGGATATGGCCTTAACAGACGAAGTGAATGGAGTGGTGAACGAGTCTCATGATTCAGAAAGGTTACTTGTCTTTTGTACCACAGTGCTGCAAAGAGAATATAAAGTAAATGCCGAAACAGACATTCGCCGGGTAATCAAAAAACGTATAGAGATGTGGAGACAAGAGTCCTATGATGAACTCCTCCAAGAGGTAGAACGCTGTGACCGGCAGTTGAGAAAAAAGAAGAAGGGAGGAAGACAAAGCACATCGAACCCGGGTTTTCACAAGGCTAGTTTTACAATGTAGGCTTCGAGAGGCAACCCGCTGGATAACAGATGACTTGGGGCATGGTCCTTCAACCAGAAGAAATACTGGCAGATGGAACCTCGGTTCTCTATACTCTACAAAAAAAGCATCCTAGACAGCTACAACCAGATGAGTCAATCTTTGTATCAGATGAGCCATTACCATTATTGGTAGATGTGGAAGTGACTGAAAGCCACATAGAAAAGACTGTTCGGACAATAAGGGGAAGCGCTGGGCCCAGTGGTACTAATGCAGAAACTTGGCAAAACTTGTTACTCCGTTTTGGGGCACATAGCCGCCGACTATGAGACGCTGTGGCTCTGCTAACGAGAAAATTGGCCAACAGCATTGTGGACTGGAATATGATAAGAGCTTTGCTAGCAAGACGCGCAATCGCACTAGACAAATGCCCTGGAGTTAGACCAATCGGAGTTGGTGAAGTACTACAAAGAGTCATTGCAAAAACAATTGCTCATGTCACAAGAGAAGATCTACAGGAGGCATGCGGCTCGGACCAATTATCGGCTGGCATCCGTTCAGGTATCGAAGGAGCAATTCACACCATTAGTGGATTATTTGACGAGGATGAGGCTAAAGGGCTACTCTTGGTAGATGCAGCAAATGCTTTTAACTCTTTGAGCAGACCGCTGGCATTGTGGAACGCAAGAGTGTACTGACCTAGATGCAGTCGATTCCTCTTCAACACATACCGAGGGTTTCCAGTCATCCTTTTCCTACAGCGCGAAGTAACCTTGCTAAGTCAAGAAGGTACCACACAAAGTGAGCCGCTAGGTATGCTTATGTACGCCGTGGGGACCCTTAGACTGATCAAAGACCTGAAAAACGTGAGGTGGAAACAAAATTGGTATGCGGATGACGCCTCGTGTGTTGGCTCATTGGACCAGATCAGAGTGTGGTTTGATCTCTTAAGTTAAGGGGCTACCTACCTGAGCCCTCCAAAAGCTACCTCGTTATAAAGCCGGGTTTTGAGCAGAAAGCAGCAGAGATCTTTGGGAACTTAGACGTGAGTTGTCTATACCCATCGGTTTCTAGGGGGAGTTGTTGGGCCACGGGACGGAGTAAGAACCTACATAAAAAAGTGGACGAATGGATTATCAAGACCAAAAAGCTTACAGAAGCAGCTCGCTCCAGCCCCCAAGCCGCTCACGCTGCAGTCTCTGCAGTGTCAATGGGCGTTTCTACAAAGAGTAGTGGAAGCAACTGGAGAAGAATTTGAACCTCTTTGGCGTGTTATTTCCAGGGAGCTTATACCTGCCATTTTTGATCGAGACACAATAAGCAACAACAAAGTAGACGTATTAGCACTTCCAGCCAGACTTTGTGGATTGGGAATGATGAACCCCACACTGGATGGAGAACGTGCTTACCAATCGTCTAAGAGAGCTTCTGAAAAAGTTGTGTCGCAGGGGATCCACTTGACTTCGACCATCAAGAGAGCCGCTTCAGTAAAAGAAGAGCAGGACACTCTTACAGCAACCAGACCTGGGACGTCACTGGACAAGCTGCTGCACCAAGCAAAACACATCGAAAACGCCTTGAACGACAGGGCGGCTGAAGACGTGCGTGGTGTAGCTATTTTTACGGGAAGCTCCCCTGGTAGTATCATGTGATGGGGCCCTCCATAAAGACGTGCGTGGGTTTTTTTTTTTTGTGATTCCATAAAGTTTTTTTTTTTTCCCTGAAGCAGATGGCACACACGCTGTCAGAAAAATGGAATAAGCCTTTCTCCCGTGTGTTAGGGTGGGTCCACACAAAAATGCAAATAGGTATAATCAGGGCCATCAATCAGCGTATTCGAGGAACGCGGCAGAAAATTAGGAGTCTTGGGACGGCAGACGGGGCAGGGGCTATCGGGGAGGATTACGAATAAGGAAGACTTTGATGAAGCAGACGATGAAGAAAATAAATCACCTGATCCATACTTTAATTTATTTTGTTGATTTTGTTAAATGTTAAAATTATAAAGGAATAATTTCATTTATAAATTATAAGGGGAATTGATCCCTTCAATGTTACCGTGGATTAGTATAGCACTCCACAGGCCACTTTAGCTCTGCATTTGCAAGAAGTATACGAAACGTAAATGTCAATGTATGATATAATTTCAAGAGAACGACATTCACAATGGAATAGAAGTAGTTTCACAAAATGAAATTAGCAAGGTATGAAACGGTGCCACATACTTCGTACTGGTCCCGTGTTAAAAGTTGTAAAGCTCTACAATAGGCAATGAGGAGGTCGTGTGTTCTGGTCCTTATATAAAAATGAATTGAAAATCTGGGAAGTCCGTTTGAAAGAGACATTCTCCCACCACATTTGGAGAACATCAACGGTGTTTATAATGTGATTGGCGAAAATCGGCCTAGCCGTTGAAGAAGCGTCTTACTCCAAATGCAGTCAAATAGAGTGAGAGAATCCGACTATTGGCAGGACCTAAATTGGACGATAAATAATTCATTTAGTGGATATCATTCATTTTACGTGATCTAGAAGGAAAAGGTTGGAACGTACGGGCTGCTCAGGATAGAGTCAGTCATTACATTTGACATTTGGAAAAAAAGGCTTTTAAAAAATATTCTGTTGTTGGAACATATTTTTCGGACTTTTACGATATTTGTAGCAGGTTTTAACGGTTTTACTTACAAACAAAATTCAAGTACATTTTAGCGATTTTTCGTAACTCTCCAAAAACTTCTTCACGGAAACCTGTTTTGAGACATTCTGAAACGATTCCTGAGTTTATTCCTTTTTCATACATAATATTATGTATGTATATATTTATTTCTCTGTCCCATTCGAGACATAAACTGTACATAGTTTTAGGAAACTAATTATGTAACATAATCTACGCTGTTCCATGTATAGGATTGTTCAGCATAAGGAACAGGGTTTATCAGAGTGAAAGATACATACTTGGTACATCAAGAATCAGTTTTATAGATACCTTGACATACCTACAAAATCTCTTGAAATATATTCGAAAATCATTTGATTTGGGAGTAATTTATCTTATGGAGTTACGAGTGGGAAGAGTGGGGTGGCCCTCCATTGGTCAGTTTAGGACATAGCAATTTTAGCCTCAAAATAGCGACCAATTGAGCATACGTTTTTACCTACCTAAGGTAACAACTACTGTTCTAATAGCCGTCATATCTTAATTAAATCTCACTCAAATGCTAGGGGTAGTCGAAAAAGACGTTTAAATTATCCCGTATCTCTTTCATCATGATCGTACTGTTATTAGCTGCTGTGCATGCTTAAACGCGAAATTCTTGAAACAAGCATAAAGTATAAAACTTTCATCAGATTTCGAACACATTTTCTGAGAATATGCGGGAATTTGCACATGTGAAAAGGTAAAATCCGCAGAAGCACAGCCGCTTCCAAGAAATTTTGTACGAATTTACGTATATTGGTAGGCCTGTACAACTAATATTTTGTGCCAGCAAGAACGGCATCTCGTTCGATTAACCCTGAAGGGTAACATAGGGAGTAAAGGCCAATGAGGGGAATATACAAGCCTAGGTGTACGTCGGTTAATCAGTTAATGAGATCTTATTATACAGGCGTTCGTAGCTCAGTGGATAGCGCGTCTGCCTCGGAGCCGTGTGACTGCTATCATCCGGCCGGGGTTTGAATCCTAGCAGAGACAACATATTCTTTCTTCCTAGGTGTTGAAAGTGTGTTCAAGGTGGTTTTATTAATTTTATATTTATTTATTTATATTTATTCATTCCTTTTGGTCAGGTGATTCATTAATTTTCTTTTGGTAAGTGACATCGTCCAGTTATATTTCGATATAATTCACCGTAGACTCAGTTTAATAGGTAATTTTTTATGGACCAGTGTACTGCTTAGAAGGGCTATCTAATACAGAAATAAAACTGTGTGTAATAATTTGCAGCGTTTTAAAATTGAGTTACATTAAGCTAATGATGGCTGATTATCACAGGATTGGGCATACGAAGAATCCAACTGCTATCAGGACCTTGATTATCCGAATGACGAAGAGCTGGGGCTACTGAGTGACACGGAAGAGGTGTTCCAGGGCATGCCACAGTTCTCCCTGTTCCCAGAACAGCTCCGCATGAGCAGGGAGCTCTACTACGGGGACCCCTTGGCCCAGGAAGAGATCGACTATGAGATTGTTGAACTGGGGCGAATGATGAGAGACGAGCTATTTGGCGGCAGCCTCGAAAGTAAGAATTTATTGCAATCCTGTAGTCTTGTCAGACTAGAGGCCTAGAGAGTGGTCCGAAATCGTGAAAAGCTCTCATAAATCAGTAACTGTTGAACGGGTGGTGCTAGGCCCTTCAAATTTTGATCAGTGATTCATCTCAACATGCAGTTTAGTAATTCAGACAGTTTGTTAATTTAAACAATTAAATCTATCAAGGAATTATTACTTATTAAAATTAAATTTATTGGGTAAAGGTTTTTTTTTAAAGTCCGAAATGTAAAAAAAAAAAATTTGTTTTTCTAGAGGCGGGTTGGGCATCTTCTTAATAGTTGCTTACAAATAGAGTTCAGCCATCCATTGCATGTTCGCATCTCTCCATGCTCCAGTCCCGTCCAAATCAAATCCAGTTCCACTGTCACCGAAACGTTCGCTACCATTACAAGATAAAAGAGATTTGGCGGTTTTTAACTCGAATATTTGACATAGTCGCACTCCTGGTAAAGTATTTATCGGACTCATTATCCTTCTCATTAGGTGAGAAAACGAAAATATACTCGTAATTTGCCTCCGAGAGGTGCGATACAATAGAATGGCCACGGACCTGCATTTTCTCAACCTTTTCATGAACTCGGGGATTCATAAACACTTATTAGGCACTTTTCGGCGGCTCTTTGCTGTACAGGCTCGATCTTTAGAACCTTAGCCAACAACTTACGTACGAATCATTGAGACATATGGAGGCACAAAAGCTGTTCAATGTTTTGAAATAGTAGAGAGTTCCTAGTAGATGTCGTGCGGTATTGAGATTCCGGCGCCGTAACTCTGACGCAATGACTTACGGTGGCGCAGCGCATCCTTCCGTACAGATACGTTAACGGATCGCAATCCGGAAAAAACGTAATCGTTTAAAATAACCTCCTTCTATGGACTCAAATAACCTCCTACGGATAATTTCCTCCTTCTATGGATTCAGCGTTACAACTAGATCCATTAAGGACTTGACGTGACTTTTATGTGTGGTAAAGTTTCTCGTTACCGCGAGACCGACGGATCTCTAGGAACTCTCTAATGTTACTGCTAAAATGCGCGATTTTTAGAGGCTCGTCATTCAATTTGATTGCGAAAATTTTGAAATGTATTTTTCTCCCTTCCAATGCTGTAGCGTAACCAGAAAAAAATATACCCATCTCATGATGACTAAACATTTTTATTAAATAAACAATGTTGATGAAGAATTATTTTTACCATTTCCATTTTTTCTTCATCAACTAATAGAAAATGAGATCGACCCCGAAGTGACCCCTCACAAAATGGGATTTGAAAAATTTCCCGAAACTCGGAAGTCACCTCAGAGTTGTCCAGTTCTGTTGACTATGCAGTTTTCAAAATAAGGGGCTTTCTAATGACCATGCCGTATAAATTAGTGGCTCTAAATTTAATATACCCAACTACTAACTAGTACAACTTATATGTAGTAAACCATGAATTTTTATCTCGTTTTGCAGATAACCAAATGGAAATGGGTGAAGAGGACTACATGGAGTACAGTAACGATCTCGAAAAGTAGAGAATAAAAGTTATAAACTGTGTTGACCATATTTCTATCCGTTGAGCGACGGTACCTAGCGAAAGTTTCACATTATAAATTATTATAAAATTGACAAGAATAGCATTTACCTAAATGAACTTACTTTATCATAGCATTGATGGCACTTTTGTCGTCTTTTTCAATGAAACAAGTTACGGCTTCGCACATCCCAACGATACCGAGAACTTTGAGCTTCTTCTTTTGGTTCCCTTCGTTTTCAAAATACTCGGGAGCCAACGCCTCAGCTTTCATACCCGCTGTGTCCTAGTACAAAACGGAAACTGTACAAAAACTGCAAGCAGCTTTAAAAAATGAACATCTAGAATTGGATAATCTCCAGAACTGCTCAGATATAATTCAAATGGTTTTGAAGTTATTCTAGAATCGTTGATTCGGCGCATGCACCCTGAAGAAAAGTCTTAATTACAGTGAATTCGTAATTAAACACGTGATGCCTGGTATAAACCCTTCTTCGCTACTCTCAACCATTCAGTGTGCCTGTACAAGCGTGACAAGTGCTTTTAACCAAATGGAAAAAAATTGTACGAGTTCCGAGGTACAAAGGTTAGAGCGCTACTATCATTTTACTTTTAAAAGTTCAAATCCTAGGATTAAGAGATATTTCCTTTTGATGTGTAGGTTTCAGAGTTTGCTGGTAAAATTTGGTTCCGTATCTGACTGAGCCATTTCCTTATCTGCCAAAAACCATACTGTTTTAGTCAGATTTTGATCAAAATCAAGGACGCTGGTTAGATTCGGGACGGGCCCTTATGAATTTCCTTGACGTCGGATCAATAGTAGCGTGTGCACATGCAAAAACGTGAATTTCCTATTATAATGTTGATTTCTAGGATCTGTCGGTCCCGTTTGTGAACCGCTGTCTGAGAAGGATCCTAGGAATATAGTGGCCCGACAGAATTTCAAATGAAGACCTCAGGAGAGCTACTGATCAGCTGCCAATCCACCTATAAATAAGAAGAAGAAAATTGAAGTAGATGTGGCACACGCTGAGGAAACTTGGCAGTCATCGAAAAGGACGCACTAAGGTGGAACCCCCAGGGGGGAAAAACAGTAGGAAGACGTAGAAATACGTGGTGAAGTCTTTGGATGAGGAGCTAGGCAGGGTTGACAAAACTCGGGTCGATTGCCGAGGTTCCGCCCTTGCCAGCACTGGAATCGATATGCACGAGGCCTATAGCCCTATTTTGCATTTAACGTGCATATGTACATAGGTACTACTGTACTTACAGCACAGTAGTTTGGATCTGTTAGAACAAATCCAAAAAATATACACAGTAGCAGATAAGAAAGTAGTGTAGTCATGAAAAAGGGATGTGAAAATGTGACTCCCTCAGGACTTTGACAAGCTAATGTCTGAATAGGGGTGCAGTAGCGGTGAAGGGTATATACCAAGCGTCAAGTGTAACGAAACTACAAACCTACCAGTAGATCTTCTAAATCTGCAGCATCGATGAGAGCATTGTCTTTCCTCTGGGCTCTGTTCATGAAGGCCAATTTAAAAGTAACCATGTCTCCAGGGTTAGCGACGGTGTTGTTGAAATGCTGTTGACCGAAACGGATTTGATTAAACTGGTGAGAGTTGTCTTCCAATTCCAGCCGGAGGCGGATGAGTGGAAGAGTCGGCTGTTTAGGGTGGCCTATACATAAAGTGGGAAGACAGCAGGGGTTATTCAAAATATAAACACACTACATGATGTACAAAATGCAAGCAGAACCTCCACTGCAGCAAAAATTGTAGACTTACAGTTTGTTGACATACTTACAATACTACTTAGAATAGAATGAATTTATTGATTGTAAGCGTCCTCTTGCTTACACTATAAGGAAATCAAGCATTTCTAGACTTTGAATAATTAAAAACAAGCAAATTGGAAAACCATTCAAAATATCTTTTTTTAAATTCTCCCTAGCTCACTCAGTAACTCATCAAGCACTGTTGTCACGAAACGTTGAAATTTAGAAGGGGAGTCTGTTAAATTCATATTGTCCAAATGGGAGAATGAAGGAAGTAAAATGCTTGGTACTCTCTATCAGAGGAATTTGGTGGAATCCATCCTTCAAATCTAACTTCGAGAAATACTGGCAACCCCCGAATCTACAAATCAGGTCATCAACTACCGAGAAAAGATAAGGATCAAGAATGGTTAATTTATTGATCTCTCGAAAATCCTGGTACAACCTCCATGATCCGTTTTATTTTGGAACAATCACACATGGTGAGGCATAAAAAGATGTTGATGGCCTAATAATCTGTTTTTTTAACATTTCCCTCATTTTTTCTTGAGCCCAAAGATAACGTTCGTGAGACAAGGTTTGAGACTTACGATTGGGGCATTGTCTTGTAGAGTAAAAAGTACAGCCAATGTATTAGAAATTCCCTTCTCAGTTCGTGGAAATTTATTTAAAACATCTGATTTTTCATAAATACGTTCATTTTTCTGACTACAAATTTGGTTGCGATCTGAAGGATTAGTACGTGAGAGGAAAAGCCTAAAAAATTCATAGTTTTAAATCCTACGATGAAGTCATAAGCTATAAAGTTATCCGTTTTGTCCTCTCGTTTCTCCAGCTGCAAGACCACACCGACCAAGAACTCAACATTTTCGGTTGAACCATAAAACCCTCGCAAAACCTGTCGATTTCTAATATTTCTAATCCCAGTTTTTACAATCAGAATCATTCCACTTTCAGATATTAAAAAATCAGCCATTTCTTGATCATTCAATTTGTCGAACATTTTGTCAATCTTCGGGGCTCCCCTCCCAGCCAACTCAAAACGTGTGACATTGTTATTTCCATTTATCAGAATCTTTTCTCTTTCACATAGGTCTTAACAAATTCACCATTTCGGAATCATTAAATTGTTCAGAAATTCACACTCATCTACATGACGTGTTACCTATGCCAAGGCAGACTGGTCTTCCTGTCTTCTACTCGGTAAATAGTATGTTGTTAGTGACGATTTTTTTTTTTCAAGATTAACTTTTTTGTGCCGTTGGCTCTTGGTCAATTAATACTTTTTTGGAAGTAGATAGCAGGGTTTTTCAGGTTGCAGGTGATTTTGAATAGTGTTACTTTTCATTTCGGTAATAGATTATTTAGTTCGGTGAATTAAATTTCGTCCCATCACTTCCCATCTTCCCCAAATGTTCCCAGCCAACCAGTCAACATATGTCACTCCTAATTGCTAATGATTCGTGCATAATAAAACCAATTTAAGGACAGTAAAGGCCTTTTTTGTAAAGTCTTGTTATAATTTGAACTGTCCAAATAAAGAAACGTTGCATAGCAATTTCCACAGAATACACTTTTTAAGAATCATTGCACATTTTGTAAAATAATAATTTTATCAACTATTTATAGGTACCCAGCTATCTGGACCTACTTAGAATATGAGAGAGAATAGTTGAAATATGTCTATGTACATAGAGAATACGTGTAATGTACATTAGTAATAAAGACTTCTCACAATCATTTACGAGTCATAAGCTTTTTTGCCATTCTTATGAATGAGTGGTGGAAGGTTTCTACATATATATTTCTTTTCCCAAAGTATAACGAAACTCTCACCAGTAAGCATCGCTTCAGCTTTGGGCATCAGTCTCGTCTTGACGAACCTTCTTGCTAAATCCTCAAACTGCAATAAAAAAAAGAGATCTGTGTGAACAAAACACAACCAAAATCTAAACCAAAAGGTTGGGTTGAATCAGTGACGTTACATTTGACAGAACATGAACTGAACTATTGCCTTCTTCTTCTTCGTATGCCATCTCCATTACTAACGGTTTGCCATCAATTCAGCAACTCTTTCTCGATCTTGTGCCAGGCGGAATATACCAACTCCACTTCTTCTACTGATTTTCCACATTGGTTTGAAACCAACTACTTGGCACCACACATAACTTACATGGCCCAAGTAAGCCATTTTACGTAGTTTTATTGTTGCCAGGAGTTCACGGGTCAAAGAATCATGCTGCAGGATGTAGTCATTGCGAAGCTGAAGGGTCAGATACTCAATGGTAAAAATACTTGAATAGAGAAACCTGCTCAATGCAGCGGTTATCCACTTTCAAACAAACATTAATGTTCTCTTTCTTAGATTTGACCACTTTTGTCAGGGCAACAATAATTGCCAGACCTTACATTTTACAAGCCTGGGACACCTCATCTACCAGTGCTTGAAGCTTAATCTCCGAGTGGGCCAATAGGACAGTGTCCTCAGCATATCTTACACTCGACACAGGCACTCTAACTACAAGGACCCCCTTGTTGCAAGCATTTACAGCATGAACACTCCTAAAGATTTCCTTTATTAGTATTGCCAGGAACAATAAATATATTGTTATAGCTCAATGCCCTACTTGTATAGTATGTAGATTCACTATTAACAGAGGACAACCGACCAAGCTGCTCTCAGGAGCCAGGAAGGTAAAACTGAGGGGAATGGCAACAGGCCTTAAAGTTGGAGATCGAGAATGTATATAACTGACTGCAGGGTGGATGGTACATCCACTCTTGTATTCAAAATATGTTGCTCCATATGCAGTGGAAGAAATCACTACAGAGGATGTGAGTGATGTTAGGTCGTGAGCAGTTTTTGTGGCCATATTCCGTGTCGTGCTTACCTACTTGGATGTCTGCTTATTGCGTATATCGCTTCTTGCCACTCGTTAACAATTGTTATTTCTGTTCAACTCCAGTATGTTATATTTTTGCTATATTTGTATGTTTGCTATGTGTTTGACGTTTTGTATATACATGCTTGTATGTTGATAATATTAAAAAAAAAAAAAAAAAAAAAAAATTCCAAAATCATTACAGAAACGAGTGTCCCAAATTTTGGCTTCAACTTTCCGCCATAACCAATAGTAGAGTATACACAGCAAAATTATGGGCTCATGACTTGTAAGGCTTATAATTCTATGATTACCACCCTTCCTTGCACTGGCCTCCTTGGACAACGTGATAAATACAGAATTCAACTACTAAAATGAGATTTCCCCCATTGCCATAAGCATTATTAAAAAGAGAAGTCACCTTGGCTATACACTCATAATTAATCAATTTGATCATCTACATACTGATTTCATCTGGACCCATGGCTTAACCAGTTTTAGAAGTAGCTATTGCGTGGCGAACTTGTGCCTCAAGAATTTCAGGTCCTTCCAAATCATTCTGAATGGAAGGGTCATATTGTTCTTGGATGTCACTAGACATATTTTTCCCATAAGAGACATTAATTTAAATCAGAAACAACAACTTAACCATTCTCATCTAACACAACAACCACGATTGTTCCTCCAAATTGAAGTCAACTCCCTAACCTTCTTAAGAAAATTGAAGTCGTCGAGGATATCATGCAGAAGTTCAATCTCATCACACTGACTTGCTAACCACTCTTCTCAAGCATGACGTATCGCATAACGAATATCTACCTACTTGCTTAGCCACAATAAGTACATTCGTTAGTGCTGCATAACATCTACTCACCTCCTTTGCCGGATGCCTCTTTGCAGCGAAATTCCAATTGCTTGTGGTCTCTGTGTGAAAGATGAAAGGTCGAACAGTCTGTAGTTTGATTTCGTCGAGGCAAAATTGTTTTGCACAGACGTTCAAAACTCCAATCTTTTTCTCAACGGCCTCTGCTTCACACAGAGATGTGGCTACTGGGCTTCCTGAAAATAAGATTTCGATTAGTAATTAAGGATACTAAAGCAGTAGTCATAAATGAAATGGTTTGATGTGTCTATACATAGAAACAAGGGACCAACTCTGTAAGACTTACTCAAGAACTCTTTGCGTTTCATGTCATGTCATTAAGAAATTTTTCAGAGAATACAACCAAAACCCTTTGCCTTGAACGTCATTCACAAACATATTAATACACTCAGCGAGCCAAACTGTTCCACTTCCACTTTACCAACGATCGACGAGCGCCGTTCAATATAAATGTGATATAATAATATTGATAGCTACCAATATTGAACCAAGTTACCTGGTTGAATAATGTAGAAGTCCTTGCCAGGCTCCAAAGATTTCTGTGAACGACAAAAGAAAGAAAAATGAACAGAAGTTTTAAATGGTGTGTAATTCATCACTTGATGCTGTCTACGAACGATTTGGGTCAGTCTACGAATTGAGCTCTTAACAGCAAATTATATTAATCCAATTTCGGCAGTAATCCGGGTGAGTCTTATATGGAGAAGAAGTTACGGATAGGAATGAAGCGCTGTGCACTATAGTATGAATAAAAAAATTCTAATCGAGAGTTCAAAAAAATAGCTCAACATTTCAGCTGCTCTGCTTTGTTTGTGAAAATTAAACGTCAATGTTAAATCTGAGTCTGTGGTATAACTCAGTTTGAAGACTC
Organism: Adelphocoris suturalis; assembly: GCA_030762985.1. Lineage (NCBI taxonomy): Eukaryota > Metazoa > Arthropoda > Insecta > Hemiptera > Miridae > Adelphocoris > Adelphocoris suturalis. The sequence goes on from CM061042.1 coordinate 37,719,549, forward strand.
CAAGCGTAAAAATTTATAAATTATTTTAAAAAAACAAGGTGTAGTATATAACTGGACCCGTGTAAACTTGTCACTCTTATCTGGCCTGGGGGGTGTCCCCCCTCACCAGGCCAGCACCTATCTAAAGAGCCAAGAGGGCTACTAAATATATCATTCTCATCTAAGACTTCTTGGATTTATTATTTCTGATATCCTGCATCCCAATCAAAGCTATCATTATATTGATGACATCCCATGTGATTGATCTGCATTCCCTCGATGTCCACGACGACCCCCCTGCGATGGAGTTGCGCTGAAGCTTTGCAGAGAACGGACTTCTACTTTCTGCGCCCTTCCCTGCGACGTAGACGACGCAACCCACTACGCAGCGTCGCCTTCCCTTTCCACCGATCTTGGCCCGCGTCCACAGCCAATCTTGCCACTTCCCCCACTTCGCATCGTTCCCTGCGGTGGCGCCTGACCCATTGCAATAGCTTCATTTTTTACGAAAATTCGCTAAAAGGTTAGCATTCATCATGCTCGCTCTAACAGCCTGTTTTCGTGTTCACGAGAAATACAAATACGAGAATAACACAAACTCTCCAATATTAGAAGTACTAAAACACTATATTATAACCCAGTTACCAAATGAATCATGATCAAGGACTTGATTCTTCACTCTACGTTTTTGTCTATTTCTCAAGTAGGTAGAATTTAAACTAATGAAAGCCACTATGATTGTTTTTTGTTACAATACTAACCTGAGGAGTTATGAGGCATTCGTGCTCGTGGCCCCAGATGACGACATCTATGAAGTCTGGGATCCATTTATCTTCTATGTGCTTGGTTCCAGTTCGGGAGACCCGGTTTTGATGGAGTACCATGATCTTGAACCAGGCATCAGGGTTCGGGGGTAGTTCATATTTCACCTGAAGGAATGTAATTACAAGAAATTAATGTTTTTTCCCCATTTATTTTGGCTGGGTTTGACCCATGTGCCACAACATTTAACCATATATTACTATCTTCGACAAAATTAAATTAATTTCTTCTAAAAACCTAAGGATAGCTTCATAATCACTCTTTTTCTTTTTTCTCAATAGTTGTCTAAGATCACCATTGTTTTCCAGAAGCACATCTGTGCACGCTTCGCGAACTTTACTGCATTGGGTACAGTCCACTAGAACATGTTCTATGTTCTCTGTGACGTCACATTCACTGCACGTCTACGCATGAGCTCTTCCAAACAGGTGCATTGTCCTTCTAATATTTCCATGTCCTGTTCTTAATCGGTAAATTTGAGAATATTGGCGTCGACTGAAGCTCCAGGTTGAAGGTATTCCTACTACTGAAGGTCGTACTATTCGGTTACTAAGGGTTGGACTCTGAGATGGAAATATCCTTTTGCTAAAGCAGTCTCATCATAACTTTTCTGCCAAGCTTCGTTGATTGCTCGTTTGATGATTGTAACGGCATCGGGTATCGAAATCTTATTCGTTATGAAATCTACCCCTAGGTCGCAAGCTTGTTTAGCTCAGGGGTGGCCGCTAAGTCCGATACTCTTCAATCTTTACACAGATAGAGTCCGAAATAAATGTTATATGTAGATCATGTATTTCCTTCTTCGTAGATCTAAGTAATAAACCATATTATATAAACAACATTACTTTCCCAACATTTAACTCAGACAATAATAAATTTTCCTGCCAAAAGACCATACAAATTATTTGAGAAATTCACGGTTTTCCCCGATTTTCCTAGAATTAATTTAGGAGAGAAAGAGGTACTTATAGACAGAGTTGTTACTACTTACGTTTTTCTTAATTTTTGGATAGGTTGTGGTTATTTATTATGATGTATTGCATTCGGTGTATTTGAACTGTGGAATTTTGATCTTAAGTTGGACAGAATTTTATCAGAGTTGCTAGGTGTCTGGTTTTGGCCCGATAATCCGGTTTTTTAACAAGCTGTCTGGACGAAAAACGCTAAGAAGGCTAAAAGTCCGTTTTCACTGGAAAAGCGGCAAATTTCTAGGCTATGCAGGTCCTATCGTAGGCCATCCAACAAACTCAGCCGTGACTTCTAGAGGACCTAGAAGTCTACCTACCTAGACTAAGATATCTAGAGGATATTGAAAGACAGTTTAATTATTGAAATTTTAGGATTATGACCAATAGTTTCGAGGATATGGGGAAAAACGTCCTAGAATATAGAAGTTTTTAGGATAGTCTTCCACAGATTTTGGTGCCCAAAAGATTCGGAAACTTGTTCCATCGCTCGAACCCCGTGGTTCCAGGTTCTATATTCTTTTCAGTTTATTTATTTTCCTTACGTTTGTTCTATTATATTGCTGCTGTTCACGAGGAGAAGAATAAGCTAGGTTTTTTCACTGTTATCCGCTGTCAAACGCAAATGGAAGCTGCAAATGGAAACACAATGGAGCTGAGCCAAAATAGAGATTACATAGATCTCAAGAGAGGACAACTCCCTGGCTCCTAGCAGATATACTTACTGCATACAACTTCATTACAGCTAGTTATGGAGAATTCCCGCCAAATGAGAGGTAGAAGATAGGTCAACAATTATTGTAAGTTACTCACGGAGCCTGCAGCCATAAGCCTGGACAGTCGCTCGTCCCTAATATGACTGATGCCGTAAATCGCCAATTTGGACCGGCCCTTCTTCAACAGCAGAGGCTTCAGTTTGATGTTCGTCAAATCCTTGCAGACGCCGAAGTAGTTGAGCTGCCCTGTGGCGCTCAAGACGTCCAGTGCGCTTGTGCGGCCAAAACCTGAAGTTAACAGTGAAACCAAGAGTGAAATGATGTCTTGCAGTGGTGGCATTCGAGGATTATTTAATATGAACAATGTGAGAAATTACGAATCCCCCCCAAATTACCGCTCATCTGAACAAATCAGTTATTGATAAATTTGGTAAGTAGACCCAAATTAAATGAAAGAGCATACGCAATATTAAATTGAGAGGTACCTACGAAATACCGTGAACTACATACCACAAATTATGAAATCGGAAGCGGGTATACTTCTTGTGACGAAGTTATGAATCTAGGATCTTTTCCGTTATGAATCTAGGACCGGTTTCCGTTGATTCACTACCGCTTGATATATGTTCTAAAAACTGTTTCCCAATCATTTTTACGTCCACTGGGGTAAAAAAGATCAGAATGTTGTTTATATTTGCTGGTCTGGATGCTCGCAACCTCGCATCTCAAAAATACATAACATCAAGTAGTCAATCCCTTAGTAAAAATACAGATTAGTTGGACATACAGATCAGAATGAATGAATGGTAGTGAGTTAATGGAAAAGGTCCTGAATCTGTTATAGGGATTATTTTTTATTGGGTATTAAGGAATTTCTTTTCTTTTGAACGCATTTTTCAATGTACCAAATTTCATGCGTGATTTCTAGTCATTCATGCGAAGGTAGAGTAGATATGTGTTTCTGTGCGCAATAAGGACTAGCGTTATCACTAATACTTATTAGGGTTGTAGTTACCACTAGGATCATCATGATTTCCATGGATGGAAAATATGGGATACGACACGTTCTGGTTTGGATCCTGGTAATTCACATCTTCGATCACACTATTCTGGAAGACATCTTTGTCACTTACGAAAGCAATACTGATGGGCCTGAAAACCAAATCACGGAAGTCATGTAATCACAAGTCTTATTAGGGGAATTTTCGCAACTTTCATTTGAGTTGAATTACACATTTTACTTTCAGTATGAAAGAAGTATTAAATTATCAAAAACTTTATCTATGTGGTTAAATTTCTGTATGAGAAATGGATATAGAACTGGAATGGTCCTTGATAAGGCAACATCAAAATTCACCATGGGTTATGAGAATCTCATTTGGGAACTTCGACAGGATCATAAATCAAGATTATATTTAATAGAAGCATTTTCTATCTGGGATGTGGCACAATCGCACAATCCCTACCCATTTCATCAAAATCGATTTATCAGTATCGGAGCTTCATCAGTAACCAATTTCAGGTTCGCTTACGTACAATGGTGACCTATTTCAACGAAATTAGAAGGATGTCATTCTGAGACTTATACCCTACGACTCTCATAATTTAAACGAAATCGGACCAATTATGCATCATGAAGCTTTAGAATCCAACAATCAATCAGCATAATTTAAGTGAGAATGAATCATGCAAATCAAAACTGCACCTTTTTGGGAATAAAAAATATTTCAATGAGCATGTCAAACCTCCTCGAAATAGGAACTAGAAAACTTATTATATGGTTGTCGTCATAGAAGGTTACACGCGTATTCGGAGCTGTATTCGGCTTCCCTTGAGCTACGAATAGGATTTTTCTATTCGTACGACGATTTGACCACAAATTGTTAACATTTTGCGCGCAAGGATTTCTCTATAAAAGTAAAAGTATCGTGGAAGAATTCAAATTGGATCCATAACTGCTCATAAGGTATATACCATATTGTGTGTGCACTTTAAAGAAATTAACCAAGGCAATAATTATAATATTAATGCTTAAAATACTTGATTGCACATAAGTATTCAATGGAGCTACCATAAAACTATGAAAACTGATTATTATTGTTTAATCAAAACCTGGATTACTGTCATAAAGATACTCCAGCATCTTTATTTTTCATTAATATCTAGGTAATGATTTTCCCCCCCTCTCTTCAATCGGCCAGTTGTGTCCATGATGGTAGTCCATCTGGCGACTGAGAGTCAACATTAGAGTCGTGCTCCCTCCAGGGCACCCTTTGTTGACCCCTTGAAAAACGCCACCAATGACCCTTCCAGTTGAGATGTGACATAAATTTATTGTTTTAAACTTTAATAATATTAATTAGATTAATTGTAACATTGTTTAACACTGGGTTCATAGTATGAACCCACTGTTAAAATATGTTAAGATTATACATCATAATTAACACTTACTTGCCACCCATAGTGAACGCTCTAATCAAGGAAATAGCTTTTACGTAACACGCCTGGGAGGGCTTGCTGTCATGGAAGAGATCACCTCCAAGCAAGACGAAGTCCACATCTCGTTTTTTAGCAGTATCTAAGATCTCTTCAAATGTGTTGAAACTGTCATCAGCTGCAGAAGAATACATTCAAATAAGCTTTATTCACAAATAGTAACAAATTTGAAAAGTTCCATGATGCAAAATTAAATTAAACTTGCCTCTGATGGGATCTTTTTCATGAACACCCAAGTGGATGTCTGTAGCAATGAGGATTTTGAAGGTGTCATTCGGTGGTGTGTTAGACTGAATTGACGAGTAGGTTGACCCGTTGCAGTCCGACGAATCCTCTACATCCATTTTGAAGAAATGCTGAAATCAGTTTACATACATTTATGAACTGAAATGTGACTGTAATAAAGTCTTCAAAATATGAAATATGTGCTTTGAGTTTCTCCTTTCAACAAAAACTGAGTAGAGATGTGACAATTTTACAACAAAAAACACTAAAGTGTTTTTTGCAAAGTCAATTTACAGACGACTAACAAATATAAAGAATCGAGATAGAACAATACCCACAGCTACAGAGAGCTATGGACTTAGGCCGGCCGCGCACTGGCAACTTTGATAACCGGCAACTTTAATCGCTGGCAACTATTTAGTTGCCGGGGAGTTCCCACCACTGAGCACTGGTAACTAAATAGTTGCCTTTCAGGCTAGTCTCTACAATGAATTTCGACGAAGCTACATGTGTTTGGGCGCTCATTTTGAGGCGAAGAAGGATGAAGCTGATGAAAAGAACGTTTCGGGTCCATCCAATCATCAGTTCTAGACTCCATGGTGGGCAGTTTCATAAACTCTTCGGCAAATTGAGAGAACATCCGAATTAGTTCTTTAATTACTTCAGAATTAGCAGAGAAAATTTTGATGAATTATTGGTAGCTCTCGGACCGCATATCACGTACCGGAATACGTCCTTCCGACAGGCTGTACCACCGCAAGAAAGATTGGCCGTGACTCTAAGATAGGTAGTAAAATAAATACAACTAGAAAAAAATGGAAAGATTTCAATTTCATTACTTCATTTTCAAAGTTGAATTTGACGAGATAAAGTATAATATATTTTTTTGAAGCGTATGAAAAGAACTGAGAAAAGTACTTGTAAAATCACATCGAAAAAGTCGAATTTTGTAGGTACATGTAAGTAGTTCTCTCGAAATAACGGAATCAGTTTAGGTTTAAAATTGAGGACACATCGAAATTATAACATAACTGATCCGGACATTGGGCATCGTCAAGTAAATGTCCTAAAGAGGCTACAAGCGAAATTACAGCTTGCTAGAGTGTAAAGCATAAAAAATAGCTTTAAGAGCCACTCATCTGATCCGGACCCTGGGCATCGTCAAGTAAATGTCCCAAAGAGGTTACACACGAAATTACAGCTTCCTAGAGCGTAATGCATAGAAATTAGCTTTAAGAGCCACTCATCTGATCCGGACCCTGGGCATCGTCAAGTAAATGTCCTAAAGAGGCTACATACGAAATTACAGCTTCCTAGAGTGTAAAGCATAAAAAATAGCTTTAAGAGCCACTTATCTGATCCGGACCCTAGGCATCGTCAAGTAAATGTCCTGAAGAGGCTACATACAAAATTACAGCTTCCTAGAGTGTAAAGTATAGAAATTACCTATTAAAATGATTTAACCACCGCTTCACAAATCAAACCGTTCTCGCAATATTCGGATCACCTGCTATGAATCAAATCATCGAAACACCAACTCAATGAAATCATCAGAAATTAACAAGCGGTTGCAATCATGTTCACAATATCAATTATTGAGAATGATCACCTGAGTGTACACAATTATTCAAATAACCATGCTCATAACTCAGCTTGTTGGCCACGCACTTCGCAGTGGTTAACATAATATGGTTGGATAAATCGAGAGCTTTCGAACGAATGGTCAACGAATTTTGTGGGATGAAAAACGACGAAGTACCATTTCCCTAGCAACGACTCGGTTGTAAGCGGAAATCATCAGAATAACAAGCATCATCAGAAATGCTTGCATACGAGTCTGCAACACATTGGGACATTTTCATGTGTGTTTTCTTATTATTTCCTTATCATTAGGGAAAAAACTGGATTCTAGAGCCACTCAGCTGATCTGTAATCGGTCAGTTGTGTTCAGAAGTCCCTCAAGGGGCTACATACCAAATCTCAGATTCGTGGGATCATTAGGGAAAAAACTGGATTCTAGAGCCACTCAGCTGATCTTGGATCGGTCAGTTGTGTTCAGAAGTCCCTCAAGGGGCTACATACCAAATCTCAGAATCGTGGGATCATTAGGTAAAAACGTCATTTCTGATGGTCATAATCATCGTTGTGGCCACTTGGGACACCTAAGGGCCCCCGCGAACTGGCAACTTTTTCTAGGCAACTATTTAGTCGCCTTGAGGAAGTTGAAATGAATCACACAGCTTTGAATGCAGCCCCGCGCACGAGCAACTTTTTAATCACGGCAACTAAAAAATTGCGTCGAGACCTATTCGACGGGTGAGTAAACAATCGCCCGGAGGAATGAGTCACGTTGATTTCTACCTACCCCCGCGCACCGGCAACTTTTTAGTCGCCCGCAGGACTTCGCGTCGTCTATTTTGTTTTCCATAGTTTGTTCAATTTTTTTTTGTTTACTGTGATAATGGATATGGAAAAGTTTATTTCGAGTTTCGAAAAGCGGCCAGCATTATATTATGTTATAATTTCGATGTGTCCTCAATTTTAAACCTGAACTGATTCCGTTATTTCGAGAGAACTACTTACATGTACCTACAAAATTCGACTTTTTCGATGTGATTTTACAAGTACTTTTCTCAGTTCTTTTCATAACCTTCAAAAAAATATATTATACTTTATCTCGTCAAATTCAACTTTGAAAATGAAGTAAAGAAATTGAAATCTTTCCATTTTTTCTAATTATAAATCATTTAAATGCTAGTTGTATTTATTTTATTACCTATCTTAGAGTCACGGCCAATCTTTCTTGTGGTGGTTCAGCCTGTCGGAAGGACGTATTCCGGTACGTGATACGTGGTCCGAGAGCTACCAATAATTCATCAAAACTTTCTCTGCTCATTCTGAAGTAATTAAAGAATTTATTCGGATGTTCTCTCAATTTGCCGAAGAGTTTATGAAACTGCCCATAATGGAGTCTAGAACTGATGATTGGATGGACCCGAAACGTTCTTTTCATCAGCTTCATTCTTCTTCTTCTCGAAATGAGCGCTCAAACACATGTAGCTTCGTCGAAATTCATTGTAGAGACTAGCCTGAAAGGCAACTATTTAGTTTCCAGTGCGCGGTGGTGGGAACTCCCCGGCAACTAAATAGTTGCCAGCGATTAAAGTTGCCGGTGATTAAAGTTGCCAGTGCGCGGCCGGCCTTACACTCAATATTATTCCAATATTTTCTGGGAAGACAATGTCGAAATATTTTCAATTTTGGACATTCCAGTACCCACTGAAGGCCATACAGACAATTTGCCATCTTCTACCTTTCAAAAGAAAGGTTGACTTACTGAAGAAGAGCATAACCTTCACAGATTTTTGCATCGACCCCTAATGGCAAGCCGCCAAGTAGAGATACACCTGTTCCCCATGACGAAAAAACAAGGGGGAATGTTATAAGATCCGATCGAGGCAATGGGCAAAGGGAGTTCCCACTCCGGGGGTGGGGGGAGTTCTGTAACATTATTTTGGTGTGAAAACTTTTCCACAGTGGAGAAACGCCACCATCTTGCTTGGAGAACTTCTCCAGTTGTTCTGTAAACCTCCAACTCGAAAAAGGCCGCCATGTTTTGACCAGACACTAGGTACATAACATGTCCCACTGTGCGCGCCCCTGCCGACCTGAATTTGAACTAGCGTCAACTGGCAATGGAAATAAGCTCCCTTATGGGTAGCTAAGTTCTGTAATAATTTAATTAACATTTAATTAATTAATTAACAATTCAATAATTTTTAGTATTCAAATTCAACCTCCGAAACATATTTTTTTAAACGTCATTATTCTAAATGTTTTAAATCATACTTTAAAACGTCATTTTGATCTATTCGTCTAAATAATCTGTATTTTACTAAGGGATTGATTACTTGATGGTATATATTTTTAGGATGCGAACTTGAGACCATCCAATCAATTAGTCCAACTAATCTGAATTTTTACTAAGGGATTGACTACTTAATGTTATGTATTTTTGAGATGCGAGCTTGCGAGCATCCAGACCATTAAACTACACAAATTATTCTGATCTATCTGTCCAACTAATCTATATTTTAGCAGCGGACATGGATTAATAAAAATTGAGGCGCCAATTCATTCAATGGAACCTATTCGCGCGAAAAGACTCTGGGAAACATAGTTACAATTCAGCTCGGTAGGGGAGTGCACAGCGTGAGATGTTGTGTACCCAACGTCAAGTCATGTTTTGCCATGGGAAACTTCTCCAGGTGTTCTGTCTCCTAGAAAATTGGAAAATCTCCACTCTGGAAAACTTTTCACCACCTCCACAGTTGGTCATAGGATTTACAAGATGAGATTAAGTGTATTTACATTGAGATTTTGGTATTTCCTCGTTCTATATCACTCTGTAATTCATTGATATACATTTTTATTATTCATATATGTTATGAAAAACCCATCATATGTTTTCATAGTTTCTCATCACTAAGTTTACACAATTCCGTTGCTATATTTCTCAAACTTGTGTTAGTGTAATTCCGTTCAATAAAGCCTAATAACGGTTAAATTCATTCTTTAATATTCTACTACAATTTATTGAACGGAATTATGGAAAGACTATTACAACCAACGATTCTTGACCTCAATCCTGATTCAAACTTAGGCAGTGTCCTACGTGGATCCGCCGCGAGCGTCAAGCCGCGCGTTAAAGACGAGCGTCAGTGCGTTGCCGCGTCATGCCGCGCGGCGGAAAAAAAAGGTGTCCTACGTGGAAACGCAAAAACGCTTCGTAGTTTAGCAAGTTAACCTGTTCTGTTCTCATCACTTGTGTTTTCAAGTTCATTTTTTCAATTTGATTTTGCATTCATGCCGTCGATCAACAAGTTTGAGCTGCTGACCAGCTCAACGGCTCTTTCCTATTATTCAGCTGTAAATAATAGGAAAAAAGGAGACCAGCTAAGGAAATACATGAAAGCTGGAGCGAGTTCGGTGAATTTCATCGCTTAAACTCCAATAATCTTAGACGAGTTTCTGATGATTTTGTGTGATAATCTTAGATAATGAGGTTTTATCATACATATAAAAACGACCTTTCAATTACCACTAATTTCAGTGATTAATTTAGATCAGTGATAATTTAAGGTCTTTTTTGTATGCTAAAACCTACTTATAATCCAAATTGTGGGAAAGTGAATAACACTTTAAATCATATGCAAGAATGACAGTAAAAACGTTCGATTACATCGTGAACAAAATTAAGCAAGAATTTTACCATTTATATTCAACAAGAATTTTAATTCGTTAAGTACAATGATTTTAAAAAAAGGATAACAACAAATATTTGGTAGAATCCAAAAGTTTATTTGTATGGCAGAATAATAGAAACTACCTACAAGAAAGATTTCCAGAAAAATTGCAATAGGTAAATATACTCTGAATAATTAATATAATTTACTCACATGAGCATGACTCAAACCTTTTTACGATTGTCTTGGAACACTAGACAATATATTGTTATTTTCTTCGAAACTGGGCATCTCCCGATAAAGGTGTATAATAAATGTAACAAATGTAGAAGGCCGTTTCTATATCAGCTAACTCCATTATCACAGAAGGAAACGTGCGGAAAAAGTACGAAAACAAGTTCAAAATGTCGAAAGAGGTTAGAAAAACATCATATAATCGCGTTTGACGCGCGGCGAACGCGATAAAAATCAAACTTGTTTGAAAATCAAACCGAAGCGTTCAACGCCGTCGCGTCGCCGCGCGGGCAGGGTCACATGACAAATTTCGCAAATTTCATTGGTCCGCCATTTAATCGCGTAAACGCCTGAACGCATTGACGCGTGCGGCAAATCCACGTAGGACACTGCGTTAGCGTCTTCGCACTGGGGCCACTGGTATGAAAAGTTCAAAAATTTCTCCCGAGCTGCTATAGCAGATGACAAAGGTAAGCTGCATCTTCTCATAAACTATGTCTCCTCTAATATATTCGAACATATTAGAAATTGTCATACCTATACTGAAGCTATTTCTATCCTAAAAAACCTGTTTGTTAAGCCAGTCAACGAGGTCTTCGCTCGACACCAGTTACTGGCTCGACGTCAGCAGCCAAACGAATCGATTGATCGATACTTAGAATCGCTAAAAATTTTGAGCAGGGATTGTCAATTCAAGGCGGTTACTGCAGAAACGAACCGAGATGACTGCATTCGTGATTCGTTCATTACAGTTTTAGCAAGTCCGAACATCCGTCAGCGTTTATTAGAATATTTCACATTGACATTGAACGATGCGTATACCCAAGCTCGGTCAATGGAATTAGCTCAAGCTCAATCCCAGCATTATGACAATCCCCCTCCATGAATCAACGCTGTTTCGCATCCAATTTCTTTCAGCGCCCCAGCAGGTACTGATAAACCCAATGACGTCAGCGATTCCTCTGTGGCTGTGGCCCGTGTTAAATGCTATTTTTGTGCTGTGGACAAACACCCTCGCATCAAATGTCCTACTAGGGAACCCGTTTGTAACTCCTGAGGGAAACAAGGACATTGGGCGAAAGTGTGTAGGTCTCTTGGAACAATTCTCAATAAACCCTCTAATCAGCCTCTCTTTCTACAATTATTTCATGCCCCGTCAATCGTATGTCCGAAGTTCAAATCACTGCTGAAGTGAATGGTCATGAAATTTCGGGTATGCTCAACTCTGGAAGTGACCTAAGCATAATCAGTGAGGACGTTGCTAGAAAACTTCGTCTTAAGATCACTCCAACGAAAGAGGAAGTGGGACTTGCATCTGCTTCTCATCGAGTTAACATTTCTGGCCAGTGCAAAGTCAACTTGAAAATTCTCGACCACAAATACCCTAGCATAACTTTCTCAGTCCTTCGTAACCTCTGTTTTGATCTGATAATAGGTCGAGATATCCTTCAACAACATTCAAGCGTTCACTTTAATTTTGGTGGAACCAAGAAACCTCTCCAAATTTGTAGTTTAGGCATTGCTAACGTAAAACCGGCATTGTTGTTTTCAAATCTAACTGATGATTGTCACCCAATCGCTATTAAATCTCATCGATACTCGGATAGCGATGTTAAATTTATAGCAGCCGAAGTGGAGAGACTTCTGAAAGACGGCATAATAGAAAAGAGTATCTCTCCTTGGCGAGCCCAAGTCGTGGTTACTTCCAATGCAAATCATAAACGTCGAATGTGTGTAGACCATTCTCGTACCATACATAAATTCACTCTTCTGGATGCTTACCCGCTTCCCCGCATTAGTGATATTGTGAACAAGGTCGCTAAATATGAAATATGGAGTACGATCGATCTACGCAGTGCCTACCACCAAATCTCAATTCCAGAATGTGATCGCCCTTTCACGGCTCTTGAGGCATCCAATCAACTCTATCATTTCACTAGAATCCCATTTGGAGTAACTAATGGCGTTTCGGCATTTCAAAGGGTCATTGACAGCGTGATCCATGATGAAAATCTCAAAGATACATTTGCATACTTGGACGATGTCACAATTTGCGGGAACACACAGGTTGAACATGACATCAATCTAGCTAATTTTATGAAAGCCGCGGCAAAATACAATTTGACAATTAACAAAAATAAAAGCGCATTCTCTTTCAGATCAATCAAGATTCTAGGCTATACGATAAGCAATAAAACTTTAAGACCCGATCCTGATCGTTTGACACCCCTTAACGATCTTCCACCACCCACTGAGGCTTCATCTCTCAAACGGTCACTGGGTATGTTCTCTCATTATTCAAATTTCATCTCTAACTTTTTGGCTAGAATACGACCTCTGACTAACTGTCAATTCCCCTTGACTACCCAAGCACTGAAAGCTTTCGAAGACCTGAAACATTCAATAAAAGACGCAGCTTTATCCTGCATTGATGATGAGTCTCCCTTCTGTGTTGAAACGGATGCCTCTGATGGGGCAATCGCAGCAACTCTCAGCCAACGCAATCGACCTGTTGCATTTTTTTCAAGAACCTTGTCCTGATCGGAACGTCATCACACCTCAGTGGAAAAAGAGGCATAGGCCATCGTACAGGCTGTGCGAAAATGGCGACACTTCCTTCTAGGGAGGCACTTTCGGTTAGTGACTAACCAACGATCTGTCGCTTTCATGTTTGATACCAAGCATGCTGGAAAAATCAAAAACGAAAAAATCATTCAATGGCGGCTAGAACTATCTCCGTATTCATATGACATCACATATCGTCCTGGCAACCTTAATCATGCTGCAGATGCACTATCACGTATTTGTCTGATAGCTAAAGGAGATGACGAGAAATTGAGGAAGCTCCACGAAACATTGTGCCACTTAGAAGTAACGAGGCTAAATCACTGGGTTCGAAGTAAGAACCTTCCCTATTCTGTGGATGATGTAAAGCGGATAACTTCAACATGCAAAATATGTGCGAAAGTGAAACCTCAATTTTTCCGCCATCATGGGACTTTAATCAAATCAACTTCACCTTTCGAGCGATTAAATTTGGTTTTTAAAGGATCAATACCATCACAATCGCGAAACCGATTCATTCTGACCATAGTAGACGAATACAGTAGATTTCCATTTGCATTTCCATGTCCTGATACAAGTGCATCTACTGTCAGTTCATGTCTCGTACAGCTATTCAGTATTTTCGGTGCCCCTGCATTCATACACTCCGATCGGGGCTCATCGTTTATGTCCCAAGAGCTGAAAACATTCCTAGCTTCTCATGGAGTATCCACAAGCAGAACAACTGCCTACAATCCTCGTGGCAATGGGCAGGTCGAGCAGTATAATGGAATCATCTGGAGAACAATTAAATTAGGTCTGAAAGGGAAAAATATGCCAATTTCAAAATGGGAGACTGTTCTTCAAGATGCTCTTCATTCGATCTGTTCACTGACTAACCACTCACCAGTACAAACGCGACTCCCCATGAACGTCTCTTCGGATATCCACGTCGAACAGCTAATGGCCATTCAACCCCTTCATGGCTTCTAACTCCAGGACCAGTTCTCCTTAGAAAATACAATCGACAATCAAAGTACGACCAAATCGTGGAAAAAGTTTCACTTCTTGAAGGAAATCACGAGTATGCTCTCATTCGTTACTCAGATGGGCGCGAAACAACTGTTTCCACGAGACACCTAGCTCCATCCGGTGAAGATATACAGTCTACATTAAATGAAAAACAAGATGACGCACTTGAGGAAGAGGTGCCAACTGATCGTACGATGCATGAAGAAAGGCAATTTTCTCCTCAGTACAGTCCAGAGCTAAAGAAACTCTCTCAAGCTCCCAACCTCAATCACCAATGACTTCCAGTTCAGAAGAAACGACAGAGATTTCTCAATTGCGTAGGAGTACGAGGAACCGTCGACCACCTTCTTACCTGAAGGTCTATGTTCAATCCTAAGTGGAGGGTGAATGTTATGAAAAACCCATCATATGTTTTCATAGTTTCTCATCACTAAGTTCTCAAACTTGTGTTAGTTTAATTTCGTTCAATAAAGCCTAATAACGGTTAAATTCATTCTTTAATATTCTACCACAATATATTGAATGTAAATGTAATCCATGAGTTTAGTAGTCCTTAATGTTGAAGTGGAAAAAAAAAAAGTATTCATTTTGCCGCCAAAAGAGTTGAACCTTGGCGGTTCTGGCGGTAATGCCTGAAACTAAGTACTCTTGGTTAGTTTACTACTGTTGTTTTGCCTGTTAATGGAAAATTATTCCAGTGGAAAACTAGTCCACTGTGGGTTATTTCTCGAAAAGTTTCAGACCCCCCCCCCCCCCCCCCCCCCCCCCCCCCAATCAAGGGGCTTGTATTTGTATCTCAGGAAGGGCAAACAGGAGCGTCTGCTGATGGAAACCGAAAAGTGTAACTTACTTGCCAGGACTCGTCTGCCTCTATTCCTTGTGCTGACAAGGGAAGTCTACAGTGGTTCCCTCACCGATTTCATTTTACTGTTCATATTCTAGGATCAAAATAAGTCAACACTTATTAGGTCGCTTCGTTGAATGGGCCTCAGGAATCAATTCTTCATATAAAATATAGAAGACCTTCTCCGTTTTTGTTCCGCCAGCCACCCGCCCTTTATATTATATTGCAGAAGAACAGTAGTATGTTACCATAAATACTATAAATATTACAAAACTAGTTTTAACAAGTCTACTTGTCAAAACTAGTGTACGATATTCTACAACCTTTCTTGGAGAGATTTCGCATAGATCAGTGGTCTGGATGCTTGCTATCCTCGCAACTCAAAAATACAAGTCAAGACAAGGAGTCAGGCCTAGTCATCAAGTACACAGTCAATCCCTTAGTGAAAATTCAGATTAGTTGGACATATATATTAGAACCAGAAATTAGATAATGGCAGGAGTCTGGTGGGATGATAACGGAAAGGCCCAATATAGATTAGTTGGGCAAATAGATAAGAATGATGTGTATAGTTTGGTGATCTGGATGCTAAAAAGCTCTTATCTCAAAAATAAAAAATATCCTGAATCAATCCTTTTAGTAAAATATGGATTAGTTAAAAAAAAAAAAAAAAAGTTGCCATTGGGGGTGTCTAGCCGCCAGTGGTTTGTGTTCATGATGGTACATTTATTGTAAAATGAAATCTGGGGGACACCCCCAGACCCCCGGATTGTTAATGTTAGGATCAAGGATCAAACCAATGAAACACAGAATGTGTGTTTTGGGGATCCCCCGGAGGGCTGGTGGCATTTTGGTAAGTTCGGTCGAAGTTCATTCCGCGTTCTTGGAATCTAGCGCCTTGGATTGTAGACCCTTCCCGGGGATATTAACGTTTTATAAGTTGGCAACCCTTTGACCAATTGTGGTGTGAACTTATGAGTTCCAAAGACGAATAGAAGCATGGAGGCTCAGGTAAGTCGTTAAACAATCCAACTATCGTCTGTTTACTAATTTTCAATAAAATGGGAGCAGTAAGTTAAAAAAGTCGTTAAGCATGTTAGGCATGGACCTATGTTTCACAACTCAATGTCCACATATTGCAACGCATTATACTTCTCAGTAACGAAATCTCCCATCTTCCTTCGATGATTTTCCATGTAAGCCATTACTTTGGGCATACGTGACCGACTGCTCGTCCGCTCCAAGGAAGGGTAGGGATGGTTAGGAAAACCCTCTGGCCAGGTAGAGCTGGAGCATTATTGTACAGGACGCCTTTGAGAAAGTTGTGTTTTGCAATTATACTTACAAATTCCGTTCAATTGTGTCTTTAATTAAAACACCCACTTCCTGATGAATTAGTCAAATAATCATAAAGATTACAAGCAATCCAACTATCGTCTGATTACTAACTGTCAATGAAATGGGAGCAGTACGTACCGGTCTTTCTTACCTACCGGCTTATTTATAATATTTATAATAATAATTAATATAATAATGCTTGCCACTATGTATTATATTATATGAATATTATATTATGGACATCGTTTTTCTAGCCAAGCAAAACAACAAATCCCTCCCAATGGCAAGGAAGTGAGGGATGCACTCTTTCTGCAAGGGAATGGGATTGAACGAAGTAGGTAGTGGAGCGGACGCGCGGTGGGGGTAGCAGCTCGTACCGGAGAGGGGTGGGGTTCGGGGGGGATCTTACGGGACGGACGCCTTCAAACCAGGAAGGTGGCGGAGCGGACACGTGGTGGGGGTAGCAGCTCGTACGGGAGAGGGGTGGGGTTCGGGGGGGGGGGGGGGGGGGGGGATCTTACGGGACGGACGCCTTCAAACCAAATAACCCTCCGTAAAAACACATTCTGTGTAAACAAATAGATCAGAATTACATTTAAATATATGTTTTGGAAGTTGAAATACAATGCAAACATTTTAGTGTATTGGATTTGAACCCAAGACTCTCTATGCCGTAGACGGAATCGCTAACCGCTTGGCTACGTAGGTCCTTAGAAAAAGTTGTTCAACTATAGACTTAGATATAGTTGTTCAATGCTTCAACAGCCACTAGCTGAAATAAGAAAAAATTCAGCACCAAAGTAGCACAAAAACAGACATCATACATGTTCGTGAGATTACAATCAAAATTCGGTGAAACATTAATTTTAACGTACCTACATGACCGTTAGCATGCTTCATATTTTTGCATTTTAGCCGTACCTTAGTTTTTTTTTCTACGCTACTAGATGCATCAACACTCCTGTGTAGACGAACCAGAAATGCGACTGTACAGTTTTACAACTACTTGAATTACCGAGCTAGAGAGAACTGACTGACTGCATAGGGCTTCCGTATATAAAGAAATCCGAGGCCTAATGGCTTATATTTCCCCAAAAGGGCTCCTTATGATTTGGGGATTCTATTATGGCTGCGCCGTCCCTAAATTTGTTGCATTGTGCAACAAACTTGTTGATCTTTTTCTAATGTAGGTCTCTGAGTGAGGCCCTTTCGATTATACGATGTCCCAGGGCCTCTTGACTAGATCTCTAGAGTCTATCACAATCACACTAAGTGCCCAGCTGTATCCTCCCCATTTCCACATTCACAAGAGTGGAGAGGGTACCTTGGACATGATAAAAAGGGTCCTCTTAAAGCTAAAGGGACCCCAATTATTTTCCTAATTCGTGTTCTAGGCTGTGATATAATCCAATCTGAACGACTCTTATCACAGCCAGAGATGCACATCCTAGATTTCTATACCTGTTGTCCTCTTTTCTCCATAACTCTTTTAGATCTTTGATGGCCCAGGTGTTTGCCTTGGCCTTACACTCATTCCGCGTTATGCCTAGATCTGGGGTCGGCCTGTAATAGTTTCTAGACGATCCCAGCCTGGCAAGAGGATCTACCTCCTCATTTTCTACGTGTCCCTCGTGACCTGGCACCCAATTGACATACACTTTGTTGTCTAATTGGGTGCCTAACTTGGTAAGTTTATCTTTAGCCGCTTTCAACATTTTCGAGGTTGTGACCGGATTCATAAGTGCTTCGATACAAGCCCGGCTATCTGTTTGTATAACTACTTGTCTGGTTCTCATGTTATTCTCTATCAGCTGTCAACGCACCTGATAATGGCATATAGCTCACTCTGGAAGACAGTCGTGTGTGCATCCAGAGTGAAGCACTCAGCTATACCCAATTCAGGTATGTATATGCCAGCGCCTGTTCTGGTTGTGCTCTCAGATTCAACTCAAGAGCCGTCACTACACCCTAGTCCTTTGTGTTCGTGGAACTATCTTGTTCCAATTTTCTCTATCACCTATAACGTAAGTCGTGGGATCCTTCCACATGTAAGTTTTCGCAAGCTCGTCATGAGGCATTTTCATTTCTGGGATGAACCCTATTGAGGCTGGTGCTATTAGGGTATGATTTGATTGTCTATTATGAGTTAGTGTGTGGTAGTTGTGTTTCCACTCACCAGTCCACATTAGCCTGCTGGGAAGAAAGTTTAGTTTAGAATTCCTTCGTTCGGTTTCGATTAGTTGTGACGTACAATTTCAGTTCGCCCCACAAAATTCCATAAGAATGAAAGAATATTTGTCCAGAAGGACAAGCCATCATTAGGAAATTAGATGCATTACTTGGTTGCATGCATAAAATAAAATATGAATGCATTATCAAGGATAAAGCAAGTCATTTAGTTCTTACTCTACAGATGTCATAATATATTGGATCACATAGTAGGTACGTTGAGTTACATACCTTTATTACTTCAATCAATTAGAATCACACCACATTTGATTCGACTCGGGCACTCGATAAATCTATTACAATTCTCAATTACCCGAATGAAAAACTCTCTGATAAACTCCGGTACGAACCGGAGGACGGGAAATAAACCAAAACAACCATGCGAACATCCCGCGTTTCATGTGTTATCAGACGAGAGCTCTGCATTCTGTTGGGGTATTTATGAACTCTACTCGGATACTTGTGGCGGTAAATTCAAAGTTGTTGATTGTTGTTCCGATATTACCCTCTTTGCACTTATCCAAAATATTATAAGACCATTTTATCATTACCTTCCCCTCGTATAGTTTCCACCCCCATTTGATAATAATGAGTCCTACCTACTCTTATTTTGACTTTGTTTCGTACCTACCTAAAGGAACCTAACAACTATCCCTGTGAAGTGTTGCAAAAGCTCACGACCACTATTCCGACTATTTTGAGTCGGTAGGTACGCAAATATTATCATAATTAAGATGCGTGCAGATGCGTAGGTAGGTATTTGGCCCTTGACTTAATGGTTATTTCGAGTATTACAGGTAGGCACTTGAAACGATGTTACAATATAGAACTTACTCGATGTGATAATGTAACCATCTACTTACTTGCCACGCTTCGCTGTGGCACATTATGGTTGTATGGATGAGAAATGAGAATCAAAACAAAGATAGTTAGGTACCTACTACATTTTTGATAAGTGTGCTTTAAAAGTTCTTTAATATTGGTTTTTATGTATGTTTGAATACATTTGAAGTTATTTATGATTTTTTCAATCTTGAAATATTTGTCCTCCATTTGTCCTCGAATCGTATTTTCCCATCTGGTAACCTCTATATGACACCCAACGGAGTCCCACTCCAAAGTTCAGCACCTCAAGTTCAGAAAGAACAAAATTTGTTATATATTAAATAGGTAACAAAAGAAGACAATTCATTAGGAATGAATTTAACAACATCATGGAGAGGTATAAAATAATAAAAAAGGAAGAGGACTAGGAAAGAATTGTATTATCATCATGTAGCACCACCTATTACTTGATTCTAAAATACTATTATTAATAGAGGTATCAACCTAAAAGCAATCAGGGTCATTACGCAATTGAGGGTGATGGGTGAAAGACAAATTCAATTTTACGTTTCTGGAATATCGTATAAATGGGATGCAACCGAACTTTATTCGATTCGCAATTTACAAGTCATATAAAATTTATGCCACTTCATTCTAGAATGCTCCCAATACTCCGGGCTAAGAAAACACTAAACTTAATCAACCCAGAAATTATGGACATAAAACAGAGGGTTGTGTGAATGAAATGCGCTGTATGCATAAGAGGGGGTCTCTCAAAGGACAAAACGAAGCATTCACCTCTAGGTTCGTGCTGCCCTTCATACCAGAAATAACTTGTTTCTCAATCATCTTTCAAAGAGATGAACACTGTCTGAATACTTACAAAATTTACTGAAAATCAAAGAAGGCTTTTGTGCCCCGCAGGAGGAGCTCTTAGATGTTTTCAGAGTGTAATCTGTCGGCCCATTGACTATAAACTGTCGATAATATTTTTAACAACCTAAAAGCAATAAGGGTCATTACGCAATTGAGGGTGATGGACGGGTGAAAGACAAATTCAATTTTAGGGGTCTGAGGGGTTTGGTTTCTGGAATATCGTATAAATGGGATGCAACCGAACTTTATTCGATTCGCAATTTACAAGTCATATAAAATTTATGCCACTTCATTCTAGAATTCATTCTAGAATACTCAGGGCTAAGAAAACACTAAACTTAATCAACCCAATTGTGAATGTGAAAAAAAGAGATATTACAAAATTTACTGAAAATAGACATTGACTATAAACTCAACAGTTTGTATAAATATATTGTCAGCGCCCTGAAGCTAAGATCATTCTTAAGAAACGAATCTTAATATATAAGTAATATAATAAATAGGTATAATATATGGTATAATTTGAAAATCGAATAATATCTTTAGTTTACGGATTGTGAATTTACGCTCTAAACCTTGTATAATTTAATGAAATTTATGGAGAAACAAAGTTAGAACTAAATTTGTAATGCTAAATAGTTCCTAATTAATTATTTTATGCGAAGAATTAATTTTGATAACTAAGGATGGACATTTACTTGCCAGAAGGAAAAATGTATTTATATTTGAGTTTTGTCTAGTATAGAAGAATTTATTGTATACCTAATTTACTAATTTTGTGCACTAACCCCCTGTTATGAAAACATTAGGTATTTTCAATAAACTTTATTCTCTCTCTGTCTCTCTCTCGGCAAATGTTCACACCGGTGTTTAAATGATGAATCATGATTTAAAAACACTTGTCAATGGTGTAAACTTCATTGTTTGAATAGTAACGCAGCCAAATGCAAGGTCTTATTGATAGGATCTCAGGGTTACCTTAATAAGGTTGATACTGATAGCATGCCACATGCAGCAATCGAGTCAGTCCACCTACCATTTGAAAACTCTGCAAAAAATCTAGGATTGCTTGTTGATAATGAATTGAAATGGAACCAAGTAACCATAGTTTGCAATAGAGTCTACAAAGGATTATATCAGTTAAGAAGGTTAGCTCATCATATGCCAATTGATATAAGAAAACAACTAGTACCTACAAACTTTGTTTTTCCCAATATTGGACTATTGTGCAAATGCATACTGTGATATGAACGGTGAGGTGTGTGACAGATTGCAAGTGGCTCACAATGCATGTCTAAGATTAATCTTTAACTTCTCATGATATGAACATGTTACACCATACTATATTCAAAATCAGTGGTTAAAGATGAAAGAATGGCGTACCTACTTACTTTCCGAAACGGAATAACGTTTTAAGATTTCTCAATTGAGAATTATGTCACATGTACATTTTACGCGTTTTAAGACGCGTCAAGCCAACAGTATGTTGCAAATTCCAATTCATAGAACTGAAAAATTTGGTAAATCCTTTCACGTGCCGAGTATTCATTTATTTAATTCAAATCTATCTCTATTCGATATATCCACGTCAATAAATTGTTAATAATAAAAAGCGTTTGAAGAACTCACTGCTCAAAATGTATGATATATGCCTTAGATTTGATAATGGGTTTCTAAGATAAAACAAGAAGAAACTTAAGATTTCATTTTCCTAGTTATACGCTAAAGATTTATTTGTTTTCTAATTTGTGCCAAATAGATGCACCCATGTTTCTTTCGTGATGAGTTGAATCTGACAACCTCATGTATAAATGTAGTATTGTTTGTTTTTTCTGTCATAATGTAAGAGAGGACCCTCTGGTCCTAATTATGTACAGATCAATAAATAAAGATTCAATCAATCAATCAATCTCTCTCCCTCATCAGTACAAACACCTCAATAGTCAAATGATCCCAACAGTTCCTTCAAGTTAGAAGTAGCGTAGTTTAATCTGTGAACCCCTTCCCATGACTCACATCTCAGACTCGCCTATTTCAGATCAGCTTTGTGTTGAATAGGGTTAGTCTAGGTGGCTCCTCCCTCCCCCTTTTGATACTCTGGACGCACCCATTCATCCATCGGATTATCAACCCCTAGTTATATCCACCCTTCTATTTTTTTTTTGTCTTCCTCTCTAACCTTATTCGTAGAGTAAAACTAGTTTCATAGAAGGCCTAGAAAGAGGTCCCTTCTTCTATTATGGTGATGACGATTAGACCCCTCCTACTTCCAGCTCTCGCATTTGCTACCGCCTAATCCTATTGTGAATTCCGCGAGGCGGTTTCGCGTTTCCATGATGGCCGCCGCGCCGCTACAATACAAAATTGCCTACGAAATGCCTACAAACGACTGCCTGTGAGGTAGGTTACCTACCTAATTACTCTATGCAGTAAAACATCTCAAGCGACGATCTCGCTTCTTTACACTCATCACAATATATAAAACCTGTTTTTTGATGTCCCTAATGGTATATTTATATAGATACATAGAATGAGGGGGATAATCGCCTGAAAGTTTTAGGTTTCTCTTCTACTTTTGTCAATTGCTCTATTCTTATTTTTTCATCTTATTTAATTAATTTTCATACGTCCTTCTTAGCGGCATGAGTGCGCCATCCTCCAGTCCAAGGCACCTCACCTTCCTCCTGGTGCCTCTTGTCCTCAAATGTAACAGCCCGTACGATCGAAATTTGGTTTTTCACTCTCACCCAGTGGGTGATGTGCGACAAGGGCTTCTGCCATTTATCAGATAGCACACATGCAAGCCTCCTAAGAAAACATTCAAATTCCCTGTGCAAGGCGCCGTCACATGAAACCACCAGTGGTGCGAACGATCCCCTCACGTCTTCTGCTGCTGCATTGTATTTGGCGTGTTTGGCATAAATATAAATATATAAAATTTATATATTTATAATATATATATAAACAATATATAAAACCTTAGTACTATCCATAATAACAATTGGTATAATTACATGGGGTAGCGCTTTTAAAACTATATAAAATCCACTTTTTGTTATGCAAAAAGCAATTTTGAAGATAATTGCTGGAAAAAGTCGTACATTCCCAACTTCAGATTTGTTGTTCCTTGTACCGGTACTCTTCCTGAGCCAATTATATATAAAATCAATCTTAATGTTTTACGAAAAGCATCCAAAACGGTTTGATCGCCAAAGAGACCTCATACTCGGTGCGTTTAACTACTCAAGCCGTTATTCCAGTTTCAATTATGCATCTTGAACCGTCAGAAAAACTCAATAAATTTTAGGCTCCATATTACTCCACGGTATGCCCCCGTAGATCTCCGTTTGTAACCCTGAGACTCTAGCAAGACCAAAATACAAAAAACCCTGTTTTCATGGTTAATTTCGGCTGGCCATGTGAAATTCATGTCATTTTTGAATAGTATGTATAGGTACCTATGTTTAAATGTCAATGTAACTTACCATGTAAAATTGGAACAACTGGTTCAATATGATAACGTAACACTTATTTTTATTATTTATTAATATTATTATTATTATTTTTAATATTTCGTGCACTATAATGTTGATTCAGAACTGCCGGGGTGAAACTGGACACCCCTTCCACAGCACAAGCTTTTAGGCTTTAGAGTGGAAGGGTAGTTTCTATACTGGTACTATATGATAACATAACACTTATTTTTATTATTTATTATTATTTTTTTAAAATATTTCGTGCACTATAATGTTGATTCAAAACTCTCGGGGTGAAACTGGACACCCCTTCCACAGCACAAGCTTTTAGGCTTTAGAGTGGAAGTGTAGGTAGTTTCCAAAAAAGATGATGAATTACGTTGTATTTTTTAATTTATTTTTAATGCTGAAGATTTTCTACATCTCATTTATTCATTTTCATCTAAATTTTGGAAATACATTATTATTCATTCAATCTACTCTATTTTCACATTTATTCAACTGAAAAGAACATTTTTCTGTGTAAAACCAGTTACTGAAAACGTTTGCCAAGTAGGGCAAACGTAACGGCATTGTAAATGCATACGAACTAAATCACTCGCGACGAAGCTGTGGAAACCCATTCCAAAACGGAAGTTAGCGGAAATAGAGTTGTTCATTTCCTCGAAACAATATAAAGAGTTACAATGTTGAATCGATTTCGAAGGTTAGGCCATCATCAGTAACAAACAATGCTATCAAAATTTTTGATCCAAAAATGCTCCTTTTTTCCAAAAAATTGTGGTAAAAAATTTAAGGGGGGACTCCCCCCCCCTCTATGGATTCCCTGTATATTTGCGGTTTTTTGGGCCTTTTTAAGTTATATTGTCATTTATCGCTACATATGTGGGCCGTTTAATACGCATACGATTCCAGTCTCCACTGTGTCCACTATGTACGTTTGTTTACCTGACTACACATCAGTACCTATATATATGTAGTATAGCAATAATTTAAAATTGTGTAATATTTTGCCTTTTTTAAGGGCACACTCCACAGCTCTGATCTAAGCCTGTAATCATTTCATGGAAGTAGGCTGCATATATGATTAAAAAAAAAAAAAATATATATATATATATATATATATATATATATATATATATATAAAATAAAATAAAATAAATTGATCTGGTCTAGGCACCTATCTCACCAAGAGAGACACCGTTTCAAATTTTAAGACCATGATCTGATTAGGAACGAAATCATCATCATGCAATTCCACATATGAAGACTGCCATATGCAACAACCTAAGTGCCATTTTTGAGAAAGACGTTTTTTTAACGGATTCGGACCTTATGTGCCATGAGACAACTGCTCATGAAGTTTCTGAAAGATACTCTAGTAGAGCTCCGAGCGGTTCGTTTATCAATTTCAAACCAAACAAACGTAAGTGCCCTTTCTGTTGCACAACGTTACCTGCGTTGCTGTGCTTCCTCCATGATCCCCCGATTGATGTTTTTTACACGGGAACGAACTAATAATAAAACAAGTGAAAAATAAGATTCCCTTCATTCGGTTTAAGTTAACTTTGCCCACATCCCAAATGTATTGTAGCAGACAACTGACGTGTATCAACCTTGGGATTCATATCGACGATAGCGGTGAAGACTTCTTCTATTTTTAGGACGAGACAGAGGGAATTCTGGGCTGTACCGAAATCGGCACCTGTATTCATAACTACTTATACAGCAAATCTTAAATCGCCTAAAACAAAAACAATCTTCTGGTCAGATAACGGTAGGGGGTGAAATAAAAAACAGGGAATTTTGGCCATGTTTTTGCTTCTTCCAAAAAAATGGAAGATGAAGGGCGTTGAAATCATGATTCCATGGTTATCCCCAAAGAATCAAGATTTTTACTTAGACCAGCCGGTTACCCGTGCATCATGGACCCACATCATTTTTACCAGGTACCTACCTTGTTATTGACATTTTATGTCTTTGCTCTGGCACATAACTCGAAAACCGTTACCAAATCTGTTACCAAATATTCTGATGATTTCCGCTTACAACCGAGTCGTTGCTAGGGAAATGGTACTTCGTCGTTTTTCATCCCACAAAATTCGTTGACCATTCGTTCGAAAGCTCTCGATTTATCCAACCATATTATGTTAACTACTGCGAAGTGCGTGGCCAACAAGCTGAGTTATGAGCATGGTTATATGAATAATTGTTTACACACAGGTGATCATTTTCAATAATTGATATTGTGAACATGATTGCAACCGCTTGTTAATTTCTGATGATTTCATTGAGCTGGTGATTCGATGAGGTGATTCATAGCAGGTGATCCGAATATTGCGAGAACGATTTGATTAAATCGTAAATTTTGTGAAGCGGTGGTTAAATAATTTTAATTGGTAATTTCTATACTTTACACTATAGGAAGCTGTAATTTCGTATGTAGCCTCTATAGGACATTTCCTTGACGATTCCCAGGGTCCGGATCAGCTGAGTGGCTCTTAGAGCTAATTTCTATGCTTTACACTCTAGGAAGCTGTAATTTCGTACGTACATCTTTAGGATATTTACTTAACGATTCCCAGGGTCCGGATCAGATGAGTGGCTCTTAAAGCTAATTTCTATACTTTATACTCTAGGAAGCTGTAATTTCGTATGTAGCCTCTTTGGGACATTTACTTGACGATTCCCAGGGTCCGGATCAGCTGAGTGGCTCTTAGAGCTAATTTCTATGCTTTACACTCTAGGAAGCTGTAATTTCGTATGCAGCCTCTTTAGGACATTTACTTAACGATTCCCAGGGTCCGGATCAGATGAGTGGCTCTTAAAGCTAATTTCTATGCTTTACACTCGTAAGCTGTAATTTCGTATGTAGCCTCTTTAGGACATTTACTTGACGATGCCCGGGGTCCGGATCAGATGAGTGGCTCTTAAAGCTAATTTCTATGCTTTACACTCTAGGAAGCTGTAATTTCGTATGTAGCCTCTTTAGGACATTTACTTGACGATGCCCGGGGTCCGGATCAGCTGAGTGGCTCTTAGAGCTTGCATACGAGTCTGCAACTAAAGGCATAAAATGTCCCAATGTGTTGCAGACTCGTATGCAAGCGTTGTTTTCTATGTTTTGTTGACGCTTTTTCTTAACGCTTTTCGTGAACGCTTTTTTCGTTTATGTGCCAAAGTAAAGACATAAAATGTCAAAAATTTCATGAAACATCCGCGTAACGGACGGATTTTTTTTACTCAGCAGTCCCCAAGAGGCTCCAACTCAAATTTCAACAATCAAATTTCAAGCTGTACCTAATTAATTTTTCAACTAAATGTCTCCTCAAAATTATAAGTTCCTACATAAATTTCTGTTCTAGAACCAAAAATTTCAACCATGCATCATGTTTTCTCCTCGATTCCAAGCGGTTGCAATCATGTTCACAATATCAATATTGAGAATGATCACCTGTGTGTAAACAATTATTTATATAACCATGCTCATAACTCAGTTTGTTGGACACGCACTTCGCAGTAGTTAACATAATATTGTTGGATAAATCGAGAGCTTTCGGACGAATGGTCAACGAATTTTGTGGGATGAAAAACGACGAAGTACCATTTCCCTAGCAACGACTCGGTTGTAGGCGGAAATCACTGTAATTTTTTTCGTGCGCGGAAAAAAATTGACTCGCAAAATTTGCTAGGACCCCAGGGCTAAAACATGATACATGTTAATAACTAATTCATTATAACCTCGGTTACGTTAAAACTATTCCCGACCAACATTGCTGCAGTTATTGCTGCAGTTATATATATGGCGTTTCGAATATCAGTTTTTGAACAGGATCTTACGAATCTGAAAGGTATCTTACGAATAAAAACTGCTCGGCTCAACCCACAAAAATCGTTTTGGTATCGTTGAATTTGTTATCGAAAGTTCTTTTACCGTGAACCCGCCCCATCCTAGTTCGACGCATGTCGGTTTTTTCCTTAATTACAATGTTGTTTACGTTCTTACCAGGCAAGCCGTGTTATGAAAGAGTAAGTTTAGAGGATTGTAACATTATAGTCTTTGAGTTAACCAGGGGCCCAATGAGTGTCCATGTACGATTTCAGTTTAATGGATCCAGTAGTTTTTACGTGATTGAGTAACACAAACATAAGATTTTTATATAGGTACCTAATATTATAGATTATATCAAAAATGAGGGAAATTGTATGTTTTTATTTTTTCAAACTTACGTCTCATGCTTTCCTTACATTTTAATTACTTCTTTTAAATACAGTTGGTGCAATAAAAGTTTTAATTACCTACCTACTTCATATTCAACCCTTTCTTCAACATTTTGTGATATAAGAATCAGAACACAGGCTGAAATGTATTCAATAAACTAAAATTTGACCTTCCTGGTTACCAAAATAAGTTATGCAAGAGGATGGGCACTTGGGGTGTTTTGGTTGGAATTCGCTAAAAATAGGATAATTAATTTTAGTTGTTGATTTATCTACTAATTAAACAATAATAAAATGTACAACATACATGGAAAACTACAAAAGACATTTCATCCATTTTTTTGCTCGGCTATGAACAGTTTTTTGGATCTGCTGGACATTCTTATAAATGGCACTTAGGATGCTTTGCATATGGCGGTCTTCATATATCTCCAGATTACTATGTGAGGCAGCTATGATACTGCAGTCCCATATTATTATTCATATATTAAGGTAGCTTGCTGTTGATGTTTTGTGCCTCCCTAACAATAGATGAGTGAAATGCGGCGGCTCGGGCCGGGTGCCAAGCGTAGCAGCTGAGAAGTTGACTAATTACAGCAAATTGCTCGCAGGAAACGTTGACTCACCGGAGGCACTTCTTTCACACAGAAAGACACCACCTACCTACCTACCTGATGTTCACCTCAAAAAAGTAATAACGAATGCAGACCTACTTTACACGGCTCCTCTAATAAATATTAGCTACCTACACGAAAACTGGACCACCTCAGACGGAATTCCCGTTCCAAACAGGTGTACCGTTCGGTCAACAGGTGTCTCTGAACAGCTGGTAAAGGCAAACAAACACTTTGATGTGAACTCCCAGCCGACTGGGGGAGAACGATGTGTAAAGTAACTACTTAGTACCTGTGGTATTGGAATTGGACGAGTATCACAAGGTGACTGAGGTATAAGTAAAATATAAGTAAAGTACTGAAGTAAAGCGTTTGATTGCGTCCAGCATAAAATCTTACTTTGAATAAATTGTACAATTTATGGCATTAGAGGTCTGCCCTTGATGTTGTTGGAATCGTACCTCAAAAATCTTACACAATTAGATGGAGACTCCCTGAGTAGGCCAAGAGTTATTACGTGTGGTGTTCCTCGAGGGACTGTCCTTGGGCCAGTTCTTTTTCTTTTCCATATTAATGAGCTCATGGACATTATTCTCAGCCGCCAAATTTTCGGATTCGTAGATGACACAGCTATAATTTTTTGGAGCGAGTCCTTAGACGATTTGTTAGTTACTGCGATTTCGGAATTTCAATTAGTAAGGACTTGGTTGGATTTAAATTTTCAATTTAAGGAAGACCTCAGCGTCTGGTAGGATGGCTTTTTATAAGCTACGTATGAAATTCCATGATTATGAGTGTGACGGACTTCCAGAGTACCCATGGCTTGGTAACGTTTTCTAAACAATCCAAATAGTTGGGCGTAATTATAGATGAACAGTTAAAGTTCAAAGAACATGTAGATTTACTTTTTTTTTTTTTTAAAGGTTTAAGCCGCACCTTAACCAGAAGGATCATTAGCGGCATTGAGCAACGTGTCTAAAGGGGCACTGGGAGTGGAACGATTCTAAGGAGAGCCATGTTGCCATCCTTGACTAAAAAGGAGTGCCATCATGCACTCCACTGGCAACTCGGAGGGGAAAAAAATGAGGGCTACAGTGATGACCACTGAAAGGAAGAAAGAAAGAAGAAAAGAACACGCTATACAGTGATGACCCCATGTTTAGACCCCAAAGTGGATTAAAAAAAAAAAACCCAAAAATGAAGTAATGCAACTAAGACTAGATGTAAAATAGGCTAATAATTATATACACGGTACTATATACAATCAGCAAAGTGATATAAAACTACGACTAGATTTATATAAATATACCACAGATCAGATATCACAGTTCGTAGTAGAGCTCAGCGGCTTTCAGCTACAACAACAGGGATCGGACCTTGTCTGGGCCGGAAAAAACGTCAACCCACTGAGGGGGCTGATGCTAGGCTCCGGAGCTAGGGCTCGGAGGTCCACAAGTACTGGACAGTCTTTCAGAGAGTGGTGGATGGACAGATCACCCCCACACCTCCCACACACAACATCTTGAGCTTCTGCACTAAGCAGGTGTATGTGAATCGCTACAAATCACATAATTCCCAACTCCCAATAATTGGCAGTGTCGAACAGCCAGTGTCACTGCCCACAGCTCTGCTGTGAACACAAACGCAACAGGTGGTAAGCGTCTAGTGACTTGGAAGTTGGGGCTCCATAGAGCAAGGCCAACACCATCAGGTGTCTTTGAGCCATCAGTGAATGGGAGAGTGTGTCCAGCATACCGCTGGATTGCCTCAGTATAGCGAGATATGAGGATGTGTGGGGGTGTAGTGCCCTTGACCCCGACCCTCATGTGAAGGTCAACACGCATCCTAGACAATTTCCAGGGAGGGGCAAGGAGCATCTCATATAGAAGTAGGTAGCAATTTAAGTATTCAAACTTGAATCCCTACGCGTTATTATCGAAAACAAAACCGATATCAGAATGATGATAAATCCTACATTACTTATGGAAATACATCATATTGCCCAGCATGATAACGTCCATATGATTTTCTATTAGGTTTCGATCAATTATATTTTTTTCTAGATTCGGTAGTTGTTTTTATTAGTCGTTTAGATTTTTGACTAGCGTAAAAATATTAGTAGGCGTTAGACTGTACCGAAAGTTGTCTTTTCTCATTGAAAACCGATGGTCCCGCGATTATAGCGATCTTTTAGTTCGCTATTGGCCGAGTCAATTCCGCGAATTCGTGCTTACGTCAGAAGATGTCCGGTTTGACGTGCGACGTGAAATGAACTCGTGGGTCAGCGTTGAGTTTCAATCGGAAGTAAGTTGAATTCAAATAAATTTAGCATTACCAACGTATTAAACCCTAGAATTTTCCTACCGAGTTGAAGATTTTTAGAACCGAATTGAGAATTTCCCAAACAGAATTAAGGATTTTCCGAACCGAACTGAGAATTCCACAAAACGAATTGAGTATTTTCCACACCTTATCTAATAGAAACACAATTTTTATTGTAATGTCTAGACAGGGGCGTCGCTAGACAAAAATAGTGAGGGGGAAGTATAAAATTCCCAAATTAACCAAAAGTTTTCTCAACACAAAACCAGGGAAATAAAAAGAAGGAATCATGTAGTGTCACTTATAAATTAATTTATAAATTAAATGAATCCTGCAACCTACAGTTGATATCCATTGTCTAAAAGTACCTACCTATTTAATACATGTGACACCTCTGTAAAATGACTACTTTCATGTGATTTCGATAACATATCTTTTGTAGTAAGACCGTAATATTAGTTATAGATTAAGATAATTATTATTGTCATTATTCGAAACTTGAAGAATGTGGTTCAAATGTGAAGGGCACATAAATACGGGTCAATCATCTCATATAAATTTCATCACAATCGTCTCATTAGTAGTTCCTACTCATGCGCAAATATGAAATCCTTGCAACCTAGATAACTTCTACAGTTTTGATTTGATTTGAATGAATTATCTGGAAATATGCGGCTTGAGCTAAGGATGATATCCTATAAGAGAGAGAAAGAAGAGCGAGCGAAAGAGAGAGAGAGACTGACTGTTCTTTATTGATCTGACAATTAGGGCCATTTGGCACTCTCTCTACGAGAGAGAGAGATAGAGAGAGAGAGTGAGAGGGGGGGGGGACAGAGAGATTGATTGATTGATTGATATGTTTATTGATCTGTACAATTTGGGACTATAAAGTCCACTCTTATAAGTATACACAAGAATATATAAATGAATGCAATAAATTAAAATTCAGGTGAAGATCATTACAGTGTAGATATAACTTTATGGTATCGCCTCGGGTTTCGCAATAATTTCTCTAAATTGTTTCTTAAATGAATCCACAGTAGCCAGTTGGAATAAATCAGGGTGTTCATTCAGCAATTTAACACTTTGAATGAGGAAACTCTCTGAATAAATTGTGGACCTGTGTTGAGGTATTTGGTATAGGTTTCTTACATTCTAGTTTCAACATTATGAATGGAAGTTAGATTTATATACATTTTTGCTAAATATTCTGGCTTAGAAAACTTTAGAATTTTATAATATGTAAGAACGGCTAAATTGAATTTCCATCTTTCCTTTATTTTTTGCCAGTTTAGTTGTTTATAGTATGGTGTGACGTGATCATGAAGACGCAATTTGAAAATAAAACGAGTTGTGGCATTTTGCGCCTTCTGCAACGTGTCAATATCTTCTTCATTCATATCGCACATTACACATGAAGAATAGTTAAAATAAGGCATAATTAAGCTCATAATAAGTTTTGATTTTATAGCTACTGAAAAGTTAAATGCAAGAGAGAGAGAGAGAGAGAGAGAGAGAGAGAGAGAGAGAGAGAGAGAGAGAGAGAGAGAGAGAGAGAGAGAGAGAGAGAGAGAGAGAGAGAGAGAGAGGGGGGAGTGAGTAAAATTATTAAATAAAAACGCTGCAAATTATTTCACAAAGGTTCATTATTTTTTCAATTGAGTATGATCTTAGTTTTAGTTGGCTTGCGTAAGTCATAAGGCCCGTCCAGACTCCTCGGCGTGTCCTATTTCGAGTTGCCACAACCTATACTTCTATAATTATATACGCATGTTTATATTTCTCGATTTGACCTCCTATCTATTCAAATAATTATTGCTTTAATAATATCATTATCTAAGTACGTACGAAAAGTCGAGAGGATATGTTATTAAATATGCGTAGGCAAAGCATTGGTATTAACACACAAATATGACCTAGAAAAAAACATATATATTCATGCCTCGAAGGAACATGAAATTCGAAAGCAATACAAGTGTAGGAAGTTTTCCACGCCACCCTGGAGGTACTCCCTAGGTCTCGTTACCTCACAACCGGAGGTTCACCACCCTATTACGCTTACACTCGAAAAATAGACTTTTTCACCTATTTTTGGCTCATAACACCCATGGGTGTGGAGCGATCGAGCTGGCGAGAAGTTAGGACCAACTAGGCCCCAAGTGGAGTCTATGTGCGAAAGAACGGATTTTTTAAGTCAATTCTAAGGCCTTTTATGGCCCGGACGGCGAACGGCGGACGGACATTGCAAATTTGGATTCTACGCACTTTGAAACGTAAAATGACAAAGTTTGAGGGGGGGTTATAAAAATTTTTTGCTATACGATCACATAGGCTTATTATTGAAAATAATAAACCAAAAATCACATATTGTAACAACAACATTAAGAAAACAACATGATGTTCATCACTGAGAAATTGATAGTTTTCACGGCGTATTTCTCTTCCAGTTTTATGTTGTTGTGAACGAGGACGAGGTAACGTAGTGTCGAGGAGGTGATGAGTAAACTCTACGTCGGGAACTTGCCGACTGTCGTGACGGAAGCGGACCTCCACCTCCTGTTCTTCGAGAGCGGGATCGCCACCTCGGCCGTCCTCCTCAAGAAAGGCGGCTACGCTTTCGTCGACTGCTACGAGCAGTCCCTCGCCGATCGGGCCATCGACAAACTCAACGGTGAGCTCATTATTGATAGAATAGAATAGAATATCAATTTATTGACAGAAAGAAAAACAAATCACAGAAATGGCAATAGTCTCATAAGAATTCTTTCTTCTGTCCACCAACCTACTAAGTTCTCACGAACTTGTGGCGGCTGGTGGTGCTAATCTCAGAGAAAAAACAAAACAAAAAACAACTAAATATCAAACACCTAGAGAGCAACGCTCAAATAAACAAACGTTAAAATATTTAAATACATTTATTCCATAAATTCTTTAATTTTAATCAAAATCTCCTTCTTAAAGCTCCCTAAATCACCAAAATCGTCCGGGTTAATTTTACAGGCATAGAGGAAGCGCAATACCTGATAATAAGAATTATTCTTTGCGGGCTCAGTATTACGTTTTGGGAGCTGAATGTTCCTAGACATTGCAGTACGTGAGTTAGAGATACGGCTTCTATGATCAGGATGGATACCCGTCTTATAGACGAATAGACAAGCTTGTAACAAAAATACTTGCCTAACATTCAGCACCTCAAATTCATTGTGGAGCAGAACAATCGAATATCTAGCATTCTTCCTGAGTATAATCCTAAGGATAGTATAATATGCTACTTGCAGAAGACCTATTAAAGATTTACAGGCACTTCCCCACACTAAAATACCATATTTTAATAATGTATAAACCAGACCAAAGTAGATGGTTCTCAGCTGCACGACAGACAAAAAATTTCGAGCTTCACTGAACAAAAAAAAAATAACTTTCTTAATTTATTAACTAACAACTTTATATGATAATTAAATTTCAAATGACAGTCAAATATAACGCCTAGATATCTACATTTATCAGAACAACAAAGGACCACATGGTTTGTGATAATAAGTTTGTATATAAAAGCTGTTATCAGTTCAGAAACAAATTGAGTAGGTTGGTAGTAGAATTTGTGCTAGGTACCATCTCAGATCCTGGAAATTACCATTTGATAAAGCAGGGAAGCCACTCACGAACTATTCCACGAGGCCTGATTAAGTAAACTTGATGTAGCTAGATGAAAAATTGTATAATTAGACAAAAAATAAAAAAGATGCCGCAGTCGCGGCGCTCCCGGACAGTCACCCATCAAAGTACTAACCAAGGCCGATGTTGCTTAACTTCGGTGATTAGACGAGAACCGATGTTTTCAACGAAATATGCGTTGGCGAATACTATTTTTTCTTAGGTCGAGCCTAGTTATTCGATACCTGTGAAGATAGCTGATATAGCAGAGTGTAAAATGATTTCAAACTCCTTCAACTCGATCTTGAATTCAAGAGAATCGTTGACTTTGAAATACCATGTAATGAACTTAGGCGCCCCGGAGGTGCAATGGGGGCCTAAATCCACACTCATAGATAGAGAGGAGTGTGACAGTACCATAAGAGATACAACTCGTACTAATAGTATATGCTACGTTCGGAGAAGATTGGTTTTCCAGTTCTAGGATCACCCATCCATCGCCAAACGCAGTCTTTTGAAAACACAGGAAGAGGCACGCCCGACGCCCGTTACAACAACGGAGCGATGGCAGCGCATTCCCTTGGATCTCGCAGGAACTGTCACAACTAAGAGACTTTAGCGTGACGATAGCGTTTGGTTAGTCGTGTACATACGTGTAGAAATAGGTACGCGAAGAGCATCTGCAGTTGCTCTAGACGCTACTCTACGCGTTAACATGAGAAAATCGTACGGGAAGAACAAAAACTCTCCACTAGCAGGTATTTCAGAGTTGACACGAAGGTGGCGAGTTTCCCACCAACAGTATCGATGAGACTGCTCTCACTTTTCAAGGGTCTCCTGAAGCCAGTTTTCGAGGAATGTCCCGACAGCAGTCGAAAGAAAAATTAATGCTAACTCATTAGGTACTAATTTTATGCAGATAAATTGATTTGGCGCAGATTTTCGACGTTTCCTTTTGATGAGTTTCCTAGAAGGTACCCCTTTGAACCGCCTCTGTTTATTCCCTCCGAGAGACGCCCAAAGAACGGAAATTCCTCAGTGACTTACAACACCGCCTTCTTACCATAATTTGTAATCTTCACGGTAATGAGGTTGTCGACAGATATCTGTTACCGCTCCCGACGCGCCCTAATTACGAGTAATTAATACTTCTCGAAAATGGTTTTTTTATTTTGTTATCTTTTTAAACGTAGGGTTGAGTCATCGGTAGTGTTTTTTCTCTCGTAACGGGGTAAATGGATTTTCGAAAATCCCACCTGCGTTTTCTTCAGGGAAACGCACCTGCCGGCACGTGCTCCGTCTGACGTAAGGTGCCGGCTGCAGCGCTTAGAGCCGCATTTTGTGAGTTTAGGGTGCGGGAACACGATTAAATATCGCTTTTGAACAGAGTTGGGATACCCAAGTACATTGGTACTTGAAGTACTTTCTTCAAATACATGAGAAAATTCACTAATATTACTGCAATCGAGGAAAATCAGTAGGTAATAAGAATGACGAGGAATAGCTGCACAAGACGCAAGTACTTCGAAACTACTTTCCAAGTACAAGTACACTTACATGAAGGTACTAGCGATTCCACGTTTTAGTGAGTACAAGTACTTGCGATCCCAAATACAAGTAACATACCATATGCCCTATTGTCAAAAAACCGATTTTTTGGCACTTTTTGGGCCACTAAATTGTAAATTTAAACCTGAAATTCTTTCTCGCGCCCTAGCCGTCCAATCTCGCTTGAATTCGGGGGATCGTTGGAGGAAGACAATTTGAGCATCCCATATCAGTTTCAAGATGATCGTAACATTAGTAGCTCCTGCGCTTGCTCGAACATAAAGTCTTTGTTAGAAGCTTTATTTCACAGTTTTCACCCAATTTTGATTCAATTTTCAGGGAATGTGCGGGTTAGGTAGTAGATGATCTCCCATCCATTTCATTGATGCCAAATAAATACATAATTCTGCGCATGCGCAAACGTAAATTCCTTTATGCTCCTTTTTTTTACGTCCTAGTTGCCCGATCTGGCTCAAATTTGGGGGGTAGTTGGGAAAAGACAATTTGATAATCCTATATAAATTTCACCATGACTGCTCATTAATAGATCATCTTTGTGACAAGCTTAATTTCTATAGTTTTCATCTGAATTCGATGAAATTTCCCCGGAATATCCTTGTGAGGCTGAATAATCCTCTATCAGGTTCATTTTTCCTAAATCAATACTTTACTCTGCGCATGCGCAAACGTGAATTCCACCAAGCATCTTTTTCTCACACCCAAGTCCTTCGATCTCGCTCAAATGACGACGATTTGATCATCCCAAATCAATTTCAACCGGATTGTATCAATGACAGCTGCTGCACATACGTCAATGTGTAATCCTTGTATTGACCTTTATTTCCACAGTTTTCATCCGATTTGGATGAAAATGTCACGGGATGTGCGGGTTAGGTATATAGATGGCCATTCTGCGTATTCGCAAACGTACCTTAGTTAATTCAAGCTTCACTGCTTTTCTTCCTATTCTATTTTCTTTCTTTTCTTAATTGGTCGATTTTGAACATTCACGCTACATCTACATTTACTATACGTAATCTATACATTCATGATACGGAAACAAAAAAGCGCCCTGTGCCCTATCACGCCAATCTTGGCAGACAATTGAGCATCCCGTATTTTGAATCGTGAAAATCCTTTGCTCGCGCCCTAGCCAGTTTTCATCCAATCACGCTCGAATACCGATTGTTGTCAAATAGATACTTTACTCAATACGTATGCGCAAACGTCAATTCCACCAAGCATCTTTTTCTCACACCCCTCCTTCGATCTCGCTCAAATGAAGACGATTTGATCATCCCAAATTAATTTCAACAGGATTGTATCATTAACAGCTGCTGCACATACGTCAATGTGTAATCCTTGTGTTGACCTTCATTTCCACAGTTTCCATCCGAGTTTGATGAAATTGTCACGGAATGTGCGGGTTCGGCTAGGTATATAGAAAGGCGATTCTGTGCATTCGCAAATGTACCTATTTTTCAATTTTCATAATTCAAGCTTAACTATTTTTCTTCCTATTCTATTTCCTTTTTTTCTTAATTGGTCGATTTTGAACTTTCTCGCTACATCTACATTTACTATACGTAATCTATACATTCATGATACGGAAACGAGGAACCTATGTGCCACACCCAACTTGGCAGACATTTTTCCCCTAGGGGCTAAAACGTGGGCAAAATGTGTCATGATTCGCACCAGAAGTTGTAGCTTCTAAAAGTTTCCATTGGTCAACTCTTGATTTTACTGTAAATGTTTTAGCTACTATATGTTTTGCTGTTGTAAATACGTGCATCTTGTCCAAATAAGGGTATGCGCACACTTGTCGATAAGTACCTGTACACACAAGAGGCCCTTAATTGGTATGATTGAACAGTAATTTCAATTCGTGAGGCCTTAAACTCTCAAAAGCCTCTTTCTCCCCTCTACAATTAGGTAAACATTCACTTGATCTTTATGGCAGGTAGGAGCGAGCTCTGCCCCGTTATAACCGGAGAGAGCACTACATCGTAATGACCGGCGTGAAGAAAAACCAAAAATTAAATGAATGAGTGTTTAATTGGACCCCTCTCAACCCTTACGCGGAATTACGGCTTGAGAACTGGAGTGGATTTAACCAAATTATCACCAGCGTAATTATAATTCACTTAACGGACTTGTTCCAACCGGGTTGAAATGAGTGCATATATCCCTCCGACGGAATTTCTCGGATACTTGAAGGGAGTGTCTCGTTTAGATCGTTTCGTAAAAAGTTCCAGTCATGCTGCATGATCGTGTGAGGAATTGTTCTTAAATTACCGTATTATATTTATGATACGTTTTTTCTAAAATTGAGCAATTTGAGCGCAAAGAAACGGTTAACTATAAATTTCAAAAAAAAAAAAAAAGAAGTAGATCAGTGCTCATGAAGTGAGTCACATGATAGCGCATTTTCTTGTAAGGAGATCCGCGTGAAACAGACGCTTTCTGCTGATCAATGACCTCTCAGTCGTCTTCAGCATTCTCCCTTGACCCTCCTTCTCAAATTTCAGCTTCCTGCGTTGAATAGGAGACAAAATGGCTTTAGAGTTCACTCCACTGATCAATGACCTCTCATGCGTCAGCAGCCCCTGATACATCTTTATCCATGTTATTTTACAGATTACATCCATTCAAAGTTTAATCAAAATCGGACTTCGGGAAGTGGCATTTAAAACTATTTTAAGAGGACATACATATTTATATCAACGGACAATGTGAACACAATAGCTCATTTTTCTTTTTTTTAAGAAAGTGGGCTAAAAACTAGTTCTTAATGAAAATAAATAGTTGCTTGTTCCAAGTAATAACTAGTTTTCTATCAAAAATCCATGCCTAAGCAGATCTCCTCAGCTCTCAAAGATGTTGCAGAGACAAAATAATTCACTTGCGACGACGAAGTTGTGGAAACCCATTACAATGAAACCTGAAAATAACTCTGAATTTGCAGACCATCTTAGGGAATCCCATCATAGTTACTATTTAGATTTGGCAGATAGATTGTGGATCATTTTTATGCAAAGGGAGGTACCTACCTACCTATGTTGAATAAGCTGGAGCATTTCGAAATTATCAAAAGAGACAGGTGTGGTACCTAAACGTTCAAATAAGAATGTTCTTCAATATATTTCACCACTGATAGATCCATATCTGTGAATCTTCGAATTACTCCCTTCACATTATTAAAACCAGTTAGAGTAACTCTATCCCTCCCTTCACTTCATTTGCTTAGCTATATTTTATTTTTATTTATTTATTCCATTCAATTGAATTTTCTTACATATACAACATAATAATATACATCAAAAGCTCTTATATCTAATTATTATACTCCTAATATAAATTATAAAATTTCAATGTATTGCCAGGTGCTAGGAAGAGGCCCGTAATTACCTGGCAAGTGTAGCTGTTTGCTTACACGATTTGCTAGTGTACATAAACACAAATTATATAAAATGATTATCATCTTCTATATTAATTCAGTAATTTTTTATTAGTAGTACATAATTTATAAGTCATTTTCCAATTTTTTAATATCATTTATAAATCATCTGCATATAAATACATTTTTCATCTCTATAAATAAATTTTTCATCTCTATAAATAAATTTTTCATCTCTATAAATAAGTTTTTCATCTCTATAAATAAATTTTTCATCCCTACTCTATATCAACTCTAGTTATACATTCCTGCAAATCACCGACTCACACTCACTCCACCCCGTCTCAACCAGCCAATCACCAATCAATTTTTTGAAAACATTCGTCGAATATAATTGTGGTGACTTCAAATTTTGATTCATCGATCGATAAAGTATGTACAACATATACATAGGACTTCTTGAACACAGAGACGTTGATGTCCTAGGATTAACTAAATTTCCCTCCAATCTGAATCTTGTTCCATATGAATGCTCGTTTCCTTGGTTCATTATGATCTGAGGGTTCTTATGATACACCAACAACAACGACTTTATAAACAACTGGCGCGAAGTGAAAACCTTGAATTGATTATATATAGCAAATCGGTAAGGCTTCCTCATTATAGTTTTAATTATTTCTCTGCAGTATAATTCCTTTAACTTTGTTTTCACTTGATTGGTTGTACCTCGAGGATCATGCTCCCTGTCACCTGCGACTATATAAGCCTCAGGCATTCTAATGTATGTTCAGTTATTGTTAGATACGGATGATCCCCCGCCCAAAAGACGCTCCGCGTACAAAAGATGCATGATATCATCCAATTCGGGCCAAGCCAATACTTGTTTAGTCCGATTTCATGACATTCTTAGGGATTGTGCAGACTAGCACCCAGATTGTCCCCTATAATTTTCAATGCCGTCAGATCAACAGAAGCCTGCA
Source organism: Adelphocoris suturalis (assembly GCA_030762985.1). Taxonomy (NCBI): domain Eukaryota; kingdom Metazoa; phylum Arthropoda; class Insecta; order Hemiptera; family Miridae; genus Adelphocoris; species Adelphocoris suturalis. The sequence continues at coordinate 37,760,135 of CM061042.1, forward strand.
CGCCTGCGCAAACGTGAATATCTTATAACGTCGATTTCTCATCATCTGTTGGTCAGATTTCGTTCAGACTCGGTAGGCAGTAGGGTATAGATTCTAGAAGAATGCCCTATAAATTATATCGTAATTGGTGGAGTAATAAACATTGCGCATGAGCAAAACTAATATCGATTGACATAGGCAAAACTACGAGTCTAATGGAGCGGTTTTGATTGAATTTTCAGGGATTGTGAGGGTTAGCATCTAGAACGGTACCCTATTTATGGCCGTCGCATAAACGTAGTCTGTGTGTATGCGCGAACGTTAATTTCTTACAGCGTCGATTTCTTACCATCTATGCATCCGATTTCGTTCAAACTCGGGGTGTAGATGGGAATAACGTTCTAGGAAAATTCCCTAAGAACTACATCGCAAACGATAGAGTAATAGCCATTACGTGCAACACTAAAATTGAAAAACAGACATAACTTCGAGACTAATGAACCGATTTTTATGAAGTTTTCAGGGAATGTGCGGTTTAGCTCCTAGAAGGTCCCTTATAAATTTCATTTTCGTTGTATTAATAGTACTCCGTGCACATGCGCAAATGTTATTTTCTTATAACGTTGATTTCTTATCATCTATTGGTCCGATTCCGTTCAAACTCGAGGGCGTCCAGGATGATGCTATTGGGATTTTATCGCATTTGCTTGAATAATAAGTAGATAGATATGTAACTATTGCACATACACCAAACTAATATTGGATGACACTCCATGAATAATGGATCGATTTTGATGACATTTCAAATTATTGTGGGTTAACCTTTAGACAATTTCTGCAAACGTAAACACGAATTAAGCCCTGTTTTGCATTTTAGCATGCGTACACATATATATCATCTTTTGTACGTACCTAATATTTTATAACATTGCTTGTTTTTTCCATGTTGTATTGGGCTTGCCCGTATCTTTTAAATAAAACACAATAAAATAAAATTAAAATATAATTAGGTACTGTTATATTTTGAAGTCAATGTTTTCGAATCGTATTTTGTTCTTCAAATAATTCCATACTTTATATTACAATATTATGTGTGGAAGCTATACTGCCCATCCGATTCGGGAGGCGTTTTTAGTATTTGTAACTAAAATAATTGGCGAATCCTTGCACCAGATGTGTTGTTTATGGGCAGAAGGGTGTGGTCGTTTATTAGCGGAAGTTACTCGAGGTCCCGCACCGAGCGCTAGGCTCGCCTCGCGAGGAAGGGCTTCCCTCGCGGGCTCCGAAAGGGTGGGAAACACCCCTTGAAAAACCCACCCCTAAACCCCGAAAACCACCCCTCCCCGATAACGCCAGCCTGATAACCCGCCCCTACGCGTAACGCACCCCCTCACCTTTCGAGCTCCCTTTTTCGGAATGCACTCGCCCCTCCGATGCGCTTCCGAGTGCACTCGTCCCCGCGCCCCCGCTCGATGCACCCGTGCTGTCGGCGGCGCTCCCGGGGCGCGGGAGGAGATTAATAATGCGGGCGCCGAGGGGATCGAGCTGTCCTTTGGTCCCACCGGGGACCAGGGGATCAGGAGGAGGCAGGAGCTCATTCTTCCCTCTCCCCTCACCACCCTTCACCCTCGACCGACATCCCCTTCCTGATATTCCGATGGCTGAGCCTACTCCCTCAATTTTCCTTCGGCCTGTTTCACCGATCTCCTACCATCTGATATCCTCACTACCTTGTTTGTAGGGTTGCTAGATTTGCACGGGCAATATAAATAGCAATTTCACGTCAAATTGGAGGTTTTAAACATCAAATTGGTGGTTTTACACACCAATTTGGAAGTTTCACACACCAAATTTGAGGTTTTAAACATCAAATTGGAGGTTTAAAACATCAAATTAGACGTTTTACACACCAAATTGGAGGTTTTTCATTTCAAATTGGAGGTTTTAAACATCAAATTGGACGTTTTAAACATCAAATTGGACGTTTTACACACCAAATTGGAGGTTTTTCGTTTCAAATTGGAGGTTTTACACTTTTCTATTCATTTAAATTTCCTGTATATACGATCACTGATCCCCCCTAGCGTACAATCAGTGAACAAAACTAAAATCTAAAGATAACAAAAATTGGTGGTGTATAATAATAAGAAAACATCATTTGGAAATAAGATCAAAAGAAAAATAATGTACGTAAAAAATAATAAAATGAATGGTACTTAGCCATTAATGGTGAATTCGGGAATGAAATATGGCATTTACTACGAATTATTGGTAAGGAAGGAGAAGACGATAGCAAGAAATGATAGAAAGATGATAGAAATATAAATGGAAATTGAAGACAATATTGAAGACAGTAACCCCCCGTTTGGGGGGGGGGGGGGGGGGGGTTTCTTTCGATTTTGCGAGTCTCGAAGTCGGATCTTAACTGGAAATGCCTCAAAAAATGCTTAGAATCATTAACTACGTTTTGGTTCAATTTACTTATGAAAATCCCGTAACTGGCCGTTTCCAGAGCAAAAACCCGTATCCGGGCGTCAGATACGATTATATTACTAGTATTCAGGTACACACGAATTTTGACACTCTTGAAAGCCCAGATGAGAATTTATTTCTTAGTATTTTAGGACTCGTGGCGTCTGATACGATTTCGGAATCAGTGGCAGATACGATTTTTCTTTCCAGTATTTTGATCATACGAATATATTTTCTCTTGTCCACGGTTATTTCTCCTAGTATCCTGTATATACGAGAAAACAATTTATTTTTTTTCCGCCACGTAGAGCGGTATAACAATTTAGTATTAGAAAAAGCGTATCAGTCTTATTGCAAAACGAAAACTCGTATGTGCACCAGATACATGGAAATCGCCTAGTACATAAGTTCTAAACCTTTTTTTAAAACAATTTTCTGACCAAAATTATGTTTTCCCATTCACTCCATGCGATTCAACGAGAAATTTCCTTTAGAATGAGTCCTTTTGGAGCTCGAGACAACGTGAAATAGAGCTAATATCAGAAAATTTCGACTCAAAACCTAAAGACGCATTTTCCCAAAAGTACGGTTTGGTCAGATACGGGATCTATTCGTAGTACGGCAGTATACGTGTATGCATGCTTTGCCAAATATTATGGGTATCAAGAAAGTCCTCCCGAAGGATACTGACAACCATGGTTATTTTACGAGAAGCTGCTGCAATCTATCGTTCTAATCTATCTATCTATCTTCACTGAAGACCAACCCTATACAAACTGGTATTCGTTTTTTAATCACCTCCCTCAGCCCATGCGTGAACTACCTGTAAAGCGACTTAAAAGCTTAAGGAAGAAAATTTTAATAATGAGCGAACAATGTCAAAGCTTTCTTCAACATCAAACTTTAATTTTATTGTTTTTTGTATTTTTTGACTAAAAAGGTTTCAGGCTCAATTTCAGATGGATGCAAGTTCCTCATTCCAACTCTGTTGCAAAATCAAAACGGTAAATTGAAAAAAAAAAAAAAAACCCAAAAAATCCGTACTGTCACCTCACTTTATGATAGCTTGATTTTCTATAGGAAAAACAGTCAAGCAAGAACTTTATTCCACTCTCTCCCTCATAGCAATGTGTACGTACCTTAACACAAGCATTCGCCGATTTTCCGCCCATTGTTTTCCCTTATCATTCATTAGTTTCTGTTACAAAATCAAAGCGGTAAATAGTCGGCCTTATAATCGGCTTTGCACCCCTACGTTTTCACCTACACCGCATAGAGGTCACACAAAACTCAACCCTGTGCAGACTATGCGAGGAGACAGACGAAACCAGTATCCCACATAATCTTCGAGTGCCCTGCAATCACCTATCGCAGATTTGAACTCTTTGGGGCACAAACCCCAATGATGTCTATTCGAAGTGAACAATTAATCAAAGGATCTTTGATTAAATGCAAAACTCTCAGAAAAGTACAAGTCACCAGGCTTCCGTGCTTGGTGCCCAAAATAACCCCACCCTGACAGTTTTCCTATACATCTACATACATCTAAATCTACTGATAAGGACTTATTTATAAACTGTTATACATATTTAATTTACTTGTTCCGACAATTGTCATACACTTATGTGTGAAGGCGAATAAATAACTATCTATCACAATAGATTTTTTATTATTTTTTATTATTATTTTTTTTAAATAAGAAAATGCGGTAAAAAGGTTTCAGGCTCAATTTCAGATGGATGCAAGTTCCTCATTCCAAATCTGTTGCAAAATCAAAGCGGTAAATTGAAAAAAAAAAAAAAGAAAAGTGTATTCAATCATAACTGAAACGTGACACATCCACAACGGCTTGGTTGTACGTGAAAATCAAAAGAAATACATAACATCGAGTAGTCAATCCCTTAGTAAAATTTTGTTTACCATTTTCCTCTGTAGTGACGACGTTCACTATAAACTCGTTGAAACTGAAATGTAAAATGTAAAATTTTGTTTACCATTTTCCTCTGTAGTGACGACGTTCACTATAAACTCGTTGAAACTGAAATGTAAAATGTAAAATTTTGTTTACCATTTTCCTCTGTAGTGACGACATTCAATATAAACTCGTTGAAACTGAAATGTAAAATGTAACTGAATTGTGGCTTAGAGAATATATCAAAACACAAACGGTGGGTAGGTACAGCTTTCGTACAAGTGCGCAACCACGAGGGACATTTTATGTCTTTGCGCCACCTCCCGCACCCACACTACGTACCTCGTACTACCTGGTGGTGCCTTATACACAGCTTCTTATATACCCACTCACGAGTGCACTTCATAAAAATTTTGTTAAACATAAACACAGTTCGAGCTTCATCTCCAAGACTCGTACATCTCCAAGAGATAATTCGTTTATCGGTTGATTGGCTTAAAATTATGTCTTTACTTATACAGGGTGATTCCCTCGCATATGCAAAAAAAAAAAAAAAAAAAAAAAAAAAAAAAAAAAAAAAAAAAAAAAAAAAAATGGGTGAAACTACATCAAAAATGGAGTAAAATGCCGCCAACCGCATATTTTTATCTCAATCCGTACTCGAGATATGATTTTTTAAAGGTTTTTTCAGGAATACCGTGTTTTTTCATTTTAAACTCGGATTCCTCCACTTTTCCTCACTTAATTTTAACTTTCAACCTCATTTTCGGTATCAGCATTAAATTTTCTATAAGAATAGTGTACTTGGGTTCTTAAAAAGTACCATCCGAAGACCGTCACATCAGCTCAAACATTGACGATTTTGAAAAAATAATATTTCTGAAAATCTCTAAAACTTTACTACTCTTTTAAAAAGAATCCTGGAAACTGGCAAATCTCATGAAAACTGCTTCATCTAATATTCTTTCCAACGGTATTATCAATTTTACTTTTATTTTATTATTTAGGGAAGAAAATAATGTTTTAATGTTAAAAAATGTGGGTTTTTCAATGAAATTGTTGGTTTTCTCGAAAGATGACCCTCCATGAACCAACGAGTATGGGGTCGGTTTCTATGTATTTTTGCTCACTGCGTCGAATGGAAACTCTTGCAGATCTCTCAACTACGTTATAATCGAGGTTTACACTTTAATAAACTAGTTTTACCCCATAACACACATACATTTAATTGTAACAAACAAACTAAACATTTGCAATTTCAAGGGTGAAACTCGGTTATAACGGAGTTGGAGAGATCTACAAATGTTACCATTCGATACAGCGTGAAAAAATACATAGAAATCGACCCCATACTCGTAGGTTCATGGAGGGTCATCTTTCGAGAAAACCAACAATTTCATTGAAAACCCCACATTTTTTAACATTAAAACATAATTTTCTCCACTAAATAACAAAATAAAAGTAAACTTGATTATACCGTTGGAAAGAGTATTAGACGAAGCAGTTTTCGTGAGATTTGCCAGTTTCCAGGATTCGTTTTGGAAGAGAAGTAAAGTTTTAAAGATTTTCAGAACTATTCTTTTTTCAAAATCGTCAATGTTTGAGCTGATGTGAGGGCCTTTGGATGGTACTTTTTAAGAAACCAAGTACACTATTCTTATAGTAAATTTAATGTTGATTCCGAAAATGTGGTCAAAAGTTAAATTTGAATGAAGTAAAGTGGAGACATTTGAGTTTAAAAGGAAAAAAACACGGTTTTCCTTAAAACACCTTTAAAAAATCATATCTCGAGAACGGATTGAGATAAAAATATGCAGTTGGCGGCATTTTACTCCATTTTTGATGTAGTTTTACCCAAATTTTTTTGCATCTGCGAGGGAATCACCCTGTATAAAGCTTGCAATTGTGTTCACAATATAAATTATTGAGAATGATCACCTGTGTGTAAACAATTATTTAAACAATCACGCTCATACCGCAGCTTATCGGCCACGCACTCCGCAGTGGTTAACGTAATATGGTTAGGTAAATCGAGAGCTATCCAACGAGTGGTGAACGATTTTTGTACGATGATAACTGGCGAAGTTAAAGTTCCGTAGCAACGAATCGGTTGTACGTGAAAATCATTAGAAATTTTTCATAACGCTTTCTTCGTCACACCGTAACGTCACACTTTTTGAGTTATGCGCCATAGTAAAAATAAAAAAAAACCCGAAAAATCCGTGCTGTCACCCCACTTTATGGTAGCATGATTTTCTATAGGAAAAACAGTCAAACAAGAACTTTATCTCTCTCTCTCTCTCTCTCTCTCTCTCTCTCTCTCTCTCTCTCTCTCTCTCTCTCTCTCTCTCTCTCTCTCTCTCTCTCTCTCTCTCTCTCTCTCTCTCTCTCTCTCTCTCTCTCTCTCTCTCTCTCTCTCTCTCTCTCTCTCAGCAGTGTGTTCGTACCTTAACACAAGCATCCGCCGTTTTCCCCCCCATTGTTTTCTCTCATCATTCATTAGTTTCTTTTCGTTCCCTGTTTCATCTTCTCTTTCCCCACGCAATCATCCCGCGTTTCGTTTTCGGCCGCAGCCCCGGCGGAGGGAGCTCAATTTGCTATCCGTTCCCCGAGGATATTTCCCAGTAAAAGGGACTTGGACCCTTCCATCCTCGTGATTACCGCTAAGTCCAGGTTGTCAAGCCCTTTGTCGAGATGAACGAAGAGATCTGACCTGACAGACGGGAGTAATGAAATGGGGGATTTGGGATGAGCTTCTCCCTATCCGAAAGAGATTTAACTTTACACTCATTTCTGATCAAAACTCCGGGAATTTGCGTCAGGACGAATTTCAATTACGATTTATCATTAAAACGCTGCCCTCGTCGTGTTTGACTTAGGAGATCCAAGAACTCAATTTCTGACTAAGCTGATCCGCGAACTTAATTTCCACTTTCCCAAGAATTGAATCAAATCAAATATATTTTCCGAATCACAATCGAAGCCAAAAATGAGTGCTACCAAAGTATTCATTAATTATACTGGGTAGCAAAAAAAAAAAAAAAAAAAAAGTCTGCTAAGTTGGGTGTGGCACATAGCATCCTCGTTTACCTATCATGAATGTATAGATCATTGAAAAGTTTTAAATGATCTTGAAAAATTCCATAGCGGAAAAGAGTAGGTAAATCAAGAAGTAGCGTGAAACCTCTTAATTGGTCAATTAAGATCCGAAAAAATTATACTCAATATAATTTACGTTCGCGCATACGCACAATGAACTGATTAGTTGGAACAATGAAATAGGTAACAACCTAACCCTCGTATTCACTGACCATCTCGTCAAAATCGGATAAAAACTGTGGACATTGAGGTCGTTACCACTATATCACATTGGCGGATGTGCTGTAGCTATTAATGATACAAACATGTTGAAATTAAATGGGATAATCAAATTGTATTCTCCCAACTATCATACAAATTTAAACGAAATCGAACAACTAGGGTGGGAATAAAAGCAGCATAATGAAACATACTTTTGCGCATGGGTTGAGTGAAATATTGATTCGGCAACAATGATTCAGATAGAGGGCCCGCTCATTGAAAATTTCATCCAAATCGGATGAAAACTGTGAAAAATAAGCTTGTTACAAGGATTTCACATTGACGCATGCGCAGTGGCTGTTAATGATACAGTCATGTTAAAATTGATATGAGATGCTAAAATCGTCATTCCCCAACTATCATCCAAATTTGAGCGAGATCGGACGACCAGGGCGTGAGAAAATGATGCTTGGTAGAATTTACGTTTGCGCATGCGTAGAGTGAAGCACTGAGTCAGGAACGATGAAACTGATAGGGGACCGTCTACACCGTAGCCCACTTATTCCCTGAAAATTTCATCCAAATCGGATGAAAGTTGTGGAAAATAAGCTTGTTACAAGGATTTGCGGACACACGACAGACACGGAACCAAAGTTGTTCATTATGGTCTAAAACGTAAAATGCGAGTGAAAATTTTGATCTTGGAGACCGAAAATTTTTTTCTCCCGAAAGTGAAAACAATGCTATCGTTACCTTTGTGTAGACGGAAGCAAAAAGAAGTGATTCGTAGTTCCATAGGAATTTAGCAAAAATATAATATGAAAAATTGCGGAAATTCGTTCATACGAGCATGCTGCATGATTGGGGAATTTGATCCAAATCCCGTTTTGTACTCGTATTAATATTTTCCACACTAAAATATGAACGACGCAACTTTTCACGCACACCCATCAACTCTCCCCTGCAAGGAGGCCGCTGGAAGAGAGAAATTCACGAACATTACTTTACCATTTCATTTCGGCGCATGCGCTGTAGTTATTAATGATACACTCATATTGAAATTGATATAAGATGATCAAATTGTCATGCCCCAACTATCATCCGAATTTGAGCGAGCTCGAACGACAAGGGCGTGAAAAAATGATGCTTGGTAGAATTTACGTTTGCGCATGCGCAGAGTGATGTATTGAGTCAGGAACGATGAAACTTATAGGGGACCGTCTACACTGTAGCCAACTTATTCCCTAAAAATTTCATCAAATCGGATGGAAACTGTGGAAAATAAGCTAGTTACAAGGATTTGTGGACACACGCCACACTCGGAACCAATAGGTTGTTCAGAATGGGCTAAAACGTAAAATGCAAGAGGAAATTTTGATTTTGGAGAACGACAATTTTTTTTGTCCCGAAAGTGAAAACAAGCAAAAAGTGAGGTCGAGTAACATGGAAAGTAACAGTGGACCTGGGGGGTTTTCGAGGTCGCTGAATCAGACGATAAAAGCCGTTTTTCCAGTGTGGCTCGAATTTTAAAGTCCTACCCTTAAAGTTATAATGAAGTTGAGGGTTAGCGAGGGTTGGTCAATAATTCAAAAACTTCTACGTCGACGTTTCGCTATATTCGTAGAGCATCTTCAGGTCTACAGTTCAACAGAGGTACAGTCTGGCATATAGACTATAAAGACAGCAAAACTGATATAACATAGGTACATAATGTTAACCTAATTGCTACAATTTTTTTGCAAAAACTGATACATGAATTATTTATGTGGCTACTTATAATGGAGCCACATTAATTCACATTAATTCATGTATCAGATTTTGCTTGAAACTTTTAGCAATTAGGTTAACATTTTGTACCCATGTTATATCAGTTTTGCTGTCTTTATAGTCTATATGCCAGACTGTACCACTTGTTATCCTCTGTTGTACTGTAGACCTGAAGATGCTATACAAACATAGCGAAACGTCGGGGTAGAAGTTTTTGAATTATTGACCAACCCTTGCTGACCCTAAATTTCACTATTATACAAGTGGTCGAGAAAACTAACATAACCTAAAGTTATATGCCTGTTTTTCTCATGTCCAGTAATCGGAAAAAGCACAAATAAAAATTTTGCATCTTATTTCCAGGTTTAACCACCTTACGTTATGTTTTTTGGGGTGCTGAATCCGAATATGAAATCGGATTTTAATTATCTAGCTCGTATCAGGCGCAAATCTCTATTAAATCCAGTAAAAATCGGAAAAATCGCTGAAAACAACGTTTTTTAACACATTAAAAGTTATTTTTCTGAAACGAAGAACGATAGAAAAAATCTGGTTGCGATTTTGAATTCTACATTCAAAAATCGATTAAAGAACACGTTTGCTTCATGTAATTATGATCTAGGTATTTATTTTTTTTATTTTACGATTTTTTAAACTAATTTATTTAATTCATATTATAATCTAATTTATGACTCAAGGTCATAATGTAAAACTAGACTGATTTGCTTTGATAGATTACTAAAATATCCCACCCCCGCAGAAAGGGATTTTCGCAGTGTATTTGTAAGAAGGGCATAAATGAAAAGAACGGGGCGCGCGCCCAGTGGCCATTGAGTTACCCGCTCCATTGTCGGCCGTTTCCATTGTCGGCCGCCGCTATTGTCGGCCACCCCCGTCCCACAATTGCAGAACCCATTGTCGGCCTTACCCCTACCGCCCTCCCTTCCACCACCGAGACAAGGGGGGGCTTATGAAGGTAATAAGTGATGGAGGGTGAGAGGAGGGGAACCTTTCAATATTCGGAACATTGTCGACGAAGCACCTTTGCACGGGGCCCGCTCCCATTGTAAGGGCTGATTCCCGTGGCCGGAGTCAAATTCGGACCTCAAGAGGGGTCGGCTGCCCAGAAAATTTCTCTGTCCCGAAGGGATGAATAAGATTTCAATACTAATTTGATATCAACAAGTCTTTTTGTGGAATAAATTTTTTGCAACAAGTTACCAAAGAGAAAGAGAGAAAAAAGAGAGAGTGATTGATTGATTTTATTGATTTGATAGATTGACTTCGTTTGTTGGCAATCTGTACAATATTATAAGAGAATTCGGAAAACGTTCGTATTTTGGAAATTTAAATAATTGAATTGTTTGTTCCTATTGTTGCAGGTGCCGTGTTTTTGGGAGTTCAAATAATCGTAGAGCCATCAGTGGCAGCAGCTCAAAAGAAAAAGTAAGTGATAAACTTATATGACGAAGTATGCTTTAGTACGATTTCCTTGTGTTTTAGGGAAATCCGTTTTGAGCCATTCCTGGATTTAAAGACTTTTCCATTTATACTATAGGTACCTTATTTCTTCAACCATATTTGACAGACATGGACATCCCCAAAGTTCTGACTACTTTTTTTAACTTAACTATAACACTTTTAGAGAGGTTGTAATACACATTTATTGCAATAATCTAACAACAGGTCGACATCTATGAATGGAAATTTAGCTAAGGAAATAAGATTGTAACACGATAATTTCTGCTGGACACCGAATTTTTTATTGAGAACATTGGATGTAGTGTGTTTAGGTAATTATTATCATTTAAATTTTCAAGTGTTTACTATATACATATAGAAGAGTCAGAATGGATAGTGTCACATCACTTATTATCGAATTTTTCAAGAAGTGTCTTTTCCTGGGAAGTACTTGGGTGGTCATTATAGATAAGTAGATATATGTATCCCTGCAGGGCAGTCCTTCTTCACTCTTGCAGCTTTCAACGAGTTATCGATGACCATCATACAGTATTGGTGTAAAACTAACTTAAATTTCTTTAAACAAAGAACAAGATACAACAGACCAAAGCAAGCCTACTGCAGACTGACTGCTGTAGGATGTGACAATCTACCGATTGTCGTGATCAAAATTCTTGGGTTTCTATAGTATATTTCAATTTTTTGATGTAATTTTGGGACTCAGGTGAAATAAGTAGAACAAGATTTCAATCTCTGGGATAATTTACTACGCTTCTCTTTATGTCGCTTCAGAAAAAAGGTAATCAGGGGGCTTTTCTATCTAGCCTGTCTGTTGATTAGTTTCTTATATTCACTTCTTTTAAAGATGAAAGAAATACTGCAGGGAAGAGAGAGGTATGCGGGATAGCAATGGATTAGGTATTATTATAAACAATGGGAGTTTTTATAATATTAATTGGTATTATCGTAAGTGAAACAGAGAGGTAGACTCACCGTTCTGAAGGTTGAACAATGATTAAGAGCCAGTGGACCCGTGCACGTTGGGGGTACCAACGGGCACGCCGTTCCATTGAACGGATCACCGTAATAGTCTTCGTTAGCTTTTACAAGGAGTGTGGTGTTAGTTCATTGTTTGGCGAATGAGTTTCACGGACGCCATATATAGCTGTGCGCACAGATGCGCGTGTGTATGGCGATTATTGCAAGCACGGCCCAACGTGACGTAGAACCTTCTCACCACTAAAAAACGAATTTGTTTTGCGTACCCTCAGATAGGTCTAAGGGGTACGCGTACCCCATGTTAGAAACTGCTGTTGTAAACGATAAATTATCTAAAGGGGTCTGTATACTACAGCAACTCTTCCCTGCCAATGTGCTACCAGCAATAGTTTCTCAGCAGCATTTCTGAGACAACAAGAGACGAGCGGAGCGCCATCCTGATCAGCTGTGTGAGCAAAAATCTTCCTATTCACAGTTGAAAATTGATAGGGAGCCTCTCTGGGACAACAAGAGACGAATGACCTTTACAGGCTCTACCCTGGTCAGCTGATTGTGCTAAAAGTTATGTCGCCTGTCTGATTACAATAAAATTCGATAGGGAGCCTCTCTGGGACATCAAGGGACGAATGAAATCACGGGCTTCACCCAGAGCTCCAGCTGATTGATTCGAAAAGTTGGTTCTGCTTACACAAACCGCGTGAGTGTTTTTTATATTTTTTTATATTTTTTATTTTAAGATAATGCACTAAGTATATCGATAGAGTATCGATAGTATCCCATTCCTAGAAGGCTCAAAGTACCTCCCTCTATCTTCTACCTACTGCTCCACCTGCTTCAAGAGAAGGCACCTATTAATTCAGGAAGATAGGTTGGGTCTAACTTAATTTTTCTTTTCGGCGTTATCAGCGAGACCGATTGTGGGGTCTAAAGCCAAGAGGGCCAACTATCAGATTCCGACAATCTCCAGTAGGCAGAGTGTTGGTTTGGCCGGTTTCCTCACATCATAAACTATGCATCGTGTTTTCTAACCGCAATCAACACAACCTGGCGTTTTAATTGAAAACATAGTGTTCAGGGGCTTGAAACAGGTGTTTCAAGAATGGCTTTTTTTCTAATAAGAATTAGCCTTTTTAGCTGTTTATTGTATCTACTCAACAAGTGGCGTCTGCTAAACTTTCTTTTTTTGCGCGAAATAACAGACTTTGGATCTTAATCCAGCAACGGCATACCCATTTTGCCATGAATAAGGCTTTACATCTACTGCCAAGCAACTACCCAGCAATACTCATCTGTTGTAATGCCTACCAATGATGCCCGGCAATATTGCAGCATATTTCTTAGCAACTTCTTGGCATCATAGCGACCTCAAGTTGCTGGGCAGTTTCGCGTTTACACATGGTTGAGGAGCACTTTTAAGATAAGGTAATTCTACTCAAAGGAGCCGCATCAACTAGGAGAGGATCGGGAGATGCATGTACAAACATTTATTTGGCATATATGGTTACAATTAAGCCTCAAGGGCCCACTGATTTTGTAACATTTATAATTTAAAAATAAAATAAAATAAATTGATCATTTAATATGAAATATATTGTGTACCTCCGAGTTCAGCATCAGCCCCCTCAGTGGGTTGACGTTTTATCCAGACCAGGTTCGATCCCTGTTGTACTTGAGAGCCGCTGAGCTCTACTACGAACTGTGATATATTTATATGTGTAATAGTTGGTTTTCTAAAGGGCTGAGCGGTCGGGTGAAAACCTACTACTACGCTTGCCCAACGTTAAAACTAGGTAGGTTAAGGTACTTACCAGCACGGGGACTGGATCTATGAAGTCGCAGCAGACCAGACGTCAGGGTCGTTGACTAGGCGTCCCGAGGGATCGCCGAAAAATGACTCTACTATTTATTAAATTATCCAGATACTGCTGGATGACTCTAAGGTTTTTCAGAGTAAGTGAAATTTCGAAAATTTTGAAGAAGAGTAATAGAATTCGGAGCACCTCGGCTTCCGTTCAAAATGAAGTAAAAGGTAAGTAATTAAATTTCAAAACCTTGGGTAATGGGGTTAAGCCCCTGAATATTATTGTTAAATTTGGTTTACTTTTTGTATATCACCAGGAAGAGGTCCAGTTCAAGAATAATGCCGTTTATAGGAACACATTAATAATTGAATTTAATAAAAACATAAAAATCCACACAAATAGAAAAATAGTATATGAGATAATTAACATCTATAACTATTTTACTGAACTCAAAAGGAACGAGAGTCTGGGCGGGAATAAGATACCCTTATATTAAGTAAAACAAATATATAGGTCGGCGGCGGGCCGAGTTCAATTTGAGAAATGGACAATCCTGATAACAATTTAAGAACTTGAAAAAGAAATAAAACTCTTAGCGGGGATAAGATACCCGAACGAAATGGGCTGAGAGCCGAAACAAATCAAAGGGGGTGCGCGTCTCCAACTGGGACGTGAATGTTTGGCAAAATGGCGACCGGGGTGAAGCCCCAACAGGAATCAAACAAGTGGTCTTACCACTTTGAAATAAAAATATATGATTAAGATGAATAAAATCTGAGGGAACCACAATAAAAAATATATACAATCATTACATCTAAATTTACCGGTGGGTATGGTACAAACAGAGTCCGTTTACTAGGTCCTTGGGAAATGTCCGGGTTGGCGTGAGGTTCCACTTCGGCTGGGAGGGCGTATCGATGCACCAGATGTATCCAGAGGGGTTCCACAACGTGTCGGGGGTTTTCGGGCTTACAAATTACTGAGATCGACTTTCAACTTCACTGTTACTGTGTCTATTACTCCACTTTCACTGACTGACTATACGTTCGCACTGACTAATACTTTAACTGACAACTGTATCGGGACTCGCGCCGGTTCGCTTATGGCCGCGGTCCGGGTCACTTGGGAGGGGTTCCTGCTTCAGGATAGGTCTGTTGAGTGGCTCGACTATGACGCGACTGCCGGGCGTCGCGGCGGCCAGTCGCTTCCTTCCCCCTTTCTCCCACCATGCTCCCTTACTCCCTCTCCGGCTGCGCGTTGCCTCCTGCGCTTCTTCCCCTCCTGCCGGTCCCACCAGCTGGTCCGCCGCATGGATCGGCTTCGCATGGAGCCCCAGCATGGAGCAGCCTCTTTCTTACTAGCGCCTGTGGCGCCCCATCACACCCCTCCTTTCCCCGGAGGCCGATGCCCTCATCGGCAATTCGCCGTCCCTCCGGCGTTACTGCAGGGAGCGGCAGAGGCAACCCTGGACGGGCCCCCAGCAGCGCCCGCTCGTATCTCCAGCGTCTGCAACCCGGGCATTTTGGCGGTCGGGAGTCCAGGTGTTCCTTGCTTCCGCATGCGCGCGGGTGGCTCGGATGGCCTGGTGGGAACCTCTTCCCCTTCGTCACCAGCCTGTTCCAAAAGGTTTTACAGGAGTGGCACCTGAAACCTATAATTAACTTCCCGGGGAGATTACACACGGGGCAGGTGCTCAGTATTATCTTGGCGGACGTAGTGGCATCTCTGCGTGGGGGCGTGATGGGCGAGTACGGCGGCGGGTCCCCGCTTTCCGCATCCTCCGGCTCCATTGGTGCGGCCAGACCAGCGATCGGCTCTGTGGATGGCCGCCCCGGCGTTGACGCCGCATCCGGTGCCTCCGGTCCGCCGGCAAGGCTCCATCCGCTCAACTCGGCAACCGTTTCGCTTTGGCCTTGCGCCAGCTGTTCCTGCAGAGCGTGGACCTGGTACCGCAGCATTGCGATATCGCGCTCCGAAGATGCCGTCGATGGTTCGGGCCGCTCGGGCTCCGCGACGATCGCCGCCAGCTGCGTGACGCACCTCGTCAGTACCTGTAACTGTTTGGGCATCCCCTCGAAAGTCTCGGAGATTCGTCCGATGGCCTCGATCGCTTTTAGGGTGATCCTCCTCTTTTCCTCCAACGTCCTACCGCTTCCGCTGCCGTCCGGCAATCGTGGCGTCGCCATACCCCAGCCGGTTCCCCCTGAAACAAAGAGACATGGCCGCGGTCACCACACGAACCATCACTCCCACCTCATACCTTCATGCACATGCACATCAATGTGGCGGCCGCGATTGGTCGCCCCGGCCCGGACCCCAATCCCTCCTACCCCCAGACGGGTCCCAACCACACGTCGGCGCGTCGAGCGGGAGCAACCGGACACAGAATAAAACGACCGGACTCTTGTGGCCGGAGAGCAAACTTGGTTTATTCGTAAGTATATTGATTGATTGACATCGATTTCTTGTATTTTACAGTTTTTTTTTTTTTTTTTCATTTCATGGCATGGTGTTCATAAACAAAAATTTTACACTTATTACTAAATTAATCAAAACATTTATATAACACATTTCTTTTCTTTCAGGTTTCGTTTTTTTTTTTTCAGGTTCCCTTTTGTTTTTAGATGCCTTCTGCGGACGACGCTGGCTGCGCCCCGCTATGCATTCGAGCGTAATCAACGCGTGGTCGTCGTCGTAAGTTGTATCCGGGGGACTCCGCTGATTCGTCCGTCTCCTCGGCCCTGGTGGTGAGAGCGGTCCCCCTTGGGGACTGGTCTTGCTGCTTGGGTCCCGGTTCTTGGGGCAAGTGCGATGGTGGATCCTCGTCCTCCTCGAGCCATTCTGACTCATCGAGCCCTCCTGGAGGCGACGACATTTCGTGGGGCGGCACCTGCGGTCCGGCGCTGGGCATGTCGGTGGTTGTGGCCTCGTCCGGCACCCAACCCAGAAAGGCGGGCTTCAGTCTGCTCAGGTGATGACGTGAGACCTGGCCCATCACGTCCACAACCTCGTAGTTAACTTCCGTTAACTTTCTCTTGACTGTGAGCGGGCCGATCCATGGGCTCCAGAATTTCTTTATGGCCCCTTGTGGCGGTACCATCTGTTTGGCGTAGACGCGCTGTCCTTCGCGGAAGCTCCGCGCATGCCGCCTCTGGTTGATGGCTCTCTCGCGCGCGTACCATGCACGTCGCAGCTGGCCCTCGGTGAGTCTCCTTACTTTCCGGATCTCTTGTGTCCGTTTGTGGGGTCCTGTGGCGGGGGTGGGTGCGGCTTCAAGTTCCGCTATGTGTGGTAGCCGTAACTCCCTCCCGTACAGTATCTTATTCGGAGAATAGCCGGTACTGTGGTGCGGAAGGCTCCGATAGGCCGCTAGTGCCATAGGTAAGGCGGTTTCCCAGTCCGTGGTCTCGGAGCGGATCTTGGCCACGATGTTCGCCAAGGTGCGGTGAAACCGCTCACAAACTCCG
This sequence comes from Adelphocoris suturalis, assembly GCA_030762985.1. NCBI lineage: Eukaryota > Metazoa > Arthropoda > Insecta > Hemiptera > Miridae > Adelphocoris > Adelphocoris suturalis. Next base: position 37,777,294 of record CM061042.1, read on the forward strand.
TTACTCTGTGGGTGGTACGCAGACGTCTTGACTTGTCTGATGGCCCACACCTCGCACAGCTCCTTGAGAAGTCCCGACACGAATGCGGCTCCCCTGTCCGAAACCAATTGTTCGGGGGCGCCATGTGCGGGAATGTACCGGGTCGTCAGTATCCTTGCGGTAGTGGCTGCTGTACAATCGGCGGTGACGTAAGCTTCGGCGTATTTTGAGAAGTGGTCGATTACGGTGAGGATGTACCTGGTCCCAGTTTCTCCTGGTATGGGTCCTACGAAGTCGATCCCGACGATCTGTCCGATCCTGGAGGGCAATTCTGGTTTCTGTATTGGGGCTTCTAATCCGGTTGGGGAGTTTCGTCGTTGACAGGCCGCACAGCTCCGGACGAACGCCTCCACGTCTCTCATCATCTTGCTCCAGTAGCCGTACCGCTGGGCAATTCTTTTTGTGGTGTCGATACCCGGGTGTCCAGCCCATTGATGCTCATGGCAATTCGTCAGGTACCATGTTCGTAATGTGCTTGGTATCAGCGGGACGAAGGTGCTACCTTCGTTCTGGTTCACCCGGATCTTTCATATACCGTCCACCTTCTGGACTTTCCCGTTCTCGTGCGCTTGGATCATCGTTTGCACCCAAGGGTCCAGGGTTTGACCGGCGATGAGCAGCTCCCTTGGCATACTCAGGACAGAGACGGCGCCGATGGTCAAACGGCTGAGACCGTCAACATGCGTCATCTGGGCTCCAGGGCGGTATCTGGGTTCGTACTCGTACTCGGTGAGCCTCAGTATCCAGCGTCCGATCCGGGATGTCGGGTCCCTGATGTTCATGGCGGCAGTCAGGGCCGCGTGATCCGTCTGGAGGACGAACTTCCTTCCCAGGAGGTACTCCTGGAAGTGGCCCGTGGCCCACATCACGGCCAGGAGTTCGCGCTCCGTGGTGGAATATCTTGTCTCGGTGTCTTTGAGGGTCCTGCTGGCAAAGGCGATCGGGTGCTCCCCGTCTTCGAATTCCTGGGACAGAACAGCCCCGAGGGCTGTGCCAGAAGCATCGGTGGCCAGGATGAAAACCCGCTCGAAGTCCGGGTAGGCCAACACAGGTCGTGACGTCAACGAGGCCTTCAGTCCATCGAACGCCTCCTGCTGCTCGTTTTCCCACAAAAATGGTTGCCCCTTCCGAAGCAACTTCGTAAGGGGGCGGCTGATAACGGAGTAGCCCTGCACGAAGCGTCGATAAAACCCGGCGAGACCCAAGAAGGCTCGCAGCTCTCTGACGGTGGTCGGCGCACGCTGGTCCTGAATGGCGGATATTTTCTCGGGGTCCATCTCCACTCCGTCCCCCGATACGACGTGACCCAGGTAGTTCACCTGAGCCCGCATAAAGGAACACTTGGCCAGGTTCACCCGGAAACCCGCCTCCTCGAACCTCCGTAATACCTCCTGCAAGAGTCGGAGATGCGACTCGACGTCCGGAGTGAACAGGATCACGTCGTCCAGGTAGATCAGACAGCCCTCTCCGATGATGCCGTCCAGGGCGTCGTTCATGGCGGCCTGAAATGTTGCCGGTGCGTTTTTGAGCCCAAAAGGCATACGGGCGCATTCGAAGTGCCTGTTCAGGGCGGTGAAGGCAGTCTTCTCTCGGGAGTCCGGGGCCACCGGGATCTGATGGTATCCCATGGTCAGGTCGAGGGTGGAGAACCACTTACTTCCACCCATCAGTGATAGAGTCTCCTGAAGTCTGGGGAGGGGGTATTTGTTACCCTTGGTGACCTGGTTCAGGCCTCTGTAATCAATGCAGAACCTCCAACGCTGCGGCTCGCCAGGTGGAGTCTTTTTCTTGGCCATGACCACGGGCGCATTCCATGGGCTCCGTGAGGGGGTGATGACGCCGTCCGCCAACATGTCCTGCACCTGCGTCTCCACGAATTCTCGCAGGGCATGGGGCACCGGATATGGTCGTCTGGCCACCGGCTCGGCGTCTCCGGTGTCAATGTCGTGCGCTACCGGCAGAGTACACCCCGTCTTGCCCGGTTTACCAAACAGGTGGGCGTTCTGAAAAAGGCAGTCTTCCAGCCGGCCGCGTTCCGCCCCGGTCAAGTGCTCCACATGGGCGAGGATTTGCTGTGAGAGTTCCTCGGGTGAGGCGGCCTCGTCCCATTCCTCGGTAGGAAGCGGCTCAGGCTCATCGTGGTTGGTCATGGTAGAGTTAGGTCGGTACTCCTTGTGGAAGGCGGCACCGGGGGTTTCCCCGTGATTCATCATCGGGTTGGTGGTCGGCATTCTCGGGGCCTGAAGTCCCGCAGACAGTCGTTCCAGACGACGCTGAGTCTCTGGGTCCCGCACCATTGCTCCGACGGTGAGACGCTCGCCGGTCTTCGGGTGGTTCATCTCCACAGCGCCCGTGTCCGTTCGGATGCAGATCGGGAACTTCCGCAGGAGATCCAGCCCCAACAGGTTCAACCCCGAGTCCGGTCTGTCGAAAACGAAAAACTCGTGGGTGGTCTGAACGGGTCCGATAACCACGGGTGCGGTTTGGACCCCACGGAGCGGAATGCGCTGGCCGTCCGCTCCCCACAGCTCGGCCGCCGTCGGTCGGAGATCCACTCCCGGTATGGCATCGGACAGAGCTGACACTGCGGCTCCTGTGTCCAAAACCATACGGCGCTCCGCTGTCCCCAGTTTCGCGGTGACCGAGATCATTGGTCTCGCAGTGAACGCCACGGTTGTTTGGAATGCCACCACCTCGTCGCCTCGAATCTCTTCATCGGGTTCGCCCGCCGGGTCGGCGGTTATCGCAGCCGCGGGGGCTCCCGCTTGGATGTCCGTCGGGGAGGGACCCATCATCTTTCGCTTCTTGAAGCAGTCGGCTTCGTGATGTCCCCCACCGCCGCAGAAGTCGCAATAGTCGTCCTCGGCCCGCTTTCGTGGGCAGACGGCCGGGAAGTGTGTCGTCTCGCCGCAAAAGCAGCATGGTCGTCGTGGTTTCGGGGCGGCGGTGCCCCACGTCGGCGGTTTCCGCCGATTTTCCCCATAGTACGGTGGTACTGGGGGGGCTGCTTGACTGGTAGCGACGCCTCCTCGATGAGGGCATCGGAGGGCGAAATGTCCGACCTCCCCGCAGTTGTAGCATTTCCGGGGTTCCTGGTTCATGATTCCCGCTACGTCCCAGCGCAGCTCCGGGTCGTCATTCACTCGGCCGGCGCCTTCCCAGTCCTCGGCCTTATCCACTGCGTCCTCCAGAGTTTCGAGGGGCCCCCGTCGCAGGAAGAGGCTGGTCTCTCGGTCCACTCCGTGGACGAAGGCTCTCAGGGTCTTTTCTCGAATCCAGCTCGGTCGGCGTGCCAGCGGTACATCTCGTTCGGCCTCCACGGCGCGTGACGCCAGGCCCAGCAATCGTTCGGCGAACTTCCGGACGGGCTCTCCGGGCTGTCGTCGGGTAGACCAAAGTTTGGCGGTGGCCTGCTCTGGATCTTCTTTCCGGTACCATCTGAGGATATGGGTTTTCAGCCGCTCGTACGGCTGGTCACCGGTGGCTTCCGACAGGAATCGCTTGGCCATCCCTTTCAGCCGGGATCTGAGGAATCGTACCCGCTGCTCCTGTGTGAGGTTGACGGTGGCCTGTTCCACCTCCTGGAAAAACTGTTGAGCAGGGATGCTACCAGCCTCATCTGGGTTCCAGACATCCACCTCCAGGAACAGGGATCTGGGCAGTCCGGCGCCCGGTTCTTCAGTGCGTCGATTCCCTCCTTGGGTGGCGAAATAGCCTCCCATCTGAGCCATGGCCGTAGTTACGGCCTCCAGAAGTTCCTGGGTTGAGGTTGGTTCACAATCACTTGTAGACATGTTGTACGGTGGTTATTGGTGACGTCACAAATAAGAAAAAAAATTCACAATGGTTGAAAGAGAATATACAAAACACAAAACACTGGAAATTGGCACTATTCGGTGGAATGTATCGATACACTGTATCGGGTCACCCTGTTGTGTCGGGTCGCCCTGTTGTGCCGGGTCGCCCTGTTGTGTCGGGTCGCCCTGCTGTATCGAATCACCCTATCGTGCCGGATCGCCCTGTTGTGTCGGGTCGATTGGCTTGGGGTGTGTCGGGTCGCCTTGCTGTACCGAATCACCCTGTCGTGCCGGATCGCCCTGTTGTGTCGGGTCGATTGGCTTGGGGTGTGTCGGGTCTGTCTCGAGTCGTCGCCCCTATGCCCGGTGACCCGCCCACGAGTCGACCCGGAACAGTTCCCTGATCCGGACCGATCGAACACGCGTGAGGTCGCCCCAACCGTCTGAGGCGGCACAGATCCGGACCGCGACGACCAACCCGACCCGTTAGCCACTGAGTGTGCTGTCCCCAGCGCTCGCTCTCTCTCTCGCACGCCTCTCTCTGATGGTGTTTTCGTGTCCGCGGCCCTATCTCCTTGCTTTTACAGAAATAGTGTCCTAGAATCGTGTTATTTAGTCGCAGTATCGTGTAGTCAAACAATAATAATAAAAACAAATCAAACAAAATTCAATACGGCTCTGGCCAACCTCCTGGTGATTTGCTACTCCTAGTCCACGTTGGGCTTCGAACTGAGGGTTCGTGACAATCGAAATTGTCCTAAAAATCCCAGACGCTGCCACCAATTGTAATAGTTGGTTTTCTAAAGGGCTGAGCGGTCGGGTGAAAACCTACTACTACGCTTGCCCAACGTTAAAACTAGGTAGGTTAAGGTACTTACCAGCACGGGGACTGGATCTATGAAGTCGCAGCAGACCAGACGTCAGGGTCGTTGACTAGGCGTCCCGAGGGATCGCCGAAAAATGACTCTACTATTTATTAAATTATCCAGATACTGCTGGATGACTCTAAGGTTTTTCAGAGTAAGTGAAATTTCGAAAATTTTGAAGAAGAGTAATAGAATTCGGAGCACCTCGGCTTCCGTTCAAAATGAAGTAAAAGGTAAGTAATTAAATTTCAAAACCTTGGGTAATGGGGTTAAGCCCCTGAATATTATTGTTAAATTTGGTTTACTTTTTGTATATCACCAGGAAGAGGTCCAGTTCAAGAATAATGCCGTTTATAGGAACACATTAATAATTGAATTTAATAAAAACATAAAAATCCACACAAATAGAAAAATAGTATATGAGATAATTAACATCTATAACTATTTTACTGAACTCAAAAGGAACGAGAGTCTGGGCGGGAATAAGATACCCTTATATTAAGTAAAACAAATATATAGGTCGGCGGAGGGCCGAGTTCAATTTGAGAAATGGACAATCCTGATAACAATTTAAGAACTTGAAAAAGAAATAAAACTCTTAGCGGGGATAAGATACCCGAACGAAATGGGCTGAGAGCCGAAACAAATCAAAGGGGGTGCGCGTCTCCAACTGGGACGTGAATGTTTGGCAAAATGGCGACCGGGGTGAAGCCCCAACAGGAATCAAACAAGTGGTCTTACCACTTTGAAATAAAAATATATGATTAAGATGAATAAAATCTGAGGGAACCACAATAAAAAATATATACAATCATTACATCTAAATTTACCGGTGGGTATGGTACAAACAGAGTCCGTTTACTAGGTCCTTGGGAAATGTCCGGGTTGGCGTGAGGTTCCACTTCGGCTGGGAGGGCGTATCGATGCACCAGATGTATCCAGAGGGGTTCCACAACGTGTCGGGGGTTTTCGGGCTTACAAATTACTGAGATCGACTTTCAACTTCACTGTTACTGTGTCTATTACTCCACTTTCACTGACTGACTATACGTTCGCACTGACTAATACTTTAACTGACAACTGTATCGGGACTCGCGCCGGTTCGCTTATGGCCGCGGTCCGGGTCACTTGGGAGGGGTTCCTGCTTCAGGATAGGTCTGTTGAGTGGCTCGACTATGACGCGACTGCCGGGCGTCGCGGCGGCCAGTCGCTTCCTTCCCCCTTTCTCCCACCATGCTCCCTTACTCCCTCTCCGGCTGCGCGTTGCCTCCTGCGCTTCTTCCCCTCCTGCCGGTCCCACCAGCTGGTCCGCCGCATGGATCGGCTTCGCATGGAGCCCCAGCATGGAGCAGCCTCTTTCTTACTAGCGCCTGTGGCGCCCCATCACATATGCATCTAGTCGTAGTTTTATTTCACTTTGCTGATTGTATATAGTAGCATCTATATAGTTATTAGCCTATTTTACAACTAGTCTAAGTTGTATTGCTTTATTTTTGGTTTTTTTTTTTTTAAATCCACTTTAGGGGCTAAACAGTGGTCACCACTGTACCCCTCATTTTTTCCTTCCGAGCTGCCAGTGGAGTCCATGATGGCGCTCCTTTTTAGTCAAGGATGGCAACATGGCTCCCCTTAGAATCGTGCCACTTCCAGTATCCCTTTAGACACCTTGTTCAATGCCGCTAATGACCCTTCTGGTTGAGGCGCGGCTTAAACCCTAAAGCTTCGTTTGTAGGAAGTTGATGGGGTAGTGGACGTTACATGAGTGGATTCCATTTGAATTCAGTTTTAGTTTCACTTCTTGTCCTATTCTAGGTTAAGTAATCCTACTTGCAGTCCCGCACCGCCGCTGAAACCCAGGTGTTCATCAGCACTTCGCCACTTCTTCCTTGAGCCCCTGATGCACATTGAAGTGGCTCTGAGCTCTGCGAACGATATTCTGCATCTTAACCTTTATCTTAAGTAAAATTTATAATTACTTAGAAAACCGCCGCTTTAAAATATTTGAAATTACAATTTAGATGTATATTTATACAAAAGGTACCTATGTAAAAAATAGGTAATAAAATATAATCAATACGTTTAAAAGAAAGTCGTGTTAGTTAAGCTGTTTATAACTCAAGAACGGCTGAACCGATTTTTATGAGGGTGGGCGCAAATTGACGTGCAAGTTCCGGAATAGAACATAGGCTATATTAAAATCGTCCAAACTTCCTCTTTCATCGAGAACCCGGTCTTCCTTGAGAACATTGTTTATAGTTTCCAAGGCCAATCACATCCGGCTCCATCAAATTAAAGTGATCTATGATCTATTTCGCAGACAGAAAATGAAGGCAGTTTGAAAAGTAGGTAGGAGAATTAGGACTTAGCTTCGACGATGCCTAGGGCCTATCAGCAGAGTAGCTTCCAAAGTTATTTGCTAAGATATTTACCCTATGAAGCTGGAATTTAGCATGTAGCCTCTGCGGGACTTAAACTTAGTGAGTAAAAGCTGATCAGCTGAGTGACCTAAATTCTTTCCTGTTTACCATAGGAAGTTGAAATTTGATAGGGAGACTCTCTGGGATAGGGAGCTCTTTGCTGACCAGCTGAGTAAGCTAAATTCTCTCCTGTTCACCTTAGGAAGTTGAAATTTGATGGGTAGACTCTTTGGGACATTAAGAGATGATTATAATGATGGGCTCTTCCCAAATCAGCTGAGTGACCTAAATTCTCTCCTGTACACCCTAGGAGGTTGAAATTTGATAGGAAGACTTATTGGCTATTTCCTGGATCAGCTACGTGAGCTAATTTCTCTCCTGTTTGCCTTAGGAAGTTGAAATTTGATGGGGAGACTCTTTGGGACATTAAGAGATGATTAAAATGATGGGCTCTTTCCAAATCAGCTGAGTGACCTAATTTCTCTCTTGTTCACCCAAGGAAGTTGAAATTAGATAAGGAGACCCTCTGGGACATTACGAGGTGGTTGAAATGATGGCTCTTTGCTGATCAGCTGAGTAAGCCAAATTCTGTTCTGTTTACCTTAGGGAGTTGAAATTTGATGGGGAGACTCTCTGGGACATCAAGAGAAGATTAAATTGATGGGCCCTTCCCAAATCAGCTGAGTGACCTAAATTCTTCCCTGTTTACCCAAGGAGGTTGAAATTTGATAGGAAGACTCTCTGGGACTTTGAGAGACGATTGAAATGATGGGCTCTTTCTTGATCAGCTGAGAGCTTAATTCTCTCCTGTTTACCTTAGGAAGTTGAAAAATTTGAGAGGGAGACTCTTTGGGACATTCAGAAAGTTTTGATACCGAGAATTCCAATGATATCAACAGACATGACATTCGAAATCAAACGTTTGCGATTTCCTATCGGCCTTGCATTTGAAATGAGTATCAACAAATCGCAAGGACAGAAGCTCCTCTGCGGCATCAATTTAGAAGAACCATGTTTTTTTATGCTAATTAGACGTACCCTGTTCAAGGGTCGGATTACCAAAAAATTAATTTATTCATGCACGAGACGAAAATACAAAAAATATAGTTTACCTTGACGTATTGAGATAAGTAAATAAATTAATTAATAAAAACAAAAATTCCACATAACAGATCGATTTCACTTATCATTATAATTCTATTTTTATTGAGTGAAGCAAAGCGCACCGGGTAAGTTAGAAAAAGATAAAATTAGAACAGAAAATGGATGCAAAATGGGTAAAAAATATAATTGGTAGAAAATGGTGCAATATGAATTTACGATTGCAATGGGCACGAATAAAATTCAAGGAACAAGGTGGCACTGGGTGCGAAAGGTGGGACCGGCAGGACCAAGCAGCATGGGGGAGGGAGTTCCAAAAGCAGCTCGTGAAATTCTGAATTTCCTAAGGAAATAGTGTTGTGAGGAATTATATTTAATGCCAAAAGTCTAAGAGTGGAAGGGGGTTCCAAATAGGTAGGGCAGGTGTGTGTTTTTAAACGTTTAAGGGTATACTTTTTGGGTTGTTTGCCGATTCTGCCTATGATGTGGGGGGATGGGGGTGGTTCTAAACCAATCTCTGCTATCATGTTACAACGAGAGATGATGGAAAGAGAGTAGTTACTCCTTCAAAGGGGAGAGGCGATTAACCTGCTACACTCAGAGGAGCTCGAAGGAGCACTTGCACAAGAAAACTTGCACTTCTGCCCATGTGCAAGTTCTTACTTTCTACTGTTTTTTATCCAGTTTCATCCATTCATCCAACATCTTTTAATTAAAAAAACGACCATATTCGCATATTACCATCTCTACAACACTGATACTTTTCATTCAAACCACTGAACATCCTGAATTGACTGAACATCCTGAAGACCATTGGAATATACAATGGAACTGTTTCATCCCATATTGGTCAGAGATAAGCCTGGGTGATTACAGCACTAAGTGACTACTACCATAAGTAGCAAGTCTCTATCACCACTGTGATATCCATGCCATCAATGGCACCGAAATATTGCAAATAAAGCAGAGATTCAAACGACTGGTGAGGTCCTAAATAATCTTGAATAATTGAACATCGACCGAGTCAAAAAAACCATCGAAGTATTTGCAAGAATGTTTTCACATGTCCTCTGGGTAGTGAGACAACTCATAGTCATCAGCACCTTCTACGTCACGCGTGATCTTCCTACCCGTTTATTGGCCAAACTAAACGGTATTTAGAGCTGAAAATTGCTACTTACTTAAGGGTTTTTAAGGGCCGGTTTGACCAACAATCCCTAACCTTGGTTAAAGTAGATTAATGTTTTACGGAATCAGAGTTTTGAACGTTGATTTAAAACAAACGGGTTTTACTAACGTAATCAATGGTTACACTTTTTAGACAATATCAATGAGGCATTTGCCCGCAAAATGAGGATGATAACGAGATAATTGTGAGGTAACAGCTGTTACCAACCTGAAATTTGCAATGCTTCTATCTTTTTTAATCCATTTTGGTAGCATGATGTTTTACAAACTCGGAGGGGTATCCTTTACTATTCGTATCCTTTACTATTCTATCATTTCGAAACTAGTGCAGCGATGATAATATATGGGTTTCTTCATGGGTTCTGGATTTGAGTTTGAAGTTAAATCATGAAATTTTGAACCACTGAAATACTCCATCCAAACGCGATTTTGATTCGTTTCCATTGAAAATTTTGAGAATTCGGGAGTCAGTATCCTAAAAAGCAGTGGTGGGTTGGCATTCGATGGATTTTATAACTGTAGCCACTGTAGGAGCCGAGAGTGATGGTATTCCAGAGTTATTTCGACTCAAAAAGCGCAGGAAACAGGATATAATAAATTGTTTCGTAATATATGATGGTAAAATTGCATAACTAGGTAGGTCCAGGACGAGCATCATTTGGACAAACATGTTGTCGAAATGAGTTGTTTAAGTGAACTCCGTTCGACAAACCGGTGAGCACTTTCCCTCGAGTGAGCACTCGATTCGACAACCAGATTCTTTGGTCAGTTGCGATCGGTCGTGTGTGTGCGGTCTAGTCACTTCTTCGTATATGTCCAACTAATCTGAATTTTTACTAAGGGATTGACTACTTGATGTTTTGTATTTTTGAGATGCGAGCTTGCGAGCATCCAGACCGCCAAACTATACGCACCATTCTGAACTATATGTATAACTTTTTGACACCTTTATTGTTTGTCAAAATACGTCGTCTTCCATTTGTACAATCGAGTATTTATTGTTTTCGAATCGAGTTGCTTTTCTCTTCCATTTGTCGAAACGTGTTACACAAATTCGGCTGGTTAGTTTTAATAGTTGATTTAGCAGATTTGATCATTGATTTATTTCAACCGGAGTTGGTGGAGCCGAATATCGTTGTTTAACAGCTGAGATCTTCGGTTTAATGTGTAAACGTTGATTAAAAACTTTGGTGAAACCGGCCCTAAGTGTGCTGAATCCGAATCTGAGGTCAAAAGTGTGAAATTCCAACACATGAGAAATCCTCATTTTCGAAACCATTGCAAGACCTTCGTTTTTCACGAAAAGTTCGCTAAAAGATTTGGCAGATCTGGTCTCAAGGATGGGAACCAAGCCAGCCTCTTTAGAGTTTTATTTCTTCTTCTCCCACGCCAACTTCGGAAGGTTCAGGTATAAAACGAGAAAACTTCCAGGTAGGTTGGGACGCTACCTAATTCTGTCTTTTTAAAACGAAAGGGGCGGGAGAGGAGAAGCAAGAAATTATGTTCGTCCCATCACGTTCAAGAAACCATTCAAAAACTTCGTTCCCTTTTGTTGGCTTCTCCAGGTAAAGAAATGTACGGGAATTTCTCTGTTCCAGCGGCCTCCTGTCAGGGGAGAGTTCATGGTTGAGCGTGAAAAGTTGCGTCGTTCGTATTTTAGTGTGGAAAATATTAATACGAGTACAAAACGTGATTTGGATAAAATGTTCCGATCATGCAGCATACTCGTATGAGCGAATTTTGTTGAATTCTTTTGAAAGAATGAATCTCTTCTTTTTGCTTCCGAGTCTACCTAAAGGAAACGGAAGCATTGTTTTCACCTTCGGGAGAAAAACAAATTTTTTTTGTATCCAAAATCAAAATTTCCACTCGCATTTTTCGGTTTACACCATACTGAACAACTTTGGTTCCGCGTCTGTCTGTGTGTGTGTGTCTGTCGTGTGTCCGCAAATCCTTGTAACAATTTCCACAATTTTCATCCGATTTGGATGAAATTTTCAGGGAATGTGCGGGTTAGGAGGTAGACGATTCCCTATCAGTTTCATCGTTCTTGACTCAATACCTCGCTCTGCGCATGCGCAAACGTAAATTCTACCAAGTATCATTTTTTCACGCCCTAGTCGTTCGATCTCGCTCAAATTTGGATGATAGTTGGGGGATGACAGTTTGATCGTCTTATATAAGTTTATTTCAGTATGAGTGTACCTATCATTAACAACTACTTCACATGCGCCAATATGAAATCCTTGTAACAAGTTTATTTTCCACAGTTTTCGTCCGATCTAGATGAAATTTTTAAGGAATGTGCGGGCTAGGGTGTAGACGGTCCCCTATCAGTTTCGTTGTTGCGAAATCAATACTCCACTCTAAACAAATTTTCCCATGTGTCACCTTCAACTAACACGCCAGTGTCATCCGCAAATAGATACATCTTAGTGTTTTGTAATTCTAGAAGGGCCACTTCGTTTATATATTTATGTTACTGTAAAAGCCCAAAGTGCGGTAAATGCTAGGATTTACCAGAAAATCCTAGCATTTCCCATTATTGTTGGTAAAAGCCCAGTGTTGGCACTCAAATCGGACTTTTTCCAGCAAATCTTAGGATTTTCCAAGAAGCTTGGTAAAAGCTAGCATTATTTCAGTTAGAGAGCGTGTTTCGGACTTTTACCAATTGATTGTGGTAAATCTTAACATTTCCCAGCGTTAGGCGGTAAAACCTGAAATAAAGGTGAACGATATAACTTTGTAAACTTCACTTCCACTTTACAAACTTGTAAATCAACTAAGTAAATGTGCTAACATTGTAAACTTCCAAACTTTATTTTCACGTAGTAAAATCAAGTAAAAAGACAGCAAGGAACTTGAAATAAATTACTTGTTGCAACAATTTTTGCAGAGGCATTTTTTAGTGGAACACTTTCTAAACAATTGCATTTGTTGAAACCCTGGCCGCCGACCAATGATTGTTTCCAAACCGCGGTACAAAGGCTTATTTCTTCATCAGGTATCTTCAGGGTATACGAAGGTCTAGGCACAAGTTTCGAATTGATTACGTGAATACAACCTATTCAATGTTCCAAGTTGGTAAAAATCGTCTTTTTTCTTCAGGACAACAGCTATTAAATTCTTTTGGTCGATTTTAGAACGGTCAAAATCTGGAATTATGATTATAACGTTCTGGCCAACTTCAGGTTCGAGAAATTTTTCGTTTGAAGTTTTTTTCTTTTTTTTTCGCCTGTGACTCGAGTCCTTTCTTAGCGGATTCGCGGATTCCCCTGAGCGTACAAGCCTCTGCATGCAAGCCTCTGTAGGTACTACATTTACCAACGAGTCGTGGGAAATCCGCACATTTGCCAAGAGAGATTGGTAAAAGTCCGAAATGCCTCATTCACACAAGGTTTTTTGGGCATTTACCAAATTGGTCAGTCAATCTTAAGATTAACCAACTGTCAAGCGGTAAATGCCCGTTTTTCATATAATTTCGGGCTTTCACCAACAATATTGGGAAATGCTAGAATTTTCTGGTAAATCCTAACATTTACCGCACTTCAGGCTTTTACAGTAACAATACACCAAAAACAACAGTGGTCCTATTGTAAAATGTCCTAAATGACTAGGCTATAGGGACGTTCGAAACTTATCGATATTAGTACGGTATCGATACTTTTCTTTCGATACCAAGTATTTTGGTTTCGATACTAGTACTGGTATTGGAAAAAAGTCAAGTAGGTATCGTGAGAAATACTCAAATGGAAATTAATCATCAACTTTTTGTATTGTGTGCATGAAATGGTGCATGGACATGGGAAAAGAACGTCAAAGAACGAAGCTGATGATGAGATGTCGCGGTACTTGGGCCAACCGGTGTTGTCATTGAAGGCATACCTACTAGCAGAGTGGGAAGGCATGAGGACGATATATCCTGGGCTTTATCAGCAAGACCGGCTGATGCTGATGCTGATTGCAACTTCGGTTCTATGTGAGAGACTATTCTCGAAGACAGGGATAATTTTGAATGAATCACAAAGCCACCTGTCCCCCCAGACATCTCAATGAACTGGTGTTTCTGAGTGGTATGGGGAAACAAATTTGGGATTTGAAGGGGTAAAACCAATCAAATTTTGTTGAAATTTTTGTATGTTCATTTTTTAAATAATTGAAAGCGATGGTGGTTGATTAAAGCGTGTTTTACTTTCTTGCCTGTTCAGTTCCTTTAACATATTTTTATCATCTTATCATCAGTAGGTACCTACAAATGATTGCCAATAAAGGTCTTATTATTACAATACCTTTCTTTTAATAATCTACTTATTCGTTAGTATCAGTAATACTGAATAATATTTTATTAGTACTAGTGTAGTATACCTGTATATCTACTATTGTAGTTAGTACACTGATTTTCTTTCTCCCTTTTTGCTAATGATACTTTTGATTCGACACTAGTACGGTATCGATATTTTGATTCAAGTACTTTTACGAGTACTAATATCGATACTTTGCTGGTATCGAACATCCCTATTAAGCTACTGTGTGTACTCGTAGAAACTGCAGGTGATTTCCTCTTTCAATAGGGGGGGGGGGGGGGGGAAAGTGCACCGAAGGGGTGCCGTGGAAAAGAGGGGGGGGGTTCGCTGTAGGTAATTCCAGGGGTAGCAGTTATTGGAAGGGGGTTGAGGGGGGGGGGGGGGGGGCTCAGAGGCGAGCGGAAGGGGCAGGCGCCGCCCCCGGGCTGGAGGCGGCGCTGTGCGGGTCCATAATCCACCGCCTCCACCCCCCTCCCCACCCCGCCATCTGCGGCTTATGTAAACCGTCGCCATATTGGATCGATCTCCCCCCCCCCTTTCTAACCCATCGTACCACATTACCGCCCCTCTCCACTTTACCATCATCGAGGTAAAGAGGTGACGAGGGGGAGGGGGGGGGGGTGTTGCTGAGAGAGATAGAAGACACACCAGAGGCCAAATCTTATCAAAAAGAAACCAATTTTTTCTCCTTCTCCGTCTCTCTCGTTTCAGCTTCAATTGAATACGATCCGACGCACCCGCATATCCCCTCCCCGCCCTTCCGTTTCCCCTCTTTACCCGGGTATTTTTCACGCTGACTTTCCTCGCGTTTACCGGGTAAGAGGCGACGCTCAGCAAACTATATAGGGAGAGAGAGGACGAATACGGGGAAATGATACGATAGGTTCTACTAATATAGTATCATTAATACAGACACGCCACACAAAAAAACGTCTGCCAAGTTAGGTGGGCAGTATAGCTTTCTCACATGATGGTTTGTTCGCTGAGACGATTGGCAGTGACAATCAAACCATTTCAAACTCGTTGGACACTGTTGAAATGCGCGACTTTAGCCAACTTTCAAATTGATTATAAACCGGTTGGTGATTGGAGTCCATTTTATACTTGAATGTTTGGGCATAATACTGAGAGGCTTGAAACAGTAGCGTAAACAGAGGCTTAAATTCGAATCATTTCATAGGCTGCTGTGAGTTTGGAATGGAGGGGGCAAACAGTCAGGAAGTATTCAGCTAGAAAAAGTTTGGAAACCTCTGCGAACAGGCAGTGACCGAGGGTGGTGGCTCTGATGATCAGAGAACACAGCGAACACCTCAAGTGGGTTGCAAACTGGTTTGGAGGCCTCAGCGAACAAACCTATTGTAATTTGGATGTATAGAATAGTTGAAGGACAATGTATGAGTCAAAATCATTCATGATTTAATAGTAAACTTTACCTCTTTTGTAGGTAGGTATATGTTTTTGAAGTGCATCTATTTTTTTTTCTCGATTAGTACAGTTTTATGTTCGTTGTGCAACAACTATTTTCTGTAATAGGCGTGAGCCGTTCATAATAATAAATAAATAAATAAATTATCGATAAGACAAAGTTATAAGAAAATAATGTTTGGGCATGCGCACTGAATACTATTTTTCCAACGGCAATGAAATTTATACGGTACGTCCAGGAGCTTAACCGCACAATTTTTGAAAATTTCATTGAAAAATGCATGAAAATTAGTTTTGTCTGGGTCGATCATTTTTAGGTTTGCGCATGCGCTATAGTTATTACTCCGCCAATTGCTATACAATTAATAGGGAATTTTCGTGTAACAAAGATTCCATCTACTCCCCAAGTTTGAAAGAAATCGGACCAATAGATGATAAAAAATTTACGTTGCAATGAATTAACATTTGCGCAAGCGCACAAACTACTTACTATTCATGTGACGGCAAGATAGTTATACGGAACCCTCTACTCTACAAGCTATCCCGCACAATCCCTGAAAATTTCACAAAATCGTTCCTTTAGAGTTTTGCTAGTGTCAATTGGTTTTGCGCATGCGCAATGGTTATTACTCTTCCAATCGCGATTTAATTTATAGAGCATTTTTCTAGAACATTACACTGACTTACCTACCGAGTTAAAAAGAAATCGGAGCAACAGGTGATGAGAAATCGACGTTATGAGAAATTCACGTTTGCGCATGCGCATAGGCTTTTGTTGTTTCGACGGCATTGAAAATGATAGGGGACCATCTAGCAGCCAACTCGCACAATCCCTGAAAATTTCATCAGAATCAGACTGAAGCTTAGTATAGTTTTGGGCGTGACAAGGATTTACCAAAGACAGACACGGAACCTAAATTGATCAGCAAAAGCGTAGCTCTGATACGCAAAAAGCAAGTGGAAATTTTAATTTTAGAGGACGAATTTTTTTTCGACTTCAGCCGATTTTTTTCGAACACAAGGCTTTTCTAAATTCGGTAGTGAGGGGGCAAAAATATACAAGTCAACGATTCTGAAGTTGAAATTTGAAAAGTTATGTCAATCTTATATCAATATCAGGTAATTACTATCAAACGTAACATTTTTCCAACTAAATTCAACATTGTCCATATACAATTTAAGGTTTTACTCACCAAATCTTTCTTTCTTTTCCAAGTCTAAACTTAAGGTCATTTTATCAGTAAAACAGTTTTTTAAATATAGGAACTTATCTCAGAATAATATCTAAAGAGAGAGAGGATGTGGAGGAATGATATGATAGGTTCTACTAATACAGTGTCATCTAAACAGTGTGATATCACAACAAACATACATGTCAACTTTCTGAAGCTAAATTTAGAAAAGTTATATCAATCCTATGTCAATATCAAGTAATTAATATCAAATGTGAAACACCTTTACAACTAAATTCAATATTGTCCCTTTCTAATTTAATGTGTTGCTCGCCAAGTTTAGTGTTTCTTTTCCAAGCTTGAATCTCAGAACTTTAAATGTCATTTTATCAAGCACAACAACGAATTCATAACCACCGTTCGCAAAACAAGCAACTAAGCCTATTTCAGAATCACAAGGGAGAAAGAGGATGTGGGGGAATGATATGATAGGTTCTAATAATACAGTATCATCAATCAATAGATATAGTGGATTATCACAACAAAAATACATGTCAACTTTCTGAAGCTAAATTTAGAAAAGTTATGCCAATCCTAGGTCAATATCAGGTAATTACTATCAAATATAACATCTTTCCAACTAAATTCAATGATGTGATAGGTTCTACTAATACAGTATCATCAGAAACACTTACGCAGTTTGTGTAAGCAGAACTGTTTTTCGAATAGTTGTAATCAGACAGATGACATAACTGTTAGCACACTCAGCTGATCAGGATGGATCCTGTAGAATCATTCGTCTCTTGCTTTCCCAGATAGGCTCCCTATCAATTTTCATCGCCCTAAACACTCCTCACTCAGCTGGTCAGAATGGTGCTCCTCATTTTGCTCGTCTCTTGTTGTCCCAGTGTGACAATGCGTGACCAATGAAATTATTTATGTACCAAAGGATAATAATTTCCTTTTGGAAACTCGGGTCAAGTTTCTTTTGAAACATATAGCCCTCAAAAATAGTGGACCTGGATGTACTAGGTATAACCATGCGTAATCCAGGAAACCACGCTCTTGCAACCATGTAACGGACTTAGGTACCCTCTAGGGGCCTAAATCCGCTCTACATAGAGAGAGGGGAGTGTGACAGTACCATAAGAGATACAAATCGTACTAATAGCGTAATGTGCTATGTTCGGAGAAGATTGATTTTCCGGTTCTCGGATCCTCATCTATCGCCAAATGCAGCGTTCCAAGAACCCGAGCATGACGCGTTCAACCTGGCGCGAGAGCGAAAGATAGACGCGCATTCTCTTGAATCGGACGGGAACTGTCACACCAGGGAGGCTCCCTATCAAATTTCTTTGTCACGGTGAATGGGAGAGATTTGAGTAGGATTTTGTCATCATTATGATATATATTACGGCTCGTGGTCAGCTGATCCTCACCAAAGTCAGCTAGGCTCTGTCATGTAATACATCATATCAAAATTTGGTCCAAATCGCACCAGCGGTTTAGGAGGAGTAGCGAGGACAACATTTTGTCCATAAATAATATATACATTAAGAAATCTGAAAATGAATGACTATTGTAATCGTGTTCTACACCCTCTGAAACGCAAAGAAAATGCATCCCCACCCCAAGTGTCGCCGTGCTGACGGGTGTAATAACCCCTTTCCTACAAAAAGTTGTGTAATTCAGTGTGATATCACAACGAACGTAGGAACACGTCAACGATTCTGTCGCTAAATTTTGAAAATTCGTGCCAATCTTATTTCAGTATAAGGTAATTACTATCAAATGAAACATCTTCCCAACTACGTTCAACATTGACCATATCTAATTTATTGTTTTACTCCTTGATGGAGCGTCCTATTCGTTGCCCATGATGAGGAGTCCTCTTCGCTACCCATGGTGTGGAGTGCCCTCAAACACTTCAAAACGTCCTTAACGCTACTAACGATACGTCGACTGAGAATGTAGGACCAACTCCCGTAATGGCGAGTAAATTTCTTGATGGAGCGTCGTATTCGCTACTCATGATGTAGAGTACCCACGAACACTTGCAAATGTATGGTACTGATGATACGTCGACTGAGAATGTAGGACCCAATGTATGTTTTCACCTGATTTCTCATTATAGGAAAACTCCTGTAATAGAGAGGAAATTCCTTGATGGAGCGTTGTATTTGCTACTAATGATGTGGAGTACCCTCAAACACTTCCAAATGTCCTTAACGGTACTGATGATCTGTCGACTAAGAATGTAGGACTGCCCTCAGCTGATTCCTCATTGGAGGAAAACACCCTTAATGGAGAGTAAATTTCTTGATGGAACGTCCTATTCGCTACTCATGATGTGGAGTACCCACGAACACTTGCAAATGTATGGTACTGGTGATACGTCGACGGAGAATGTAAGATCTAATGTATGTTTTCACCTGATTTCTCATTGTAGGAAAACTCCCATAATAGAGAGGAAATTCCCTAATGAAGGGAGTTTGAGCAAAGCTAACCCACTCGAAGTCGGAGCCACTCAACCGCTTTTCAAACATCCACCGGGAAGCTGAATGAAGGGGTTTTTAAGATGAATGAAGGGGCCGATTATGAAGGCTCGAGACTCCCAAATTATAAAGTTGAAAGCCTCCTCAGATGACGCGGAAAAGGGGGAGTTCAAGTGGTAAATTGCTGGCAAAACTCTGCCCTCGAGGATCTTTTTGTATGATCGGTACTGTGAGGAACGATAAGGCCGGCCATGCCATGGTAGACCGGAAAGGTAAGTATATCTGCGTAGGTTAACCTCTCCGGTATACCTGTACAGGCGAGAGCTCACATACGCTACGGTAAAAAGGAAAGGTGAAGAATTTCTATACAGTCGAGAAATGGCGAGCCAACAACATGATGTGATAGCTTTGGTGGGTTTTTTAGTGTTTTTAGCGCATTTTCTTTTAAAAAATGAAAAATGCGCTATTGTGTTAACTTTGTTCGTTGATGTATGTATGTCCTCTTAAAATCGTTTTAAATGCCACTTCCCGACTTCTGATTTTGATGAAACTTGGTATGGATGCAATCTGTAACATGGCGAGGATAAAGATGTATCAGGGGCCGCTAGCGCATGAGAGGTTATTGATCAGATGAGTGAAATCCAAAGCCATTTTGTCTCAGATTCAACGCAAGAAGCTGAAATTTGAGAGGGAGGCTGAAGGGAGAATGCTGAAGACGACTGAGAGGTCATTGATCAGCTGATTGAGCTCCAAAGCCATTTTGTCTTCTGTTCAACGCAGGAAGCGTCTATTTCACTTGAATCTCTAACAAGAAAATGCGCTATCATGTGATTTACTTCGTGAGCACTGATCTACTTGTTTTTTGTTATTTTTTCACGTTTTTTTCTTTTTCTTGCTCACCTTGCTTCTAAAATTATTTTTCTTTCCGCTGAACTCTTATTCGCATCGGGCTCAATTTGCTTCAATTTTGTAACAAGTCTGTCATAAGCGGGCACTTTCAAGTCACAATCATGGTACACCGCACTCTTAATTCGCCAGAAACAGGGTTCTAATCTGTCAGTTTCAATTACTTTAGTTTTGGTCCCGTTTTCGGACAGATACGATGACGTAAATACTGCAATAAAATAAAATGTAAACAATATAGAACAGGCTTGGAGACCAGCGGCACGAGAGTACAGAGAATGGAGTAAGCCCAACACAAACACAGCAACACGAAGTTCTCTAGTCGGAGTACTCTCCACAACTGTCTCAAACCTGTGCAATTATAGGTACCAACTGGCCTACACACACGCTCAGGTGGTTTACCTGTGCAGGTAAAAAGAATTGAATTTCGATTCTCCTCTGGTCGCCTGCGCAGGTCGTTTTATCTGTGCAGGTTTGCCAAAGGCCGGCCATACACGTTACGGTAGACTGGAGAGGTATACCTGTACAGGTGAACTGGAGCTTGTGTGCCAACCGCTTTTGGCAAAGGCCTGCGAAGGCGACCTGAGAAGAATTGAAATCCAATCATTTTTACCTGCACAGGTGTGCTCACCTGAGCATGTGTGTGGTTTGACTGGTATACCTGCACAGATTTGAGTCATTCGTGGTGAATACTCCGCCTAGAGAGCTTCGTTTTGCTGTGTTCGGTGTTCGTGTTGTGTTTGCTCAATTTTCAATTCTCAAGAGTAAGGAGTACCACGGCTGTAAAGGGAGAGGCCACTTATGACAGACTTGTCACGAAAACTAAAAAAAATTGAGCCCGATGCGAATAAGAGTTCAGTGGTACAAAAAAGTTCCATTCATGCAGCATGATCGCATGAGCGAATTTTTTGAAGTTATCGTATTATATTGTGTTGAATTGCTTTCAAATTTGAGCTTTTGATTGCAAAGAAAATTTTAATTATTAGTTTTATGACAAAAAATGTATTCTGTAAAAATGTAAAATGTGATCAGGTCGTGCATAATATTTCAGTGTGGAAGGCATGTCCGACAAAATCACTTGGTAGAAAAAACGTCTTCTTCTTTTTTTTTTTTTTTTTTTTTTTAATTTTCATTGCAAACTTTATTCTTTTTTTTTCAAAATTTTCATTGCACTTTTATGCTTGTTTGTTTCAGGTCTGCGACGAAAATCGAAATGGGAGGGGGAGAGCCCACGTCTAACTTGACAAACGGACTTATTAACAGGTAAGATTAATTAACAGGCTATGTAAAAGGTAGCGATACTAACTACCAATTCTGATCAACAAATAATTAACATATAATACTGGGAGTACACGTGTTCGAGGACCTTTTGGAAATACAAAAAACAGCGTCAAGCGAGGGAAGCGTCGGGGGGGGGGGGGGGGGGGCAATGTTAGACCGAAGGTCTACTTTGTTACTTATCTTGGCGCGTCTCGTTGCTATGGTTTTTAGGACGTCCCTCTGAAGCTGCCTCACAGGCAAGGCTTCGTTAACTGGAGGGATGCCTATTGGATTTGATTGATTTGGTTGGGGTCAGCCCAAGCATGAGAAAAAATAACCGCATAAAAATCAGTTTTAGACCATTATAAGACGAATTCGTGGATAAAAAAAACAATAGCTGTATATGTGTGCGTGTGTGTGTGTGTGTGTATCTGTATCATGTGGTGCAGCAGTGTCTAGTACTCACGGTGGCCGCATTTTACGTCACGATGCGGTTGCCAAGCAGATAGCAGGTGCTTTGTCATCTAGCGGTTGGGATGTCTAAAGGGAGAGACTATACTACGTGCCGAGTGACCGGGGCAAGAAGCCAGATATCGTTGCGATCAAGCCCGATGGGTCTGCCATAATCCTGGATGTCCAGGTTGTCAGTGGCAGCGTGGACATGGAGCAGACCTGGCGGGCTGAGAAAAGTAAATATGATAGAAATGATCTGCGCCAAGCGATATCTGATCTAAAAGGAGTGGCGCTTAATAACATCAAGGTCATGGCGCGGGATGTGGTGCGGGAAAAGTGCCACGGAGCTTCTCGAGTAGGGCATATTGGCAGGAGTGCTCCGTGGTATCACCACCCGCGTCCTTCGGGGCTCTTACCTTAATTGGTGGTCATTTTATAGGGGCACTTCCTTTCATCCATCTCTCCCTCCTCCATCTTCCTCAACTTCCCTAATCCCTAGGGCCGGCGTCGGGTAAGCCTGGGCGTCCTCCCCACTTTTTAATTTAGTTTTTTCGTTTCTTTTTATTAATGGCGTGCCCTCGGTCTTTAAGGGGAGTTTTAAAAAGTGTGTGTGACAGATTATTTCGACGCCATCCAGGCTTCAACTCTCAACCGATTTTCAAGATTCTTATTTTTTCGATTCCAATTTTAGTTTAGTTGTGCAACGAACCTTGTGAATTTCGGATTTTCTGTCTACCGTTTTATATTTGTCATATGAAGACTCAAGGGGGCATGCCCATCTCAGGATATGCAAAGAAAATAAAGTTTGGAGCGACAGGGTGAGGTCGGGATGGGGACCATCTTCCCGTTTGTTCTACTTTGTTACTTAGCTCAGCGCGTCACGTTGCAACGGTTTTTATTGAAAGCTCATCATTTTGACATTTCATATCTTTGCTATGGCACACAACCAAATTTTCGTTATGTCACGTTACGTTACGTAACGAAATATGCTCAATGATTTTCTGATGATTTCCGCTTACAACCGAGTCGTTGCTAGGGAAATGGTACTTCGTCGTTTTTCATCCCACAAAATTCGTTGACCATTCGTTCGAAAGCTCTCGATTTATCCAACCATATTATGTTAACTACTGCGAAGTGCGTGGCCAACAAGCTGAGTTATGAGCATGGTTATATATGAATAATTGTTTACACACAGGTGATCATTCTCAATTATTGATATTGTGAACATGATTGCAACCGCTTGTTAATTTCTGATGATTTCATTGAGCTGGTGTTTCGATGATTTGATTAATAGCAGGTGATCCGAATATTGCGAGAACGGTTTGATTTGTGAAGAGGTGGTTAAATCATTTAATAGGTAATCATTTTAATAGACGAGTCTGCAACTAAAGACATGAATGTCCCAATGTGTTGCAGACTAGTATGCAAGCGTTACTGATGATTATCGTTTGCTTGCTCACTGCCGAAGGTAAGGAAGCTTTGTGTTCGTGACTGAATTTCTCCTTTTTATTTTAAAAATTTCTAACCCATAGCAATAGTTAATTTTCTACGAAAATTCACTAAGAAGGTCCATGTGTCAGAATCATGTCTATGCAAAAATAAAAATCCTGAAGGGCTGATACTAACAACGCATTAACAGTTATTTTCCGAAAGCGGGAAACTAAATGTTTGAATAACTAAAATTCGGATCGAACGAACAAGTAGACCAGCGATTTGCCAGTGAATTTGCTTTGAGAATGAACCACATGTATATATTGTGTGAACCTTAATTGTAATCGTGTTATTATGTGTTGCGTGACTTACATTGAATGAGTTGTGAGGAATGCTATTCGGCTTTTCTAAGGTTAAATACACTGTTGTGAAAAATTAAGGAATCGCTGTCGAAATAACTTGGTTTCGGATTCGTGGTGGCCGGATCGTAAAATACCTGTCCACTGAGACAAATTCTCACTTTTCGGTAAATAGACATCCAGAAAAAGAGTTAGCGACAAATCCTAGCTCAATAGAATGGTCCAGTCTGAGGTAAACCGAGATCACATTTTGTAAAAAAAAAAAAAAAAATTGATTTTTGCGTCTTCAAACAAATGGTCGCCTAATTGATCTCTTTCAAGGGTTTGCAAAAATTTTATAGATCATTGAAAAGCTGAGTTCACGCTGAAAAAAAAAAGAAAAAAAATCTTCAAAAATGGTTCTTTGTTCAAGGATTGACAGCCGAAGATTCACAGAAAAAAAAGCTATTGCTTCCGAGTTTACCTAAAGGTAAATAGATGGAAGCATTGTTTTCACTTTCGGAGGAAAAAAATGTTTGGTCTCCAAAATCAAAATTTCCACTCGCATTTTACGTTTTAGACCATACTGAACAACTTTGGTTCCGTGTCTGGCTGTGTGTGAGTGTCTGTCGTGTGTCCTCAAATCTTTGTAACAAGCTTATTTTCCACAATTTTTATCGGATTTGGATGAAATGTTCAGGGAATGTGTGGGCTACGGGGTAGACGGTCCCCTATCAGTTTCATCGTTCTTGACTCAATACCTCACTCTGCGCATGCGCAAACGTAAATTCTACCAAGCCTTAGTCGTCCGATCTAGCTCGGATTTGGATGATAGTTTGGGCATGACAATTTGATCATATTATATCAATTTCAACATGGCTGTATCATTAATAGTTGTATCATTAAACTACTGCGCATGCGCCAATATGAAATCCTTGTAACAAGTTTATTTTCCACAGCTTTCATCCGATCTGGATGAAATTTTCAGGGAATGTGCGGGCTAGGGGGTATACGTTCATTCTCAGTTTCATTGTTGCGAAATTAAAACTTCACTCTGCGTATGCGAAAACGTAAATTCCATTATGCTCCATTTTTGCACTCCCTCATCGTCCGATCTTGCTTAAATTTGAATGATAGTTGGGGGATGACGATTTGATCATCCCTTACCAATTTCAACATGATTGTATCATTAATAGCTACTGCGCAGGCGCCTATGTGAAATCCTTGTAACGACCTTAATTTTCACTGTTTTCATCTGATTTCGATGATTGTCAGAGAATGTGAGGGTTATGTTGTACATGGTCCCCTATCAGTTTCATTGTTGCCAAATCAATACTTAATTCTGCGCATGCGCAAACGTAAATTCTATTATGCTCCATTTTTTCACTCTAGTCGTTCGATTTCGCTTAAATTTGGATGATAGTTGGAAGAAGATGACTTGATTACCTCATATCAATTTCAACACGATGTTATCATTAATAACTACTGCGCATGCGCCAATGTGAAATTCTTGTAATGACCTTAATTTCTACAGTTTTCATCCGATTTTGATGAAATTGCCAGCGAATGCGCGGTTTAGGTTGTAGATGGTCGTGTACCTATTTCATCTTTTTCAACTCATCAGTTCATTCTGCGCTTGCACAAATATAAATTACATTGAATATCATTTTTACATTTCTTAATTGAAGAATTGTGACATTTCACACTACTTCTTGATTTACTCTTTTCCGCTATGGAATTTTTCAAGACCATTTAAAATTTTCCAACTATCTATACATTCATGATAGGTAAACGAGGAAGCTATGTGCCACACCCAAATTGGCAGACTTTTTTTTTTTTTTTTTTTTTTAATTGTGTTCAACATTAAGGAATCATTGTTTTTTCCGTTTTTCATTGGGGTTTTGAGGATTGAGCTGAGCTGAAGGCGTGAAAGATGGTTGCTATAAATAAAGCTGTCACAAAAAAACCTTTGAAAACGAAAAAAATTAGAAAAACCAAATAATAAAAATGGTCTGTTCTCTGACGATTCAAGTTCGAGAGGAAGGATTGAAATAAGATATACCATTTCTTGCTTTAAAAAAGATCCGAACCACCCTGTCATTGACTGAGGACACTATCTCAATGACTGGATGGTGCGTATAATTTTTAAATCAAGAAATTGTGTTCAGTGATCCCTTAATTTGAACACTCACAATCTGTGACCTCATTGACATGATCACAAGCAGGGCAATGAGATCTCTTGGCTTCCTGAAAAGACACACGAGAGAGTTCACCAATTTTTCTGCCTTTGTACTTCTGTACAAATCCCTCGTACTTCGTGTCCTCGAGTACGCGTTAGTAGTGTGGTCTCCGCTCTCCGCACTAAAAAGTTCATATAGCCCAGTTGGAACGGATACAGTAGCAGTTTTTACGTTATGTGGCTTATAAATTGCACATCGTGCTTCTAGTTTTCCGCCTTGCTATGTGGCGCGAACATTAAACCTACGATGGTAGACACATAGCTTGTTTTTTGAGGACGAGGATGTTGAACGGACAGAAGACCGGGAGGATGAGCGGGAACGCTCCTTCAATTCTACCAACTATCTATGCCATAGGTCACTTTCTAGAATCCCCCGCAATATCTTCTTACAAATCCCTCGTACTTCGTGTCCTCGAGTACGCGTTAGTAGTGTGGTCTCCGCTCTCCGCACTAAAAAGTTCATATAGCCAAGTTGAAACGGATACAGAAGCGGTTTTTACGTTATGTGGCTTATAAATTGCACATCCCTTCAATTCTACCAACTATCTATGCCATAGGTCACTTTCTGGAATCCCCCGCAATATCTTCTTATTGTTAGAAAACTATTCCGACTTGGATTTCTTCAAGATTCCGCTGTCCCGTTCCAAAAATCATTTATTAACCTCCCTTTAATTATCATTTTTTCCTACGATTTGCTCCTTGTGATTAGTACTGTGCTCTGGAAGACAACTGTGTTATGTTATTGTTTCTGATTTGTATTATATATATTCTGTATTCTATATAATCTGTAATTGGGCTTGCCCGTAATTTCAATAAATGAATAAATAAACACAATTTTTAAATAAAAAATCGCTTACTTTTTACCAATTAGGCGACCATTCGTTTGAAAACGCAAAAATCAATTTTTTACAAGATGTGTTCTTGGTTTACTTCAGACTCGACCATTCTATCGAGCTGTGATTTGTCGCTTTTCTGGATGTCTATTTACCGAAAAGTGAGAATTTGTCTCCGTGGACAGGCATTTTACGGTTCGGCCACCACCAATCCAAAACTGAGTTTTTTCGACAGTGGTCCCTTAATTTTTCACAGCAGTGTAGACAGTGGAGATGTACATTGTGATGATTTTATCTGGTGATAAAATCTCGATGATGAAAACTATCTCGATGACTGAATGTTGCGGATAATTTTAATATCAAGAAATGGTATATTACCTGATGATTTCAATCAGTCCTCTCGAACTTAAATCGTCTGAAAAATCTCAGTTTTTATTAATTTCTAGTTTAAAGATTTTTAAGACAGTTGTACTCCTAGCAACCAACTTTCACGCCTCCAGCTCCTCTCAACCTCAAAAACCCCAATAAAAACAAACTACACAGTGATGCCTTAATTTTAAACACAATTTTCAAATAAAAAAATCGCTTACATTTTTTCAGTGAATTTTTGGCTGTAAACCCTTAATTAAAATGATCCATTTTTGAAGATTTTTTCTTCAATTATTCAGCATGAACTTAGCTTTTCAATGACCTGTACAATTTGTATAAAACCCTTGAAAGAGACCAATTAGGCGACCATTCGTTTGAAAACGCAAAAATCAATTTTTTACAAGATGTGTTCTTGGTTTACTTCAGACTCGACCATTCTATCGAGCTGTGATTTGTCGCTTTTCTGGATGTCTATTTACCGAAAAGTGAGAATTTGTCTCCGTGGACAGGCATTTTACGATCTGGCCACCACGAATCCGAAACTGAGTTTTGTCGACAGTGATCCCTTAATTTTTCATAGCAGTGTAGATAAATTAGATTGGAGATGTACATTGTGATGATTTTATCTGATGATAATAATGAAAATAAATTATTATTATTAGCACCTGATTATGAGGTGCACCAAGACACACAATCAAAGAGCCACGTTGCTCCACAAGTGGGACAACGAACTATCAAGACCATATGAGGAGTTTACTTTCAAAAGGGGTCATATCCATTTTTCGAAAAAAATCTGTAAAAACGGATTTTCTATCTTTAGGATAACCAAAATCGATTTGTATTAGCAGTTAGCGTCAAAAAGGAACATATCCTTGTGTATTTGAGGGCCAAAGTTTGATGTTTGGATCAAAAGGGATCACATCCATTCCTATATGATGGATAATTTTCGTTTCAATCAAAAGGGAATATATCCTTATCTTCCTTCAAGTTGTTGCTCGTTGATATTTTTCAAAAAGGAACATATCGAAAATGCCATCTACCAGATTTTTTCCAACTCTAGTTTGGAACATACCTTTTAGAATGCCTGTGCTGTTTGGTGATAAGATTTGAAGGGTTTGGTATGAATAACCAACAGTGCAGGAGCAATACTCTTCGGCACCCCTGTTATCAACTGTGCTCCTGTACTTCCCAATATTCAATGATATTGATATAAGAAGTGCTGTGATAACATGTTTCACTCCTGCTTCGCTGATTTCTGTAGTGCTTCTTTCTGTTTTTAGTTCGTATCTATTGAGATTTTCAGGCTTAACGTCGTTTCTGCGTTACTAAGGTATCGTTGGTGTTGCCAAGAATGGAGGGTATTGTTGGCGTTCTTTTGGGTTCCCATGAAGAAGCACCCTCACGAAGTAGGAGAATTTGATTGCTTAGACGAAGAGGAAACTGATTTTCATGTTTGAAATGTTGACAGATTTTAAAGATTTTTTTCTATATTGGGTTTTTTGTTCGTTCCAAACTGAAAATTTATTGATAATACCTTACCTTATTATTACCTACATTATATAATTTGGAAACATAGTTCATGTGTGTTTCCTAAAAACATCTATACCTAAAAAAATATGAATTACCTGCACTTGATTTTTGTAATTTTTTATTGAGAACATTATAATCTCGACGTCGCACTATGCTCCCAACTTCCACCAGTATAGGTACATTTCTCTATTCAACTTCCTACAAGCGTGCGGTCTGAAGCGTGCGGTCTGAAGCTGTGATACGAATTCTCAGTGAAATCTGCGTTGAGTGACAGTTTATCCAAAAACAAAGTAATGACATAAATACGTGCTAATATTTAAAAATAATGAATAAATAATATCAATGGGAAAAAATTGAAGTATAAACAAGTGTTCAAGTTTCTTGTACTACTGTAGCTATATGTATTCTATATATTTAACAACAATTTCTTAGTGTTGGCTGTATAGTGTAATTTGTAACTGACGCAAAAAAAAAAAAAAAAAAAAAAGATGATGCGGATAATTTTAAAAGCAAGAAATGGTAGATTATCTCATTTCAATCTGCCCTCTCGAACTTAAATCGTCTCAGAACAGTCCATTTTAATAAATTTCTAGTTTAAAGGTTTTTTAATTCAGTTGTACTCCTAGCAGCCAACTTTCACGTCTCCAGCTCATCTCAACCCTCGAAACCCCAATAAAAAGAAAGTGTGATCCCTTATTTTTGAACACAATTTTTAAATGAAAAAATCGCTTACTTTTTTCAGTGAATTTTCGGCTGTAAACCCTTAATTAAAATGAACCATTTTTGAGATTTTTTGTTTGTTTATTCACCATGAATCCAGCTTTTCAATGACCTGCACAGTTTGTATAAAACCCTTGAAAGAGACCAATTAGGCGAACATTCGTTTGAAGACGCAAAAATCGATTTTTTTTACAAAATGTGTTTTTTGTTTACTTCAGACTGGACCATTCTATTGAGCTGGGATTTGTCGTTAACTCTTTTTCTGGATGTCTATTTACCGACAAGTGAGAATTTGTCTCAATGGACAGGTATTTTACCAATCCAAAACCAAGTTTTTTCGACAATGGTCCCCTAATTTCTTAATTTTTTACATCTGTGTAGATAAATTTGATTGGAGATGTACATTGTGATGATTTTATCTGATGATAATGAAAACAACAAACACAAACAAAAGGTGAACAAAAGACTCGAAGCTGGACGCCGGGAGCCGGCGGGACCACGTGGGGACGCCACGCTCCCCTGACATTGAGAAGACGCCAGCGCCCCACAAGCTATCGATCCGGTTGATGGCCCCCCCTCCAACAACCCGTATCGCCCGTTCGCTTATTCAACCCCCCCGTATCGTCCCCCGACCACCCTTACAATCCCCTGTATGCCCCCCTGTCCTCCTTTACAACCCCCGTCCTCCCTTATAACCTCCCCCGTCCTCTCATACCCCTGTAAACTCCGTTTCAATCCTCCGTAGCTCCCCCGTCCCCCCTTTGCCTTCGCTTCAACCCCCCGCATGGCCCCTCATCATCCCTTAACCCCCCATCAACCACTCCCTACCCCCTACTGTCCGCTTCCCATCCCGAAACCAACAACCCCCTGCAGGAGCCGGAAAGGGGAGGACGTCGAGGCTGTTAGGTGTAGCCCAGTCTGAAAGGTGCACATTAGGGTGCCCGCTATTTTGAGAAAGTCGGAATTTTAATGACCTACACCCGAAATTTGGTTTAAAATGTCAAAAAAATGATCCCTGAATTTTTTCAGATTTTTTGCATAACAAAACCTACGCCGGTAGCTCGATTTTGGTTTTTGAAATACGCTTTTTTTGCCAATATCAGACTTTTGAACATTACTTTCAAACTTACGTTTTTGGCGTCGCTGAACTCGAATATGCAGTCAAAACATGTCGACATCAACAACTTTAAATAGTCTGGAATCTCAAAATCGTCAAAATCATCTCAAAAAATGACAATTTTTCAAAATTCATTGTAAAATTATGACAATTCGTATTTTTACGTATTTCTGTTAGAATTTTGATTTTTTTAAACAGCAAATTCGAGTTCAGCGACTCAAAAAACAAGAATACGAAATTTCATAATTTTACAATGAATTTTGAAAAATTGTCATTTTTTGGCATGATATTGACGATTTTGAGATTCCAAACTGTCAAATGTTGTTACTGTCGACATGTTTTGACTGCATATTCGAGTTCAGCGTCCCCAAAAATGTAAGTATACCAAGTTTCACAATTTTACAAAGAAGTTTGTAAAAGTTATATTCAAAAGTCTGATAATGGCAAAAAAAGCGTATTTCAAAAACGAAAATCGAGCTACCGGCGTAGGTTTTTGTTATATGAAAAATCTGAAAAAATTCAGGGATAATTTTTTTGACATTTTAAACCAATTTTCGGGTGGAGGAAATCGGAATTCCACCTTTCTCAAAATAACGGGCACTCTGTGTGCACATTAGGGAACATTTTCGGGTTGGGATGGCCTAAGGCGAAAATGGCAAGTGTACAAGACTCACATTTTATGCCTCTACCCAAAATGGGGGTATGGAATACCCCCCAGGTAAAAATGGGGGTCCGGGGACCCTCCCCCGTAAAATGTTTGAATTTTAAGTTACAAAAACACAGTTTTTGCGCACTTGACGATGAAATTAATACTCAAGATCTCCTCAGTTCAGATGATATAAACGAATCTTTTTCCTTTTCTAATATTGACAGCGACGATGCTGCGGATGCTGTTCTCTCTGTGAAATCTGATGCTCTAGGGTCAAATGGAGTCCCAAGAAAATGTGTAATCCTCATTTTGCTAATTATCATTACCCACTTTACGCATTTATTTAACTCTATTCTAACCTCTTCCAAATTTCCCAAATACTGGAAAGTTCAATGAAGAGCTGATGAAAGCGTACAAACATACGGATAGACAGACAGACAGAGAAAAACTGAGAAAATGGTACCGATCGTCTACAAATAGCATGAAACGGAAAACAATCGCAAAATTTCATGATTCTAATCAATGTATTAGACGGACATACTTACGATTTTATTAATACAGATTTATTTTTTAAACCAAAATGGGCCAATTTTATGCTCCTCTAAAAAGCTTGTGCGTGCGGCTGCATACGTCACACACCCCTCAGGCCGGCCCTGTTTTCGGGAGCCCTTCTATGGAGGAGGAGGATATGTGCCGGGCGATACGTACGGGAGATACGTGCGGGAGATACGTGTGGGGGTGAGGATACGCGCGGGGGCGTCTCTGGATCCTTCAAGGACGAAAGCGAAAGTCTTCAATCCCCTTTGAGTCCCCCTTTGTTGCCTCGAACGACTCGTCTGAGGCGGTCAGCATCATCCGTTTCTAGGCCGCAGTTTCGGCTATTAGTTCGTCCATCCTCAGTCTGAAACAACCAACATAAAACAATGCAAGTCAAATCAATGTTAATTCACTCAAGAATCAATCATCAATTATACCTATAAATAAGGTAAATTGTAAAAAAAAGGAAGTTAGCGAAAAAACGTTGTCTATCCCCACGAAAAATAAAGAGTTACAACGTTAAATCGATTTCGACGGTTAGGCCATCATCAGTAACAAACAATAACTGAAGACACATTAGAAAGGACACAGCTTTTATAGTCACAGGTGAAGGGAGATTGAATCCCATTGGTCAAGTGAAAGGAAGGGAGCAGGAGGTACAACCAATCAAGTGCAAACAAAGTGAAGGGAGATTATAGCTAATCAGATGAAGTGAAAGGGGGAAAATAACTCAATATGGTTTCAACAGTGTGAAGGGATAATTCCAAGCTTTATAGAAATGGACTTATCAGTGGTGAAATATATTGTGGTATATCTTCATTTAAACATTTACCAAATCTTTCACTTTTGATAATTTTGAATTTCTCAAGTACATTCAACTCAAGGACAAAAATGAAGAAATTCAACAAGCTGTCTATCTGTCAAATCAAAATTTAACTGTGATTGGATTTCTTAAGATGTTTCGCAAATTTAGACTTACCCTTATTTTCACTGAAATCCTCCTGATGCTCGTCTATTCATTCCCTGAATTTCCTACCAGTTTGACGGCAATATTCGTAGCCACAAGAACATTTATGTCTATAACCCCCACTTTAATCCTGAACATTGATTTTGTCCTTAACGGATCCTAGTAATGCATTAAGACTATTTTTAGTTTTAAAACCTACTTTGGAACCTCTTGATGATAGAATTTTGCCGATTTTATCAGACATTTTCTCATAATAAGGTATACTTATCCATTGCTTTTCTTCTAAATTTACATCTTCCCTAGCCAGATTGGAAACTTTTCCCCCCACACTTTTTCCTAAGAAACTTATCCTATATGGTATCAACAAGATCTCCATCAGATCCATTACTAGCCGCTATGCTTTTGATAATGGATTTTTCTTTTGGTGAATTTCGTTCACTCATTAGAATAGATAGTGCTTGGTTGATCATACTATGGAAGGCTGCATGCTTGTGGACTAAAGGGTGTTTTGAAGTACTATAGATTGTTATACCGCTCTATGTATCTTTTCTATAAATTGAAAAATCATGATTTTCGTTTACCAAAGATATGGACAGATCTAAAAAATTGAGTTTGTTTCCGCCGAATAGTAAATTGTTGTAAAAACGTGAAAAAAAAACGTTACCACTTATTTATTTTATTATTTTTTTTTTTTTTTGTATACTACTTTATTTTATTTATTTGCTCATGATGGGAGCAATGCTCAATTCGTCATGATAAGTTGGAATGTTGATCAAACTGCAAATACAGGGTGATTCAGTAGGTGACTGGTTGCGCACGAATGGGCGCAATTCCTTATTAAATGTGCATATTTCCGCTCTAAAAGTGCAAAATGTAAGTTTTTGAAGATAGGCTATCAATTGCCTCATGAAGTGCATATTTTGGGGTACTTTTTCCTGCTGAATCATGTAGTGATGTTCATTTATTGATATTTGCAACACCTACTTGGGAAAACACCGAAAAAAAAAACTACATTTTAGTACGCTGTGTGCTATGGGAAATGAGTAAGAAAAGTGAAATTCTGGTGGATTTTTCGGTGTTTTTCCAATTTAATAATGCAGTTATTAATAAAATAAATGAACATCACTACGAAGGTCTTCAGCACGAAAAAATATTGCAAAATCAAATAATACATGTGGCAATTAAACATCATCAAGAACTCAGGATTTCTCAATTTAGAAAAACTTTAAGAGCAATATTGCGCATTTGTACAGCGGAATCGCGCCCGTTTGGGCGCACTAAATAATCGATTTATGGGTCATATTTACTCATGAAATAATACGTAGAATTCAAATCAGCAATAAAAAAGTTCCAGTCATGCAGCATAATCGTATGAGCGAATTTTCGTAAATCATCGTATTGTATAATATTAAATTGTTTTGAAATTTGAGCTTTTTGAGTGCAAGTAAATTTTTAACTATTGATTTTATTGCAAAGAACGTATTCTAAATAATAATCTCCAGTTCAAATAGAGGTTTTAAATTTTTAGCTTTTTTGCAGTTTTCATCGATTTTTTAGCAAAGTTTAATGAATTTCCTGTTTTTTTTTTTTGTTTGTTTTTTGTCTGTTGAATGTACTTAAAGTACATTTTACAGCATAATTTTTTACATAAATTTTTGAATGTTCTATTTCATAGTTAATAGACTTTATTTGAGCAATAGTCTACCAACAAATATATGAATTAAACAATTTTTAGCCGTTTTGATCTATTTTTAGTGATTTTTTTTGGTACATTTTTTGAAATGTGACCAATTTAATGTGCTCAAAAAGTGTTGTCCAACGAACTCATCCTTTCTTTTGAAATGCTTGATTTTTTGGAAAAAGAACAAAGTTTTTATCTCAATTCTATCGAGAGTTATCGTCGGGAATGACACATACATATATATATATATATATATATATATATATATATATATATATATATATATATACATATATACATATATATAAATAAAGCGTTAAAATACAGGAATCGTTTCAGAATGCCTCAAAACAGATTTCGATGAAGAAAATTTTTGAAAATTTTTATTTTAAAATTTTGGGAGCCATTGCAATAGCTTTATTTTCTAAGAAAATTAGCTAAAACGTAGGTTGGGTTGGTTGAGGGTGAGAGATTTCAGGCTTCTCTGATTATGTCGTTTATTGTAGTTGTGCTAATCGGTTTCGCCATGTATGGCCTCATCAGAGCATAGTTTGTGAGAGGTGAGTTGTTAAGTAGTTATAAATAGGGGAAGTCCTCCTTGTTCATCATGGTATGACCAGTTGTGGATGGTCACATTACTTGGGGTCAATTTTACGTTTATATGGAGAAAAATAAAATATGTTTATAATGTGTGTATAATTTATGTGAAAACACACATATAGTCAGAAATGAGAAACGTAAAAAAGTAAAGAAGTAAAAAGTTTTCTCATTTCGGACTATATCTGTGTTTCCACATAAATTTTTATTTTTCTCAATTTAAACGCAAAATTGACCCCAAGTAATGTGACCAACCACAACTGGTCATACCAAGATGAACAAGGAGGACTTCCCCCATTTATAAATACTTAACAACTTACCTCTCACAAACTATGCTCTGATGAGGCCATACATGGCGAAAGGGCTTAGCACAACTACAATAAACCACATAATCAGAGAAGCCTGAAATCTCTCACCCACAACCAACCCAACCTACAATAAGGACAAGGCAACAACACCATAACCAATAAAAAATGGGGGTTTCCATCTAAAAAAACGAAGTTGATGTCAAGTGCGCACGTTTGTGCAAGTGTGCAATGCGCAATTTTGTCATTTTTGATATCATTACGTGAAAACATTGTAGAAAAAAAAAACGAGAATTTTAGAAGGGGGGGGGGGGGGTTTGGGGACACCCTATAAATATATATATTTCAATTTTTTTTTTTTTTTTTTTTTTTGGAGCCCATGGAGTCTTTTGAGGACATCAAAAACTATCCTGTGAGCATAGTTTCTTAAGATTTCTATGAAAAACCCTAATGCAATAAGTGCGGGGTCCTTCCTGTGTAGGCGATCAAGATCAAAAAGTCTGATCGAAAAATTCAGCTATAATCCTGAAAAACACGTCTCACGCTGGTACGATGACCGCTACACGAGAAACACGAGGTATATTGACGGACAAGATGAATTCATCTTCGTTATATTCCCGAAAAACAAGGAAGCGACTGTGGCCTTCAGGTCTGAGCCCCCTCCCACGACAGTGATTTATGATGTCCTTATAAATATGAGCTGGGTATAATAGGGACGTAGAGTCACGCGATATGACGATAAGTACAGTTTCATTTTGTAGCGAGTCGTTCTTGTACAGAACGAGTTTCGAAAGGAATGGGGGCTTTATTGGGAACTTTACCGATCTATCAGGAAAATAGGACTAAACTATCATTCGGAAAGAACAGAGTTTATAGAATAGTGGCTTGTCTACTACAATCCTTATTTATAACATGCAACAACTTTGTATTTGGAATAATACTTCCAATTCTTGACGGATTTCCGCATAAAAAAAGAAAGAGTTTTGGTTCATTATTTTTTTTCATAAACCTTTGTAATCGACCTAGAAAAAAAAAGTTAACACCCCTCCCCCCTCTTCCTCAAAATTCGTTGATTTACGTTTCAAAAGGGGTAATCGAATAGTAACAAATTAAAAATAATAAAAAATTAATAAGTTCCAGTCATGATTATATGAGCGATTATAATTATTGTACTAAAATTATGACCACCTGCAGGCTTCGCCAGCCAACCCCCGCCATTGTGGCCTAACGGGCTGTCCATTGCGCTCTGACGTATCCAATAATCCAACAACAGTATCCAATAATACTGTTTAATAATAATCCAATTTATACTGACCACCCCATTGACGATATTCATACTGACCACCTCATTGCTACCCCTCCTGGATGACACTTACTCTAGGCTCCAAACACGAACTCGCCCCTTGGGTATAGCACAGAGAGATACTCTCTGGTCCCATATGAAGTGCCCCCTAGGACCTTGTCTGGTATGCACCTTGATCTTCGCATGAAGGTTGGAGTCAAGTGAAATACAACCCACACATCCTCAAATGCCATTACAATGATGCCTTCCAGCGATATGCTGGACACACTCTCCTGTTCCCCGATTGCTCAAAGACAACTGATGGTGTTGGCCTTGCTGTATGGAGCCCTAACTCCCAAGTCACTTCACGCTTACCATCTGTCGCGTCAGTGTTCACAGCAGATTTCTGGGCAGTGACACTGGCTGTTCGACACTGCCAGTTGTAACGATTTACTAAGTACCATCGAGGCGATTTGGGAAACATATTCTGATGATCCTCTAATATAAAGCCTACGTGTATCGCTACACCAAGCCTCAACATCGGGCTCAACCATAACTTTTATGTGGGTGCCAAGCCGTGTGGGCATTCCTTGCAACGAGTGTGCCGATGCCCTTGCGAGGAGAGTCATTGCTGATAACTCGAACGATATGATGCCTATGCGCATTGAGGATCAAATCTTCTACATGCAACATGAAGCCAATTCCATCTGGCATGAGCAATGGCAGGGTGAGGTCACTGGTCTGCGTGGCATCCTGTGCCTGGTGGGCCCTTTCGTAACCCAACTTCCAAGGAGGGACCGAATAGTGGTCAACCGGATTGCCACTGGCCATACCCATCTTACTCACAGACACCTGCTTAGCGCAGGAGCTCTAGATGTTGTGTGTGGGTGGTGTGGGGGTGATGTCTATCCACCACTTCCTGGACGAAGCCCATACCTTATGGACAAATATTAGAGACAGCAATCAGGTGTGTGCACCTGTTTGTTTGCATTCCTTTGTCAACCGCAAACTTTTTCTCCATAACCATCAGCTATCACTATTTTTCACAAAAATGGCAATTACGTCCACATTTGTTAGAATCTGGTTATGAAATTCAGAGCGCAGTTACGTTCCTATGCTATGAATCGAAAACTATTAGAGAGCTATCAGGTGTATGCACTTGTTTGTTTTCATTCCTTTGTCAACCGTACACCATAACCAGCAGCTATAAATATTTTTCACAAACATGGCAATTACGACCACATCTGTTAGAATCTGGTGATTATGCAATTCAGAGCTCAGTTACGTTCCTATACTATAAATCAATTGTTCATTTACGGAAATTCGCTCATACGATCATGCTTTATGACTGGAACGTTTTTTCTTCCGTTGGGTTTCCACAACTTCGTCGTGAGTGATTTGGTTCGTAAAAAATATCACGATAATTTAATTATTTATTACGATTTATTTATACGAAAATTCGCTCAAATGGTCATGCTGCATGAAAGGAATTCTCGTTACCATTTGCCTCGTTTCCCTTAAGGAAATGATGGGCGTTGGGGGGAAAGAAGGGGTGATTTCCAACGTGAAATGGGCTCAGCGAGCTGGGGGCTGAAGAAGGTCTCTGAAGCGGTTATCGATCGAAACGTCAGAAAACCCCCTCGACTCGGAGCCGCCATTTTCAAGCCCTTCGCCATCCAAGACGATGTTGGGGTAGGGCTGGTAGGCTGTAGTACGAGAGAACCAAATCGAGGCCTCTTCCTCGGCCCAAACGAC
The DNA here is from genome assembly GCA_030762985.1 of Adelphocoris suturalis. Taxonomy (NCBI): domain Eukaryota; kingdom Metazoa; phylum Arthropoda; class Insecta; order Hemiptera; family Miridae; genus Adelphocoris; species Adelphocoris suturalis. The sequence goes on from CM061042.1 coordinate 37,815,064, forward strand.
CGGTGGAATCCGAATCGATGGAATCTTATGAAATAGGAAAAAGCATCAAACGGCAGTCGGACTGACTTTTTTTATGTCTTTACTTTGGCACATAAACGAAAAAAGCGTAAACAAAAAGCATTAAAAAATGCATTAAGGTTGGTTCCCTGATGATTTCCGCTTACAACCGAGTCGTTTTTCATCCCACAAAATTCTTTGACCATTCGTTCGAAAGCTCTCGATTTATCCAACCATATTATGTTAACTACTGCGAAGTGCGTGGCCAACAAGCTGAGTTATGAGCATGGTTATTTGAATAATTGTGTACAGTCAGGTGATCATTCTCAATAATTCATATTGTAAACATGATTGCAACCGCTTGTTAATTTCTGATGATTTCATCGAGCTGGTGTTTCGATGATTTGATTCATAGCAGGTGATCCGAATATTGCGAGAACGGTTTGATTTGTGAAACGGTGGTTAAATCATTTTAATAGTTAATTTCTATACTTTGCACTCTAGGAAGCTGTAATTTCGTATGTAGCCTCTTTAGGACATTGACTTGACGATGCCCAGGGTCCGGATCAGATGAGTGGCTTTTGAAGCTAATTTCTATGTTTTACACTCTAGGAAGCTGTAATTTCGTATGTAGTCTCTTTAGCACATTTACGTGACGATGCCCAGGGTCCGGATCAGCTGAGTGGCTCTTAGAGCTTGCATACGAGTCTGCAGGGGGATAGGTGATGTAGCCTGGCTCGAATTCAATGAAGTACCCACGGGTGTCGGAACAATGAGTCAACACGATCGCGAATTCAATTAAGTACCCACGGGTGGGCGGTTTCTCTTATGGCCCATTTAATTGATTTGTACGCCCCGCCGTGCGATGCACGGGTGAGATCTGCCTAGTAATAAATACAATAAGAAAACACACATGAAAATGTCCCAATGTGTTGCAGACTCGTATGCAAGCATTTCAAGCTGCTTTGTCTTTCTTATGATTTTCACGTACAACCAAGCCGTTGCTGGGGAAATAAAACTTCTTTAATGTTTATGGGACCAAAATCGTTCTCCATTTGTTGGAAAGCTCTCGATTTATCACGTTTATTTTATTAGGGATCGAGTTGCCTTCTAGGAATTAACTGCGGTTATGAATTATCACCTTAAAACGCACGAGAGTTTTGTTTGTGACAACAGAAGCAATAGACAAAGCTATGTTTTCCAAGTATAAAAGCCTAGAGCCAGTCTTTTTACATATTTTCTGATTATTTTATTGTTCTATGTTACTGTTGGTTTGTTTTCCTCTTATTTGTTTATAGTTTATTTTACTCACTTTTGATTATTAGAGTTATGTTATTGCTATAATTCTGTCTAGTTTTTGTTTTCAATCATGCTTGCTCATTGATTTTTATTATTTTTATCTATTTTGTTTCTTATTCCTTCTCTCGGCTTCCACTTCCTTCTCCTTCTACTTCGGCAAGTGAAAAGAGTGTAGTTCACCAGCCAAGAGGCGCACTCTGAAAAAAATTAATTTTAAATACAATAAAAAAATGAAAATAAAAAAGCATTACAGTATTTCATTCGAACTGTACTTCTCAAGCTCTGTGTTCTCAAGGCCCATTTTGACATCGTCATCCCGATTTCTGATAGCGGACCGTCTACCCCCTAGCCTGCACATCCCCTGAAAGTTTCATCCAGATCGGATGAGAAGTGTGGAAAATGATCTTGTTACTAGGATTTCATATTGGTGCATGCGCAGTAGCTATTAATAATACAATTCTGTTGAAATTGATAAAAGATGACGGCTAGAGCGTGAGAAAATGATGCTTAGTGAAATTTACGTTTGCGCATGCGCAGAAAGAAGTATTGAGTCAAGAACGATGAAACTGATAGGGGACCGTCTGCCTCCTAGCCCTCACATCCCCTAAAAATTCCATCCAAATCGGATGAAAATTGTGGAAAATAAGCTTGTTACAAGGATTTGCGGACACATTACAGACAAACAGATAGACACACACACACGACAGACACGGAACCATAGTAGTTGTTCAGAATGGTCTAAAACGTAAAATGCGAGGGAAAATTTTGATTTTGGAGACCAAAAATTTTGCTTCTGCTACCTTTAGGGGCCGTTATCAATCACAAATTAAGCCCAGGCAAACTCTAGGTAACTAGAGGCCCCGGATAACTTCTCGTTGGCTGTTTAACAACTCACGTTTACCTGCAAGATACCACTATCAGCATGGTAGCCTTACCTGAGACTTATCTCCCTCATTTAGCAATTTATCTGGTGGATAACGTTTTGTAGAGAGGTTATAACGTGTAGTAGTAATGATAATTTATAATATATATGATAATAATATAAAGTCATATTACAAAAAGTCATAATGTACAACGATGTTAACTTGATTAATTCCGATTTTTCGGATGAGGAAATTGTTCAATTCCTAGAATACGAACGATGATACTATACGGTTCGTCCACGTCCGGATTATTTTAATTTACTGGATGATGTCGACTTTTACACCTGTTTCCGACTATCGAAAGAAACGACGATGTTTGTGCTGGAGTTGATTGAAGGGAAATTAGAATCCCGCCGTGGCAGAAACAATTTCATATCGCAGATCACTAAACTTCTCCTTACGCTCAGATTCTATGTTCTTGGTGAATAGTTGCTACCTAATAATGTAGCGTAAAATGACAATCGTGATGCCTTAGCGTCAGAGATGAAACCGAAAGGACAGGAGTGTTGTTGTTGTGTTGTGCTATACCTATCTACTTTTTACCCATGGACGTCACGAAGAATTAAAAATACCAGGGCTATTTCGTGGGGAAATCGTCGTTGTAGTAGTGGTACCCATTTTTCCCACAGAGGAAGTTATCTGAGCAGTTAGCTATCTTAGGTAGGTATGTACCTGGGGCTTAAAGTTGATTGATAAACGCCCTACCGAATTTGTTCGATATCCATGTATCTATCTATCAATATCTATCGATATCTATGTATCGATGTATCTATCTGAGGTTTGTCTGGAAGTTACTGCTGTAATTGATAAACGGGCCCTTAGGTGGACTCGGAAGGAAAAAAAACAAACGGTCGCCATATTGATCTCGCGCAAAATGTTTATCTGCGTCTGGCTGTTTTCAAGTTTTTAACGATCGCCGTCGCATACGGACGCCGAGGTTTTTCATAGGAACCCCCTTTTTCACTCCCGCTCCGCTCGCGAAAAAAAAATTGTATTCCGAAAAAAAAAATTCCCCTTTCGAACGGTTTTTGTTGATGAAGAGAAGGGAAGGGTTGGAAAGGCAGCGACACGATATTTGTATGTGCGTTTTTTTTCGCGGGTATGGCTTTTGTTTTGAAGGGGTTGAATTGAAAATATGCAAGAGCGGGGATTGGGTGATCACTATGGCAGCCATTTTGGAATTGAAAAAAAAATCGTAAAAAAAAGAAAGATTGAAATAAACGTAGAACGTACTCGACTTTGCGTTTCAAACAATTTTCATCTCCATACTCCCTTCTGCTCTCCCTTTTATTTACCGAGTTTTCTGTTATTTACTTTTGATTCATTATTTTTAATAATGAACCTTTTGTAATCGACCAAGAAAATCACCAACAAAACTATACTGAATGAATCTCTTCGTTCCACCCGATCAATGTATTCACACTCCTTTTGGGTATAATTTCATCACACATAAATGGAAGGATTGTATGAAAATGAAACCCCCGGAGAGGAGTAACGATAATCATCAGAAACGCTTGCATACGAGTCTGCAACACATTGGGACGTTTTATGTCTTTAGAGAAGTAAATGTCCTAAAGAGGCAACATACGAAATTACAGCTTCCTAGAGTGTAAAGCATAGAAATTACCTATTAAAATTATTTAACCACCGTTTCACAAATCAAACAGTTCTCGCAATATTTGGATCACCTGCTATGAATCAAATCATCGAAACACCAGCTCAATGAAATCATCAGAAATTAACAAGCGGTGGCAATCATGTTCACAATATCAATTATTGAGAATGATCATCTGAGTGTACACAATTATTCAAATAACCTTGCTCATAACTCAGCTTGTTGGCCACGCACTCCGCAGTAGTTGACATAATATGTTTGGATAAATCGGGAGCTTTCGAACGAATGGTCAACTAATTTTGTGGGATGAAAAACGACAAAGTACCATTTCCCTAGCAACGACTTTGTTGTAAGCGGAAATCGTCAGAAAACCAACCGTAACGCTTTTTTTAACGCTTTTTTCGTTTATGTGCCAAAGTAAAGACATAAAATGTATATTAAAAAAAAAAAAAAAAAAAAACCAAGAATAGGTTCTATACCTTATATGGCCAGGGTCGCTAGGGATTACATAAAAAAACCAAGTTACAAGTGTACAAGTTAACAAGTGCAGGTACGTGTAATGCACGGTAAACTAGAACAAGTGTTTCACCAAAACAAAGAGTACAAGTGTAGGAAATTTACACTTGTAGAAGTTAAGTTTACAAGTATAGCAGAAAAGAAAAATGGCGTGTGGAGACAAAAGAAATGATCAACGTCAAGCGGGGTGCCGAAATTGAAGTTTTGTCAGCGAATCATAATATAAAAACGGTGTTAAGTACACGATAGGATGTTTATCGTACATGACAAGTTGTAATGATTGGAAGACCGACAAATTATAAACAGAAAAGTGAGAAAGTGTGTATTTGATTTCAACTTATTCTGATGGCACGTCTAATCGGATTTTTCTTCTTCACTAAGCGGAAATGATTAATCAGTTTATCAAGTCTTAATGCTGCTGGGTTAGGAATGTCATCTGTAACTTTAAGATGATCTTCACACTTCACTTTGTTCTTCAATGATGGGGAGATCCTCAATACCAGATCAGGAAAAATTGCACAGGGTCCCACACCATTTGAATCTTTTAAGGGTCTCAGAAGACATCCAAAATCTCTCGTTTAACTCAAAAATACCCACAAAATGAGCGTTTATTCGTAGCCGAAGAAAATCTTTGGCGTCTTCGAGTATGCTTCTTTCTTGTCTTGCGTAATCGCGATAATTATTCGTTGATTCTCAGTCAACTGTGATTATATTCATATTCGTGTAATCGTATTCGTCTGTCGGCGATTACACGAATACAACCCATAAAAATGCGTCACGGTCATCAATTTCAATGAGGGACGTCCTATTGAAATATATTTAAGACAATTAGGCTGGCCTCCCATCGTTGAATTCGCATTAAGGAAGTCCCTCTGAAGCTAGGTACAAGGCTTCGCATATATAGGAGGGACGCCCTATTGACATTGATGACCGTGACGCATTGTTATGGGTCGTATTCGTGTAATCGCCGACTGACGAATACGAATATAATCGCAGTTGACTCAGAATCAACGAATAATTATCGCGATTTCAATCGTATTCGTATTCCACGATAAGATTATGCCCAACACTGAAACAAATCTATGAAAGAATGAAGTCAATGGGAGGCCAAATACGAAAACGATTTGTAAAAGAACATCGGTACTATACAGGTGAATACTTCCTTTTCAGCTGAAGTCCATAAAAAAATATAGATAAACTAGAGATGTTAAACAACTCTGGAATGACTTGTTTATGGCGAGGAACGACTCAGCTGTAAGAGTCTCCGAGTTTTAAGCGGAAGACCCTCGAAAAACAAGTAAATTGCCGCATGTATATTTCATCAGGGTCCCTATTATCATCTTCGGATAAAATCATTTCTCCGGCGGCAAGAGGACTCCGGTGGAAGGGGGAAAGAAGGCTTTTTCCCTGCGTAACGAAGCCACGCGCTCAATTTTATTTACGAAAGCGTGAAAACCGAGATAGAATGAAAGAGGGGTGGAAAGAAGGCGAATGAAAGATGAGAAGGAGACGGATAAAGAAGAATAGAGGGTGCGAGGCAGCGCAGGAGGGGCGCCAAATACTGATGCCGCATGCAAATGTCCAAAATGACCGTCTTGACGCGTTGACGTAGGTTGAAGGTTGTTATGGTGTTTTCCAAGCTTAGACGGCCTCACTGTCAGCTGATGGATTTCGTCTGGATGTGACATAATTTCAGACGACGTTTTTCTGACGGGGTATTCAAGGCTGGGTTAGTGTTTTCGTCGGGCGATAGATGTCATTCACAAATTCACAGAAAGAGTGAAGGACACCCGGGTCATTGTGCAATGAAAACACCTGTCAAGGATTTAGGCATTTGTGCCCGATTCGTCGATTCTTAGTAAATTTTTGGGCACAAAAATTTGATCTTTATATTTATGGGAAACAATCATTTTCAGTGATGTGCCATGATAACAAATTCCAAGAATTTGAGGTATTCTTGCCAATTTCACCGTTTTAGCGAATTTTCGTAGCAAATGAAGCTATTGCAATGGCTCAAAAAAGGTTTAAATTAAAAGTTTCGAAAATTTTCTTCATTGAAATCCGTGTTGGCACATTTTGTAACGAATCCTAGAGTTAAACGCTTTTTCATATATATATATATATATATATATATATATATATATATATATATATATATATATATATATATATATATATATATATATATATATATATATATATATATATATATATATATATATATTTGTGTGTGTGTGTTTGTGTGCCATTCCAGACGATAACTCTCCTTGGGATTGACATAAAAATTCCGTGATTGCTTCAAAAAATCAAGCTTTCCGAATGAAAGGATGATTTCTTTGGCTTTTTAAACAAAATAAATCGGTCGAATTACAAAAAAGGTCGTAAACAATTAAAAATGGTTAAAAATTTGTAAAATAATTATTTTTATCGGAATTTTTGTCTAAAGAAGTTGATCATCACCGAACATGAAAAATGATACATAAAAACATTAATGCAAAAATTTTGACGACGCATGCAAATGTCCAAAATGACCGTCTTGACGCGTTGACGTAGGTTGAAGGTTGTTATGGTGTTTTCCAGGCTCAGACGAGCTCAGACCGTCAGCTGATGGATTTCGTCTGGATGTGACATAATTTCAAACGACGTTTTTTTGACGGGGCATTCAAGGCCGGGTTACTGTTTTCGTCAGGCAATGGATGTCACTCACAAATTCACAGATAGAGTGGAGGACACCCGGGTTATTGTTCAATGAAAACAAATGTCGAGGATTTAGTCAGGATTTTGATTAATCAGTTCATCAAGTATTAATACTAGTGGGTTAGGATTGTCATAGGTAACTTCGAGATTATCTTCACACTTCACTTTGTTTTTCAATGATGGGGAGATCCTCAATACCCGATCAGAAAAAATTGCACAGAGTCACGCACCATTTGAATCTTTCAAGGGTCTCGGAAGACATCCTAAATCTCCCGTTAAACTCAAAAATGCCCACTAAATGAGCGTTTATTCGTGGCCGACAAAATCGTTGGCGTCTTCTACGGTGAGTGCTTCTTTCTTGTCTCCATTCTTCAGCAAAAGATGATTCCCACATATTAAACACCGAAAAATTGTCAACTCACAATGCTGGAAAATAACAAGTTTACAGGTGAACGGACGAAGGTTAATAATCAGCCAATTTTTACTACTGTAAAACAGTGACTTGTTCAAAATGATCGGGAAACACTTGTAACTTGCCCAAATTCGCCTGTACACTTGTTAATTTTCACAGTGCATTACAAGTCTACACAGGTGTTTTCCAGGCTCAGACGAGCTCGCCGTCAGCTGATGGATTTCGTCTGGATGTGCCATAACTTCAGACGAAATTTTTTTGACGGGGTATTCAAGGCTGGGTTAGTGTTTTCGTCGGGCGATAGATGTCATTCACAAATTCACAGAAAGAGTGAAGGACACCCGGGTCATTGTGCAATGAAAGAAAAAATGTCAAGGATTTAGGCATTTGTGCCCATTTCGTCGTTTCTTAGTAGATTTTTGGGCACAAAAATTTGATCTTTCAAATTTATGGGAAACAATAATTTTCAGTGATGTGACATGACAACAAATTCCAAGAATTTGAGGTATTTTGTGACCATTTCACCGTTTTAGCGAACTTTTGTAGGAAATGAAGTTGTTGAAATGGCTCAAAAAATTTTAAAATCAAAACAGTTTCAATGTTTAGTACTTGGAAAATATCAGTTATTTACAAAATAAGGGTAAAAGTTGATATTTAATCGAATTTTTTATGAAAGGAAAGTTGTTGATAATTCAGTTCTGCGTCGATTGACCAACACCCCGCCTCCCCCCTCCCGCCACTCCAATCCCCAAATTGAGTGGGTCATGGCATTTCAAATTTTCAGTCAACTCCTATTTCCTAAATATGTTCTACACTGTGTCTTTCGCACAAATGCCTACCTACATCATAATGCCTTCATTCATATTATAGGTAAGTAGTTCACAGGAAAATCAATTTCTGCCACTGAGGTTTGCAGAAAGAAGCTTGACAACCTCGTAAACATCTCCATATATTATAACCGAGAGTGTGATGTGATGGTAAAAACTAATATCAAGTTGTAAATGTGTAAAATCATGAACATAATTCTTTAGGCCATAGATCCTAAGGCTTATGAATAAAATTGAGAAGTCAGACCTTACGGACGAGTCCTCAATATTTTTAGTAAGTAGGTAAGTAAATTTTGCCTACTCTTCAAAACATTATCTTCGCGGAATTGTCAATATATACCTACTGTTGCTGAAAAAGATTTTAAAAAGCCCTTATCACAAAAATTAGCAAAAAAATGACATAAAATAGACATATTTGAGCGCAAGAAATTGAAACTAACGGCTCGCCAAACTTTGTCTGGCCAAAGTCGCATGCTGGAGAAGTTGGAAGAAACCGACACTAAATAAATTTTATTCTGCTAGTAAATTATACCCATAAAATTGTTCGGGAAACTTAATGTTTATCACAAAGTGTGTATTAATAAAATTCTCAACGAAAATCCATAGCGGGAACATGCTAGGTTTCATGTGTTCCCAGGTTTGAAAGACTAACTTTTCAGCCAGTTTTTTCCCCCGTAGTCTTGAGAATCTTAGCTTTCAACTACGATTAATAGAAGGTCAATATTATGAAGTGAGTTTTGTTCCTAAATTGGGACTTGGGCCTACAGTGCGTATTCCGACTAGAGACAGGGGTACCTAGGATAGGATGCCTACCTATCTAGTGAATTTCTAATTGTCTTCCAGAGTAGCGGACCCTCTGCTCTACATGTATGCGAAAGTTAGCGAAAAAAATGTTGTCTATTTCCACAAAAAATAAAGAGTGATGATAAATCGATTTCGACGGTTAGGTCATCACCAGTAACTAACAATAACCTCAGTCATTGTTTATTGATAAACAATAACACCAGTTATTGCTTGTTAATGATGACCGAACCGTTGAAATCGATTCAACATTGTAGGTACTTAACTCTTGATTTTTCGTGGAAATAGACAACGTTTTTTTCGCTGACTTCCTGTTGGAAATGGGTTTCCACAAATTCGTCGCGTGTGATTTAGATCGCCACTGTTCTATGTTTACCTGCCCCTGTCAACCTTTTTTCAATCGAACCTGTTTGTTGTATTTTAAACTATTTAAATGAAACGTGAATTTCTAGGGTTCGCCCTCTCCATTTACTTAGTGGTCGCTTGTGTTAGAATAAGGGCCGGCTTATCAATGTTCAGTCAAATATATATAATCAGTGGTTAAAATGTGTTGTACTTCCACATACCTTTTATCAATCTTGAAATGACTGCTGACTCACCATTTTGAAATGACGCTTTTTCATATATATATATGTTATTTATTTATTTATTTAATTTTATTATTATTTTTTTTTTTTCTTATCCATCTGGTCAGGTAAGCGTAGTAAAAAAATGTTGATTCGGAAAAGCGAAGTTGAATCGAAAACCTGGAATTTTTTCAAGAGAATGGGACTTGGAAATGCTACATGTACATACTACACTATGCTTATTGCGCAATGGGAAGAATAAGTAATAGAGTTGACCAGAAAAATGTACGTACGAACCTATAGAGAAGATTGGCAGCATCCTGATGTTGCTTCACGAAGGAAACAGCCCGCACCTAGGTGCCTATCCTCCTCGAAATAGGGCCGACGGATTTTTTTTCGGCGTTCGGCCATTTTGAAAACGGTAAAGGGCCCCACGAAGGGATGAATCCTAGAGAAATAGGCTCCCTGCCACAAAAGGGCTCAACCCCAAGGGAAAACGGATTGGCACCCCCTCCTTTCCAGCCATTTGCAGCTGTTTTTCGACCCTTCTATTATCTAGGACGAAGGGCTGAGCAGGAGGGTTCCGTCTGGGCGAACCTCGCATCCGTTGGCCTAGGTCTATATCTAGCCTTTCTAGTCATCCTTTGTTGAGCACGAAAAACTGTTTTTATTAAAACCGAAAACGGAAATTCGCCTATCGCCCTCATCCGTCCGCGAAAAAATTTTTGCATTTAAATAGACGAATGCCTGAGGAACATCTGTCCGGGGTTTTCGAGTGTCGAAACGGCGACTATTTCGTCAGATGTTCCTTTCATCCGGCTCTAGGCGGATAGCTGACCACCTGTTTCGAAATATCCTTACAATAGACTAGACCAGGAGTTAGCAATTTGCCATTTTTAGTACTTCACTATGTTGTTTCCGAGTCTGCAAGGCAGCGGAAGCTTTGTTTTCTCTTTCGAAATGAAAAAAAATTTTTTGCTCCAAAATCAAAATTTCCACTTGCATTTTGCGCCTCCTAAACAAATTTGGTTTCTTGTCTGTCCGTCCATCTGCTCGTCCGTCCGTCTGTATGTTTTTTCGTTTTTATTTATTCATTTATTTTTATTTGGCATTAAAATCATGTTATATAGCCATAAGATACTTGATTATATTATGTAAATTAATCAAATGTAAACATTACAGTTTTCTACATATTCATACATTGCTGTGTATATGTTTATATTGCGGGTTGACAAAAGGTACATATAATTAATTGGGAGTTCTACTTCGGATGCTACATATCTGCCTAAACATACGAGTATCTTCTCTTCCAGTAAAGTATAAGGGACACTCCATAAAAAAAAAGTTCAATAGTGCGGTTACATTGAGAGTCATATTGCAGGCCAAATCTGTGTAGGTAGTGGTCGCTTACCCCGTGGTTTGTCCTTATTCTTGTTATTATACGACAGAAAGGTTTCGACATTGCTTTTTGGTAGAACCAGGGCCTAAAGGGGACCATTGGTTGGATTTGTTTGTAGAACAAACCTTTGTCTCTGTTATTGGTATATATCTGTTGTCATTCGGTTAAGGTACGGTCTTTGATTTTTGGGTAGTAATTGGCTGTTGGAATGGTTGTTTGGTATTGAGTGACCTGGTAGGCTGCTCTTTGTGATAGTGAATCCACTATTTCCTTGTTACGTATACCAGAGTGACCACGTATCGATACGAACACAATCACGTATCCATCCGTCTTTGTCCAAATTTCCTTGCCACAACTATAACTTCCACAATGTCGATTGAATTTTAATAAACTTTTCAGGAATAGTGTGGGTTTAGCCCTAAATGGTCCCCAATTACTTGCATCATGATTGAAACAGCGGTACGCTCTGGACATGTGCGAATGTGATTTTTTTGTTCCACTCATAAGTCCATCAATGTTGAAGAGATTTTGGTCAGATTTTCAGGGATGATGCGGGGAAGGTCCCTTACGACATTAATCATGATTGAATCAATGGTTCGCTGCGCGCATGCGCAAGCGTTCGTCTTTCTATATTTCCTTGCCTTAGCCATAACTTCCACAATTTTGATCGGATTTCAATGACATTTTCAGGAATAGTGTAGATTTAGCCATGGATAGTTTCATTGTGATTGAATCAGAGAAACGCTCAGCGTATGCGTGAACGTAATTTTCATGTGACAGTCACAAGTCCGTCAATGTTGAACAGATTTTAGTCAGGTTTTCTGGGATGATGCGGGGCGGGAGGTACTTTACGACACTCATCTTGATTGAATCAAGGGTACGCTGCGCGCATGCGCAAGCGTTTGTCATTCTATATTTCCTTGCAACAGCCATAGCTTTCACAATTCCACTCCCAGCACTCTATCGTCATGATCATGGTGAACCGGTCATTTCTGAAAATTTAATGGTGACATACTGTGAAGGCCACGAGTAATCTGTGCCATGTCCTTGGCAGTGTATCTTTTATTTGTATTTATCCAGCAAAACCATTGCAATCGCATTGCCAAGCTTTCAATAAACCATTGCAACGAGAGACGCCGAGATAAGTAACAAAGTAGAACTTCTCCCCAACATTGGCCTCTTCCCGCCCCGACTTCACCTAAAAGCTATATAAGCTCCTATATAGGCTAAAACGAGACGTCAAAGAGCGTGTTTTAGGACTTTCTACTTTTTTTTCTAGTCTCCCCTCGTTTTGTTACTCACCTACTCCTACTTACCAGTTCTTCTAAGCCAATTCGGTGAAATTTGGAACATAGGCTATATCTGACCTGGGGGAGTGCCTTTTGAGGTTTTTAAGCCACTACGACCAAGTCCTGATCAGCTGAGTGAACTAAATTAATGAATTAAAAGTTACGATAATAAGATCATACGCTCAAACACGATAATGTAACAAATATCAAAAGATCAGACGTGTCAGCAATTTGCTCTTGGTCTAGGACATCTTCGTTTACATAGGGGCATAAATAAACCGACCACCGTGAAAGCGATAGCAGGAAAGATGCAAAATAATCAGAGATACGATTCGGTCATCAATGCTGACATCTTTGCTGGGCAAATGGACCGGTATTGCTTGGGTGGACGTTGGTGGGTGAAATTATTCACTCTCCCGTTCACCATAGGAAGTTGAAATTTGGTACCAAGAGTCTCTGGGACATCAAGACATGAATAAACGCGGGGCTCTTTCCTGATCAGCTGAGTGAGCTGAATTATTTCATATTCACTATAGGAATGTGACATTTGATAGGGACCTTCTCTATGGCATTAAAGGATGAACAGAATCACGGGTTTTATCATCAGCTATGTGAGCTGAATTCTCTCCTGGTGAGCTGAACCCAGGGAAATTTAAATTTGACTGGGAGCTTCTCTCGGACAACAAAAGTCGAATAAAATGACTGACCACCAAAAATCTGTGATATCCCCCCAAAAAGACGTTCCGCGTACAAAAGATGCCAAGCCACATAATACCTGATATTATTTAATTTGGGTCAAGCCAATAGTCGGGATTTTTGACTACGTTTGAGAGTGAGACGCATTTTCCACAGCTTGGCTGATTTTCACCATTACACAAGAACACCATTGCTGTGCTCCAAATCTGGTGGGGAATTATCTCTTTTCAACTGACATCCCTGACTTTCATTTCATTTTTGTATGAGGGCCAGAAACCACGACCTCCGCATTGCCTACTATTGCAGAGCTCTACAACTTTTAGCACGAGACCAGTACGAAGTATGTAACACTGCTTCAACAACGATTGTAAGAGGACATGCATACATCAACGGACAAAGTGAACACAATAGCTAATTTTTCCTTTTTTTTTTAAAGAAAAATGCGCTAAAAACAGTCTTCTCACGGTAATATTTCCGACCATTTGCTGAGATGACGTTTAAACTCAACCCTCCTGAAAATCTTGTTCGACAGTTGGGAAACTCAATCTTTTTTTGGACTGAACACTTTTTTTCTCGATTAGACTTGGGAACAATCAACACGAATTTCTCACGTCTAAAAATGAAGAAACGAAGAAAGACAAAAAACCTTGAATGATAAAAAATTGTGCCGTTGTCTTGGAAACTTGCTTAGCGACCAGTCGAAATTTGGGGGCTAATCTCGTTGGAGGGCGTTCATTGTTTATATGGAAATGAACCGGTGTCCAAAGACAAAGACGTTGGGCGACGCTGGCTGACGATTCACGTACTCTATGTCTGGAAACATTATTGTGCAACGCGTTCGTAACAGTCATCCGTTTTTTTACGTCTCTCCTGGGGAAGTTTAACGACACTCCCCAGTCATAATAACAAGTTTTACCCTTAAAAACACATCAAATTGAGCATAACAAATGAACTAAAAATTTGTGAGTTAAAGTGTAAAACTCTGTTATAACAGAGTTGTGTTACCATTCGATTCATCGTGAAAAAATACGTAAAAACTGGCCCCCATTTTTTAGCATGGAACATGCTTTAGCCTAGAGATAACTGCCCGAAAACGTTACGCGGAAGTGTCACGAAATTTTCTTATGATTTTCACGTACAACGAAGCCGTTGCTGGGGAAATGAAACTTCTGTAGTTTTCACCGGACAAAAATCGTTCTCCATTCGTTGGAAAGCTCTCGTTTTATCACGCATTTCTTTCGTACTTGTTCTTCTATTTATGTCGTAGTTTTATGTTTATTTACGTTGTAAATGGATATAGTAAACAATGCCGCTTGTTTTGTTGACACTTGGTTGAGAAGTTAATCTTGGTTATAGTAATTGTAGACGCGCACCATAACAGAAAATTATCTACCTAGATATTTTAGGGGGTCATTTTCCACAAAACCGTAGTTTTCTTAGAAAATACCATGTTTTCAACATACAAACATACTTTTCTCCTCTAATTAGCAAGGTGAAATAAAAATTAACTATACCGTTGGAAAGCTGAAATTTTATGGTAGTTTTCCTGAAGATGAGGATTCAAAAGCACAACAGTGAAAAAGTCAATAGGCGCATTCAAAACAGTGAAATTTTTCGAATTTTTTCAAATTCCTTCAATTTCTTCAAATTTCTCTTCTCAAAATTATGACCTTGACCTCATTTTTTAGCCATCGGAGTTCCTCGAAAATTCCTGTTTTGGCACTAGGGAGATAGGAAATTTAACGCTATTTTCAACGGTGTGATCGAATTTCAAGTTATTCATCAAATTAAGGGGAAGCCGTCTACGGCTATGCAGTTACATTTATATAGATCTTGTGTATGTATAGGTATATGTGTACCTAATAGATTTCGTTTAATGATTATACAGCATTTTCACGTCAAATTGGAGGTTATACACACCGAGTGGGAGGTTTTACACATCAATTTGGAGGTTTCCCATTTTGAATTGGAGGTTTTCCGTTTAAAATTGGAGGTTTTACACATCAAATAAGAGGATGACAGAAACACATGTTTTAATTCTGGTAAAGCAGTAACAGCAAATTAACGCATGAAACATAACATTCAACAAACATGAATGAATATAGGGTGGTGGGGCCAGTGTTTGACACCTTAAGAGGCATTTTGACTTGACAAGCAATTAAGTATGTTTTTCGTTTGTTCAAACTTGAAGTTTACATCTATTGCTGCATCAGGATGTCCTCAAACTGCTCGGTATTGAAAAAATCACCACTTCAAGCTGCAAAACATCATGAATTCGTTTTTTCGAAATCAATTTTTTGACCCAGTATTTGACAGCCACATTTTTTCGTTGTACCTGTGATTGACACCCTATGATTGACACAGCAGTTCTTCTGCAATTAATGATTCCTTGTATCAACAAAACATATTATTTCAAAATTTTACAAATAAATTGAGCATTTGAACTTAGTTTTATTAATCTAAATATAAAATTAAAATGAGTATTCATAAAGATAAAGTTGAAAATATCACCGGATGTTTCATCACAGAATAGCTACAATGTTTTCTTGATACCATAGGCACAATACGATTCTAATGGTAAACTAGCAGCTTGTGAGTTGGTGTGTATTTATATAAATATACAAATAAAAAGAACGAATGACAAGAACGAATAGAGATCCATATTGACAGCACTGTGAATCACTGAGGGGAAAATAAGTTTGAGAACTAGTAATTGACATTTGCATTTTCACATGTTATATTTGAGTATTTACAAAAAATGATAGCATAAATGCAATCTACACAACAACCGATTGAGAAAAACCATGGAAACAATCGAATTTGAAAACGTGTAGGGCATGGTGAAGCAAAATAAAACATACCTCTTTAGCAAAATCACATGAAACAGCACCAAAAAAATTACAACACGAGGTTCTGTTGGGTAACCTTCCCCAGATTTCATAAAAACCCGCCTGAAACCTTTTCCTGCCTTTACACATTACTGAGAAGGTATTTTGCCTCAAAATTAAAATGGATCAAGCTTGTAAAACACTTTTAAATGCCTTATTATTAAAATTTCTTGGTGAGATGTCAATCACTGGGTCCCTCCAACCTGGAGCAAACCAATTTTTTAAACGTATATAAGTCTTGCCCTGCAGCAGCGGCTGTCAGGTCTACCATCATTATCATCATGTAATTGAAGTGAAACGAACCATTTCTGTCATCTTCCAATTTAATGTGTAAAACCTCCAATTCGACGTGAAAATGCAATAGAGTTCTGAGTTTAGGATTCTACGCATCGTGAACCATCTACAATACAATTACGAATTTTGGAGCGACTCTGAATTTCTTCTGAAGGCCTAACGAATCCTAAATTTGTAGAAAATTACGTTGAGGGTTGCAAAGGCAGAAAATGATCTTTCAACTGAAGCCGGTGATGGGAGATACAGTCAAGATACTTTGGAGAGGCTGAAGGTTTTCGCGATATTTTGCTGATTTACATCATTCATGAGATATCCTGGTTCATTCATTTTCGCCTGTAGAATGACAGAAACATGGGGCCTATTTCATAAAACAACAAGTTACAATTTATCAAGTACAGGTACTTGTAATGCACGGTATACTAGAACGAAGTGTTTCACCATAACTAAGAGTACAATTGTAGAAAAGTTACACTTGTAGAAGTTAAGTTTACAAGTGTTGCAGAAAAGAAAAATGGCGTGTGGGGACAAACGAAATGAACAACGTCAAGCGGGATGCCGAAATTGAAGTTTTGTCAGCGAATCATAAGTACACGATAGGATGTTTATCGTACATGACAAGTTGTAATGATTGGAAGACACACAAATTATAAACTGAAAACTGGAGAAAGTGTGTATTTGACAACTTATTCTGATAGCTGGCATAATCGGATTTTGTCCTTCATTCAGCGGAAATGATTCTTAATGCTGCTGGGTTAGGAATGTCATCTGTAACTTCGAGATGATCTTCACACTGCACTTTGTTCTTCAATGATGGGGAGATCCTCATTACCCGATCAGGAAAAATTGCACAGGGTCACGCAGCATTTGAATCTTTCAATGGTCTCGGAAGACATCCTAAATCTCCCGTTAAACTCAAAAATACACACGAAATGAGCGTTTATCCGTGGCCGACAAAATCTTTGGCGTCTTCTACGCTGAATGCTTCTTGTCTGTATTCTTCAGCAGATGTTTCCCACATATTAAACACCGAAAAATGGTCAGCTCACAATGCTGGAAAATAACAAGTTTACAGGTGAATGGTTGTATGTTAAAAATCGGCCATTTTTTACAACTGTCAAACAATGACTTGTTCAACTTGATGGGGAAACACATGTAACTTGTCCAAAATTCGCCTGTGCACTTGTTATTTTTCACAGTACATTACAAGTCTACGCTTGTACCTTTGCTTGCACACCCATTTTTTACAACTTGAACATAAAATCGGCTTGTTAACTTGTCACTTGTTGTTGCTTTATGAAATAGGCCCCAGGTATTATTGACTCATGAACCCTATTTAGTGAAAAACCTGTTAGGTAAGTGCAAAGAATCGAGGTTTCACTTCGCATGACTCTCTTCGTGTGAATCTCCCAAGCGTAAACCCCCTCGCTGCATCTCCCGCGTCGTCGTTTCGTGTGAAATGGTGGACCCCCGCGACTCTTGTGAAAACGCTGTTAAGGCTTTATCAAACTTGCAATTTTTCAGATTCTTTCTCGCATTTTTAATGCTCGAACGTGAAGAAGGCAAAGTGCTTTTTACCAAGGTCAGGTTTTTCGACCATTGCGCATCCTGGTGGAGCATTTTTAAACTCACTTTGGAAAATTTGGACATGTCCTAATTTTTACCTCAACGCGAAAAATGCTAAAACGTAACCCTTGGAAAGGTAACAATTCAATGGAAAACCGCCAGACTTGATAAAACTGCATTCCTCCAGAATGCGCTGTTTTTGTACTTATTCCTCCTCAACATTCACAGCTGACCTTGGAAAAAAGCACTTTGCCTTTTTCACGTTCGAGCATTAAAAATGCGAGAAAAAGTAGAAAAAATACAAGTGTGATAAGGCCTTTAGATGAGTGTTTAGAAAATGCGTTCCTTTGCAATTGCAGTTTTCTAGGTTTCACTGCACATGACGCATCTTCGGCGGGTTCCCCCCCTCGTGTGAATCTCCCAAGCGTAAACCCCCTCGACTCACCGCCCGCGTCGGCGTTACGTGTGAAATGGTGGACCCCCGCGACTCTATTTGGTCGATGCCGCCCCTGGAAGCCTCCGCCGCCGTCCGCCATCCCATCGTCGGCTTCCCCCCCTTTTCCAATTTCCCTTTTAACCCTTTGACGATAACGCGAGCCCGAATGTATCCAATAATCCGAACTCCCCCTGAAACCAATATGGACGCGATAACCCAAGCCGAACGCGGCTACGTCTTCATATTATATTACACAGCTGAGAATAGGTTTACATCGGAATCAAAATACATTATAGCATTTGCACGTCAAATTGATGGGTTTACACGTCAAATTGGTGTTTTACGCGTCAAATTGGGGTTTCTACAAATCAATTTGCTGGTTTTACACATAAATTTGAAGATTTGACACATCAATTTGGAGATGTTACACATCAACTTGGAGGTTTTAAACATTATTTGGTGGTTTCGCACATCAATTTGAAGGTTTTACACATTTATTTGGAGATTTTACACATCAATTTGGAGGTTTTAAACATCATTTGGTGGTTTTGCACTTCAATTTGGAGGTTTTACACGTTAATTCGGAGAGTTTAGATATCGATTTGGAGGTTTTGCTCATTCATTTGGAGATGTTTCACATCAACTCGGAGGTTTTACACATGAATTCGGAGATTTACATATGGATTTTGAGGTTTTGCACATATATTTGGAGGTTTTACACATATTTTGGAGGTTATACATATTATTTGGACATTTAAACGTTAATTTGGAGGTTTTACACATCAATTTGGTGGAGTTAAAAATCTATTTGGATGTATTACACATAACTTGGAGTTTTTTCACATAAATTTGGTGGTTGTCAATTCGGAGGTTTTACACATCAACTTGGTGGTTTATCACATCAATTTGGAGGCTCTAACGCCATCCCATCTCCCCCCCCCCCCCTTTCCAATTTCCCTTTTAACCCTTTGACGATAATGCGAGCCCTAATGTATCCAATAATCCGAACTCCCCCTGAAACCAATATGGACGCCATAACATAAGCCGAACGCGGCTACGTCTTCATATTATATTACGCAGCTGAGAATAGGTTTACAGAGGAATCAAAATACATTATGGCATTTGCACTTCAAAATGATGGGTTTATACGTCAAATTCGGATATTACACATTATACGGATCAGTTGAACATCAATTCGGAGATTTTAAACATCAATTTGGAGGTTTTACACATCTATTCGAGGGTTTTCACATATTTTGGAGGTTTTACACGTCAATTTAGGGGTTTCATACAATAATTTGGAGGTTTTATATTGCAATTTGGACGTGTTACACATCAATTTGGAAGTGTTACGTATCAATTTGGACATTTTACACATCAATTTGGAGGTATCACACATTAATTTGGAGGTGTTACACATCAACCCAAAGGTTTTACACATGAATTCGGAGATTTTGCATTATGGTGGTTTTGCACATAAATTTGGAGGTTTTACACTTATTTTGGAGGTTATACACATCAGATAGGGGTTTTACACGTCCATTTGGAGGTTTTAAACACCAATGTGGAGGTTTTACACATCAATTAGGAGGAGTTAAACATCGATTTGGAGGTTTTACACATCAATCTGGAGGTTATACGCATCAATTTGGAGGTTTCGCAAATTTTTTTGGAAGTTTTACTCATCAATTAGGTACTACATATCAATTTGGTGGTTCTACACATCAATTCGGAGGTTTCACACATCAATTTGGAGGTTTTACTCATCAATTTAACAATTTAAGGTTTTACCGCCATCCCATTGTCGGCTTCCCCCTCCCTTTCCAATTTCCCTTTTAACCCTTTGACGATAACGCGAGCCCGAATGTATCCAATAATCCGAACTCCCCCTGAAACCAATATGGACGCGATAACACATATTATATTACATAGCTGAGAATAGGTTTACATCGGAATCAAACTACATTACAGCAGTTGCACGTCAAAATGATGGGATTACACATTACACGGATTGACTACACATCAATTCGGAGATTTTACACATCAATTTGGAAGTTTTTAACATCATTTGGTGGTTTTGCACATCAATTTGGAGGTTTCACACATATTTTGGAGGTTATACACATCAATTCGGAGTTTAACTCGTCAAATTGGAGGTTTTGAACACCAATTTGGAGGTTTCGCACATCAATTTGGAGGTTTCACACATTAATTTGGAGGTTTCACACATTAATTTGGAGGTGTTACACATCACCTCCGAGGTTTTACACATGAATTCGGTGATTTTACACATCGATTAGGAGGTTTTAAACATAAGTTGGTGGTTTTGCACATAAATTTGGAGGTTTTACACAAATTTCGGAGGTTATACACATCAGATTGGAGTTTTACACGTCAGTTTGGATGTTTTAAACACCAATGTGGAGGTTTTTTACACATCAATTTGGAAGAGTTGAACGTCAATTTGGAGGTTTTACACATCAATCTGGAGGTGTTACACATCAATTTGAACATTTTACACATCAATTTGGAGGTATCACACATTAATTTGGAGGTGTTACACATCAACCCGGAGGTTTTACACATGAATTCGGAGATTTTACACATCGATTTGGAGGTTTTAAACACCAATGTGGAGGTTTTACACATCAAATAGGAGTAGTTACGCATCAATTTGGAGGTTTCGCACATTTTTGTGGAAGTTTTACTCATCAATTAGGTGGTAGATACCAATTTGGTGGTTCTACACATAAATTCGGAGCTTTCACACATCAATATGGAGGTTTTACTCATCAATTTAACAATTTAAGGTTTTACTGCCATCCTATTGTCCCCCCCCCCCTTTCCAATTTCTCTTTTAACCCTTTGACGATAACGCGAGCCCGAATGTATCCAATAATCCGAACTCCCCCTGAAACCAATATGGACGCGATAACACAAGCCGAACGCGGCTACGTCTTCATATTATATTACACAGCTGAGAATAGGTTTACATCGGAATCAAAATACATTATGGCATTTGCACGTCAAATTGATGGGTTTATACGTCAAATTGAGGTTTTACGCGTCAAATTGGGGTTTTTACACATCAATTTGCAGGTTTTACACATGGATTCGGAAATTTTACACATCAATTTGGAGGTTTTAAACATCTTTTGGTCGTTTTGTACATCAATTTGTAGGTTTTACGCATATTTTGGAGGTTATACACATGAATTTGGAGTTCTACACGTCAAATTGGAGGTTTAACACATCAATTTGGAGGTTTCATACATTAATTTGGAGGTGTTACACATCACCTCCGAGGTTTTACACATGAATTCGGTGATTTTACACATCGATTAGGAGGTTTTAAACATAAGTTGGTGGTTTTGCACATATTTTTCGAGATTTTTCACAAATTTCGGAGGTTATACACATCAGATTTGGAGGTTTTACATGTCAATTTGGATGTTTTAAACACCTATGTGGAGGTTTTTTTACACATCAATTTGGAAGAGTTGATACGTCAATTTGGAGGTTTTATACTGCAATTTGGAGGTGTTACACATCAATTTGGAAGTGTTACGTATCAATTTGGACATTTTACATGTCTATTTGGAGGTTTTACACATCAACCCGGAGTTTTTTACACATCAATTTTGAGGGTTCACACATTAATTTGGAAGTGTTACACATTAATTTGGTGGTTCTACACATCATTTTGGAGGAGTTACGCATTAATTTGGAGGTTTCGCACATTTTTGTGGAAGTTTTACTCATCAATTAGGTGGTACATACAATTTGGTGGTTCTACACATAAATTCGGAGGTTTTACACATCAATTAGGAGGTTTTACTCATCAATTTAACAATTCAAGGTTTTACCGCAATCCTATCGTTTTTCCCCCCCTTTTCCAATTTCCCTTTTAACCCTTTGACGATAACGCGAATGAATATAGAACGATGAACGCGTGCCCAAATGTATCCAATAATCCGAACTCACCCTGAAACCAATATGGACACGATAACACAAGCCGATCGCCGCTACGTCTTCATATTATATTACACAGCTGAGAATAGGTTTACATCGGAATCAAAATACATTATGGCATTTGCACGTCAAATTGAGGTTTTACGCGTCAAATTGGGGTTTTTACACATCAATTTGCAGGTTTTACACACGAATTCGGAAATTTTACACATCTATTTTGGAGGTTTTAAACATCTTTTGGTCGTTTTGCACACCAATTTGTAGGTTTTACACATATTTTGGAGGTTTTACACATGAATTTGGAGTTCTACACGTCAAATTGGAGGTTTAACACATCAATTTGGAGGTTTCATACATTAATTTGGAGGTGTTACACAACAACGGAGGTTTTACACATGAATTCGGAGACTTTATATATCAATTTGGAGGTTTTATACATAATTCCGAGTTTTTTCACATCTCTTTGGAGGTTTTACACATCGATTTGGAGGTTTTACACATCTATTCGAGGGTTTTCACATATTTTGGAGGTTTTACACGTCAATTTAGGGGTTTCATACAATAATTTGGAAGTGTTACACATCAATTTGGTGGTTCTACACATCATTTTGGAGGTTTCAAAAATCAATTTGGTGGTTTATCACATCGATTTGGAGGTTTTAAACATCATTTTGTGGTTTCGCACATCAATTTGAAGGTTTTACACAACAACTCGGAGGTTTTGCACATGAATTCCGAGATTTTACACATCGATTTAGAGGTTTTAAACATAATTTGGTGCTTTGACACATAAATTTGGTGGTTTTACACATATTTTTGAGGTTATACACACCAGTTTGGAGTTTTACACATCAATATGGAGGAGTTAAACATCAATTTTTAGGTTTTACACATAATTGAGAGTTTTTTTCCATCTATTTGGAGGTTTCACACATCAATTAGAGGTTTTACACATATTTTAGAGGTTTCACGCATCAATTTAGAGGTTTCACACATTAATTTGGAGGTTTTACGCATCAATTTGGAAATATTTTGCATCAATTTGAACATTTTACATTTGGAGGTTTCACACATTAATTTAGAAGTTTTACTCATCAATTAGGAGGTGTTGCATGTCCATTCGGTGGTTCTTCTCATCAATTCGGAGGTTTTACACTTCAATTTGGTGGTTTTATCACATCAATTTAACAATTTAAGGTTTTACCGCCATCCCAAATGTATCCTATTAAGTTCATAAGATTGTTCATTAAGTATGTTGATAAATCAGCAATACGCATTACCGGTTTTTGTGGTTTTGGACTTTTTTTCTCCATCAAACAAGATCGAAACAGGTCGGCTTGGCTTCTTCAGAGGTTAGTACTGTAGTGAAAAAAACTATTCCAAACTATTTGACATGTTTGTTACATAATTTTTTCGCGTTCCATTCAAATTTCACAACAACTTTCGTAAGGGTTAGGGTGGGCATCTACTCAAAAAAACCCTGTGAACTAACTCCCAAATCTATTTTCCTCCTCTACAGTTTTTTTTATCGTCTTCTATTTCTGATCTTTTTAAAGGATGGACCCGACCATCGCTAAACTAGAAGGGTTCCCGTAGTTCTCATAGTTGCAAAACGCCCCTTCTTCCCATACTAGACCCTTAATGTATTCGCCTTCGGTATTACACCCTGAAAAAAATAGGGTCAAGATATTCGTCCCTTTTAAACGTCACCCGGTCCATCCCACCCTTTTCTCATTTTCTCAGAAGGAACAAGTTTGGCAAACTATCGCATTACAATGGCCAGACGCACAATGCGATAGAGCTGGACCTAGACCTCTTCTATACTCCTAGACAATCGAAATCCCATGTTGAAATAAGCTTCTTCCCACTATTGCGACGAGCACCCTTTTTTCAAAATAGTTTAGTCAAAAGAATCCCACAATAACCCCCACCTAACAGTATAAAAAAAAAACGCATTAAAATTATACCACCTGAAGCTCATCTGAAACGGTTTTTTTTCGAGTTTGGGTCGACCGTTTTTATATTTCGCTATAGTCTGGTGTATTAATTTAGTTTAACGTACGTGTACGTTGTGTATGACGACATCTACGGACGTTATTCGGTTTTCGGGCTGACCAACGGACGTTTCTGTTCTTCTCGTGGCCGTTAGAGGAGATTCAACTTCGGAAATGACGGTTTTTGAATAAGTAAAAAAAAAAGAATGCTTTGAAGAAGAGGTTTTGAAGACGCCGGGCGCCGTTTTTCGGGCGCTCAACGCTCGAAATGGGCCACCTGTAGGGAAGTTCGTTGAGCGAAAACGGTTTCTCTAGGATTGCGAAGGCAGATGAGTTTGTGATGAGCCAACGGATTTTTTTTTTCAATTTTTTTTCGTTGTGTTGTGATTTGCACAAATCCAACCCGGTTGTGAAGTCGGAAGTTGGATGAACGGACTGGACCAGCCCTAAATACTGGACGAATCTTTACAAACGCCTAAGAACGATTCCACCTCCGCCACTTCTGCCTATGCTTCCTCACTACCGAAGGTGGGGAAGCTTTGTGTTCGTGATTGAAGTTGAAAACATTTTTATATTTTATATTGATTTATTTTAATATTGATTGACACTGGTAAAACTCCGATTCTAGTGAAACGATTTTGATGAAATTCTGAGGGATTGTGTGATTGTGATAGCTTCTAGACGGTTCCCTATAACTTTCATTGCCTTAACATAAATAGTAGTGTATGCGCATTCGCAAATGTAAATTTATATTAAAGTCGATTTCTTATCATGCTTTGGTCCGATTTCGTTCGAACCCGGGGAGTAGATGGGTATACGATGTTCCAGGAAAATTCCCTCCTGTGATTCGAGGAGTAATAACGACAGCTACAATTAAACGACACAGACAAAACTCCGAGACTAATGGACCGATTTTTATGAAATTTTCAAGGATTGTGCGGGTTGGCTCCTAGAAGTTCCCCCGTGAATTTCATTGCCTTTGGTTCAACTGTAGTGTGTTCGCATGCGCAAACGTTAATTTCTTATAACTTATCAATCATTTCGACTCGTACTTTGTTCCTTAACTAATTCTATACGTTGAAGTATTTAATAGAAGGTATAGTATAGAAGGTATTTCGTCATATTTTGCAGATTTAATTTAGTCTGCTAGACTACTTCTAAATAGGGCCTGAGAGAAGTCTGGAATTAAGAATATTAAGTTTAAATAGTAGTTATGTGCTGGGATTTAGTCAGCTAAGTGTATGTGACAGATGTAGAGAACCTTACCATCCTTGGGTAGATTAATGAAATCCTGCATAGCAGATGATTTGTTATAATGTATAGGTATTTTTCAACACGTTTCAAAGTGATTTGTGTGCAAATTATAGCTTAAAATAGAAGATAAAGGTAATTTTATGAGAGAAATACATTTCACTTCACAACTGATAACATTTGTGGTTATTATCACCACCACGAATACCTATAAGTTCTTACGGTAGGTATATTGGATTCAAACCTAGAGTTTTTTCGATATGGATTACCCAAGTTTGATGGAACACTGCCACCTACAATCTTTAAGCGACCAAAGGTGTGTGGCTGACTTGACCTTCCTCCACAAATTATTAACTGTCCGCTGTGCTACATAAAGCGGGCCAAAAAGGGAAGTTAGTGAAATCACGTTGTCTATTTCCACGAAAAATAAAGAGTTACAATGTTAAATAGATTTCGACGGTTAGGCCATCATCAGTAACAAACAATAAATGAGCACACATTACAAAGGACACAGCTTATATAGACACAGGTGAAGGGAGATTGGATCCCATTGGTCGAGAAATGATATAATCTTCTCTATTGGTATAAATTCGTCGATGATATTATCATTCTATGGAAGAGCACAAAAATACAACTAAATTCTTTTCACGAAAAAATCAATAAATTAGATCCCTTTATCAAATTTACTCTCAAATTCGGCGGGAGTAAACTAAATTTTCTTGATCTGTCCATCTCTTTGGTAAAGAATAAGCATGATTTTTCAATTTATAGAAAAGATACCTATAGCGATATAACGATCCATAGTACTTCAAATCACCCTTCAGTCCATAAGCATGCAGCTTTCCATAGTATGATCAACCGAGCACTATCTATTCCTATGAGTGAACGAAATTTAACAAAAGAAAAATCCATTATCAAAAGCATAGCGGCTAGTAATGGCTACGGAGGAGATCTCGTTGATACCATATGGGATAAGGTTCTTAGGAGATAAAGTTTCTAATCTGGTTAGGGAAGATGTAACTTTAGAAGAAAAACAATGGATAGGCCTTGCCAATGAATGGGCTAGCCCAAAAAGCTAGTGGGGAGCGACTTGATTTCAGTTTGCAGTATCCTCATTTCCGTTTCGTCGACTAAGTGATTTTACTCCTCCCCGAGGGGCTGTAAAATATCCACTGAATTTTGCCCTTAAACAAACGAAACTAATGAAAATTTCGTATTTCCAAGGGCGTCTAAAGTTGCTAGGCAACCGGATCCGTATAAAATAGTCGTAATTTTATTTTCCTAATTACTATCCAATTGAAGGTGTTAGGTACTGAAGCTGGAAGCGCAAAATTATTAATTTTGATTGTATCCGCATACCATGAACTTCTGCATACTCTGTAATTCATGAGGGATTCTGCTCACCCTGCCCCTCCTCAAACTACGCCACTGGCTTGGAAGCCAATAAACCTTTGTGTAATAATTAGCATTGTTTTTCCACACTTAGCTAGAGATCCATTTCCCACCTAAATTCACTAGAAACGACACGCGAAGAAACGACGGTCGAGATTATTATTTCTAGTCGACGACGAGCTTTTCATCTGAGGTTGTTTTTCCCCGCGCGGGAACTCACGACGGACTAAAAAGGGAGCCTCTGCTTATTGCTTACGGGGCAATAAAGCAGCTGAAAGGGAGAGAAAATGGACCCATAAAGATAAAAAGCCGTAAAAAAAGAGGGTAGAAATTTCCAGAGTGGTACAGGACCTCATATTCCCGTTTTTATGGCGTCGTAATACCAAGGGAATCTGACGGCGTAGGGGATGGAGACGTAGGTGTATTAATATCGTTCTTTTTAAGAGGTGTTTCGTGAAATGGAATGACGTCGAAGCGAACTTGTATATTGGTAGTTACCAAATTAATATGACGGGAAAACATATTGTACAATGCATGCAGTACAGGGACGTCACTATGAATGGATTTTATGTAAGTTTGCTGAGAGTTAAAATAAGAGAAAAAGTTCCAGTCATGCAGCATGATCGTATGAGAGAATTTTCGAAAATTATCGTATTGTGTAATGTTTATTTTTTGTTGTTGAAATTTAAGCGTTTTGAGTGCAAAGAAATTGCTAACTATTAATTTTCATGCAAAAACAATATTCTAAATAATATTCTCTTGTTCAAATGAAGGTTTGAATTTTTAGCTTTTTTGTCGTTTTTATCGATTTTTCAGCAAATGTTAATGAGTTTTAAGTACATTTTAGCGAATTTTTGTAGAAAATGAATCTATTGAAATGGCTCCGAAAATTTTAAAATCAACATTTTTGGAAATTTTCTTCATTGGAATCCGTTTTGAGACATTCTGAAACGAATCCTAGAGTTTAACATTTTTCATGGATGTATATATATTTATATACCTATATATATATATATATATATATATATATATATATATATATATATATATATATATGTATATATATGTATATATGTATATATATATATATGTCCTTCCAGACGATAACTCTTCTTAGGATTGAGATATAAATTCCGTTCGTGCGCCAAAAACTCAAGCTTTCCAAACGAAAGGACGAGTTCGCATTTTTTGAGCACATTAAATTGGTCAAATTTCAAAAAAAGTGCTGAAAAAATCGCTAAAAATAGCAAAAAACAGCTAAAAATCGGAAAATTCATGATTTTTAGTAGAATATTGCTCAAATAAAGTTTATTAACCATAAAATAGAACATTACAAATTTATGTGCAAAATTATGTACTTAAATTTCATTAAAATGTGCTAAAAAATCGATAAAAACTGCAATAAAGTTAAAAATCCAATATTTCTTTTTGTTGCAGAATCTTATTTAGAACAAGTTTTTTTTTTAAACATAAAATTGGATAACAATCTTTCCCCTCAAAGTCGATAGTTTATGAAAATTCACTCATACGATCATGATGTATTTTCAGCATAATTTTGTACATAAATTTTTGAATGCTCAATTTTATAGTTAATAAACTTTATTGGAGCAATATTCTACCAAAAAATATGAAGTTAACGATTTTTAGCCGTTTTTAGCCATTTTTAATGATTTTTTTCTTTTATTAAGTGAAATTTGACCAAAATAGGTAGTGTGCTCAAAAAGTACTCGCCAACGAACTCATCCTTTGGTTTGGAAAGCTTGATTTTCTGCCGCAAGAACGGAATTTTCGGTTCATTATTTCCAAAAATTGAATAACTCGAAAACTTTATATATAAAAGCATTACACTGTAGGATTTGTATCAGGATTCCTCAAAGAGGATTTCAATGAAGAATATTTTCGAAAATTTTTATTTTATAAATTACGGAACCTTTGCAATAGCTGCATTTTTAGGAAAATTCACTAAAATCCGTAATTTAACTCCTAATTTAACAGAGGGAATTCAAAGGATCAAAACAGAAGAAGGACAATGGTCGACGACGGCCATTGATCTGCGCGAAAAACTCGAGGGCCAGACGATGAAAAAATCGCCCTTCACTGTATTTGCGAAATGTACATCGGAAAAAACGCTGCACGGTAAGGGGATGTTGGGGGGGGGGGGTTGTAAGGGGTATTGTGGACGAGGAGAGAGAATGATGAAAGAGATTTCAGTGGCGGTGCGGGGAGGGGAGGTTGCAAATAAAGTGAAAGGGTTGCAACGAAAGCGCGTATTCCGGACTGTAAGGGGAGCTTCGGGCGCGGGAGGGGTTGCATAAAAAAAGTACAGGATCCCCCCCCGCGAAAAAAAAAAATCCGCGATGGAGCCCGCGTATAAGCGAAACGAAAGGGGGTGGGGGTGGGTGGTGGTGGAGGGGGCGAATTCGCGGTGACTTGTGGGGAGGGGGGGGGGGGGGGGTTGTCCTCCACGCGAAAGGGTTGAATCCGCGGAAAACAAAATGGCGGTTCGGCGGACGCGGATACGCGGATTTGGCGAGTACCCCGCGGCGAGGTCCCCCGTCCTCTTCGGCTTTAACCTCCCTTTGCACCACTGAAACCGTCCTCTCCGCCTCCACCGAAACGTTTCCTCTCCACTGAAACCCCCCCCCCCTCGTTACAGATACACCCCCCCCCCCCCCTGCCACCCATCAATTCGTAACCACACAGCTGGGTTACCTAAATTTTGGTTACCCAGGTTACCTTTGTGACGAGGTAGGATAACAAAAACCATCGGGATAGCGAGATTTTCCTTCTGGATTGATATATTAATTCATAGCAATTCCCAGTGAAATTAATAATTCTCCCATTCAAATTAATAATTTTCCCACCCAAATTAATAATGGTTGTTGGCGTAGTGAAGAACTAAAAAAAGGAAAATAAGAAGGGTTGTAGTTTGACACCTTAAGAGGCATTTTGAATTTGACATGTAATTAAGTTGTGTTTTTTCGTTTGTTCAAACTTGAATCTTACATTCACTGCTGCATCAGGATGTCCTCAAATTGCTCGGTATTGAAAAAATCACTAATTCAAGTCACAAAACATCATAAATCCCGTTTTTTCAAAATCAATTTTTTGACCCAGTATTTGACAGCCAAATTTTTGGTTGTACCTGTGATTGACACCCTATAACACAGCAGTTCTTCTGCAATAAATGATTCCTTGTATCAATAAAGCATTTTATTTCAATATTTTACAAATAAATTTGAACTTAGTTTTATTAATCTAAGTAGGTATAAAATTAATATGAGTAATCATAAAGACCAAGTTGAAAATATCACCGGATGTTTCATCATAAAATAGGTACAATCTTTTCTTGATACCATAGGTACAATACGATTCTAATGGTAATATAGCAGCTTGTGAGATAGTTTTAATTGGTTAAAAAAATGCCAAAGTACAAAATTGGAAAACATGTTTTTCCGACGTTTTTTCTCCCGTTTTTCTGCTGCCGGTTCGGGGATCTTTCGGCGTGCAATCTTCGGAATAAACTTCCTCAAACTGTCAGCTTTTGAACGGTATAGTCAAAACTTACTTTTACTTTGCTAATTGGGGGAGAAAAGTATGTTCGTATGTTGAAAAACATGATTTTTTCTACGAAATCGAAGGTTTTATAGTGAAAAATGACCCCCAATGAAAATGCGAGTTTGGGGTCGGTTTCTACGCGTATTTTTTCACGCTGAATCGAATGGTAACACTGGTAGATTTCCCCAAGTTTTACACTTTAACTAATCTAGTGAGTCTAAGTGACTAAATGTTCAAATTTCAACTTACTAGGGTGAACAGGAGAGAATTTTGCTCACTCAGCTGATCATGAAAGAGCTCATCATTTCAATCGTCTTTTTATGACCCAGAAAGTCTCCCTGTCAAATTTCAACTTGCTGGGGGGAACAGGATAGAACTCACTCAGCTGTTGCCTGTTTGAAACCATAATTATAAAAGTTCTGGGATCAAACAAATCGGTTGCGAAGGGTAGCGCCGTTTATGAAGTAGAAGGATGTTTTGGAGGTTCAGACTTAGCGTAATTATGTTGATCGCCGGATCTTGGTGATCATTTCGCGACCGCACCCGTCAGAATCGGTTCAGCCATTTAGCCGTCTATTGGGAACATGGATAGATAGATAAATCAGGAACAAACTTCAAGTTATATATACGCCTCTTCCTAGACTCTGACAGATTAGCGTAACTATTTTTCCTCCTACAAACTCGCGTAACTGCAAAAACGCAACTTTTCAGGAGAACAATACCAAACATTGATGCTGCATGGAAAATCCAATTTTCGGTGGTTTTTTCTGTTAAAAAAACGCTGCAGGAAGAAACCCAAGGGAACTAGGGCCATGAAATATTCACATAGTGTCAAGATCAACCACCTTAACCATTTGAAGGTATAAGTCGATTTTCGTTGATTTCGCGAGTTTGTGGAAGGAAAAAAAGTTACGCTAATCTGTCAGAGAGCGGACGATAATAGTCCTTATATCCTTATATTATAAAGATATAAGGACTGTTACGTCAAGTAGACTAATTATGGGAAAACTTGGATGATTTGGTGTAACTTTAATTTTTTTTTTAATGAAAACCATGCTCTCGTAAATGTAGGTAGAGGTATTGAACGCAATCCACCTGATATGAACCGTCCACGGTAAGAAGAGCTTGGTTTCAGTCCCAAGACAATACGATGAGTTTTTTTTTTTTTTTTTTTTAAAGCTTGAAAACACAGCTTAAGTTAGCTGGTGAACCCCAAAACATAGTGCCAAATGTAGCGCGAGGTATGAACATGCCGTGATAAGCAGAAAGTACAACAGATTCTCCCGTAGTCAATAGCATAATCTTCTCAGTTTAGTACCATCCTCCGCAATGTACCTTACCGGGTATAGCCCAATTACAAGATTGTTGACATATACCATGGTAATGAATAAATGTCTATTCAATTACTAACAATCACAATTATAATTGTAAAACCCTACTATTGTAATCGTAATTGTAATTATGATTACTATTACGCCAACTCTGGTTCGGAGCCCCATTCAATCCCATTGGGCTGCACACTTTCGCTGTAGACCTCCGCCCTGCCCACCTTGGAAAACCCTCAAACGGGCCGCTGAGCACGAAATCTTCCTCGACCCCATTGTAAAAAAGGCCCTCAAAAGTCACAAACCCTCAATCTTCCCTCCCCAAGGTCACACGAACCCATTATTTTGGGCTGGTTAGCTCACAGCTCCTAAGGGGTCAGTGGAAGCTGCGGAGTCTTAAGGGATGGCAGGAATGTTGATAAGCTGGAGTTTTACTTTGATGAATCCAGAGACTTGGGATCAGGAGAAATTATGATTATGACTGTAACTACAGGGAAAAATTCGAAGTACCGGGCTCATTTATAGGGAACATATATAGGTTACTATGGCAGATCACATTAAAAAAACTTGTGATTACATTAGTAAATTAAGTTGTGTAATCGTAACCTGAAAGGTAATACCTAATAAGTGTACCTAATCGTAATCATAATGATATTTCCAGGGTCTGTGATTATAATTATAGCTGCAATCACAACTCTAAAACCCTATGATTGTAATCGTAATTGTAATTGTGATTACTATTACGCCAATTCGGAGCCCTATTCACTTCCATTCAGCTGCACATTTTCGCTGTAGACCTCCGCCCTGCCCACCTCGGAAAACCCTCAAACGGGCCGCTGAGCACGAAATCTTCCTCGACCCCATTGTAAAAAAGGCCCTCAAAAGTCACAAACCCTCAATCTTCCCTCCCCAAGGTCGCACGAACCCATTATTATGGGCTGGTTAGCTCACAGCTCCTAAGGGGTCGGTGGAAGCTGCGGAGTCTTAAGGGATGGCAGGAACGTTGATAAGCTGGAGTTTTACTTTGATCCACCCAGCGACTTGGGATCATGAGAAATTATGATTATGACTGTAACTACAGGGAAAAATTTGAGGTACCTGGCTCATTTATGGGGAACATAGGTTACTACGGCAGATCACATTAAAAATACTTGTGATTACAATCGTAATCACAGTAAATTACAGTTAAATACAGGTAAATTAAGTTGTGTAATCGTAATCTAAAAGCTAATACCTTATAAGTGTACGTAATAATCATATTTCCAGGGTCTGTGATTATAATTGTAGCTGTAATGACAACTCTAAAACCCTATGATTGTAATCGTAATTGTAATTGTGATTACTATTACGCCAGCTCCAGTTCGGAGCCCCTTTCATTCACATCCATTCAGATGCACATTTTTGCTGTAGACCTCCGCCCTCTCCGCCTCGGGAAACCCTCAAACGGGCCGCTGAGCACGAAATCTTCCTCGATCCCATTGTAAAAAAGGCACTCAAAAGTCACAAACCCTCAACCTTCCCTCCCCAAGGTCGCACGAACCCATTAAAATATTAATAGAAACGTCGGGCCAGCGTAAATATGACGAGGGGACGTTGCCCGCCCCCGGGGGCCCGTGAAAACGGAGATAACCATCGGGAAGGTTCTCGTATTTTGACCCTAATTGGAAAGGTGCAGCAACCGCTATCAGACTGACGGATCGAATTTTAATTGCTCCTTTTCTCGGCCGCTAATTTGTGGGAAGCGACTACAGAGTTACAGCTCACCAATCGGAGTTAACTCCGGGTTAACTCACAAAGGCTAACTAACATTTGCCTTTTTTAGCGAATTTTCGGAGGAAATGAAACTATTGCGATAGCTTGGAAAATTTTAAAATCGAAATTTTTGAAAATTGTCTTAATTGAAATCCGTTTTAAGGCATTCTGACATTCTGAGATTTCTACGAAAATTTGCTAATATCAGTGGAAATTTTGTGTAATGTATTGCTCAAGATTTTTTCAAAAACTGACTATTCAAATACATCATACATAGAAATACGTGGCACATGGTTACACAACTGGTAACTAGAGTACTAGTAAACTAGAGTAACCCTACACGTTTTCCCCCTCTACTCCCTCTTCTGCAATCCACTGGCTGCAACTGGTCTGCATGCGGCAGTCATACCCATTCACTTGAACAAGATACGACAGATCGCCTGTTCGGCAGATGACCTTTCCTTGAGAACATCCAGAAGAGGTCTTATTTGAAACCCATACCTCCTGTCCCTCTTTTGAAACCGTCAATGACGCAGAATGTGGAAGAAGCCTTGATGAGATAAAAAACTGTACAGGGATGAGGGCACGAAATTTTGACAATTTGAAGAGGGACAGGAGGTATGGGTTTCAAATCTGTACCTCAGTGGTCGATTATCGTAAGTGAAATTTTGGCGATTTTACAGGAGAGCCAAAAGAAGTTGTGGGCACACCTATTTTGATCCCTATGGCCCATTCTGATGACTTTATCATGCTCAAATTAATTAATTTGAGCATGATAAAGTCATCAGAATGGGCCATAGGGATCAAAATAGGTGTGCCCACAACTTCTTTTGGCTCTCCTGTAAAATCGCCAAAATGTCACTTACGATAATCGACCTCTGAGGTACAGAAATAAGACCTCTTCTGGATATTCTCGAGGAAAGGTCATCTGCCGAACAGGCGATCTGTCGTATCTTGTTCAAGTGAATGGGTATGAAGAACGCAAGCATGCAGATCAGTTGCGGCCAGTGAATTGAAGAAGAGGGAGTAGAGGGGGAAAACATGTAGGGTTACTCTAGTTTACTAGTACTCTAGTTACCAGTTGTGTAACCATGTGCAACGTGTTTCTACGTATGATGTATTCGAAAAGTCAGTTTTTGAATTACTGTGGTGCTGCGGAAATTCAAAACTGACAATTCAAATACATCGGACAAAGAAACACGTTGCACATGGTTACACAACTGGTAACTTGAGTACTAGTAAACTAGAGTAACCCTACATTTTGTTTATAAAGAGATAATGGTCACTGACCCAAATGCATTTTTAAAACCAAGACGCACCTGACAGTGCACTCAGTTACTTTCAGCAAAGCCGACTCACAGCTATGATGAATGATAAACCCTGAAGCCTGATTGGTTCAAATAAAGAAGATTATTATCATTGATATAATTACAATGATTTTGGTGAATTAGTGTTCTGTAAGGGGATAACATGTGCAGCTTCCCAAGCAACCGGATACACAGAAGATCACACCTTTACCGGTCTCAACTCAAAGTCCAAAATTTAATATTGACTGATGTAAATCAGTTGCGCTACAAAATCATATGAAAAGAGCTCAATAATGAACTAGATCGCATTACAAAAAGTTCCAGTCATGCTGCAGAAATTTATGCTGATTTGTTTTGAAATTTGAGCACTTCAAGAGCAATGAAATAGTTAACTATCAATTTGATGGAAAAAAACTTGTTCTAAATAATATTCTGCTAATCAATTTTCAGATTTATAGAACCTATCGCAATTTAACATGATGAAATATAAGTGAATATTTCAACATAATTATGTATTATAATGTTTTAATGTCCTATTTCTCAGTTGATTCAAACTTTTTAAATTTTAGCTATTTCGCTATAAATTAAATTTCAATGATTTGAAGCCGGTTTTTCTATTTTTAGTGATTTTTCTAGTCAATATTAGGGAATTTCGGTAGTGACCCAAAAAATGCTGAAAGATCTTCTTTTTTTTACAATAGGGCATGTGGGGTCTCTTTAACTCTAAGATTCATAAATAAGTGAGAAAAATCTATTTTTACGTGAAAAATGCGCTTAATTGACTGAACTTTTGTAGTTTTCGAGTTCGGCTGCTTATCAGAGAATTTTTTGTGGTGATCTGGTCTTACGGATGTCCTCTCAGTTTTATACAGGGCATAGTTGGCCTCATTAATCAGAATTTAAGTGCCTAATTAAATTTTATCCACAGCTTTCTTTGAAAATTTGCACTATTAGCCATGCTCCATGACCTCCTGGTGGGTGGGAGAGGGTGGGCAGGAGAGAGTGAGAGGGAGGGCGAGGCGGAGGGAGTGAGCGGGAAGGGAGGGCGAGGGAGTGTGGGGGAGGCGAAGGGAGCGAGAGGGAAGGGAGGGGAGGGAGAGGGAAGGGATAAAGCGTAAAATTATGGGGTCCTGGAGCTGTAATGCAGTGAACGAGTGAACCAAATATTGGAAGCGCGAAGCCCCGAGTTTCGATAGTAAATATATACTATAAGTGAGGCTAAATAATTACAGTCAGTTTTCTTCGTAGAAGGTCTGTATGATACAGAAATAATAAACCTTTGTGTAATAATTTGCAGCGTTTTATATTTTAGAGAGGTATTCAAAGTTGTTTTATTTGATCATTACATGATTGCGATTACGATTAGGTACACTTATTACTTACTACCTTTTAGGTTAGGATTACACAACTTGATTTACCTGTATTTAACTGTGATTACGACTGTGAATGGGGCTCTGTACCTGATTTGGATGAAATTTTCAGGGGATGTGCGGGCAAGGGGGTAAACGGTCCCCTATCAGCTTCATCATTCTTGACTCAATACCTCACTCTGCGCATGCGCACACGTAAATTTTACCAGGCATCATTTTCTCACGCCCTAGTCGTCGGATCTCGCTCAAATTTGGATGATAGTTGGGGGATGACTATTTGATCATCGTATATCAATTTCAACATGATTGTATCAAAAATAGCTACTGCACAAGCTCTAATATGAAATCCTTGTAACAAGCTTACTTTCCACAGTTTTCATCCGATCTGGATGACATTTCCAGGGAATGAGCGGGCTAGGGGGTAAACGGTCCCCTATCAGCTTCATCATTCTTGACTCAATACCGCACTCTGCGCATGCGCAAACGTAAATTCTGCCAATCATTGTTTTCTCACGCCCTAGTAGTCCGATCTCACTCAAATTTGGATGGTAGTTGAGGGATGACGATTTGATCATCCCGTATCAATTTCAACATGATTGTATCATTAATAGCTACTGCGCATGCGCCAATATGAAATCCTTGTAACAAGCTTATTTTCCACAGTTTTCATCCGATCTGGATGGAATTTTCAGAGAATGTGCGGGCTAGAAGATAGACAGCCCCCTATCAGCTTCATTCTTCTTGACTCAATACCTCACTCTGCGCATGCGCAAACGTAAATTCCATTTAGCTCTATTTTTTCACGCTCTAGACGCCTGATGTGCTCAAATTTTGATGATAGTTGAGGGATGACGATTTGATCATCCCGTATCAATTTCAACATGATTGTATCATTAAAAGCTACTGCGCATGCGCCAATATGAAATCCTTGTAACAAGCTTACTTTCCACAGTTTTCATCCGATCTGGATGGAATTTTCAGAGATTGTGCGGGCTAGGAGATAGACAGCCCCCTATCAGCTTCATTCTTCTAGACTCAATACCTCACTCTGCGCATGCGCAAACGTAAATTCCATTTAGCTCTATTTTTTCACGCCTTAGACGCCTGATGTCGCTCAAATTTGCATGGTAGTTGGGGGATGACGGTTTGATCATCCCATATCAATTTCAACATGATTGTATCATTAATAGCTACTGCGCATGCGCCTATGTGAAATCCTTGTAACTACCTCAATTTCCGCTGGTTTCATCCGATTTCGATGAGAGAATGCGCAGGTTTTGTTATAGATGGTTCCCTATCAGTTTCATTGGCGCCAAATCTATAATTCATTCTGCGCATGCGCAATCTTAAATTCAATTTTGCTCCATATTTTACACTCTAGTTGTTCGATTTTGCTTAAATTTGGATGATAGATGGAAAAGGTGACTTGATTACCTCACGTCAATTTCAACAAAATTGTATCATTAATAGCCACTGCGCATGAGCTAATCTAAAATACTTGTAATGACCTTGATTTCCCTGAGTTTTTATCCGATTTTGATGAAATTGTCAGCAAATGCGCGGTTTAGGTTGTAGATGGTCCCGTACCTATTTCATTGTTTTCATCTCATCAGTTACTTTCTGCGCTTGCGTAAATTACATTCAGTATCATTTTTTCGTTTCTTAATTGACTAATTATGACATTTCACGCTACTACTTGATTTACTCTTTTCCGCTATGTAATTTTTCAAGATCATTTCAAAGTTTTCAATGATCTATACATTCATGATAGGTAAACGAGGAAACTATGTGCCACACCCAACTTTGCAGGCGTTTTTTTCTGTGATCAAGCTTAATCAGCGAAATATCAGGATTTTCTCTTCGTTCTTTATATTTTTGAAATTTTCTTTCATCCATTAATTAACAAAAATATGTAGTTAAATAGAACCATATAGAAATTTTATATGTATAAGCATCTATATTCATTTATTTATATACTTCTTTTAAATCCATTTATTAATTGTTTTTTATTTTTTTATTTACGATCTTTTTAATATTAATATTTCTGTTCCTGCGTTTCAGGTGAGTTTGGGTTCGAACAATCCTGTCGGAACGAGCTGTGTAAGTGTTTTTTCGATAGCGTAAAATAAATGAACCGGACGAGAATGTTCTCATACATGAGTAAGAAATACGTAACACTTGTATTTGAAATAGGTACGGTAGAATAATATGGCTTTTTACTGTAAATATATATACAGGGTGATTCCCTCGCAGATGCAAAAAAACTTTGGGTGAAACCACATCAAAAATAGAGTAAAATGCCGCCAACCGCATATTTTTATCTCAATCCGTACTCGAGATATGATTTTTTAAAAGTTTTTTCAAAAAAACCGTGTTTTTTCATTTTAAACTCGGATTTCTCCACTTTGCCTCATTTAATTTTAACTTTCAACCTCATTTTCGGTATCAGCATTAAATTTCCTATAAGAATAGTGTACTTGGGTTCTTAAAAAGTACCATCCAAAGGCCCTCATATCAGCTCAAACATTGACGATTTTGAAAAAAGAATATTTCTGAAAATCTTTAAAACTTTACTACTTTTTTAAAAAGAATCCTGGAAACTGGAAAATCTCATGAAAACTGCTTCATCTAATATGCTTTCCAACGGTATTATCAATTTTACTTTTGTTTTGTTATTTAGGGGAGAAAATAATGTTTTAATGTTAAAAAGTGTGGGTTTTTCAATGAAATTGTTGGTTTTTTCGAAAGATGACAATCATTGAACGAACAAATATGGGGTCGGTTTCTATGTATTTTTTCTCGCTGGAAACACTTACAGGTATCTCCAACTACGTCATAATCGAGTTTTACACTTTCATTAACTAGTTTTACCCCATAACACACATACATTTAATCGTAACAAACTCAACCTTTACGATTTTAAGGGTAAAACTCGGTTATAACGGAGTTGGAGAGATCTAAAAATGTTACCATTCGATACAGCGTGAAAAAATGCATAGAAACCGACCCCATACTCGTAGGTTCATGGAGGGTCATCTTTCGAGAAAACCAACAATTTCATTGAAAAACCCACATTTTTTAACATTAAAACATAATTTTCTCCACTAAATAACAAAATAAAAGTAAACTTGATTATACCGTTGGAAAGAGTATTAAACGAAGCAGTTTTCATGAGATTTGCCAGTTTCCAGGATTCGTTTTGGAAGAGTAGTAAAGTTTTAAAGATTTTCAGAAATATTCTTTTTTCAAAATCGTCAAATTTTTTATGTAATTTCACCCAAAAATTTTTTTTTGCATCTGCGAGGGAATCACTCTGTATATATATATACTGTAAATGTTACTGCGAATTAAGAATTGATGCGAATATAAATTGTTCTCGTATTGCATTTTAATGATTTCCCCTGGTTACCACATGGATATCACGGTCGGAAGGTCGAAGAAGAAAAGGTTGTGTACCCATAGTTTATTACTTCCTAGGAACCATCAAAGATACATAATAATTATAAAAGATTACCGGTAATACGACATAAAAATTGTATCGTACTTGAAAAGTACAATTTATATTTGCGAATTTGCAAACGAAAATGAGCTATTTAAATGCCTCCAAAATTCGTAATCATAATTATGATGACGATTTCGCCCAACTCTGCTGTGAATTCACTTACTCAATAGTAATGACATTCCATACCGAAAGACTCGTTGGAAAACACCGAAAAACCTACATTTTAGTAAGCTTTGTGCTTTGTGGAAATGTGTAAGAAAAGTGCAATTCTGGTCAATTTTTCGGTGTTTTCCAAGTTGGTGTTGCAAATATCAATAAATGAACATCATTTCGAGGTTTAGCACGAAAAAATATTGCAAAATCATGTATTACAAGTTGCAATTTAATATCTTCAAAAACTCAGTACTTCAGACTTTATTGCACTGTTAGAGCGGAATTGCGCCCGTTTGGGCGCACTTAATCGAGTGATGAGTCATTTCTTTATTTATTTTTTTGACCTATTATTAACGATTTTAGCAGGGGGAAGGGACATTTTGGGGTACACCCTGTATGTGAGGAAACTATACTGCCCACCCAACTTGGACTTGGTTTTTATTCAGCTCTCAGAATCAGAATCGTATATATTGTCATAACATGATAGAATGTAGGACAATTGTCAATGTAATTCGTAGTAGGTAAATTAATATTCATGTAGCCAAACGAGTAGAGAGAGAAAAAATAGATTAATTAAAAAACCCCTGTTAAAAATCACTTGCATGATTTGTTACAACTAGGTAAACGATGCTTATTTCTGTTCTAGAACCAAAAATTTCAACCATGTATCATGTTTTCTTAATTTTTTAATTTCTTAATTTCCGGAAATTAACAAGCGGTTGCAATCATGTTCACAATATCAACTATTGAGAATGATCACCTGTGTGTAAACAATTATTTATATAACCATGCTCATAACTCAGTTTGTTGGACACGCACTTCGCAGTAGTTAACATAATATTGTTGGATAAATCGAGAGCTTTCGAACGAATGGTCAACGAATTTTGTGGGATGAAAAACGACGAAGTACCATTTCCCTAGCAACGACTCGTTGTAGGCGGAAATCACTGTAATACTATATGTTTCGTGCGCGGAAAAAAAATTGACTCGCAAAATTTGCTAGGACCCCAGGGCTAAAACATGATACATGTTAATAATAATAATAAAATGAAATAAGAGTGTAGGCTGCTCATTATCCCGCCTAAAAGGCGTCTCGGCCAGGGCTTCCCTACCGAGCCCGGACCTCATAACTCATACATATAAATCTAAAAAAATGAAAATATTCAACATAACAAGTTCTCACAGTCATTATAAATATCTAAAAAGCTAACTCGAGTGCTTTCGATTCCTCGGTTGCTGACATAAAATTAACAATAGGTACTGGGGGGTTCGCGGTGCTGGGGAAAAAGGACAGTAGGTACCTCCCTATGAAGACTAACAACCAAACGTATTGCTATTGTTGATTCGTTTCAGGGCTCTACGCTGTACAGAAGAGAATTTAGCTGTATCGCTCACCCAGCTGATCTAACTTCCTCGCAATCACTTCCAGATGTCCCCACTTCCAGTTGTACAAGATTTCAGATTTCATTTGTACAAGATTAAATGTATATACTTGTTTTACCATGTAAAGCCTGTACTGTCCAAGGAGTACGTATACTTGTCACTCATCCAGTCGTTGTTACAGTATGGATTCCTAGTGTGGGGTGGTGTATTTCCGAGCCATTTGTGCAAGTTGGCAATTTAGCAATTTAGGCCGTCCTAAACTTGATGCTTGGCAAACCAAGAAGGCATCCTAGAGCCCTCCTATTTCAGGAAGCTACGGTTTTCACAATCTGCCAACTCTTCATTAAATGTCTCTTCTACCATCGCACTCCATCCATAGTCAACAGCCCTTCTATTCACTCCCACTCCACCCGATTTCAACATTTCCAGAACACCGTTAACCCTAGAATTAATTTAACTCTTACATCTAGAAGTCCGCAATATCTTGTTCACTTGATTTACAATTCCTTACCAAGAGATCTCAAACAGCCAGAAAATTATAGTCGTTCAGTCTACAAGAGGCTTATTTTCACTTGGTTGATTCAAGTAGGACCAAACAACGCTGAAAACATGCTCAGCAGTATTTATGTTTAGTTTTATCTATAGAAGATTGTATGTTATTTGGAAAGAGAGAGTTCGGTGCAATCGAATGTATGGTTGCTTTCAAAAATTATATTTTGTTTGTAAATGAAGACAGCGCACTACATTTTTGTTAAGGTAATTATGATCTGGATGTTTGTCAAGCGGCTGTGGCTCGTCAAGACAGGCTCAGCCTACGGTACTTTTCCGTTATACCCCCCCCCCCTCCCCCCAGTCAATTTGTACGCCCGCCCGATGTTTCTAGGCATTACTTCTTACTTAGATTATGTTATGTTATGTTATGTATTTTTGAGATGCGAGCTTGCGAGCATCCAGACCGCCAAAGTATACACATCATTCTGACCTACATGTCCAACTAATCTGTATTTTTACTAAGGGATTTCTACTTGTGCGAATTCATGTGGAGGCAATCATACCACAACCACGCCAATTTGTTTCAACAAATCCTCACCGACATCGGCAACTTCTGAAAACACGGTAATCCTTTTTTTCCTTCTTTTTTTCATTTTAAATAATATAATTTCTTCCCACAGCTTGAAATTGTCACCAATTCTACGTAAATATGTCATCTACGTAAGAAGTAATGCCTAGAAACATCGGCCGGGCGTGTTGAAGACAATTTGACTTGGGGGGGTATAAAGGAAAGTACCCAGCCTACTGACGGGCTATATTATATATTATCCAATATGTATTTTTGTTAGGATAATTTTCTTGTATAATATTGAATAATAAATCTCTCTCTCTCTCTCTCTCTCTCTCTCTCTCTCTCTCTCTCTCAATAATGATTGCATACAATTTAGGGCTCAATAACGATTACATTGATTTTTTTGGCCCTGGTAGTCTGTCGAACTTTGATCTGATAAGAAATACGGGTTTTGCGGAATCGTGACGGTTTTGCAAAACGCTCAATTTGTGACGTATTTGCGTAACGTAGCGCGCAGCCCGACTAAAAAAATGAAACGAGTGAAGTTACCCACATTCCCTTTACAGTTAACCAGTTGAAAAAACAAAGGAAGTTCAAACTTGAAGGGAGCAGATCCTGAATTCTACTCTCAACGAAAAAACTTGGACTCACCTTTTGTTTCAGGTCGAGGTTTTTCTTCTTTTCTCGTGGCCACCTTGAAATATCCTGTTTTGAAATGTACGCGTAAGAGGTTGATTTTTTTTTAGGAGTTTCTACCTAAAGGTAGCGGAAGCATTGTTTTCACTTTCGGGAGAAAAAAATAAGCTTGTAACAAGCTTACTTTCCACAGTTTTCTTCCGATCTGGATGCAATTGGATGCAAGATCGGAAATACCCTCTCCATTTTCTTCTTTCCGTCATGAAATACTAATTTTCCGAGTTGTGTAGTAAAATTAGACCGAAATTGGAATCGATACTTGAAAATATCTTCGCGAGCCGTCACAAATCCATGGATTACTTATGATGGGAGTTTCCGAAATGAGCCCCAAAAACTAGATAGCCGGACGAAATGAGCCCCAGATTATACAGCGGGAATTTCGATGCCAGCCGAAACGAGCCTAATCTAGATACTAATCTATACGTGTAACTGACCCAAATTTTTACTATGTGATTGACTACTAAATGTAATGTATTTTTGAGATGCGAGCTTGCGTGCAACCAGACTACCTAACTATACACATCATTCTGACCCATTTGTCTATCTATTCTATGTGGGGCTAATCAGGGGCTCATTTCTACCTCTCGACACAATTGAAGACCTTCAGGTCCAAAGGGCCTAAGTGCCGAAAACTTCAAAATAAAGTTATCGCAACTTTAAGGTTTCATAATGTCCAAAATGTATTTACTATGCATCCAACATTTCTGAAACTTTTCTCACTTTACATTTGTAGTAAGTGCTTTTATTTCCCGCACCCAGCTCCTTCACAGGACTTCTTTATGACTAATGAAAAATAATACTGTTTTTTAAAAGCTCAAAAGGGCCAATGTACCACCCAGTTTCCCAAGAGTGTGAAAGTGCATTAGTTTCTTTATCAATGACTATTGATCACTACCTAACCTTACGTTGAAAATATTTGTCCCCGATCCATCCTACCTACCAATCAAGAGTAGCTGTGGACAACATCAACCAACAAATAAAGAGTAGAAACTTACATAAAACGATTGCAGTGTTGCCGAAAACGGGTTGGCACGTCGGCCCTTTCGATGAAAATCTATCCTAGACTTAGGAATCTCTTTAAAAAAGGAGGTAGGGGAAAGTGCCCTAATATGGTACTCCTTTTTTTGGATCCGTTTTCGGACCACTCATTAGTCCAAAGTCTTCGAAGCGAATTCACCGGTTATACACGTACTCATAATCTACCAGAATCTTGGCTCAAAGTGCTCCAAAACTGCTGTAGGATGAAAAAAGTAAGCATTCTGTAAAAAAGGTCTTTTTTTAGTTTTTTGGAAAGGGTTGCCTAATATGAACCGCCAGGAGTTCTTAATATGGCACTAATGCCATATCTGGTCCCCTTATTTTTCACTACATTTTTACGTCAAGCAGACATATTGTGATGAGTTATAATCTAGTTTAATGCTCAAAGTGTATATTTTATAAAATCTGGAATTGTATTAAACAGAATAAAAACCAGTAAAAACAGTAGATATCAAATTATTTATACAATGTTCATAAATGTCCAAGATACAAGTATACGAAGTCTAGAAAATCATATTTTTTCACTTCCCGGAAATGGAAAATAGTTTTTCTCAAAACTTTAAATTTCCAATCGCATTTAGACCAGTCATGGGCAAAGTACGGCCCGCGGGCCAAGTGCGGCCCTCGGGCTAGTATGATCCGGCCCGCGACACGATTTTGATTAACCCCTAAAATTAATTGCACATAGGAAGTGATAA
Source organism: Adelphocoris suturalis (assembly GCA_030762985.1). NCBI lineage: Eukaryota > Metazoa > Arthropoda > Insecta > Hemiptera > Miridae > Adelphocoris > Adelphocoris suturalis. The sequence continues at coordinate 37,859,736 of CM061042.1, forward strand.
TTTTTTGTGTGCAGCTATAATAGTTAACGGGAGCCTTAGGCATGGTATTATCGCATCTAACACTAACTGAGTTTGCATCGCGTGTTTTCTTTCCGTAGAAAATGTATGTATATCGGTAGTATGGCGATTTAGTGCGATGCGTGTGGCCTGTCCTGTAGATCGTTCGGTGTTGCTCGGTCAAGCACAGGACCTGGAGATTTTTAGCATGCCATTTAATTTGGATTGTGAATCAGTTAAACCAGAACTGCAGCTCGAACTAATTGAGTTGCAATGTAACACTGAATTGAAACAACTATTTCTCAATGTTTCGAAGATTGAGTTCTACAAGGCCCTGTCAAAAACAACTTTTCCAAACCTGAAATCTCACGCTCAGAAGATAATTTCGATGTATTCCTCTTCTTACATCTGTGAACAGGTGTTTTCTACTATGAAGCTTCGCAAAAACAGTGTTAGAAACCGATTGACTGACCATAATTTAGCTTCACTGCTGCGAATCAGCTCATCTCAGTTTCTACCAGATTTAGACCATTCAGAACAACTTACTCAGCTACCGTGTCTGTCTGTCTATGTATGTGTGTGTTTGTCTGGTGTCCACAAATCCTTCTAACAAGCATAATATCCACTGTTTTCATCCGATCTCGATGAAATTTCCAACGAATATGCGGGTAAGGATGTAGATGGTCCCTCTCAGTTTCATTGTTCTCAAATCAACTCTTCACTCTGTGCAAAAGTAAATTCTACCAAGCATAATCTCCTCCCGCCCTAGTTGCCCGATCTCACTCGAATTTGGATGATAGTTGGGAGCAGATGATTTGATCATTCCTTATCAATTTCAACATAATTGTATCATTAGTAACTGCTGCGCATGCGCTAATGCTAAATCCTTGTAAGAAGCTTAATTTCCAGTCTTTTTTTTTTTTTTTTTTTTTTTTTTTTTTTAATTTGATTAGTAAGTTTCTATGTTTAGTTCATTTCGCCTTTAGAAAGTCCTAGAAATGCTTCCAGCCAAAGTCCAAGGATGAAACGGAGAGAATATAGCTCACTCAAATGGTTAGGATGGTGCCCGTCATTTCATTCGACTCTTGTTGTCCCAGAAGAAATAAACAATACTGTCAAATTTTGATTTCCTAGAGTGAACAGATGAGGATTCCTTTACCCACTCGTGTAATATTGATAGCTTCGCAGCGTTTCGTTAATTACAACTGGGTGTTGTTTTCTAGGATGAATTTGTTAGGTTTTCCCTATTTAGGATATTACTGGAGGTTTGGAGGATTTTAAAATACGGCTAAAAACCATCCCAAGAACTTTCTGATATTTTTATATAAATTTTCATTCAAATTGGTCCAGCCGTTGGAGCTTGGTTGCGTTTATTACATACATAAACACATACAAACACCGATCAAGGCCATACAAATACCGACACAGATACAAACAAAAATAATCAAGGCCGATAAAGCGAATAAAATACAAAAGGGAATAAAGAGAGACTAGGAAAAACACACAGTGATGAAGAAAATGCCAAAAAACCAACTGTGTCCTAATATGGCACTAGTGCCATAATAGGAATCATAGCTATTGCCATTTTAGGAAAACGAGGCAGTCGTTAAAAATCAAAGCTGGTCTGGTGGATAATGAATATAGGGCAAAAACAGCTTCTGTAACTTGTTCTTTATTAGAATACCAACCCATTCTGATTATCAAAAGATAAAAAATCACTTACCTGAAACTAGAAAAGTGGGGATGAAAATAGGAACAAACAACTTTACCAGGCTGTAATTTGCAACAAGTCGTGGTACTTTTCCGTTATACCCCCCCCCCCTCCACCTGTGGGAAAAAATTATATTATTTGAAATGAAAAAAAGAATTACCGTGTTTTCAGAAGTTGCCGATATCGGTGAGGATTTGTTGAAACAAATTGGCGTGGTTGTGGTTTGATTGCCTCCACATGAATTTTCACAAATAGATCAGAATGCTGTGTACAGGTTGGTGGTGTGGATTTTCGCAAGCTCGCATCTCAAAATTACATAACATCAAGTATGTAGTCAATCCCTTAGTAAAAATACAGATTATGTAGTTGGACATGTAGGTTAGAATGATGTGTATACTTTGGCGGTTGTGTTTTGCTGATCTGACCTGCTATCTGGTGGTCTGCCTTATTAAGCTTGTTGATCACGTAATCCCCACCAGGCTACTCGTCTTAGGTAAGGAGATATATTGCAGAGTGCCATATTAGGAACTGTACCATATTAGGGCACTTTTCCCTAAAAATTGGCAACCCTGCTTTTTGGCGGTCAATTACAAAACGAATAGAAATGAGATGAAACATTGGACCTTTCTAGATATATTCCCGTTGGTACATAGGTAATTGCACACAATATGGAAAAAAATGAAACACTTCCGAGATTGCACTTTAGGCCCTTTGAACCTGAAGGTTTTCTATTACATTTTTCAGATGAGGGCTCATTTTGTACGACTGCGAGGCTCATTTTGATCGGCTATATGACTTTTGGGGCTCAGTTAGTCCTTATTACCCAACATCCAAATCATTCCAGGAACCCGATCTCCCCAGATCGTTTCTCCTCCTGCGCAGATGATCACAGTTGATTTATACAGAACCGGCACCGCACCATAATAAAAACCGAAGGCGTCATTAATTTCATCGCTCTCGATTCCCCTTCCTTCTACACAAAGACCGACGGATTTGCATAAAAAGATTGGGAGAGGCTCCGGGAGCCTTATTTAACAATACCTCCGCCCTCCCATTAAACCGGAAACCGATTTTCATTGAGAAGAACGGCGGATTTTTAAAGGTTTGACAAGAAGCCGGCGAAGAGGCTAACGAGACCCTTTCGCGAGGCTCGAAAAAAAGACGACCTTTACTTTCTTGTCTTTTTGCCCGTGAATTTCAGGGTTTTCATTCGTTTTTTCGTGTTCTTTTCAATGCGAACATTCCGGTGGAAGTGAGGGAATAGATGGTTTTTTGCTTTCGAGCCGACTATTGTCAAATGGAGGCTCAAAGAACGCGATTTTCTCCTAAATCTAAATTTTCATCTGCATCAATAGATTTGAGTCTCTTTAACACAAGGATCTCTTCTTGTGTTGCATCGTGACATCGATCCCCCAGGAAATGCATGCTGATATTAGATAATAATGTTTTTTGCTTCTGCGCCAATTATTGTCGAGGTCACAGATAGAGAACATGATTTCCCACTGAAATCTGACAATTCACTCCTACCAACGCGTATTTCCTATGACAGTAGGTTCTTAGCATGCGGAAACGTTAATTTGTTGCATCACATAACTACACCAGCTATGATCCGAGATTGATGAAATTGCCAGAGAGTTAAGGAATCACGGGCTAACTATTCAGTACAATGCTAAGCTCTGCAAAACAACACTACTCATTTGATCTAAACGAAATTCGATGTTCCTAAGTTCTCCACGAATCTTATAACCAGAAATATTTTATCCTACTAACAATGGATCTCCCAGGAGTGAAAACCAAAATAACCGAATCAAATATATTTCTTGAGCAATCACTAGAAAAATCAGATATCTCCGAAATCCCAAAAGGCAAAACGCCAATATATACTCAGTGAAATGCAGACCTGGGTTCATCATGAAGTGGCCACCAGGATGTCAACATCACTGATACATTACGGACCTCTAAGCAATTTGCCAATATCATATTCCCCACGAATCCTGTCGTCAGAAACATGCGACTATAACAATGTTTCTGCTCGTAACAATGCTTACCACTAACATTTGGTGCCAAATCGTCTTAATGCAGATCTGGGTCCATCAAGGAGTGGCCACCAGGTTATCAACATCACTGGTACATTGCGCATCTCTCTTAGTAACTCGTCAATATCATATTCCCCACGAATCCTTTCGTCAGAAACATGGGACTATAACTATGGTTCTGCTCATAACAATGCTTACCATAGACATTTGATGTTAACTCGTCTTTAATGGAGATCTGGGCCCATCAAGAAGTGGCCACCCGCATCAGAATATCAAAATCACTGGTACATTATGCATCTCTAAGGAAATTGGAAATATCATATTCCCCACGAATCCTGTCGTGTCTGTGAACTGTGAAATCCAATTTCTATGCTATTCTGCGAAGCCTTTGTGAGCCAAGTAGGATAGGATTTTAACTTGCCCCCTCCCCTAACAGCCGAGTGAGCTCTTAACGCTAATTTCTATGCAATTCATCCTATCACACAAGAATTTGGAACGGAATCTCTATGAGACAAGTAGAATATGATTTTCACTTGCCGATCCCCCCAATCAGCTGAGTGAGCTCTTATGGAAAATTTCTTTGCAATTTATCTTACCACGCTGGAATTTGGAGCGGAACCTCTATGAGAAAGGTAGAACATGATTTTCGTTTGCCGTTTCACCCCAATCAGCTGAGTGAGCTCTTATGGATAATTTCTTTGCAATTTATCTTACCACACTGGAATTTGGAACGGAACCTCTACGAGAAAGGAAGAATATGATTTTCTTTTGCCATTTCCCCCCAATCAGCTGAGTGAGCTCTTGTGGAAAATTTCTTTGCAATTTATCTTACCACGCTGGAATTTGGAACGGAACCTCTATGAGAAAGGTAGAACATGATTTTCTTTTGCCGAACCACTCCGATCAGCAGAGTGAGCTCTTGACGCCGATTTTCGATGTAATTTATCCAACCACTCTGGAATTTGGAATCGAACATATGAGACAGGTAGAATATGATTTTCACATACCGATCCACCCCAATCAGCTGAGTGAGCTCATAACGATAATTTCTATCCTATTTATCCTACGAAGCTGAAATTTGGAACAAAGCCTCTATGAGACAGGTAGAACGTGATTTTAACTTACGGAATCACCCAAATCAGCCGAGTGAGCTCTTAATGGATAATTTCTTTGTAGGTAATTTATCTTACCACGCTAGAATTTGGAACGGAACCTCTATGAGAAAGGTAGAACATGATTTTCTTTTGCCAAACCACTCCGATCAGCAGAGTGAGCTCTTGACTCCAATTTCTATGTAATTTATCCTACAACTCTGGAATTTGGAATCGAACATATGAGACAGGTAGTATATGATTTTCACATACCGATCCACCCCAATCAGCTGAGTGAGCTCATAACGATAATTTCTATCCTATTTATCCTACGAAGCTGAAATTTGGAACAAAGCCTCTATGAGACAGGTAGAACGTGATTTTAACTTACGGAATCACCCAAATCAGCCGAGTGAGCAATGAAAACGATAATTTCTATGCAATTTATCCTACCACGCTGGTATTTGGAACGGGACTTCTATGAGAAAGGTAGAATATGATTTTCACTTGCCGATCGACCCCAATCAGCTGAGTGAGCTCTGATGGATAATTTCTTTGCTTTTTATCCTACCACGCTGGAATTTCGAACGGAACCTCTATGAGAAAGGTAGAACATGATTTTCTTTTGCCGAACCACTCCGATCAGCAGAGTGAGCTCTTGACGCCGATTTCTATGTAATTTATCCTACCACTCTGGAATTTGGAATCGAACATATGAGACAGGTAGAATATGATTTTCACATACCGATCCACCCCAATCAGCTGAGTGAGCTCATAACGATAATTTCTATCCTATTTATCCTACGAAGCTGAAACTTGGAACAAAGCCTCTATGAGAAAGGTAGAATATGATTTTCACTTGCCGATCCACCCCAATCAGCTGAGTGAGCTCTTATGGATAATTTCTTTGCAATCTATCTTACCACGCTGGAATTTGGAACGGAACCTCTATGAGACAGGTAGAACATGATTTTCACTTGCCAAACCACCCTAAACAGTTGAGGGAGCTATTAACGATGATTTCTATGCTTTTTATCCTACAACGCTGGAATTTCGAATGGAACCTCTATGAGAAAGGTAGAACATGATTTTCTTTTGCCGAACCACTCCGATCAGCAGATTGAGCTCTTGACGCCAATTTCTGTGTAATATTCCCTACGAAGCTGAAATTTGAAACTGAGCCTCTATGATATAGGTATATGATTTTGGTATATGACCTTACCGAATCACCGCAATCGATTGAGTGAGCTATTATCGCTAATTTCTCCGCTGATGCATTGAACGTGCCCCCGAAATTCATATTTCGTCATTCCTTGTTAAACACTAATCTACTTAGAAGAAAATGCGCACTACGTGAGTACTGACCGATATTTGTTGCTTCCGAGTTTACCTAGAAGTAGCGGAAGCATTGCTTTCACAAAAGTAAATTCTACCAAGCATAATTTTCTCACGTCCTAGTTGTCCGATCTCGCTCAAATTTGGATGATAGTTGGAGAATGACAATTTGATCAATTTCAACATGGTTGTATCATTAATAGCTACTGCGTATGCGCTAATATGAAATCCTTGTAACAAGCTTATTTTCCACAGTTTTCATCCGATCTGGATGAAATTTTCAGGGAATGTGCGGGCTAGGGGGTAGACGGTCTCCTGTCAGTTTCATTGTTGCCAAATCAATACTTCACTCTGCGTGTCCACAAACGTAAATTCGATTATGTTCCATTTTTTCACGACCTATTTTTCCGATCTCGCTCAAATTTGGATGATAGTTGGGGGATAACGATTTGATCATCCCATATTAATTTCAACATGATTGTATTATTAATAGGTAGCTACTGCGCATGCGCCTATGTGAAATCCTTGTAACGTCCTTAATTTCCACTGTTTTCATCCGATTTCGATGACATTTTCAGAGAATGCGAGGGTTAGGTTGTAGATGGTCCCCTATCAGTTTCATTGTTGCCAAATCAATTCTTCATTCTGCGCATGCGCAAACGTAAATTCCATTATGCTCTATTTTTTCACACTCTAGTCGTTCGATTTCGCTTAAATTTGGATGATAGTTGGAAGAAGATGACTTGATTACCTCATATCAATTTCAACACGATTGTATCATTAATAGCTACTGCGCATGCGCCAATGTGAAATACTTGTTCTTCTTCTTTATGTGCCTTATCCGGCTAACCGGACGTTGGAAATACTTGTAATGCCCTTAATTTCCATAGTTTTCATCCGAGTCAGCGAATGCGCGGTTTAGGTTGTAGATGGTTCCATATACCTAATTCATTGTTCTCAACTTATCAGTTCATTCTGCCCTAGCACAAACGTAAATTACATTGAGTATCATTTTTTCGTTTCTTAATTGACCAATTATGAAATTTCATTCAACTTCTTGACTTACTCTTTTCCGCTATGGGATTTTTCAAGATCTTTTCACACTTTTCAATGACCTATACATTCATGATAGGTGAACGAGGAAGCAATGTGCCACACTCAACTTTTTACATTGTATTCTTTTAGGAATAAAATTCTCATTCATTCATTCTTCTCGTAACAATGTTTGCTACTAACATTTGGAGTTAAACCTCCTCCTTGTAGCTGTTGGCCCCTTCGGGGAACGACCTCCCGGACAACAACATCGGCACCGCAGGCGGAGAACCGGATTCCTGAGCCCGCGTTCCTCTTTGCTTCTTTCTTCGTCTTTTTGTTTCTTCTTCACGCGCCCCCTTCGCTCCCCCTCCCGTTCTTCACTTGCCTAGTCGATCGGAAACCATTCAAGAAACCGACTGAAAGGAGAAGCAACCTTTTTTCCTCTTATTCAATTATCGACTGTTTGTAATGTCAGGCGCCCAACGAAACTTGACTCGGTTCACTCGAAACATGAAACACCATAACGACAGGGCCTTTCCGATTTCAGTCGAAGTAATTATTCTCCTGGAAAGTAACATATTCTTATCCCCCCGCTAAAAGATGCTCTTCGTACAAAAGATGCCAAGCCACAAAATGCATGAGAGAGAGAGAGATTGATTGATTGATTGATTGACTTTGTTTATTAGTAAATATTCTGTACATATTTAGGGCCTTAGGGCCCTCTCTTCCAATACATACAGAAATTCATAAGTATCAGACAGAGAGAGAGAGATCCTGATCACAAACACACCTATGGCTTGTTCTCGGATTCGGTCTTAGAATGGTCTGAAGCGGATAAGTATTCTGTTATTTTTCTCATGCTTGAGTTGTCCCCCACCCTCCTGGATTAAGTCTAGTAGGTCGTCCAACTTACATACGAAGGCTTGCCTATATGACCTAACTTCAGTGGAACGTCCTTAAAAACGAATGCAAAATTGTGTGTTGCACAGAGATTCTTCCAATGAAATATTTCTAATACGATATCGGAATGATAATAATTCAATCCCTGAAAAAATTCAGCAAATTCGGATGAAAATTGTACAAGTATTTATTGTACAAGGATTTAAGTTCGCACGAGAGCACCTAATACGATCGCAATGAAACTCGTATGGGGTAATCAATAATTCTTCATTTCCCAATTATTCTCCGATCTTGAGCGAGTTCGGACGAATACAGGCCGTTAGAAAACGCTTGACGGATTTCAGGTTTGCTCAAGCGCAGTAAAAACTATGAAAGTGATACAGAAACATCAATTTCTTCCCCGTCTAATGAACTAGTACCGCACATTCCCAGAAAATGTCATCGAAATCGAACGAAAATCGTAAAAGTAATTTTTTTTTTTCAAGAGAGAGAGCGAGAGAGAGAGAGAGAGAGAGAGAGAGAGAGAGAGAGAGAGAGAGAGAGAGAGAGAGAGAGAGAGAGAGAGAGAGAGAGAGAGAGAACATGCTTCATTACAAATATAACAGAAGAAAACATTTACATTCAATTCATTTTAAATTATAAAAATAGTGTTATTAAGTATCAAATTGAATACACATATATAAGCACATTACGACTACAAGCGGTTTGCCTGCCTGTCGGAGGTAGGTACACATGAGAGACGGCATCAATGCAATTGACAAATGGAGAAGTATAACGGAAAGTCTTAATCTATAATTTGTGGCATAATAGTTTTGTGGGAATTACCGATTAAATTAGCAGACCAACTCCCGTCTATAGCGCCACGCAAATTTACAGTATCTAGTCAGTGAAGCCCAATTACGATCTTGATTAAGCATATCTATAATCTCTTCCCTGGAGAGAGACCCTTCCCCCAGATACCTAACTCTGAACTCTCTTAGTATAGGACGCACTCCCAGCAAATGCTGGACGGCCTTAAGGTCACCAAGATTACACAATGAGCAGATTTTGCAGCTGGTATTATCAGGAGAAAAAGGCATATGGTTGAGCCCAAGGACCTCTCAACTTGACAACCCAATAGAGCTCACGAGTAGAGTGTTCACATCATGTTCTCGTCATATTCACAAATTGAACATTAGGATCCGCAGGTCACTGTGTAGCTGGCAGCTTGATGATGTTGCTCGTGTTGATATCTCCTCATAAAGCGACGCCCGGCATACTGAAATCAACTTCTCAAATTGCGACCTCCAGGCCACCATGTTCCCTGGATCACCATCAAAAGGGCAGCCATGTACATTTGCCATGCATTGCCATGTACAGCCATGTACATTTGAAACCATTCAAGTAACCGACTGAAAGGAGGAGCAACCTTTTTTCTCTTATTCAATTATCGACTGTTTGTAATGTAAGGCGCCCAACGAAACTTGACTCGGTTCACTCGAAACATGAAACACCATAACGACAAGGCCTTTCCGATTTCAGTCGAAATTATTATTCTTCTGGAAAGTAACCTATTCTTATCCCCTCACTGAAAGACGCTCTGTGTACAAAAGATGCACTCCGAATTTCATGTTTTTACTCCTCGCGAGCTATTTGTAAAATCCTTATTGTTGATTTATCACAAATGCCCAGAATCGATACATTCAGACAGTGTCCACCATCATCAGACTAGGTTTAGATTAGAGGGAAATATTGTAAATCCTAGGCCTAGATTAACTTTGACCACAAGAAGCCCTTTATATATACTTTTCATTCTACATAGGACCTTAGACGAAAAACTTAAATATCCTGAACACTATACACGCTCCTCATATAAAAAATATATTTTTGAATTGTTATTGGGATGTAATTGGAGGGAATGTGAACAATTGATTATGTTTGAGTTCAGCATGAATTTATACTATTTTGTACGATTCTCTGTGTTACATATTTTGCAATGGTTACATAAAATTAAATAGTACCTATATATTGAATTTGGGCAATACTTATGCAAATCAAGTAATTAGTTTCAGACGATAATGGCTCTTGCCAGGTATCACGGGCTTTGCCTATTTCCTGGCAATACGTTGATAACGTATTGTAAAGATGATAAAATGAAAATGCCTAAATTTAAGATCAACAGAAAAGTGCTAATTTAATTTTTTTTTTTTTTTGTAGCTCTTGTTAAACTAAAATAAATAAATAAAATGTCAAGCCACAAAATGCATGATATCATCCAATTTGGGCCAAGCCAATAATCGGATTCTCTCACTCTTTTTGACTGTGTTTGGGCAGCATAGCCGTTTTTTGCAAATCGCACAACCGCGAAGAAAGATGAAGTAGGACCATCACAACAGTTGTCAATAACATCCTCAGCCTGGGCATCAGGGATGAACCTGGGGATCTTCACCTCTGAGAGCAAATGAAGTTTTGATATGAAAAACTCTCGTCGCAATGGTTCATTGAAAGCTCGACAATGCGATCGCAATCGTTTATTGAAAGCAAGGCAATATGAGAATATAGCGTCTCGCTTGATAATAATTTATAGATACTAATCTAGAAATCATTGGCCAGGTACCAGAAACAAAATCGAAGCGTTACCATTCTAACCAAAGCGTGGCCATTGTCTCTCATTTGTTTACATCTTTCAAAATTTTTGACACAATAAACGCCCTAGATATCTTGGCTACAGCCTACTCAGCTGATCAGAATGAAGCCAATAATTTAGTTCATCTTTCGTTAAACCGAGAGGCTCTCTAGCAAATATTAACATCCTAGGGTGAACGGGATAAAATTTAGCTCACTCGGTTGATGTCGATTGATCCCATTTCGATTGATCCCATTTTTTATTTATTTTTTTTTATTTTTTTATTTATTTTTTTTTTTTTAGTAATTGAAATAACATTTATTCAACAATAGCAATAATAATAATAAACTATCAACAGTTCCATTGAATTTTATATGCCATTGAAAATTCCTCATAAGATGATTCATTTTACTTTCATCGTTCTCATTCTCCCCTTCCCTGGTCACTGGTTCACAAATGTAACCTTTCCGGGGCTCTCGAAGTTCTTGAATGACCTCTCTTCATTTGAGGTTCGCAATTTCCTTTCTTCAACCGTTCAATCACCTTATGCTTCCTTATTACCGAAGACTTGTGTTCGTCATTGAAGTCGAAAAAATTGTTGTCCCCCAAAATCAAAATTTCCACTTGCTTTTTTTGTTTCAAAGCTTGCCGATCAATTTTGGTTCCGTGTCTGTCTGTCTGTCTGTGGTAAATCCTTGTAATAACACGTTTTAGTCCTATTCCGATGAAATTTTCAGGTATTGTGCGGGTTAGCACCTAGACGGTCCCCTATAATTTTCAATGCCGTCGAATCAACACTAGCCTGTGCGCATGCGCAAACGTGAATATGTGAGGAAGCAATACTGCCATTCATTATAATGTTCACCGTTTTACTGGAATACCACAAATCTTCCAGGGTAGGGATTTTGTCATAAATCCGACTCTTCCATCGAACGAACTGGGGCGTGTTGTCAACAAGTGACAAGTTACAAGCCAATTTTATGTACAAGTTGTAAAAAATGAGTGTGCAAGCGTTTCATATAGGTACAAGTGTAGACCTGTAATGCACAGTGAAAATTAACTAGTGTACAGGCGAATTTGGACAAGTTACAAGTGTTTCCCCATCATTTTGTACAAGTCACTGTTTTACAGTTGTAAAAAATGGCCGATTTTTAACCTACGTCCATTCACCTGTAAACTTGTTATTTTCCAGCATTGTGAGTTGACAATTTTTCGGTGTTTAATATGTGGTTATCATCTTCTGCTGAAGAATACAGACAAGAAAGAAGCATTCAGCATAGAACAGCCAACGATTTTTTCGGTCATGAATAAAGGCTTTTTTCGTGGGTATTTTCGAGTTAAACGAGAGATTTAGAATGTCTTCCAAGACCCTTGAATGATTCAAATGCTGTGTGACCCTGTGCAATTTTTCCTGATCGAGTATTGAGGATCTCCCCATCATTGAAGAACAAAGTGAAGATAATTTCGAAGTTACATATGACATTCCTAACCCAGCAGCATTAAAACTTGATGAATTGATTAATCATTTCCGATGAATGAAGGGGAAAATTCCTATTATTCCAGCCATCAGAATAAGTTGAAATCAACACACTTTTTCCTCTTTTCGGTTTACAATTTGTCTGTCTTTCAATCATTATACTTAGTCATGTACGATAAACATCCTATCGTGAACTTAGAGCCGTTTTTATGGTTCGCTGACAACACTTCAATTTCGGCATCCCGCTTGACGTTGTTAATTTCTTTAGCTCCCACGCGCCATTTTTCTTTTCTGCTACACTTGTAAACTTAGCTTCTACAAGAGCAACGTTCCTACACTTGTAATCTTTGTCTTGAGGAAACACTAGTTCTAGTTTAGCGTGCATGACAAGTACCAGTTCTTGTTAACTTGTAACTTGTTATTTTATGAAATGGGCCCCTGCTAAACAGCTATGCGCAAGACACCAACAGCCATTCACCCTTGCGAACACACGATCTGCCAAACTTTGAACACGAAGAGAAGTCGAAAAAAAAAAAAAAAAAAAAAAACACAAATAAAAATGAATAACCCCACCAGGAAGGGACATAAAAACTCTATTTATGGACCCGCGCAATAAATTAGGAGGTTCTTGGAAGCGTCTTGGGGCTTGTGTGTTGAGGATCGAATGAATCAGTTCCCAGAACCAGACGAAATTCAACTTCTAAAGCGAGACCAACAGAAAAGGAAGGCCAGGAAACCCTTAGTTGGTTTGCTGTTGGCTAATTCGACTTGGAAACTGATAAAATACACGGTTGGTGAACATAAACCAACTTCTAGTTTAATAATTCCCTGAATATGCAAATCAGAATTTCGAATCAAAGCTTTGCCTCCACCTGCCCCTATCGAAGTTTCTGCAAATATTTATTTTGTGGGGTTGGAGGATTCGGTTGCCCCTAAGATAAGTAGACTGAATTATATTATAAATAACAGGGTGTCTCAGATCGAATGGTACACAGTTCAGGGATGGATTCTTAAGCTCATTTGTGATCGAAAGATCATTTGTAATTCTTAAGCTCATTTGTAATCAAAAGGTCCTCCAAATCATGATTCCAAATTCAAAATTTTGAAGTTTTGCAATCCAAAAATTAAATTAATTCATTTTATTTATTAATTTTTATTTTATTTATTTTGTTTTACATATTTCCTGATTATTTTATTGTTTTACGTTAATGTTTGTTTGTTTTCCTTTTTATTTGTTTACAGTTTATTTATTACTTGCGACGAAGTTGTGGAAACCATTTTCAAAACGGAAGTAAGTGAAAAAAAAACGTCTATTTCCACGAAAAGTAAAGTTACAATGTTAAATCGATTTTGACGGTTAGGCTATCATCAGTAACAAACAATAACTGAAGACACATTAGAAAGGACACAGCTTTTATAGTCACAGGTGAAGGGAGATTGAATCCCATTGGTCAAGTGAAAGGAAAGGGGCAGGAGGTACAACCAATTAAGTACAAGCAAAGTGAAGGGGGATAACAGCTAATCAGATGAAGTGAAAGGAGGGAAATAATTCAATATGGTTTCAACAGTGTGAAGGGATTATTCCAAGCTTTATAGAAATGGACTTATCAGTGGTGAAATATATTGAGATATTTCCTCATGTAAACATTTACCAGATCTGTCACTTTTGATAATTTCGAATTTCTCAAGTACATTCAACATACCTGGACAATAATGAAGAAATTCTACAGACTGTCTATCTGTCAAATCAAAATTTAACTATGATTGGATTCCTTTAGATGTTTCGCAAATGTAGACTTACCCTTATTTTCCCTGAAATCCTCCTGATGCTCGCCTATTCTTTCCCCTGAATTTTCTACCAGTTTGACCGCAATATTCGTAGCCACAAGAACATTTTGGTTTACAAACTCCACTTTTATCCTGAACATTGATTTTGTACTTAACGGATCCTAGTAATGCTCTAAGACTATTTTTAGTTTTAAAACCTTCTTTGTAACCTCTTGATGATAGAATTTCGCCGATTTTATCAGAAATTTTCCCATAATAAGGTATACTTATCTTCTAGTTATACTTATCTGCTTTTCCTCTAAATTTACATCTTCCCTAGCCAGATTGGAAACTTTTTCTCTACTCTTTTTAATAAGAACCTTATCCCATATGGTATCAACGAGATCTTCTCCATCTTCAACATTAGGGGGATTCAATCTCCCTTCACCTTTGACTATAAAAGCTGTGTCCTTTCTAATGTGTCTTCAGTTATTGCTTGTTACTGATGAAGGCCTAACCGTCGAAATCGATTTAACTTTATAACTGTAACTCTTTATTTTTCGTGGAAATAGACAACGTCCGTCACTAACTTCCGTTGTCTGTTTATATATGTGTATCCTCGTAAAAGCGCTTTACCTCAAGAACGAATGGACCGATTTGACGGGATGAGTCGCAAAATGACCAGCTAGTCATTCAAAATAAAGTGGTGACAAAAATTGTCGCTGATTGATTTCGTGTTTCAAAAAATCAATCATTTCTGTGCTATTTATTCGACGAAGCGAAAATTTGGAAATCTTTCAGCCCAGAAGGGTAGGATTTAACATGCCGAACCATCCCAATCAGCAAATCAGCTAATTTCTAAGCCCATTGTAAAGGTTTTCTCTAGTAATTCCTAAACCGTACGTCCTACAGAAATTTGTACATGTAGCAAAGCTGTAGAACAGAAAAAAAAGATTCGACCTCAAAACTCTGAATTATCTCTTGAAATAAGCTAATTACAAACAAATCAAATCAAATTTGTTGGCTGAGACTAAAAAAGTTACAAAATATACTGTTGTTGAGCAACAAGGCTTTACGATATTTGTGCAAAAGGAACATAAACAGAGTGAGATAATAAATATAAAATAAAATAATAGGTACTACTATAGAAAATAAACAGGCCGAAAACGAGCTCGAATGAAAATATTAGCCAATATATTGGTTCCTATAGCTTAAAAGCTGTCCAGGAAACCAAGAGTGCTCATGTTTTGTAACAAAAAACGGACAGTAGACCTACGGTTCTACAGCCTGATCATTTAATAATGATTAATTTTACACATTATTAGTTCATTATGGTTACATAGCAATATTAGTTTATAACTGAGCGTAATAAATCAGCTTTCCTTGAGACTACAGAGGGGGATTATGAGATGCTGTGATAAAATGAGAGCATTCCAAGAAGTGGCGAACGATTTTCCTGCTATGAAAACTAAGGGAGTTACACTTCCCAAGTGACGCATTGGTTGTACGTGAAAATCAATAGAAAACTCCACCGTGACGTGACGCTCGTCACGTGACGAAAACAAATAGAAGCGTCCTGTTGATCATTATTAAATTATAATAAAATTTAAATATTTACATACATATTTTATCATATATAAATAGAGAGTTCCTAAGTCAATTGGGATAAGGTGCTTGGGGATTTTATCATCTGGGGCGAGTCACAGCGGATGGTAACCTGATAAAGTCAAGAGTGTCGAATTAATAGAGTTCCTAGAGATCCGTCGGTCTCAATACGGAGTGCGGTAACGAGAAACATTTACCGCACCTTAAAGTCACGTCAAGTCCTTAACGGATGTAGTTGTAACGCTAAAGCAATGAAAGGAGGAAATTATCCCTAGGGGGTTATTGGAGTCCATGGAAGAAGGTTATTTTAGACGATTACGTTTTTTCCGGATTGCGATCCGTTACCGTATTTGTACGGAAGGATGCGTCACCGTAACTCATTGCGCCAGAGTTACGGCACCGGATTGTCAATACTGCAAGACGTATTGTATTTTACGGATCTACAAGGAACTCTACTGTTTCATCTTAGAGTGACGCTACTTATCTTCGAGTAACGCTGAACCACCAAGGGGATTTTCCCGCCTATCCCGTGTGTTCAGTTTTCAGCATTTCTAAGTTTCCTAGTTCTTTTCTTATTCACGAAAAGGTTTCGCAACGGCAGATTTTGAAAATTTATGAACAAGAATTGAATATAATTTTCATGAATCTTGAATACCAACAAGAAATGAACACTGTTATCGATGTGTAAGGTTACTTTGCGATAGGGAGGAAGAGATGAGATAGGTTGTGCTTCGGGACAAGGCATCTTATGTTTAAGTGAAATAAATTTCTTATTGGAGATGAGGCGCCACATCTGCCCGCACATGCGCAGTAGTATTTTCCGTTCATGATATTCGCCTCATCTCTATTTCCTTATCGCCTTAGGAACTGTCTAATAGCTAGATGAAATTGATCAAGGAATGGATAGAATAAATGGATCAACATAATTTAGTAGACTATTAAGTTTCAAAATACAAAGGCTTATTTTAGTTCAAAGCAAGTGCAACTTAACCAATACCTTTTTAATATTGGTATTAGAGTCAACATCTAGCAAAAATTTATGGAGTGCTTTTTTAAAACTTACGTACATGGGAACAATCGGATGTACTTAGCAGTCTCATTGAATTAGGAATCATCATGCTCAATGATGGAGCAAGGTAAGGGAACTGATGACAATAAAAGCTGGTCTAGAGGGCCGTGGAATAAATACATATGTAATGGGAGGTACTTGTAAATGGCTCAGACCGCTCAACCAACTCATAGTCATTATTTTTGGAATATTGGAGAAGAAGTGCCTTGACATATTGATATCTAGGTTCGAGTAATCCAAGAGCTTTATATGTATCATGCACGGACTTAGATACGGAACTTTGGCTAATATTCTGATCACTGTATTCACTGTTTTCTCCAGTTTATTAAAATGTGATTTATAAGCACCTCCATACAGAGGAAGACAGTAATTGAATAGGCTATGAACTAGAGCAAAATATAACTGTAGGAGGACTTTTTTGCACAAAAACTTCCTCAGCCTAACAAACATTAAAAAAAGCCTTAAGCGGGCCCTACACGCTCAATAATATTGACAATATCAGTATTATCAATATTATTGACGACGCTGGTTTTTCACTTCAATATCTTCATCAATAATGTCGTATCCTACACGGTCAATATTATTGTCAATATTCTTGTCAATAAAACGTGCTCAGTACGTCTGTTCCCGCCATTCCGACTAGTGAATTTGTGTCTTTTTTTAAGTGAAATTGTGTCTTTTTTGAAGTAAATCATCATGGACAACAGGAAAAAAGGCTGTGTAGCCATAGTTATGGCTATCGCAATGTTTCTTCGAGTTCAGCGAAAAAGATGGGTGAGAGTGGTTGAAAAAGCGGGAAAAATATTCTCATCTGCGATTACTGCGAGAAATAAGTTTGACAGATACTGCAGACTTTCACAATTACTTCCGACGTTTATAAAATTATTACAGATGGTTGAACCGCTGTTGAGTCGACAGAACACAAACATGAGGTAGTGCATCCCTGTTTGCATCCCCCCAGGAGCGCGGCAACAACTGAGTATTGACAATAATATTAACGTTTGCCCCTTACATGCTCAATAATATTGACAATCCACCTAATATATATAATAATTGACCTCCACTTTTTAATATTGACGCCTCGAGAACAGAATTTCCGGATTTCATCAATATCGCTTCAATATCGCCGTCAATACTCATTCTTTTTCCCTACACGGTCAATATGATAAGGTATTGACAATATTATTGGCCGTGTAGGGGCCGCTTTACGTATTTTTGAAATTAAAGCGTTGATTTGACTGGACCACCGCACATGCTGATCAAGGCAAACCCCCAGATAAAGAATCTCCGCGACTCGTTTCACTTCAGTACATGAGCAGGGGCCTATTTCATAAATCAACAAGTTACAAGCCGATTTCATGTGTAAGTGTAATGCAATGTGAAAATTAACAAGTGTACAGGCGAATTTGGACAAGTTATAAGTGTTTCCCCATCATTTTGAACAAGTCACTGTTTTACAGTTGTAATAAATGGCCGATTTTTAACCTTCGTCCGTTCACCTGTACACTTGTTATTTTCCAGCATTGTGAGTTGACAATTTTTTGGTGTTTAATATGTGGGAATCATCTTCTGCTGAAGAATACAGACAAGAAAGAAGCATTCAGCGTAGAAGACGTCAAAGATTTTTTCGGCCACGAATAAACGCTCATTTCGTGGGTATTTTTGAGTTTAACGAGAGATTTAGGATTTAGGTACGTCCTTCATAACTTTCGGAATCGGTCAACCTTAACAATTACTTTCTTATCTTCCGAATGACGTCTATTTTGATGATCTACTGCGTCTCATCTTCTTATTTTTAGTGTTTCCCCATCATTTTGAACAAGTCACTGTTTTACAGTTGTAATAAATGGCCGATTTTTAACCTTCGTCCGTTCACCTGTACACTTGTTATTTTCCAGCATTGTGAGTTGACAATTTTTTGGTGTTTAATATGAGGGAATCATCTTCTGCTGAAGAATACAGACAAGAAAGAAGCATTCAGCGTAGAAGACGTCAAAGATTTTTTCTGCCACGAATAAACCGGTCAACCTTAACAATTACTTTCTTATCTTCCGAATGACGTCGATTTTGATAATCTACAGTGTCTCATCTTCTTATTTCCTGGATTTGAAATTGAAGTGTCAACATTTAGATAAGTGTCAACAATTGGTGCTTCTTTTACCCTACCTACTAATATCGCACTTTCGGTCTCTTGCGTTTTACAACTGGGAAAGAAGCAGAGCTTAGGTGCCGGTGCGAGGGTAAAAAGGGCTGTAACAGGAAATGGCCCGAAAAAAAAGTGTCAAGGTCGACCCTTTTGAGGGGAAAAAATACCTTCTGTTCCTTTTTTGTCTACTCAGCTCGCCAGACTCTTGGGATGCCTGATATACAAATTCAGTTTTCCTTTATCTTGATGTTGACCTTTTAAATATTATGTCGGTAGTCCTTATTATATTGAAATCTACTCAGATAAAATAATGGCCTACCCATAAGAAAAATAGGCGGGGAAAACAAATACGTACAAACATTTAACATCCGACAGTTCTCTTAGTAGGTACTGAAATGTCCTTAAAACTATGCTTTTCGAGGTTCCACATAAGGTGCCGCGTTTGATAGTCATTTCCAACAGAAAAAAACGTCTGCCAAGTTGGGTAGGCAGTATAACTTCCTCACATATTGAAACATGGACGTATAGAATTAGTTGAAGAATTGATATGTTATTAAAACTAAACTTTTTGTGGTTCCACGTGATCTTTTTTGGACGTGAAAGCGAGCGAAGCGAGCCGGAGCGGCTAGTTAAATAGAAAAGTTTAGTATAGTAGATTTCTATCTCGTGGAATGTCCTAAGTGCGTGTTCCAGCGTTTCATCCTGGGAGCACCAGATTCGATTCACTTATGATGAACACAATCCATGATTCGAACGGTGACGGGCCATCAACCGGATCGATGTTCTATCCATTTCCATCTTATGGAACCATGGTTTTATAGAAATCTGAGGGTTTTCCATTCGATATCTTATTCCCTCTTCAGCGTTGTCGTACAGCACTTGCCACTCGTTTTCAGTTGTCGATAGAGATGCACATACACATGTGTATATGGGACCTTTAAATTAAAAGGTGTGCCATGATGACGTCCCAGGTTTCATGATTTCATGATTATATAAATTGTTTACATTTCCTATAACCATGTTTTCATGGTTATATAAATTGATTACATTTTCCAACAAAATCATTCTTTCGTATCGTGACCTGTGAATGTGTGTTTTTATTTCAACGTAGTGATCAGTTTCTCATATACATTAGGTTGTTTTTGATGATAGGTATTGTTTTTTTACTATTTTGTGTTAGTTTTTTGAAATTGTATTGGTCTTAATATTTAATTGGTTGTGCGCGAGGTGGGACTTATGTCCTATGAACAATAAATGCATTTTTATATGTATACGACAATGATATTTGTGTATACATCCAATTTCACCGATTTACAATCAGAGCCTGGACAGCCAGTAACACCCTAGCTTGAGAAATCAAACGAGGATGAATTTGTGTAGTAACTTTTCATGTTTTGATTGAAGTTTATTGAAGTAATTTCGGTTTTACCAGTTGATTAAAAAACAAGCTGTTTTATTTTTTTACTAAATTCATTTTTGATGAATATCAAAATTTTGTAGAAATTTGCGTACGCTGAAGGTACGGTAAGTTTAAGGATTGATGTTCGAGAATGTACGGTAATTTGAAACGGACTGGTACGGTAATGGATGGCCTTGAGATAGCAACGCTGTTTCAGTGACATTTTAGTTCAATATAGACATCATCTTATGTGGCTTTCATCAAACTCTTGAAGGGGTCTTCAAAACTCATAGGTTCATTTTCGAATGACCATAAAAATGACCGTAGGACTATTGATGTTGACCGTAGTATTGTTGATATATGGACCAAAGTATTGGAAGGGACCTGTGAATGTGTGTTTTCATTTCAACGTAGTGATAAGTTTTTCATATAGGTACACTACCTAGGTACACGACAATGATATCTGTGTCTACTTCCAATTTCACCGATTTACAATCAATCATAGCCAATTTGATGAACATCAAAATTTTGTAGAAATTTGCGTATGGTGAAGGTACGGTAAGTTAAAGGATTGATGTACGAGAATGTACAGTAATTTGGAAGGGACTGGTACGGTAATGGATGGCCTTGAGGTGGCAACGCTGTTTCAATGACATTTTAGTTCAATATTGACGTCTTTTGTGGATTTCATCAAACTTTTTGAAAGAACCTTCTGTTTGAAAAGTTTACAAGAACTCTACTTTTTGATTTAAAAAATTACTTTTTGACAAATGTAGGGACATAAATATCTACAACTTGTAAATTTTTACCGCTTGCACGGAAAAAACTCATGCATAGATATGTCTTTTGGCAATTATTTATTGACAATATAATACAATGTAATTAAAATTAGCTAGTTTTAGATAACTTGTAGGTAAGATAAGAAACAGTAGGTGAAATCACTTAAATTAAAAATTCGAATGGTTTTGTTGTTGTTTCGATAATTGCTAAGAAATATGACTTCCTCATTTTCTGGATAGAGTAGCGTGATTAACACAGTAAATGTAACCCATTACATTTTGTGATCACGATCACGCTTATTTTGCCATGACCCCCAGCCAAAAGACATATCTATGTCAATATTTAGAATAAAAGTGGAATAATAATTAAATATTTACTTCCAATTATGGCGAAATTACGAAAATAATTTTTGAAAATTATTCAAAATCATTCTCCATATGGGAGATTAATTACATGAAGTTTCTTCGTTTCTATGTAGAAGTGATTTCATTTTTTTTTTTTTTTTTTTTAATTTTGTAAGTGACTGTATATACCTATTTTTCATTTCTATGTGTTTTGAATTTGTAAAATTACTTATGAAATAAATAATTAAAAAAAAAAACTCTTGAAGGGGTCTTAAAAACTCATAGGTTCATTTTCGAATGATCATAAATATGACCGTAGGACTATTGATGTTGATTTTAGTATTGATGATGTATGGACCAAAGTATTGGAAGGGACCACGTGGCGCCGCCGTCGCGGAGGGAACACGCCCGGCAACGGCCATTTTGGGTCGCTTCCACGTTGGCCCGGAGCTCCTTCGCGGGGCCGGCCGGCGTTTCTTCCCCCTCCTCCCCAAAATCCATTCCGCGGAAAGCGGCGCTGCTCCCGCTCCGAGCTCCTATTCCCCCTTTCCGGCTCCTATTCGTTCCCCCCCGTCCCTCTCGCCCGTTTATATTTCCCCCTCGTCCTTTAGCTCCTATTCCCTCTTATTGCCCCCCTCCTTCCCCCTTTTCCCGAAAATGGCGGGGTCGTCGCCCCTGGTAACCGCGGGGAGTTCGGGAAACTAGACAGAGAGGGGAATAGTGGGGAAGACGGGCAGCGGGACGGGGAATTGCTTCAGGGTAGCCCCCTCGCAATCCACTCACCACGTCATCCTCACGAAAAATTTCCCTTTCACGACTAAAGTTTCCCTGCCCCGTCCAACTTTTCCCTCGTCCCTCTCATAATTTTTCCCATTTTACAAACAATTTCTGTTAATGAATTTAAAAATTACAGTCGATAGCATGTCCATATTCAAGATTCTTTATTTGGCACAACAAGAAAATAAACAAAAGGAAATTATATTCATCAACAAATAATTAAAGATAAGGTTTGGTTTCTCGACTGCTTTGCTCAAAATAAGATTTGTTGGGGTCTTGAAGTTCAGTTAGAAAATGTACCTCGATATTCCTAGGCCAACGTTTCGGTATATTGGTATACCATCCTCAGGGCTACAAAGAAATGCACCAGAGGAAGTCAGACATGCATTAATTATAGGCAGGAATAAAAAGGAATAAAATGTACATATGTACCTATATATTATATAAGTGTCTAACAACATAACCTTAATCTATCTTTCTCAATAATTATTATAGGTATATATATATGTAGGGGACTTACACAGTCAACATACTTACATAGTCAACACATAGTTCAACACATATATATATATATATATATATATATATATATATATATATATATATATATATATATATATATATATATATATATATATATATATATATAATAATTATATATATATATAATAATATATATTATATTATATATATATATATAATATTATAATATATATATATTATAATATATATTATAATATATATAATATTTATATATATATAATAATTATATATATATAATAATTATTATATAAATATTATATAATAATAATTATTATATAATAATTATTATATAAAAAAAATTATTATATAATAATATAAATATTATAATATATATATATATATATATATTATATATATAATTATTATATAATATAATATTATTGAGAAAGATAGATTAAGGTTATGTTGGTCCATTAATATACATAGTTAGACACTTATATAATATATATAGGTACATATGTACATTTTATTCCTTTTTATTCCTGCCTATAATTAATGCATGTCTGACTTCCCCTGGTGCATCTCTTTGTAGCCCTGAGGAAGGTATGCCAATATACCGAAACGTTGGCCTAGAAATATCGAGGTACATTTTCTGACTAAACCTCAAGAACCCAACAAATCTCAAATAAATAAATTTAAAAACATAAAAAAACTTGACCAATACATTATACACGTGTGCCCACAGAGGCTTAAATTCAAAGAATTTGTGTCCCTCTGTGGAGTCGCAGCTACCCCTCATGGTTATATAAAAAATAAATCACTATTAAGTAAAAGAAAACAATTATGAACACATCTTCCTAGAATCTAAATAATAGGTTGTTTATATCATGAGCCAATTTTAGCAATTTTTACAATAAAATGATTTTTAAATAATTTAAATTTGTCAAAACTGACCGATATCAATTTTATGATTATAAAAAAAAATTGTAACGCTACAACATATGCACTGCTTCTGTAAATTTCCAGATTAATTTTTGGAATTCTAATGTTGGACATATTTGCGGTTCACGTATAGTCCAACTGCGATAAATTTATTACTGTCATCAATACCAGTTCTATATACATGTAAACATGATTCCTCCAGAAAAATATCCCGAATTCTCAAAAAACCCAGTTCCTTATAAAGTAAAGCTGAGGAATATCTAGATGGTTTATTTAGAATTATACGCAAAATTATATTTTGCACAACTTGCAATGAGTGAAGCGAACTTTTACATGCCCCTCCCCATACCAAGATACCATATCTAATCAAAGAATTGCATAAACCAAAATAAATCATTTTTAACAAATTTATGTTAGCAAAACCTCTTAAAATTTTAAACACATAGAAAAGTTTTCTTAATCTTTTCACTGGCAAGTCTATATGCCCCCTCAATCTCAAATGTTGATCTATAAGCACCCCCAAATATTTACACTCATTTACAAAAGGTAGAACACTGCTGGAGCACTGTGGAAGTCCAACACAATTATATTCGTGGATCTTCAGACATCGGTTGGAGATATTCTTTCTATCAGAGGCAGAGAACCTCAATACTGAGGTCTTGCTCAAATGAGCAAATATTTGTTATTTCGTATTTTATTCATCCCGATTCGTTTTGAAATATATGTGAACTTGCACAATTGAATTTTGGCCAAAAAATCTAATTAATACCCTTCTATACAAACTCTTCTATAATTTTTTTATTTGTGCCATTTTTTCCAGTTCTCATAGATTTTTTCTGCACTTACTAATGACGTGTCCTTATGTTTTTCAGTTCAAATTTTCGAAAATTAATGCATTTTTTACCTCCCTACCATGGTTTTTTTTTTGTTCCTTTTTAACTAACTAAAAAGCAGGCATCATGTAATTTTACTGTGTGTGTGCGTTTCCAAGCAAACAATCTTCAGGATAGGCAGGTTTGGAGCTTAAAATCAACCATATCTCAGTTATTTTCGTGCGTTTGTATGCGAAAAAACAGCTCCAGGATGATGACGTCATTTTTAATGAGCGTTCGAATGTAAGTGTACAGATTTACCCTACTCTTATATGCACTAATGACCACATGTATAACAAACAATATATTCCGTTATCGCACAATCGCAAGATTCACTGAGCGTAGCTGAACGAGAAAACATTTTATGCCAGTTGGAACTCGTGTTAGTGACTCTCCAACAACCTCTAACAGCTCCGGATATCAAACTACTCCTTCCAAAGACTTTCGACTTTTTGGCCAGGAAAAAGGGGTTTCTGAACCACTGAGCAATATTTTGTTGAAAATTTTTAAATTTAGTCATTTTTACCTGTTTTTGATCATTTTTAGTGATTTTTTCAGCACATTTTTTGAAATTTGACCAATTTAGGTGCTTTTATCAATCACAGATAAAGCCCAGGCAAACTCTAGGTAACTAGTGGCCTCGGATAACTTCTCGTTGGCTGTTTATCAACTCACATTTACCTGCAAGATACCGCTATCTGCTTGGTATCCTTTCCTGAGATTCATCTCCCTCAGTTAGCGATTTTTCCCGAAGGCAAGTCGTGTGTAACGCGTAGAAAATGCACCAGGTACTTACGAAGTTGAAGTTTCATGAAGAAAATTGTAGAAAATATGTATTTTTAACATTTTGGATCCATCGCAATAGCTTCATTTTCTACATAAATTAAATAAAATATACCACACTATCATACCTACCAACGAAATTTCAAATAAGTAAACAAACTCTTGGGTTCTCCTGAGTTTTTATATACCTAGGTACTTCGAATCAGCCTAACGAAATTCATCTGGGCTTCACATTCAGGCTGAATATAATTTTCCATGTTTTTATTGTACAACAAAGAATTCTTCAGCCTTTCGTTTTTAGGTCGTTCCTCAGTCACGAATTCTTTTCAGTATGTATGCTAGTCAAGAAACTGAACAGAAAAGATCAAGGAGAAAAAGATTGTAGGCAAGTTTTTCATTTAGATCAATTTCCAAAATTTCGTAAAACTACTGAAGTTTAGAAGATAATCTATAGTTCTAGGGGACTTTTATGCTCTACAACTTTCTTACGCTGGCAAATTCCGTAGAGCTTGTACAGGTGCATTTCTATAATTACTCATACCAACGACCAACCCACTTCGTTCTCCTCACAACCAGAAAAGAAAAACTAATCACAAGGGGAAAAACCGATAGTGCAGGAGTTGTGGTTGTGTTTAAGTACCTACTTTTTACCCATGGACTTAAGAAGAATGGAAAATACCATTGTTAAGGCTGTTTTGAGGGGAAATCATTGTCGTTGTTGTGGTACCCCTATTTCCCACAGACGAGGTTATCTGAGCAGTTAGCTACCTGTGGGTAAACGCCCTATCAAATTTGTTCGATAGGTTGAGGTAAACTCGAGGTATCTACCAGAGGTTTGCCTGGAAGTTATTCCTGTAATTGATAAACGGCCCCTCAATGTGCTCCAAAAAGTGCTGGCCAACGGTTTTTTGGCGTAAGAACGGAATTTTTATCTCAATCCTAAAGAGAGTCATCATCATCATCATCATCATCATCATATATATATATATATATATATATATATATATATATATATATATATATATATATATATATATATATACATATATATGCAATAGCTTCATTTTTACGAATATTCGCTAAAATTCAGGGATATGATTCATTTAAAAATATTCTGCACAGAAAAAGTGAGGAAATCAATAGCTGTCAAGGGCGTTATCCCGATCTTTCCCTGTTTTTAGTTATTTTTGGCACTCTGTTCCGTTATATTCCTATAAAATTAATTTTGTCAGGTATTTTGGCATTTTTATTACTATAACCTATACGCTGACATTATAATTTCAAAATTTCAGATTTTTTGGATGCAAGATGTACTTTTTATTGAGTTTTTAATTCTAATTCGTTTTTCTCCGAACTAGGAAAAACCATGATAGCCCGTTCTTCCCCAGTACTCTTCGATTAGTACCTACCTAATATTATACATTACACATAATATCCCAATACTCCATGCATTAATACCATAATGCATACAGTACTCCATGCATTATAGGCACCTACTACCGCCGGTTCGTTAGGTCAGCTGTTATCGCTGTTTTACTGGCGTCGGTGCGGAACCACTTAATCCAATTATCGCTTCCCTTTCCTCCCACGTCATCTCGAATCGTCTGAATCCAGTCGGCCGCTGTCACACATCACCTGTTTTTTGGAGAAAAAATTGAAAAATCAAGGAAAACTTTTTAGATTGGAACAGAAACTAAGTTGGGTGCTGCACATTGCTTCCACATAGCCATAACATGATCGGTTCTACAAAATAATCACATAATCACACAATGCCCGGTTCTACAAACAAATCCAACACTTCCCACCTCAAATACCATCGTTCTTCAAAAAACCAGTTAATAAAAGTCTCTGAAGAACAATATGCAGAGTATGGGTTGACTACGGAATTTGCAAACAATATTTGTACCGGATCCAACACCTAGAGTCACCTCATTGCCGAGCATGTGGGCATCCAAATGGAACCCTTGAACACTTAATAATTTAATGTGCGACGCAAGACGGGAATAGAGCACTTTTTCAGTGCAGTGTCAAAGAGAACCTCAATTATTTTAAATTATAACTTTATCTTAGCATCAAAGAATTTATTAATTTACAGAGAATTGTACAATTTTTTAAGAAATTATAACGTAAAAATATTATGTAATTTCATATATATATTATTCACATGGCTGTGAACATAACTCCAATGCCAAAATAAAACAATAGAAAAGAAAAAACTGCCTATGATGCTTCACTTCATCCTCCATGCCGCAAATTAAATCAAATCGTCTTTATAGGCCAGGAGCCGAGGTCGAAAATAGATAGTTATTTCAGGAGAAGGTTTGAGGTTAGGTTTTGAAAATTTAGTCCGTTTTGAGTAGAAAATCTTTGTCTGTCATCTCGAAATTGGTGGAATACAAAATTTCGGCCTCTAAAGCTGGCTCAATTTGTCCACATTGAAGTTTTTCTCAAATAATTCCAAAGCCGTGCACCCTACAGAAATTTGTATCGTAACAAAGTTTAGAGCATATAATACAAAACGATTCAATCCGGAAACTCTGTATTATCTCTCAAAGTAAGCGGATTACAAACAATTGAAAATCGGGCTAATTTTGGGTCATTCCTCTCCACCCCACCCCCCACCACTTGGGGTAGACTTTTGCCATTCAAAATCACCGTGGCGTTAATATTGGTCTGACTTCAGTCTGCTAAATAAAGCTCATTCCACTCAGGATTAAATACTTTCCAAAGTTTATAAAGAGCATATTTTAACTGAGACATTTCCCCTTTGACTTACAGCCGAACTCATGAAGCTTATGTCATTTACACATAAAGTTCACAAAAACGGACTTTTACACCGCCATTTTGTATTCCACCAATTTCTAGACAGCAGGCAATTGATCGGGCGATATGATTTCAGTTAGGTCAGAAGATTGCCTCAAGGAAAGGCCTTCATGATCCCAATAGATAGAAAGTAACTCCGAGCTTTCAGGACAAATTGATGTGATTTTTTTATCCAAGTTTCATAACTTTAGTCCAATAGTTGCGAAAATACCCCAACAAACTTTTGAGATGACATACAGGTAGAGCAAGATAACATAAAATATAGGTGGACATTAACATAAAGATTTATTGATCAAAGCGCTATGATCTCAGCTAGGTCATAAGATCACCATCTTTGTACTCGGCCCATCTGCGATTTTTGATTCAAGAATAAGTAGACTCGGATGCAATAACCCTAACCCAAAGGTCAGTGACATGTAAATGCGTAAGCAAACAGGAACATTATGATTAGATCTTGTACTTTCTGAATAAATCTGTGGAAAACTGGCTAAGTGTTCATTCAGGTGAATGATTCTATCACCAGAAACAATCTTACCAGTTGCGTAGCTAAGTCATTTCTCTTGGAGGGGCTACAGTCAAGGGTTTCGTTTTATTTTACAGTTTTAGTATGCATTTCTAGTACTTGTTGTTGAACATACGAAGACTGTATAATAAACTGTCAAACGTTCATTTAAGTAGATTTCCAATGGTTTTTCTGTAATGATTTGAAATCACGTGCGCTTTCATATTCACAAACCTACCTATGGATTATTAAAGCATACCTAATACCATTTAGAAAACATATTATCCAATCAACTAATAATCAGATCGTTAAAAACTACGATAAATACGAATACCTACGGATGAACTGAGGAGCACTAGGCTTATATGCCTACTATTAAACTAGACTTACTGCCTGCAAAATCATATATTTAGGTAGGTATGTGGTCGTTTCCCCCTCACAGGTTTATCCTCAATTGTTAATTCAGCGCAAAAACACTTTTTGGACAATATCATACAATTGCATTATATAAATATGCGGAATAAAAAAACCCCTCTCCACCCACCGTGAGCCCCTGCCAAGCGTGCCAGGCGTGCGCGCGTCGAAAAATACACTTTTTCGCCCGTTTTTGGCCCATAGTATCTATGCGAGTAAAGCGATCGGGATGGTTAAATGTTAGGACCAACTAGACCCCAAATGGAGTCTGTGTGCGAAAGAACAGGTTTTTTAAGTCAATTCTTAGGCCTTTTATGGCCCGGACGGCGGACGGCGAACGGCGGACGGCGGACGGACATTTCAAATTTGGATTCTACGCACCTTGAAACGTAAAGTGACAAAGTTTGAGGGGGGGTTATAAAAATATTTTGCTACACGATCACATAGGCTTATTATTGGAAATAATAAACCAAAAGGGGCAAGAAACCGAACGACAAACAACAAAATGTATAAAATACACATTCAAATCAGCAATATGCTCGGTCAGCAATGTTGCTACAATAGATTATTTTAATCTTTTCTATTAAACTATTTCAATCACCACAAAAGGCTTCTATTTATTGTTTCTCTCTCTCTCTCTCTCTCTCTCTCTCTCTCTCTCTCTCTCTCTCTCTCTCTCTCTCTCTCTCTCTCTCTCTCTCTCTTTGCGTATGATCGACGATGTGTATCGCAAGAGAGCATTTGATGACCGCCCAGGCATTATATTGGTGAGTTTCGTTCGCAAATTGGACAAAATCCGCTTCTACAAGGCAATTTGGGATAAGAAGAATTTGTCCACGCATTCGATTGGGTTCCAAGACATCCCCGATACGCGTATTTACTGCAATAACAGTTTGTCTTTCGAATATCGTAAACTGCACAAGGCCTGCCGGGAATTCAAGAACGAATTCAAATTTAAATTTTTGTGGATCAACAACGGTCGGCTAATGCTGCGGAGAAGTGATGAGGACGATGCCATTCCGATTCGATCGGCCAAGGAGCTACTCAATTTGAAGATGGACTTGGTAGCGGCCAGAAATCGCCCCCGGCCCAATTGAGCATCCTACAACTCGTGCTACAAAGGCGAGTTTTTCCTTTTCCGAAGTACAATTTATTTTCGTTTTCTAATAACTGCGGTTTTTTTACTTTTTGAAAAAAATTTTTATCAATAATTTACCATGAATCAGCCAGTAAATAACGACTTTATTGTAGAAGTATCTGGTTATAAACATAATGTAATATTTGCCCATATTAACGCCGAATCCATTATTGCTCATTGGCCCCATGTGAAGGATCTATTTGACAATGGAATCTGCGATGTTATTGGCGTCACCGAAACATTTCTCAAACCTAAGATAAATTCTCTTGTGGTAAATTTAAAAAATTATGATTTAATTCGTAACGATCGAACCGGCCGACAAGGCGGTGGCGTATGCTTGTATATTAAACAAAACTATAAACATAATATAATTGCCTTATCAAACAATGAGAAAACTACGAAACCCGAATTTATTATCGCTGAGATTTTCATCAGAAATATAAAAATATTAGCGGCGGTGGTTTACCGGCCCCCTAAAACAGGTCATTTAAATGAATTTTTCGATCTTGTTGCTCCCCTTATACAGGATTTTGACAAAACTATTATAATCGGCGATTTCAACGTAGATATGATGGAAAATAGTCCGAATATTCATAGTAAACTATTTCTGTTGAAAACGATTAAAGAAATTGGAATGGTGCATCTACCTTTCAATCCTACTTTCCATTCAAATACAAATGATACCTTACTCGACCTGATAATAGTTAATAAAAGCGAAGAATTAGTAAAGTTCGGCCAGCTTGTCGTGCCAGGCATTTCTAAGCACGAATTAGTTTACTGTATATTGAACATTAAATCCGAGAAACCCCCAATTAAGCAAATTATTATTAGGGACTATAGAAATTTTGATGAAAAGAAATTAATAGAAGAAGTTAATAATTTCGATTGGAAAATAATCTACGATATCCACGATGTTAATGAAAAGGTTGAAAAGTTGAATGAAATATTAACTACGCTGTATAACAAATTTCTTCCATTGAAAACCATAAACGTTAAAAAGCCTCCTAAACCGTGGATAGAAAATTCAATCCGTGTGCTTATGAAAGAACGTGATAAATTGTACAAAATTTGGTGTCACAGTAAACTCGATACGGATTTTAAACGTTTTAAAGTGTGTAGGAATAAGGTCAAACAAAAGATGCGTAATGCTGAACATAAATTTTTAAAAAATGTACTTGACGATCCTGAGAAAACCAAAGACTTATTTATGATATTTAAAAAATTTGGACTAGGTAAGATGAAGAATGATAGAGAAATTCCTTCAATCCCGTTAGACGAACTGAATAGGCATTATTGCGTGGAAGCTGATGGGTTTGACCCGTCTGAATTTATTTCCAAATATAATTTATTGAATGTAAATAATGAATGTAACAACGTATTTAGATTTGATGAAATTAACACTGGAATGATAGAAAAAGCCGTGAATGGAATTAAATCAAAATCTGTAGGTGCCGATGATATTCCGATTTCCTTCATTAAGAAGATGGGAGTCAAGTTTTATGATGTTCTAAAAGATATCTATAATTGTTCGATTCGTACAAGAGTATACCCTAATTTTTGGAAAAAATCACTGATTTTACCTATTAAAAAAAAGAAAGAGGCAATAGTGGCTAGCGATTTGCGCCCAATAAACCTCCTTTGTGTTTTGGGAAAAATTTTCGACAAAATAATTGGTGAAATGATGCAGCACTATTTAACCGAAAATAAAACCATTGATAAGTATCAGTCTGCTTACCAAAAAGGTAATAGTACTGAGACTACGCTCGTTTACCTCCTTGATAAGGTGAGAAAAAATATGGACAATAAGAAGTTAACTATTTTAGTTTTGATTGATTTTTCTCGAGCCTTCGAGATGGTTGATCATCGATTGCTTTTAACAATATTAAAACTAATTAATTTCTCTCCCGAAGTATTGGAGTGGTTCTCCTGCTACTTATCAAATCGTTCTCAAGCCGTTAGAACGCATACCGGCGAGATGTCGGGGTGGCTAGACAATAATAGGGGTGTTCCCCAAGGATCCATCAACAGTGGTATTTTGTTCATATTATATTGTAATTTTATTGGTCTTTGTTTATTGTATAGTCAATTTGTTATCTACGCCGATGATTTGCAATTGTTTTTGGAGACGGAAGTCGACCAAATTGTTTCTGCTGTCCAGAAAATTAATTATGATCTGTCAGAGCTGGAGAAGTGGAGTTGTGGCCACGGAATGAAAATAAATGTAAAAAAATGTCATGCCATTATACTGGGCACACCCAAAATGTTGGCAAAGATTGATCGAGAAACTTTACATGCAATACAAATTTGTAATCAAGAGATAAGTTACGTGAACACGGTTGTTAGTTTAGGTGTAAAAATCGACAGCACCCTGTCATGGTCCGATCAAGTAACAAGTACAAATAGTAAGGTATACAAACTCTTATATCAATTGCGCCATTTGACGTTTCAACCAACAAAAGATGTCCGAAAAATGTTAGTTAATGCACTGATCTTCCCTAACTTCGACTATTGTAATCTTGCCTATTGCGATATTAACTCAGAGCAGATGACCCGTTTACAAAAAGCACAGAACTCTTGTATAAGGTACATTTTTAGAATCAGCAGAGATACTCCAGTCACGCAGTATTATAGAGAAATCGGTTGGCTCAAAATCAAGGAGCGAAAAAAGTATAAACTCCTGTGTCAACTCAAAAAAATTTTAACTACCAGAACCCCCCTATATTTGTACGAGCAATTACAGTTTATGTCCGACATTCATGCTATCAACACTAGAAATGCTAACACACTATTATGTGTACCTACCCATCGAACTACCATCTTCAATAGATCATGGATTGTTCAGACTATTAATTTGTATAATGATCTCCTACCCGAAATCAGAGACCTTAAGTCGCTCGATGCTTTTAAGCGCGCAGTTAAAGCTAATTTATTAAGTAATTATAACTCAGATGACATCATGTAATCCTTAAATTAAGAACCCAAGGAACCAATTTATTTTATTTAATTTTGTTAACCTACCTGACGATTTTTATAATCTAATCTAATCTCTCTCTCTTTATTTTAACTGTGATTTAATTCGTAAATGGTATAACAGAAACGATATAGGTACCTACCAACAATCAAAAATTAATAAAAGAATACGAGGAAACAACCAAGCTTGATCAAGTAGGGAGTGAAAAGTAGGGGAAGATCGTAAGGGAATTCCTAGGATACTGAACAATGGATATTTTTCTTGGGGAAAATCGCATGTATGCTAGCCCCAGGAGGTAGTGGGAAACGACTTGATTTCAGTTTGCAGTATCCACATTTCCGTTTCGTTGACTAGGTGATTTTACTCCTCTCCGAGGGGCTGTATAAAATCGACGCAATTTTGCTCTTAGACAAACTAACCTAATAAGAATTTCTTTATTTCTAAGAGCGTCTGAATTTACTAGGCTAACTAGTCATTGTGTTTTACTAATTACATTCTCCTATTGAAGGTGTAAGGTACTGAAGTTAGAAGCGTATATTATTAATTTAGATTGTATCCATACCACGAACTTCTGCGTCCTCTGTTATAAATTTATGGAGGGGCCTGCCGACCCAGCCCCTCTTCCAACTACGTCAATGTAAGTAAGTAGGTACATTATGATTAGATCTTGTACTTTCTGAATAAATCTGTGGGAATCTGGCAAAGTGTTAATAATTCCGATGAATGATCCAATCAACCAGAAACAATCTTAACTCAGTAAATATGCGTGAGTCCGTGTTATTATAGATTTCAGCGTCGTGTTTTCTGCGTTGTTTGGGAAGTCGAGGCATCAAGTCCTTGAACTTCACGGCTGAATTGACCAGCAATCGCCTCCCCCGGTCGATCGCCAAGGCGGAACGGAAGGCGAGGGTTGTAGAAAAACATGAGAAATCCAATAACAAGCGATAGAAGGGCTCTTCGTAGGCCCATCACTGCAAACAGCGTCGTATTCTAGAGGGTAACGTACGTGAAAATCGTGTTACAGTAACGGGAAGTTGTTTAACTGTGTTTTTATTGTAGATATTTGAACAGATGGCCGAATCACAATGCAAATACCTACTGTTAGTAGTACAACATCCAGCGAGATGCTAGTCTCGCATTGCCAAGCCTTGAAAAAACCATTACAACGACACGCGCAGAGATAAGTAACAAAGTAGAACATCGGCCCAACATTGTAGATGTAGGTAGATGTATAGGAAAACTGTCAGGGATGGGTTATTTTGGGCCCAAGCACGGATGCCTGGTGGCTTAT
Source organism: Adelphocoris suturalis (assembly GCA_030762985.1). Classification (NCBI taxonomy): domain Eukaryota; kingdom Metazoa; phylum Arthropoda; class Insecta; order Hemiptera; family Miridae; genus Adelphocoris; species Adelphocoris suturalis. The sequence continues at coordinate 37,894,029 of CM061042.1, forward strand.
TGTACTTTTCTGAGAGTTTTGCGTTTAATCAAAGACATTCAGCCCTCTGGTGATGGATGTGAGTCCATTGATTAATTGTTCGCTTCGAATAGACATCATTGGGGTTTGTGCCCCAAAGAGTTCAAATCTGCGATAGGTGAGTGCTGGGCACTCGAAGATTATGTGGGATACTGTTTCGTCTGTCTCCTCGCATAGTCTGCTCAGGGTTGAGTTTTGTGTGACCCCTATGCATTGTAGGTGGAAACGTAAGGGTGCAAACTATTGCCTACTCTTGTCTACTGCCGACTATTGTTTTAAGTTCCCTACTGTTTTTCCTGAGAAGTCCCTCAGTAAGTTTGGTGTAGGGTTCGGCCACCATGAGCTTGCTGGAGACATGTCCCTCAATATTGGACCATCTTCTTGCGATCTGTTGGTTAACCCACATGTCGATGATCCTTCTGAAGGTAGGGCCCAACATTGCCTCCCTCCCGACCTCACCCTGTTGGGCCAAACTTGATTTTCTTTGCATATCCTTGGAGGGACATGGCCCCTGAGTCGCCTGATGTCAAATATCTAACGGTAGATCGAATCTATGTAAGCTAAAACAAGGCGTCAAAATGTGCATTGTCGGACTTTCTCCATTTTTTTATCGTCTCACCTCGTATTTTTGCCAACCCACTTCTTCAAATTCTACTCAGCCAATTTTGATGAAATTTGAAACATAGCTACATTTGAATGTGAGGGGGAGGTGTTGCTAGTTGCATATTCATGTATTCATCTTAGGTTGTAATGGAGAGTGTACATCCAGTAAAACATGGTCTATTCGTCATCCTTACCAAAATTATTTACATCCCATACTTATAGGGAATTCCATGTTAATGGATGAATTACTTACCTATCCAGCGAGACGCTAGTTTCGCATTGCCAAGCCTTCAAAAAACAATTGCAACGACTCGAGCAGAGAAGTAACAAAGTAGAACTTCGGCCCGATATCGCCCCCCTCACGATTTTTGACCCTGTAGGCTCGAACTTAATTTTCATTGGATATCCTGGGAGGGGCATGCACCTCGAGTCGCCTGGTGCTAAATACTCGTATCTAACGGTAAATCGATTCTATGTAAGCTAAAACAAGGCGTCAAAATTCATGTATTCGGACTTTTTTCAGTTTTTCCCCCTCGTCTCAACTTATTTTTGACCCACTCACTTACTCTTCTAGTTCTTCTCAGGTAGTTTTGATGAAATTTGATACATATTTGACCTGACGAAGTGCCTTTTAGGGGTTTGGAGCCGTTTCGACCAAGTGATAAGGGGTGAAGGGATTGGTCCTTAGTGGTTTTAAAGGGGGGGGGGGGGGGGGTAAATGTGAAATTATCCCCCGTTCACTCAAGGAAGTTGAAATTTGATAGGGAAACACTCCGGGACATTATGAAAAAAAAATAAAATGACGGACTCTATCTTGATCATCATGGTTAGCAAAATTCTCTCCTTTTCACCCTAGGAATATGAAATTTGATAGGAAGCCTCTCTATGATTTAAGAGATATACAAAATTACGTGTTCCATTCTGATCAGCTATGTGAGCTAAATTCTCTCTTGTTCACCCTAGGAATTCGTAATTCGATAGGAAGCCTCTTTGGGACATCAAGAGACCAACAAACTGAGGGGCTCTTTCCTCATCAGCTGAGTGAATTAAATTCTCTCCTGTTCAATTTACTAAATTTAAATTTGGGCAGCCTGTATATTCTAACTTTTCCCTCCTAAACCACCAAAAATGTGTGATATATCCCAAAAAGACGCTCCGCTTACAAAAAGTGCCAAGCCTCAAAATGCTAGATGTCATCCAATTTGGGCCAAGCCAATAGTCGGATCGCACAGTGCATTCATCGTCTCACTCTTTTGACTGCGTTTGAGAGTGAGACGGTTCTTCAACCGTTTAAACTTTTCAATGATAAGTACATGCAATGATAAGTACATGCAATGATAAGTACAAATACATTCATGATAAGTACACGAGGAAGCTATGTGCCACACCCAACTTGGCAGACAATTTCATCAAAATCGGATGAAAACTGTGGAAATTAGGGTCGTTACTAGTATTTCACATTGGTGCATGCGCAGTAGCTATTAATGATACAATAGTGTAGAAACTGATATGAGGTTATCAAGTCATATTCTTCCAACTACCATCCAAATTTAAGCGAAATCGAACGACTAGAGTGTGAAAAAATGGAGCATAATGGAATTTACGTTTGCGCAGGCGCAGAATGAAGTATTGATTTGGCCACAATGAAACTGACAGGGGACCATCCACATTCTAACCCGCGCATTCTCTGACAATTTCATCGAAATCGGATGAAAACTGTGGAAAATAAGCTTGTTACAAGGATGTGCGGACACACGACAGACACAAACACACACATACAAACACACACAGACAGACAGGCACGGAGCCAAAGTTGTTCAGAAAGGTCTAAAACGTAAAATGCAAGTGGAAATTTTGATTTTGGAGACCAAAAATTTTTTTTCTCCCGAGAGTGAAAACAATACATCCGGTACCTTTAGGTAGACTCGGAAGCAAAATGCAAATTAATGAAAAAAAAACCCCTGAGCCAGAGCTCTTGCCATTAACATTGGATGAATTATAAACACAAGACAAAATAATAATATCAATAAAGTTAAATGAAGAACACGTCATGAGAATTTTGGCCAACAATTTCATGAGGTGAGGAGTCGAGCAACAATTGATCCAAGTTTACGCCCTAGTAACGAACGTTCAGCTGATCTCCGGTTAACCGGAGATCTGCCTTGAACTTCCTTGGTGAAATCTAATTTTGGTATTTCGTCGTGTTCCAATTTCCAATATTGATCGTGTTGATCTCCGTTCAGTTGTAAATCGCGTCTTGAACTTTGTTCAAAAACTTGGTGAAACCTTAAAAGCCAAAACCCTAACAAACTGAATACTTTTCGTATAAATAAGAGGTGACGTCGGGTCGTAGAAATGCCGCGTCTGAAATTATAATTAACCAATTGAAAGGGAAGAGGAGGCTCGCGGTTGGCGGAAACCACATCAAGGCGCGAGCCCTCGATTGCAGTTACGTCATTTTGAGAGCGGCATCAACACCCGGCATTCCGTTCGTCTGAATCAACTTGGGACCGGACCCCGTTTTTCTTGGGAAGGTCTCAGCTAGGCTATTAAACCATTAGCTTAAAGGAGGGTTTTCTGAAATGGGTCTTATAAAACTTACCTGTGAACAATTTTAATAAATCTTTTCTTTTTTGTTAGCATGGAACATGTTTTAGCCATCATAACCCGGCCAAACAGTTCAAGCATTATTACTAGGGTACCTAGGTATTTGATAAACTAAATTCTCTTATAGTGTAGATTTGAGTCGCAAACGGTACGTTTAAAGCATTAGTGAAACAGAAACGCTTGCATACAAGTCTGCAACACTTTGGGATATTTTATGTCTTTAGTTGCAGAATCGTATGCAAGCTCTAAGAGCCACTCAGCTGATCCGGACCCTGGGCATCGCCAAGTAAATGTCCTAAAGAGGCTACATACGAAATTACAGCTTCCTAGAGTGTAAAGCATAGAAATTAGCTTTAAGAACCACTCATCTGATCCGGACCCTGGGCATCGTCAATTAAATGTCCTAAAGAGGCTACATACGAAATTACAGCTTCCTAGAGTGTAAAGCATGGAAATTATCTATTAAAATGATTCAACCACCGTTTCACAAATCAAACCGTTCTCGCAATATTCGGATCACCTGCTATGAATCTAATCATCGAAACACCAGCTAAATGAAATCATCAGAAATTAACAAGCGGTTGCAATCATGTTCACAATATCAATTATTGAGAATGATCACCTGTGTGTAAACAATTATTCATGTAACCATGCTCATAACTCAGCCTGTTGGCCACGCACTTCGTAGTAGTTAACATAATATGGTTGGATAAATTGAGAGCTTTCGAACGAATGGTCAACGAATTTTGTGGGATGAAAAACGAAGAAGTACCATTTCCCTAGCAACGACTCGATTGTAAGCGGAAATCATCAGAAAACCAAAAGTAACGCTTTTTTTAACGCATTTTTCTAACGCTATTTTAAACTCTTTTTTCGTTTATGTGCAAGTGAAGACATAAAATGTCAAAAAGGTACAAAATCACCGTTACGTGATATTTTCATGGATATGTCTTAGCTCTGGGGGTCAACCAAAAATTTGCGACATGCAAAAGTAGTCAAGTTCGAAATCGTTTCTATTGATTTTCACATACAACCAATGCGATACTAGCGAAGTGTAACTCCCTTAGTGTTCGTCTTAGTATACTTAGATACATTATACATATTTTGCAGATCTGAGAGTTGGTTCGAGTAGGTACCTACGTAAAATGAACCGAAAGTATTCCTTGATCTTTAGGCTGTTGAAAGCTAACAGCAACTACTGACTTATTTCAGATGAATATTATTTATTATAAGTTTTAATGGATTTTTCTCTTGAAATGAAAACTTAAGCGTTTTTTACCGAGAGATAAAAAGTTTTAATCAGAATAAGGTAAATTTGCCCCGTTTTTCTTGGGAACGTCTCAGCTAGGCTATTAAACCATTAGCTTAAAGGAGGGTTCTCTGAAATGGGTCTTATAAAACTTACCTGTGAACAATTTTAATAAATCTTTTCTTTTTTTAGCATGGAACATGTTTTAGCCATCATAACCCGACCAAAAATGAGACAAAATTACCGTTACGTGATATTGACATAGATATGTCTTAGCTCTGGGGGTCAACCAAAAATTTGCGACATGCAAAAGTTGTAAAGTACGAAATCGTTTCTATTGATTTTCACATACAACCAATGCGTTACTAGCGAAATGCAACTCCCTTAGTTTTTATAGCAGGAAAATCGTTAATCTCTTTTTTGAATGCGGTCATTTTATCACATCTCATGATCCCTAAGCCATTTAAGTTATAAAGTAATATTGCTAAGTAACCATAATGAACTAATAATGTGAAATGAAGGCACTAGGTAGGTATACTATTGAGTAGTAGGTACTTGTAAGAGTTGTAAGCAGTAGGTACTAGAATCAGAATCAGAATCGTATATTTTGTCAAAACATGCTGTAATGTAGGACAATTGTCAATGTAATATTGTAATATTGTTGCATAAAGTAAATTAACATTAATGTAGCCAATAAAGGAGAGAGAAAAAAATAGATTAATTAAAACAATAATAATAAAATGAAATAAAGGAGTGTATGCTGGTCATTAACCCGCCTAAAAGGCGGCTCGGCCGGGGCTTCCCGACCGAGCCCGGACCCGACCCACCATGGCGGCCTCCCGGGGGGCGCCCACCTATTTCTAGGTAAGCACCCCTTGCTACGATTCATAAATCGCGCAACCGAAAATCACCAGGCGAGACCGCCCCCGAGCCGATCGAGAGCCTCGAACCTAAATAATTTGCTCACTATAAAGCCATACACTCAATAAATTACAATCATACTAAAAACGATAACTCATACAACTTCTATAAATCTAAAAAAATAAAAATATTCAACAGTTATCGAGTTATCACAGTCATTATAAATATCTAAAAAGCTAACTCGAGTACTTTTATAAAATTCCTCGGTTGCTGATATAAAATTAACAATGGCTACGAGATAAAAACTAGGTAAAAGTGAATAAGTGGAGTATAACGTCCCACTAGTCAAAAAAAAAAAAAAGTATTGCTTGATTTTTGTTTGCTTGAAAAAATTGACTATCTACTAATTAAAAATGGCACATTTCATCTTGAAAAAATCGCTAGTGTGGTACAGTTCTTGCTTAATGAGTTCACGTTGTATAGTGCGCTTTAAAAGTTTGAAAGAAAGCTCTTTAGTCTCCTCGTTAAGCAGATTGAACATACGGCATCCCATTTGGTAGGGTTTCGAAATCATTGAAGAATTTAGTCTAAATTGCGGGGGACGTAGACGATGCATATACCTCTTATCAGTTGATGTGCTTAGAGCTGAGTCAGCTATATTGTCTCCTGTTCATCCTAGGAAGTTGAGATTTGATAGGGAGACTCTCTGGTACACTAAGAGACGATTGAAATGATTGGGTCTTTCCTAATCGGCTGAGTGAGCTTAATTTTCCAAGGAACTAGGAAATTTTCAAGGCTAGGCTGTAAATGTTTCTCTATTAATTCCATACTTCTCAAATCATTTCTCCATGTTGCGCATGCGCAAACGTAAATTTCTTCAAGCATAATTTTTGTACGCCCTTGTCGTTCAATCCTGCTCAAATTTGGTGCCTGATTGGGGGACAATTGATTAATTATTCCATGTTAATTTCAACATAATTGCATCATTATTAGCTCCTGCGCATGCGCGAAAGTGTACTCCAGGAACAAGGTCTAGTTTTCATCAGATTTTGATTACATTTTCTGGGAATTCGTGGGTTAGGCTGTAGATTATACCCTACCAATTTTATTTTTCTCAAATCATTACTCCATTCTACGCATGCGCTAACGTAAATTATTTCAAGCATCATTTTCCCGTTTTCGTAAACATCTTTACTGTCAAGCGTACAATTGCGGGGTCTTGGAGCTGTAAAAGTGTGAACTCTTCTCGGAGGCACGAGGCGCCATGTTCTGATCATACGTTACATACGGCGCTTAATAATTATAGACGAATGATCTGCGTAGAAAGGATATCTATCACATTTTGTAATAATTTGCATAGTTTTAAATATATATCAATCAGTAAATTTTAGTAGAAAATGAAGCCTTAATTTCCCCTGAATTCAGCGAAAAAAATTGGGACCAACGCCATTCTCCGTAATCTTTTACGTAGATCTCATGAAAAATACTTTCGCACGCGCCACTTGCAAATGACATACACTTGTTTTTTCAAATGGGAACGGAAACCCAGTTTTTATTGCTAATTCGACTTCTACGTGAAATTTCATGAAGGAATGGCCCATCACTCGATTTTTTAAGTGCCTATAAACGGGCGCAATTCCGCTCCAAAAGTGAAATACAGAGTTTTTGAAGGTATTCAATTGCCACATGTAATACATGATTTTGGGATATATTCGTGCTGAACTTCATAAATTATGTTCATTTCTTGATATTTGCAATACCTACGTGGAAAAACACCGATAAAAAACTACATTTTAGTACTCTTTGTGCTGTGTGGAAATGAGTAAGATATATGCAATTTTGGTCGGGTTTTCGGTGTTTTTGCAAGTTGTTGTGTTGCAAATTGGTTTATTGCAAATATCAATAAACGAACATCATTATGATGTTCAGCAAGAAATAATACCCCAAAGCCATGTATTACATGTGGCAATAGAATATCTTCAAAATTCAGTATTTAGCTATTGTTGCACTTTTAGAACGGAATTGCGCCAGTTCACGCGCACGTAAAAAAAGAGTGATGAGTCATTTCTTCATGGGATTTCAAGAAGAATTCGAATCTGCAAAGAAAAATGGGGTCGAGGTTCCCATTTGAAATACAAAGTTTGTGTCATTTGCGCCACTTCTGAGCAAGTGGCGCGCGAGAAAGTATTTTTCCTGAGATCTACGTAAAAAATTATGAAGAATGGCGTTGGTCCCTATTTTTTACGCTGAATTCAGGGGAAATGAAGGGGGGGGGGGGGATAACCTTTCCGTGGGACACCCTGTAGATAAGTATGTATATATATACAAATTCTTGTTGTGATTTTTGAGGGTTGGTCAAATGAATAAACCGTTTAACTAGGCCGACGTTTCGTTCAATTTATTGAACATCTTCAGGGCTATAAGGTACAGAGGTACAAAGAAACAACGTTGAACATTAGTTTGGTGACTTATGAGAAGGGAGGTAGGTACATTCTTAGGTTTCTACTGAAAGTTGAGTCTTACCTTAGTTAGTGTTATCTTTAGTGTCTTCCTCTCCTACATCACCACTCTGGTAGACCATGCAACAAGCACTTTTTTCTTATACAGAAACTAGGGAATACAGTGACTAGGGAATGGGCAACAGTCTATGATTATTGACAGGCTTTGATTTGATGACAAGCTGATGATGGTGGTGATTTCAGCTTGTCATCAAATCAAAGCCTGTCAATAATCATAGACTGTTGCCCATTCCCTAGTCACTGTATTCCCTAGTTTCTGTATAAGAAAAAAGTACTTGTTGCATGGTCTACCAGGGTGTTGATGTAGAAGAGGAAGACACTAAAGATAACACATAGACAAAGATAACACATACACAAAGATAGACACACACATATATACATATATACTTTTTTTTTTTTTTTTTTCAGAATGCCAGATGTACCAATGTACTATTCATGTATGTAATGCCAGATGAATACGTTTCAGAATGCCACAAGACAGATTTCAAAGAAGAACATTTTTCAAAATTTTGATTTTAAAATTTTTTGAGTCTTAGTAATAGTTTTAGTATCTACGAAAATTCGATAAAATAAAGGGCAGAATGAAGGAAGATTCAGAATATGAAATACAAAAAATGCCATAAATTAGTCCACCTAAGCTAACTACCAACCACCCCTTTAAAATAATAAATATTCGTCTGAAGCTTCATAAAAAATAATAATAATCTTGAAGCCTTTGCAATAGCTCAGTTTTCTAGGATTCATTTCAAAACTACTCGTCGAAATACTTCGAAGGAAAATACGTTCTTACTTATACGAGTACTTACTCCGTTGGTCGGAAGAGGTCTTAAATGTATCTGTATCGAACGAACAAGATGATCCCGCAGCCCCTCAAGTCGTATAGCCTTACGTTATTTTCTATCCCACCGACAAAATAGTTGGACCTACACATTTTTTCCCACAACGCAGGGATCAGGTATGCAAATAGCTACTTGCCCCTATGACCCTGTAGAAGCCTAGATCCCCCATTCGGGTGAGTTGATGAATTCTTTTCGTTTTGTATTCAACTAGTTTTCGTTATTTTTTTAATTTTATTTTTTCTTATTGTGAGTTACCTGTGCAGGACCACTTGAGGCCCAATAAACCGGTATTTTAGGTTTTAGGGGTGAGTAAAAGTGCTAAGTCCCCTACACTGGTGGATGAGCACCTTTGCGGTACTAGTAGCACTTACTGTCATGGGCTTGAAATTAAATTGACACCTGCCAATTTGTCCAGCCCGACGCTTAGCTCGCATTTCCCAGCTTTCAATAAACCATTGCAATAGCATTGTTAAGCTTTCAATAAACCATTGCAACGACACTCGCCGATATAAGCAACAAAATAGAACTTCGACCCAACTTTTGCCTCCTCCTGACCTCACTCTGTCGGCTCAAACTTAAATTTTGACTTTGCCTGAAATATGTAACAGTAGATCGATTCTATATAAGCTAATACAAGGCGTCAAATTCATCTTTTCGGCCTTTATTTTTTTCTAGTCTCAACTCGTTTTTTTGCCCACCCACTTCTAACAGTTCTCCTCAGACAATTTTGATGACATTTGAAACGTAAGCTACATTTGACCTGACCAATTGCCGTTTGGGGTTTTGGAGCTGCTACGATCGAGTCCTGATCAGCTGAATGAATGAAATAGTCTCCCGTTCACCCCAGGATGTTAAAATTCGATAGCGAGACTCTCTGGAACATCAAAAAACCTATAAACTCAGGGATTCTTTCCTGTTCAGCTGAGTGAGCTAAATTCTGTCCAGTTTACTTTAGGAAGTTGACTTGGTAGAGAGACTCTCTGGGACATTACGAGACGAAGGAATTGATGGGCTCTATTCTGATCAGCTGAGTAAGCTAAATCATCTCCTATTCCCTTGGCCCGAATGGGATGATATCATGCATTTTGTGGCTTGGCATCTTTTGTACGCAGAGCGTCTTTTTGGATCGATGAAGTATACACATAAATATATACATCAAACATTTTTAGTCATCTAGGAAGAAAAGCTTGGAATGTACAGGCTGCTCAGGTTGGAGTCAGTAATTTCATTTGACTTTTGTTGTCCGAGAGAGACTTTTGTTTCAAGTGAAATTTAAAGTCCTTTGGGTGAACAAGAGAAATTTTGATTCACTCAGCTGATCAGAAAATAGCCCCTCAGTTTGTTTGTCTCTCGATGTCCAAGAGTGATTTCCTGCCAAATTTTAAATTCCTAAGGTGAACAGGAAAGAATTTAGCTCAATTAGCTGATCAGTATGGAAACCTTATTCTGCTCACACCTTGAAGTCCTAAAGAGGCTCCATATCAAATTTCACATTTCAACAGTGAACAGGAGATAACTTAGCTAACTCAGCTGATTAGGGTAAAACCCGTCATTTCATTCGTGTCTGAATGTCCCAGAGAATCTAGCTATTCAACTGCCAGGGGTGAACTTGAGACAATTTCATATTTACCCCCTCCCTTAAAACCCCCACCACTTGGCCGAAGCCAAAATATAGCTTGTTCCAAATTTCACCAAAAATGTTTGAAGAGAACTGTAAATAGGCAAAAATTAGGTGAGACGAGATCAGAGAAAAGAGAGAATTTAGCTCAATCAGCTGATCGGGTAAGAGCCCATCATTTCAACCATCTTTTAATGTCCCAAAGAGTCTCCCTATCGAATTCCTACCGCAGCAAAAATACATATTCATGTTAAAAGAATTAGTTAAACAAGAGCGAAATTGAAGTGAAACTTAGAGAAGCGCAATTTTCTCTTTCGTAACTAGGGAAACGTAACTCAGTAGGTTTTTCACTAACGAAAATCGTTGGAAAGCTATCGATTTATGCCGACAAAAATGTACGACGCTGACTGCTCGGCCATGAAAACAAAGAAACCATGTCAAACATGGTAACGCTTTTTTGACGACAAGTAAGATTGGTAAAGCTTTTGAGGGGACACAATTTTGGATTGACCCCAGCGAAAAGACATATTCATGTCGGAATAAAGAAAGTCCGAAAACATGCATTTTGACGCTTCGTTTCAGCTTATATAGAATCGATCAACCGTTACATAACATAATCAACCGCCAAATTTGTAACGGTAGATCGATTCTATATAAGCTGAAACGAAGCGTCAAAATGCATGTTTTCGGACTTTCTTTATTTTGTCATTAATATGTCGTTTCGCTGGGGTCAATCCAAAATTGTGTCCCCTCAATAGGTTACAAATCTTATTTGTCCTCAAACCTGGAAATATGATTATCAAAGACTATGGAACTAGATGCATGGATTCCCGGACTCGGAGGGTACATCCTTTACCTTCCTAGGCTCTGAAATGAGCGACGAGGGAGTGGGGATTTTACTGGGCTGTAGCTAACATGGATCATCACGGACATTTGCAGGTAGCAAATCAGCAATCCATGATGACATGGATCATCACGGACATTATGCAATTTTAAATAATTGATTTGATATTTAATAAAAGTAACGAAATACCCTTATTTTTCAGCTTTTATACCTCCATCTCATTTGACGACTTTGGACGGTATTAACCATATATATATCCAATATTCATAGGCTAAATGTAATGAAGCATTGGTGAGATTCTGTGAAAAGAGATGGAGACACTGGGGACCAAATTTAGTTTACTTCTCATTTGAAAACGGAATGAGATATCTTTATTCTGTAAAGCAAGCTTTAAGAGCCACTCAGCTGACCCGGACCCTGGGCATAGTCAAGTAAATGTCCTAAAGAAGCTACATACAAAATTACAGCTTCCTAGAGTGTAAAGCATAGAAATTACCTATTAAAATGATTCAACCACCGCTTCACAAATCAAACCGTCCTCGCAATATTCGGATCACCTGCTATGAATCAAATCATCGAAACACCAGCTCAATGAAATCATCAGAAATTAACAAGCGGTTGCAATCATGTTCACGGTATTAATTTTTGAGAATGATCACCTGTGTGTAAACAATTATTCATATAACCATGCTCATAACTCAGCTTGTTGGCCACGCACTTCGCAGTAGTTAACATAATATGATTGGATAAATCGAGAGCTTTCGAACGAATGGTCAACGAATTTTGTTGGATGAAAAACGAAGAAGTACCATATCCCTATAAACGACTCGGTTGTAAGCGGAAATCATCAGACATTTTTCATAACGCTTTCTTCGTCAAACTTTTCGAGTTATGTGCCATAGTAAAGACATAAAATGTCAAAAAGCGTTAGTACCATGTTTGACATGGTTTCTTTGTTTTTATGGCCGAGCAGTCAGCGCAAAATGTTAGCATAAATTGATAGCTATCCAGCGATTTTTGTAAGTGAAAAACCTACTGAGTTACCTAGAGTTAACCTAGAGAGAAAATTGCGCTTCTCTATGTTTCACTTCAATTTCGCTCTTGTTTAACTAATTCTTTTAACATGAATATGTCTTTTTGCTGCGGTTGAAATTCGATAGGGAGACTCCTAGGGACATTAAGAGATGGTTGAAATGATGGGATCTTTCCTGATCAGCTGATTGAGCTAAATTCTCTCTTTTTTATTATCTCGTCTCACCTAATTTTTGCCCATTTACAGTTCTCTTCAAACAATTTTGGTGAAATTTGGAACATAAGCTATATTTTACCTGACGAAGTGCCTTTTGTTGTTTTGAAGCCGCTTCGGCCAAGTGGTGGGGGGTTTCAAGGGAGGGGGTAAATATGAACTTGTCTCAATTTCAACCTTGGTAGTTGAAATTGACAGGGCCTACTAACTACAAGTAATATTGACAGGGCCTCTCCGACTCATATTTGTTAGTAGATCCCAAATATAGCATTTCCGAGTCAAATTCAACCTTTTCCAAACCTTATTCAACCTTTTCCCAATTATTAGGGAATGACGCAAATGTCAATAGGCTTAAAAACTTAATTAACTTTTAAAACTTAACACAGCAAGTAAATAGGCTGGTAGGTATTGTGAAATCACATAATCATCATAATGACATCGGCTAGTAAGCATAAACCCGAAGCTGGTGCTTTTACTCTACTTACTGTAGTAAATACTGTGCATAAAAAGTAAATGCTATAGCACTTGCTACCACCTTTTACTCCACAGTGAAGTAAATGAGGCAGAAGCTATAGCATCGGCTCCAAATTTTATGCATAAAAAGTATTCGGTGAAGCTAATGTTTCGAAAAATCGTAGCATGGGCCATGGCAGACTACTGTTCTCAATCTACTGGTGGAACCCGTCCGGAATGGCCGCATTTAAGCAAATGCGCAGTACTAAAGTTTAAAAAGAATGTAGGTCGTGCAAAGAGAGTGAATTTAAAAAGTCATACCGTTTTGATAATGTGAAGTGGATAAGTGATTGCTTCTTGGGCACAGAAACCAAAACGAGAGGTTTTGAGAAACAAAAGGTTCAGTCACTGAACAAAAATTGACAATTTCTTAAGATACTTGGCTGATCCAGGACTTCAGATTGGAGTGTGGGAAGACGTAGTAGCACAGTTTCTCGTACAGCGGAATTCATCTCAAATAAGATCGTACTAGAAGCAGGTGTATGGATTAAGTTTCCGAAAAATCAGGAAGAAATTGAAGAAATTCAACAGGTATGGTGACTGTCCACATCATTTCCTTTTGCTATCGGTGCGCTCGACTGCACCCACATTAAAACAGCTAAACCTAATTTACAAGGATGAATATGTGAACAGAAAAGGCGTGGCTAGCATTAATGTACAAGCGACATGTGATGGTACCAGTTCACATTAATTTTGCAAATAATTTTTCTAAATCTATAGTACGCCAGAGCGTTTACAAGTTCAAGGGATCCCAATTTAATACATCCGAGTTCTGCGATAGACGAACACGGGAATTTAGGAAGCATCTCTTGCCCAAGTTGTTTCAAGCAAGAAAAGACGGGAAGCATGCTTTCTTGATTGGAGATGAACTACAGGTTGATGGAAAAAACTTATCATTCATTATGGACGAAGTACGTTGGAGGATCCTACATCTACTGGGTCAGAATTAGAGATTAGTCTGAATACTCCTCCTCCGTCCCCTCCCGACATTTCCAGAAAACAGGTCAAGAAGAAGATGAAAATCAACAAGAGATAGAACGAACATCAACACCGCTTTGGAAATTTTGGCAATGACTCGGGATTATTATTGAAATTTGGCAATGGAGTGTAGGCATTATTGATTGTGATCTATGTTAACTATGCAGTGCTCATTTATTATACGTAAATTATGTAGACCTATATAAGTAATTATTAGATACATCATACGTAGAAGTCTAACATTGTTTGTTGAGGCAGTAATGAAGGCAAAATATCGTGCTACTTTTTAATATGTATTTAAGGAACTCCTTGTAATTCCTACGAGTTATACAATAAAATTGAATTGAATTGACATGTGATGGTGCTGATTCACCAGGGTCAATATACGTTGGCTAGGTTCTGTTCATGATTCTCGCATTTGTAGAAACGGTGCAGCATATACAGATTCATGCGGGGTACTGAAAACGCTGTGGTTCACAGGAGTTCCAGGGGAGTGTGGAGGAGAGTCACGTGACCGCGTCCACAGCTGGAGATCTTACTACCTTTGTTACGTGACAGTAGATCACAACATTTTTATTATGCAACTTCCTTGGATACCTTGTTAGATTTACATAGGAGATATACAAATAAGATAAATATATAAAAAGAGAGTCAAGTTTTGTATCATGCTGAATCTGTGTTTTTGATTGTACTTAAATTATTTTACCTAAAAACAGATTTTAGAGCAAGCTAGCTTTAGATCCTTCGTTTTTTGCATACAATTTGAAGGGAATGCTTAAACTCAAAGCGCGCGGTAAAGCATTTACTTTTACCTTCTACTTCAATTATTTGCTTAGCTTTTATGCATACTTGTCATGATATACCGAAAGTCTCCTAGGTAGGAGTGATGATCTTAAAGTAGCGAAGAATCTGTTTTTACGCGAGTTATTCTTGAAAAACGGTCATATACATGAAAACAGTGATACTTAATTATCGGTCACAAAATAGCACTATTTTGTGACCGATAATTAGTCACTTGACTCCCTTCATTTTTTTGGTGGTGTGGCTCAACATTTTATGGCGGTTTAGTCAACGTAATTTTGTAGCATAAATTTAGACTTTTTCAACTAGTTGAGGACGTTTCTCAAGGGGTGTAAACTTACAGTTATTTTTATTCAGCTAAGGAGAAATTGAGGTGCAGGGGAAAAATGGCGGTACCAACCTATTAAGCCTAACAAACAAACGTTTTGCTATAGTTGACTCGTAACAAGCAAGGTCCCACCTACACAGGGATACCGCATAGCTCCTGCCCACGGGCCTTTCGGTATAAGATATTATTTTACTAATGATTAGGTGATTTCACAGAACCAACCTTCCTCATTAATTACCCACTTTGTACAACTAGGTATAATAGCATAAGGATAAATAAGTTTTAATACCTATTGACATTTGTGTCATTCCGGGGAACGGTTGAATTTGGTTTGGAAAAGGTTGAATTTGGTTGGCAGGAGCGAGATTGTACGTTCGAGGCCTTCCCTGGGTGCCATTAGGGCTCACTTTTCCATTGATAACAGGAACTAACTGTATTCTTGTCTTTTTCCTATTCTTCACTTTCTCCATTTCTCTCTTCATATTCTACTCCATTCAGTGATGGGCATAATCTTATCGTCGAATACGGATACGATTGTATTCGCGATAATTACCTACCTATTTGTTGATTCTGAGTAAAATGCGATTATATTCGTATTTGTGTATTCTTATTCGTCTGTCGGCGATTATACGAATACAACAAATAAAAATGCGTCAAGGTCATCGATTTCAATAAGGCGTCCCTCCTATAATATGCGAAGCCTATTACAGGCTAATATTACTTAGCTTCAGAGGGATTTCCCATTGAAATAGATTTGAGACAAATAGGCTGGGCTCCAAACGTTGTATTCGCTTTAAGGACGTCCCTCTGAAGCTAGGTAATATTAGCAAGGCTTCGCATATTATAGGAGGGACGCCCTATTGAAATTGATGACGCATTTTTATGGGTTGTATTTGTGTAATCGCCGACAGACTAATACGATTATAGGAATATAATGCAGTTGACTCAGAATCAACGAATAATTATCGCGATTACAGTCGTATTCGTATTCGACGATAAGATTATGCCCAACACTGACTCCATTCAAGTTAAATTTGTATCTCTTTTTTATTATACTTTTCCTTGTTTTTTTACAGCCGCCGCACAAGAATCTTCCTTAATTACATTTATATACATTATAAAAAAAAAGGGCACCAGTCCTAAAACTTATATTGCAAATAAATAAATGAATGCTAGTCTTTCCTTTCACGGAGTCGAAATGGAGGGAAACTTTCCCTGTCATTTCCCTCCGGATGACCGCCCTGATTTCTCTCCCCGAACGAAGCCGTCTCCCCCCCTCCCCTCCCCGCTATTCCGCGGCCCTTCGCCGGAACCCCGGCGCCCTCCTTCCATCCCCGCGCGCCGCTCACCCAACGGCGGACACCGGCGCCCTCTCCGCTCCCCCGCGCCGCCCGACGGCGCTTCCCCCCCTGCCGGCGCCCATCCCTTCCCCTCCCGCCAGAGCACCCCCCTCCACAAACCGGCCGGCGCCGCGGGAAGAGGCCCCCTCCACCCCAGCGCCGTCAGTCCAAACGAGATATGTGAAGCTGACGGACGCATATTCAACGTTCCCTGCCGACACAGTTTTAGTTTTTTCATTTCCGAATCTACATCATTCACTCTTTCACTTTTTGAAACAAAAATTCACCAGTTTTCTCAAAAAAGGAAAAAAAAAATTTTTTTCCCCCAAATTCTCCCCCCTCTACCTCATTTTTTTGAAGAAAACCCACATCTGGTACTTCAAATTCCTCATACCACCCCGGGAAAATAGCCTTGTACCTACAAAACCATCGTATACCTAAAAATCAATTGATTTTTAGGTTCATCAATATCCTGGTTTTCATCACCGGACCCATCTGGACACCCTGGTTTCAACCTCGATTTCAACCCAGATTTTCAACTCAAGCGGTCCGCGGTCGAACACTTTGAACCAAAAAACCAAAGAAGGTGAAACAAAAAAGTGAAATTCGTCGAGTGAAACTGTCAAAAGAGGAGATTCTCTCGAATTTGACAATTTTTTTGTGGAGTTACCGTTGGTATTAAGATATAAAAAAAGGCTGTGACTTTTATTTTAAGAAGTTTTATTATAAGTTTCGTTCGTTCGTCGTCTTTCGAGGAGGAACAGTCCGTTTTCGTTCGTTTTTTTGGAAGAAAGTTTTCTCCTTGACTGAGGAGAAAACGCCGGAAAGGAATCTTGGAGAAAATCGGGAGAAATCGACCGAATATTGCGGTTATAAAGGGAGTTTACTCTTCGTCCAAAATCTCGTCCAAGTGGAAGAAGACGACAATGGAATCCGAAACGTCGCCGACCCCCGAGGAATTCAATGGATATGGAGCTAGCAGGTAAACAACATTTTATTAATAAAAATTGACCCATAATTACGACAAAATTAAACTTTGGTAATGCATAGTACTTATCAAACCATATGTTCTTCAGCGTTTGATAAAGAAAAA
The DNA here is from genome assembly GCA_030762985.1 of Adelphocoris suturalis. Lineage (NCBI taxonomy): Eukaryota > Metazoa > Arthropoda > Insecta > Hemiptera > Miridae > Adelphocoris > Adelphocoris suturalis. Next base: position 37,911,486 of record CM061042.1, read on the forward strand.
AAAAAGAAAAAAAAAAAAATAATACTAATAAATAAATAATTAAAAAGAAAAAATGACAAGTCTAAGATTGACTTTAATGACAAGTAATACTCAACGCATGGAAGCACAGTGAGTTCCAAGTGAACAGTGAGTGAACCTTAAAATTCTTGAAATGAGTGAATTTTTTCTAGACCGCTTTCTTAATAGTTAATTTAAGTTTCTCTAATCTTTATTATACTCGCACGCATATATGTATATATATATATATATATATATATATATATATATATATATATATATATATATATATATATAAATATAATAAATTGCTGATTATGACGTACCTACGGGTCCATGTCATTTAAACAAATTCGTACATATCGACAGCACCTGTAGGTATGTGCCTTCCGTATTGACAAAGGGGCTAATATTTTCGATTGGCTTCATGGATTTAGGTAGATACGTCATGGTCGGTACTTAATTCACAATCTAATGAAGATAGGTGGATGGAAACAATTCAACAACCTAACATAATTATATAACATACCTAGTAGGAAACAATTCAACAACCTAACGTAATTATAAAACATACCTAGTCGGTGCATTACAACTGAGTCAAAGTTTCAGACACACACTCGTATTTATGAATGATACCTACCTACCATGTAGCATTTCTCGAAGAAATCTGTTTGGTTCTCAAGCCAATTTAAGGTGCCCATGATTCCCATCACCTTAAATTTCTGTGGTATAGTACTAAAATTTAATTAAAAAAATTTAATTCGACTAGTAAATTTATGTGAACAATTGAAAAAACTTAAGGCCTGAATTACTGTAATGCATGAATTACTTAAAGGTTCAATATTAATAAATTACTTAAATAAGGTGCTAACACGACCGTATGACTTGAAATGTGTTCGTCACTCCAAAATGGGAATATAGGTAATGCTGTTGTTTCAACCGTTGGTGAGTTTTGTGGGGTGCGGAAAGCGTTTCCGGGTGTATGTTAAGTATTTAGTGCATTTATATGCTCAAAAATTTGAAATGAAGTGCTTAGAAAGCTCATCATTGCCGAATTTTCTTTTCAAAAGAAGGTGTTGCATGCAATGGCTCCAAAAATTTAAAAAATTAAAGGCAAGGCCGATTTTAGAGGTATTCTGAAATTATTCCTGAGATTTATAATCCGCTTATTGTACATATATATTTATGGATGTATTTGTCATTGCAGATCTCAATTTGGGATTAAAAAATCCGTTCTTTCATAAAAATAAAATAAAAAACAAGAATTCCAAAAGCAAAGTTGAATTTGATGGACAGGACTTGTTGAGCACAATTTGCTTACTTCTCAAAAAATATGCTTAAAAAATCAGTTTTTTTGTGTCTAATCATCAGAACCATTACTTTGAAAAGTTTAGCAACCATGAACTAAATAATTAAGAAGTTTTCGGACAAATTGGTGCCGTAAAGTGGACTTGAATTTCATTAAAATGTGTCGAAAAATACATAAAAACTGCACTTTTATAGAATAGGTTTTTGTTAATCCTGAAATTGGTTTATAATGCAGGAAATGCCATTTTTAAAGGTTTTTATGTATATTTGATAGGTAGTCAAAATTTCTGTACAGCTAGATAAACAAAATGCTTAAATTTTCATAAAAATTAACGAAAATTTAATAATATTGACGGAAAGTGGCATCATGGTGCATGACTACATCATACCCTAGAGATGATGTAAGAATATGAAGTGAAAACTCGGCCCAGTTTTCATTCCAGGCCAGAAGTTTCATTTCCTCAGCAAAACGGCTTGGTTGTACGTGAAAATTTAAAGAAAAAATTTCGTGACACATCCGCGTAACGTTTTTCGCTAGTTGGTTCAAGGCTATAGCATGTTCCATGCTAAAATATGTTGGCGTTTTATGACTGGTATCCAACAAGGAAATACTGTCAATATTTTTTTTTTTAATTTTTGTTTTAGCTCTTTTATGAATGATTGTTTCATGGAAATGTATTTTTGGGTACGCAAAAATCGAACTGGAGGTCCATCACCAAAATCATTCAGCCATTTTTGGGGCTAGGGCGAACAGCACCTCATCTGGAAGCATTCCACACAGCCTAACTCGATACACAGAAACGGGGGGAAAAACGTCACTAATCGATTAGCTATTAGCAAATAACCCAATATCGGATATTAATAACGATCTAGATGTTGATAAATTGCCATTTAATTCGCAGAAACCATTGATAGATAACAGAACACAACTATAATTATTTAAAACTTGATACGTTAGGCAATCAGTTTTGGCCGAACCCATTTCCAGCTACAGTTAGTAGATAAGGCTGATATGAAATTATACGGCTTATTCTTAAACCACTTCGAAATTAGATAAGAGTCGTCGATAAAATAAGATAAAATCCAGTTAATAAATGTTCGATTCTGGAAATCCAACCTTCGGATTGGCTATTTTGATTTCATTTACTGAACGGAAATATAATGATACATAGATACGAGTATTTTACATCGTGGGCTGCATGCAAGCAAATAATGATGTCAAGAGACAGTTTTTGCCCAATTGTTTTCAGCTTTCGCTAATCTTTTCCTCTAAATGTACACACCTTTTTTGTATCTACACAATTTTCATATACCTAACGTAAATCATTATTACTGATTCCTTATGGCACTATGATACAACGATAGGACTGCAAAATTTTGTTTTCTGCAAATTAATAGTGCATCCGTTCCGTAGTGAATCCATTCATATGTCAGCTTTAGCCTATTTTCGTAGGTGAAATGTGGTGTCGAATTCATCCATTTTAGGGCGTCCCTCGGTTTTGTGCGGACTCCTGTGGCCTTTTTGTTTCCTGGGCGAGATGAAATTTAAAAAAAAATCGGTATATGAACTTCATTCGGATGATACATCAATATATGGATATTTCTTGTTCTTTATAAGTCTTTTTATCTACAAATAAAAACAAAAAGCTCAGAGAAACGTCAGGTATTGTAGATACAAATTAGAAAAAAGCCTGTTATTTCAATCGTTTCTTATAGTCCCAGGGAGTCTCCCTATCAAATCTCAACTTCCTTGGATGAACAGGAGAGAATTTAGCTCACTAAGCTAAATATATAAATATATGAACTAACTTTATACAACAATAACTAAGTAGGAGTTCCGAGAATGTTAGTCGGAGCATGTTGTAACAACTATCTATCCGTATCTATATGCGTGAACAATGTGCAGCAAAAGTCATTCCTAGAAATAGAAAGTGAATGTTTTAGTTTTTGTATTATTGATTCACTGGTACGTGATTCTTAGACAGAAAGGAGAGAGAGGTATTCTTTCCCTTCTCCTAACCTTCCAGGAAGGCCGTGCACCACGAAATACCTATGCTAAACAAGAAAAGAGAGATATGAATTTCCCTCCTCACATACTGGAAAGGTTGTGCAGTCTACTGTAAGAGAGAGTCTACTGTATTGAAAAAAAAAGTAAGAAGCAAAAACGTAATTTAAGCATCATTTCATTTAAAAACAAAAGTTTGAGGGCAGATGCTCCCGCAAAGGAGGGAAATAAAGACACTCGTGAGGGAAAATGTTGTGAACAAATTTCGTACGGCCAACAATTTTTAAATAATAGGAGATAAGATGTTCCTTTTTGTCCAGCAGATTTCTCTGTCGGAACACAGACCATCTCTGATCGACCTATATATAGCTCATTCAATCACGATTAAATGGTACGAAGAAGTTAAATAAAACTTGATTTAAATTATAATTTGTTATTCAACGATTTTCGATTTTTAGTTTTTTTTTAAGCACATATTACTTACTGGAATTTAAGTACATTTCAGCATAATTTGGTGCATAACATTTTTAATTTTCAATCATTTCAATCGTCTCAAGTCCCAGAGAGCCTCCCTATTAAATTCCCCCATCAACATTATACAACAATACGATAATTTACGAAAATTCGCTCTTACCATCCTGCTGCATGACTGGAACTTATTTAAAAAAAGTTCCAGTATTTTTTAAATAACCCCCCTCCCCCCTAATCGTCACCTTCATGAGAAAAATCATCGACATGACTTGCTTGATGGTCAAGTCACAGAAGACACATACTTTAATTGTCATTCACCCCTTCAAATGATGAATTTACGACCAATTTCCCGTTCGCTACACGTTGCGTTCCGTATTGGTTGGATTCTCCTTCTAGTTATTCTAGAAAGACGAAGAGAGGATGCCAGAGTGAGAAAGGGGGAGTTCTGTGAGTTCTTTGCTCCCAGTGTGATGTCCTTGGGATTCTCGGGGCCTCCCTTTTGCCCGCTCCTTCTTGTTGTTTCCCACCTTCCTTTTTCGGGTTCCCATCTTCTTCTTTTTCGTATACCCCCCCCCCCCCTCATCCCCCTCCCCCCACCAATCCTCTCTTATTCCTTTTTCGGGAAGTTTTTTTTCCTTATTTCATTCCCTTCTCCCCCTCTCTTCCTCCCTACCGTTTCGGGCTTCTTCCCATCTTCCTTCAGAACTTTTCTGTTTTCTTTTGGCTCTTTTTTTTTTGTACTCCTTCGCTCCTTCTTCTGTTTCTTTTTCCTTTTTTTGCCCGGCGTTTCTCCGAAAAACGTGGCGTCGTTGGGATTTTTCGGTTTAGGTGTTACCGTATTATTAGGGAGGGAATACGGTGAACCAACGTGGTTTTGGGAAAATCTCGTACTATCATAGTACTATCATAATACTATCATAGTACAACGTTTGTCAGCCTTTCAATTTAGGTATAGCATGTAAATTCCACGACGCACTGTATATATTGTTCGTATAAATGAAATGAGTTATGCTATTTCAATGTAATAACTTCACTGTTTTGTAACTCAGTGTTGCCAGACGTTCCTTTTTGGGGGTGCATGTCCCCCTTTTCAGTCACAAATACCACAAATACCCCCAACCCCCAAGACCTTGGGGGGGGGGGGGGAATTTAAAATGCCCCTTTTTGGTTTGAGGTCGTTTTTAGTCCACATTTTCATGACTCCACACTCTTTTCCCATCATTTTCACTCGTTGAACTACATGCTTGGATAAAATGATGTAAGTACATCAGAAATTGGGACTTGACAAAGGAGAAATCAAACATGGGTGAGGATTCCATGCCCTCTATCCATACCAGTATTTGTGTGTTGGATTTTTTTCGAGAATTTGATAGTGGACGATATCAAGAATAAGCCATGGAAAAAGATAAATTAAACAGACATTTAATTTGCGATATAATTATTGTCTGATGCCTGTAGATTCCTATCATCCCTTTCACATCATGAACCTTGTGAAATTTCTGAAGAGAAAGTTCCTTTTTCTGTTTTGATCAATTCACTAGTAAATTCTGGCAAAACAAATATAATTTACTTCCAAACGCGTTGGTAGTAAAATAATTCATAAAACAATGTACTTAACTGCAACATTTTTTTCACACAGGAAGAACCAAGCCACAGAAAATCAAGAATCACTGTTCATCACCTCCGTTTTTCTTTTTAAACACAAATATTTTCTTTTTTTCTGCCCCTTAAGCAACCTACGTATTTGTAAATATGACCTCAACAGCTGGAGCTCGTGGAAAATAACAGCGTGGATCAGCGGTTTTCCTCCCTAAAAAGTGGAACGATCGAGTCAATTTCGCTTTCTGCTGCGGTCCCCACTCCGAGTACAACCGAATGTTGACAAATGACGTTGTTCCTCGTGTCGAACGTTATCGTCTTTCCTCGATGGGGTGCTGGGCTGGAACGCATGACAGAAAGCCGGTTACCTAAACGTTAACGTTAGTGAAAAAAACGTCTATTTCCACGAAAAATAAAGAGTACCAATGTTAAATCGATTTCGACGGTTAGGCCATCATCAGTAACAAAATAATTGTCATAAAATTTGCCATATTTGCCATAAAATTGGTGGTTAACAATTTCTTTGCATTCAAAGTGCTTCAAATTTCAATACAACGTAACACGATAATACGATAATCCACGAAAATTAGCTCATACGACCATGCTGCATGACTCGAACTTTCGATCGAAAAACGGGTATCCAGTTAGGGCCGGTTTATAAATCATATTTATCCTACGGATAAGGGGGATTTATCTGAGGGATAGCGTTATCCTCCAGATAACACAATAGGGGGTGTTTGTCCATCCCTAGTTAAACCTATCTCGCGTTTTAATTTATCTGGTCCCTGGATGGCGGGGTAACAATTATAACTGGAGGTTAATGATATATCTAGAGCTTACTAATGTCTAACAAGTTAATTTATTTACAAAAATCTTATTTGAATCTCGTTTGATTGTCTGTATTTTTGTACCTTCCAATGGAATGCATATTTGGGGATTTGACTTCAAATAGCAGCAACGGCGAAGATTCGTTGAATGGAAAAGAATACCGCATATACCAACCCGTGTAGATCACCTACTAATATGGCACGAGTGCGTATTTTTATTGAGGTTTCGGTTGGACAAAGATACCGTTCTTTACATTCTAACACAGATCGAAGATGAAATTAAGTCCACAACTTACTGATCACAATAATTCATTCGTATTAATTCAGGTTGCAATATTGCAATTCGTGAATGTATTTCTCTCCCTAGAAATGAAGCAAATGGCAAAAATGTGGTGGTTTCTTATTTGCCGAGCTTGATAGCATGATGGACGCTGTTGTGTTGTGGACGTCAGACCCGGTTTTTTTTAAATAGACGATCCATGAAGAAAATGTAGCTCCTACTCTACTCTGTGGTAACTCCATGTGTAAATCGCCCTTATTTTGTCGCCTATGAGGATGCTAACAGCGCTATCTGCCAAACAGAATTAATCTGAGGGATAATTTTATCTACTAGGATAATTTTATTCGGCATTGATAAGCGACTCTCATTGTTTATCTGGAGTATAACGCTATACTCAGTATAGCTATCCTGCAGTTCATGTAGATAATTGATAAACCGGCCCTTCCCTTAGTTGAAATTCTCAATATTATTTAGATACATAGAAGGGAGTTGGACGAAAAACGCGTTTATTATGCGAAATCCCGAATAACTAACAAAAAAATACGTAATTCGATCAGGGAAGAGATGCCCCATTTTTATTTTTATTAACCTCAATATCAGCGGGTAAAAAAGATTTAAAAAAAATCTACAGATGTTATCACATGCGAGTTACAACATGATACACACACACACACACACACACACACACTCACACACACACATATATATATATAATTATATATACTGTTGGGCATGCGTGTGATAGACGCACCTATGCACGTATCCCTGTCACACAGACTTCGCCCAGCACCGTATCGGGTTTCTCAGTTTGCGTAACGCGGAATTAATTTCGGTGCACCTGCATCCCCTCGTTTTTATCGCTTAATTTTCAAAAAAATTATCGTCCGTCACCGCCAACCCCGCGAGATTAGGTTACATTTCGCCATTAGTAACATAATTGCTTATACCCAACATATTGCGCCCGAGCCAATCTCATCAACGCTTGGGTACACTGATGGATTGTAGAATAATTAGGTAAATTTCATTGGTAGAAATAGATTTTATTTAGGTTATTTGAATGTAGATGAGCTTCTTTTTTTTTTATAGCAAATTTTCGTCCTAGAAAATGAAGCTATAGCAATAGCTAGGAAACTTTTTGAATAATTCTTTCAAGGAAATCCGTTTTGTGGCATCCTGAAACGATTCCTGAAGTTTGAACTTTTTTACACTGAGAAACACTGAGACACACACACACACACACACACACACACACACACACACACATGTATATATATATATATATATATATATATATATATATATATATATATATATATAGGAACACTTGAACTATGTAGTTGCGGTTCAACCGCAATATACTTTGTTTTAAATTTAGAAATTGATAAGTTGAGCACATTAAATTGATCAAATTTCAAAAATATTTGCAAAAATCACCAAAAACGGCCAAATTGTTGAATTTAACATTTTGAAAAGAATTTCAGTTGAAAAAATTACCGCGAATACCAAGGACATTTAAAAAAATTTGCACAAAATCATGCTGGAAAACATGCTTAAATTTCATTAATATTGTGTCATCCCGGTCGATAGCTCTTCTTAGGATTGAGATAAAAATTCCTTTATCGCGACATAGAATCAAGCTTTCTAAACAAAAAGATGAGTTCGTTGGGCAACACTTTTTGAGCACATTAAGTTGGTAAAATTTCAAAAAATGTACTAAAAAAAAAATCACTTAAAACTGCTACAAACTGCTGTAATTGTTGTATCTATATTTTTAGCAAAATTTTAGTCGAAAAATATTTATTAACAACAAACTAGAACATTATAGCATTTATGAAAAAACGTATGCTGACAAATTTACTTAAATTTCATTGATAAGGATTTGCTGAAAAATCGTCAAAACTCCCAATAAAAGCTCAACATTTCCAAATCTTTTTTGAATATCAGAATATTATTTAGAACGAATTTTGTTGCCATGAAATTGGTGATTAACTACCTGTCTGCAATCAAAGTGCTCAAATTTCAAAGCAATGTATCATAATATAATTCGTTAATTTACGTAAATTCGCTCATAAGATCATACTGCATGAGTAGAACTTTTTTCTTTTCAAGTTGTCTAGGTATAAAGTGTAATAGATGTACTCGTAACTCGTTGTTGGAATTTCGATCCGGTATCTCATTTTTATGGAATTCAGCTACAAAATTTCAAATGTGCATTCCAAGGAGGTCTTCCAGACGGGAGCTTCCACGATTTCAAGGGCCACTGACCTCTTGAGCGGCACCAGGGGATTTTTATGGCTTCAGAGGAGGCCAAGGAGGTAAGTCGCCACCTCCAGTTCGCGTTTTGGGCCTCTTCGTGTTCAGGGGCTGCAAAGTAGCCTGGGGTATTGAAGCTTCCTAACGCTTGAGGGTCTTCTCTGATACTCCTCCTTGTGTCGTGTGACTTTCTCAACGAATCCAGTTACCTCCTGCTTTGTCAAGAGAGTATAATTACCGGTCGCAATAACTTACAAAGCGCGCAACAAGTGTATATAAATTGAAAACTGTTTGGAACAAATGAAAGTAGTCACGATTCAGAAAACTTCCAATTCGCTATATATCCGGTGATTTTCAGCGTGGAACATGATTTAGCCGGGAACTAAAAGGGAAAAAATGTCAAAAATAAATTAGACTAAAAAGTCTACAAATCATGAAGTCTAGACCCCCCAGATCAGCAGAGTGAGATGCGGAGCTAAGTTCTTTGCTATTCAAACGATGAAGCAGAAATTTGAAATGGAGGCATCTTGGAACATCTGGAAATTAATTACTAAGTCTGGAGCCCCTATATCAGCTGAGAAAGCTACGGAGGTAATTCCTTCGTTATTCAAGCTAACATTTGGAATGCCCCCCAGATCAGCAGAGTGCGATCCAGAGCAAAGTTCTTTACTATTCAACCTATGAAGCTGAAATTTGAAATGGAGCGTGTTTCACGTTCCTCCAATGTTAGCCAAGGCTCAATGTAAAAGCAACAGGGGGGTCCCCAGCGGGGTCAAGGGGCAGAGCCCCTGGCGAGGTGCCTAGTTTTCCCTTTGATTATAGGGCTTTCCAGATCAGTTCGCAAGTCCGGAAACGGTTTTTAGAATATATTTCAGTCTCATGGTTGCACCTCAAGTAAGTTACTCTTCGCATTAATTTTGTTTTCTCGACTTAGTATGGAAATATATTTTTTCGTGAGGTGCGCATGTACTGCAATCTCTCTAACGACCGCAGTCTTCTCTACCAAACGAGAATTTGCAAATATCATTTTCGATGTACCTATTAAGATTTCCTGATCAGTATAGGATTTTAGAAACGATTCTGGGATGAAATCAGTCAGTTTCAGGTTCAAGAGTGCTCTCCACAACCGCTTGAAAATCTGATTTTTTTGGCTTAACTCCTGTTTGTATAGATAACGTTTCTATAAAGGAGGATGTGAAAACAAAGACTCTTATCTGTTGCATTTACTGCAATCTTATGCGTTTCACAATGAGATTCTTTGGATTGATATAAATGATGTCAAAACAGTTTTATTCTGGTAAATTGAACTGGAATATAACTGCAGCAACAGGGGGGTCTGGGGGTCCCCAGCGGGGTCAATGGGCAGAGCCCCTGGTTCCTAGTTTTTCCCTTTTACTATAGGGCTTTCCAGATCAGTTCGGAAGTCTGGAAACGGTTTTTAGAATATATTTCCATATATGCCATCAAACTGTGTGGTCTACATTGATTGTCTTGCTACGTCAAAATTACCAAATTTGACTTTGTTGCGTTGTATTGACGGATTTAAAAAGGTCTGCTGTTTTGAATAGGTAATTAACTCTGTGAGAGGTTTGAATAATCGGATTCCATGCTATTTGTCCTGTATTTTAAAACCTTGAATCTCGACACATTCAGCGGTCAGACCAAAACCGGTCATGGGACGTCGGCATTGCTAGACGGGTATTGACCCTTCTCTTCGGTTGAATGTACTCGTTTTGCCGTCATTACCAGATAAAAACCTATTTTTTCGCAACGCCGTTCCATTAAGAAGAGGTCTTGCTGGAAAGAGGTGAATTTGTTCTTTCGGGACTCCAAACAACCGAAAAGAGGTTATCTGATCGTCTTCCCGTTACTGTACGGGGAGATAGCGACTAAGCTAATAGAACAGACAAATATTCACATTTCCAGCTCAGTTAAGAACAGATATGTAACTTTTTAAATATGTGTTTTCCATTCTAGACCTTCAAAACTGATAGCATTTAGGTTTCAACTTCTCCTTGTTCATGCAGGATATACAGGGGGGGTCTACAGTAATTATGGGACAAACTCATGAAACGATTTTAGAGCTCATTTCTGATCGAATGTTACTCGAAGAGATTTCTTTTTGAACGCTTTGTTTTCAAGTTATACAATTTCTAAGAGTTTTTTCGTTTCGCCTAATGACATTAAAACGGCCATAACTCCCCCTAGAATCTCTCTAAACTCAAAGCTAAGAACACCTTTAGAAAGTCCGTTAAATTTCCTATAACCCTGTTAAAATTAAAGTTGTTTTTAGTTAGTTTTGATTGGTAAATAAAAGTCCAAAGTACAAAATTAGAAAAAATGTTTGAAATCTACGTTTTTCCTTACGTTTTTCTGCTACCGGTTTGGGAATTTGTTATGCCCAATGTTATGTGTTTTTAAGGGTAAAACTAGATTCGCATGTGTTACCATTCGATTCAGCATGAAAAAATACGTAGAAACCGGCCCCGAATTCCCATTTTCATAATTTTTCACTCAAACCCTCGATTTTTTAGGAAAAACCATGTTATACGAACATACTTTTCTCCCCCAATTAGCTAAAATTGACTATACCGTTCAAAAGCAAACAGTTTGAGGAAGTTTTTTCCGAGGAGCGCACGCCGAAAAATCCTTAAACCTGTAGCAGAAAAACGGATGGAAAAACGTCAATTTTGAATATTTGTTCCAATTTTGTACTTTGACTTTTTTTGACCAATTAAAACTAACTAAAAACCTCTCCAATATCAGGGTTATTGGAAATTCAACGGTCTTTCCAAAGGTGTTCTTAGTTTCGAGTTTACATTGATTTTACGGGAAGTTATGGCCGTTTTGATGTCATAAGGTACAAAACACGAAAAAAGTCTTGAAAGTTGGATAACTTGAAAACAAAGCGTTTGAATAGAAATCTCTATGAGTAACTTTCGATCAGAAATGAGCTCTACAATCGATTCCCTGAGTTTGCCCGTAATTAATGTAGATACCCTGTAGACCCTTCAGGGTACCGACATGTTTGTCAACCATTTGAACTCGGGTCAAATATAGGACAAACCATGTTTTGTTGAGTATCTTCATCCCTCAAAATTTCACATCTCTCTCTATCAATCTCTGTATTTTGGTATATTCTGCTGTTAATGGTGACAAAGTGATCAAAGACATGCCCTCATTTCAGTAGAAGTGCCTAATATAGGTGTGTTGACAAGAAGAGTTTGGTGTTCAAATGAAGATTTTAGCTTGTTGTTTATGAATTCCATGGTTACCAGATCAACATTAACTTCTGCGCTTGTGAAATTTCACCAGGGTCGTACAGCTTCCACAGCTTCTTTTCATAAGATTGTTGGTGATTAATCTTCTTTTGATTTTGTTCAAATTATGCTTCTGCGTATATTACACATTATTGTTTAATATAATGAAATGTAATATAATTAATACTGTACTCGAATGTTTACAATCACGTTGTGGATTCAAGGAAGCTTGAAGGAAGCTTTCAACTATATACGCATATCTTCTATTTGGAATGTGAGGATTTGGACGTTAATTCTATTGCTACCATGTCAGTGACTGTGCAGCTGCATTAGCCTCTACGCATGCTCAAATGTAAAATCCTCCAGAAACTCTGCTTATACACTCCTTTTCAGTATTTTCAAGTTTCTGCATTACAACTTATACGAGTAGATTAATATTTAATCCTACAATTGTATTGACTAATGATTAAACGCATATTATGAGAAAATGGAAGCTATGTGCTACATCCAGCTTCGAGTAAATGGGTATTTCAACGATCTATATCTATCTTCTTGTTCAAATGTGAGAATCCTAATTTGCAAATCATTTATTCCTTCACATCCAAGAAGGTAAAAAATGTAGAATTATTGCAGACTGTGGAGCCTGAAGGGGAATATGCTCGCTGTACGGTATACCCAAGGAATGTGAAAGTAGGTTTACCACGTAAAAGGCGTCATGTTTAGATGCCTATCGGCTGGAAATTTGTCTGGAGAACGGGACCTCAAAAGGGGAAACCTATTTCGGTCTCTTGGAAAAAGGAAATGTGAAATGTCATTATCCGCCGATAGCCTTTCTAGCCCAGGCAAAATGCCAAGGACGATGGGAAGGGTTTTTCGCCACGGGTCATTTGCGAGGTGCCTATTGGTCAAGACGTCGAATGCTCAAGTATGTTCCGGCATAATAAATAAAAGCCGTTCGTATGCCATTGTGTCTGAATCAGTAGAGTGCGCGTGAAGTATATTTATGTACATGTTAAATGTCTTTAGTGAGTAGAGAAACCAACACAGCAAGAAAATCCATATAGAAACTGGTACCCAGTTCGTCATTTTTCGTCATACCAAGTGAAAGCAGTATGTCAAGTCTATCTTGAAGAAATAACCCAATTATCTTCTATATGAGAAGTATCCACCCATCTCTAATCATAACTTTACTAAATTCCTTACAGATAAACATCTTTATAAAACTGATAAACAGAAGAGCAGCTAAAATTATTTACAGTTCATTACGTAAGGAATTTGCTTATAACTATACTACAAATATTATATATTGTGCCACATAAGTTTTTGTAGGTATTAACCAGTTTTTCAATACTGGTCGCATAATTTCAATACTGAAGGCGGAATTTAAGCATACGAAATGAGGGCGAAACCTTTTTAACATTCATCATGTTGTACCGCATGTATCATGTGTTGCTAGGAAAGTTGCCCCTTATTTTTCATTGCAGGAAAATCGATCGCCACTATTCGGAATGTTCTCACTTTATCACAACATCTCATGATCCCTAGCCGCTTTAGTACCAAGGAAATCTTATTTATTTATGCTACGTTATTAGCGAATACTGCTTCCTAAAAATAATTAACTAATAATGCGAGAAGAAGGCACTAAATACATGGTGGGTACTTGTAAGCAGTAGGTACTAAACGATGCATATTCGGCGTGAACCGTCATGACGTCGTAATTCTACTGATTTTTTAGTCCCTAAATAGACCTAGGAGGCTGAAATTTGATATGGAGCCTCTAGGCCTGCTGTGTACGATTATAAAAGTGAGGAACCACCGTAATCAGCTGAGTGAGCTCTGGAGCTCATTTCTCTCCTAATATACGGAGGAAGCTGAAATTTGGTATTGGGCAACATTAAGACGTGAGAAAACATGATACATGATTTTTATTTAGTGGTTTCAACCACAACCGGTATTTTTTGGCTGATCAGCAATAGTTTCAATGTTTTAAGAAAGTCATCTGTTAAGATCTGACTTGCATATTGGGTGGTTGGGAGTGGGAGGGTTAATATTCAAAAACGAACCCATAGGTATAAGAAAAAATGTGATTTTCAGGGGGTTCCGTATACTAATGCATTCGTTCCTTCAACAGTATGCTTTTCATCTTGCAGGATTCATTAGAGCTCGTAAAGCTCATTGCGATATGGAAAACCGGGAAGCAGTAATCATTATAAATTACACTGCAAAATGCTATAAAGCCCAGAAAATAATTTCAGGAGACAGTACTTTTTATTCATATTTAAATGTAGAAAGTAATATTGTCTGATATAAGACTAACACAAGCCTTCTATTTTACTATGATTTTCTCCAATTTCAAGAACATTAAAAATTATAGCATTTCTAAATGTTCACCTTGCTACGTTAGACCGTGTTTTTCCAGTATTTGCGTTGTTGGGAACCAGTTGGACTTTATCACCTTGTCCGTCGGTGTTATTTCTATTTATTTATATTTTTTTTAAGTCGCAGGAAAAAAGTCATTGACGGCCATTCTCCAGTCCCTTCATTCATTATTCCGACGCTCGATGAAATAATTTATTCGTAAAGGCTCGCACGGGAGAAAACACGACTACGTGGGCACTTTACACAAGGTGCTTCCAAGTTTAGTCGAATAGAAAGAGATCGTACGTGTAAGATTGTGATGTTGAAGATTGTTTTATGCACTTGAAATCGCTGTTTTTGCGCTGTATGTGTCCGTGCGCATATATTTGATCTTATTTTTCGACACATAAGATACCTTGGGGTCGTGGGTGACCCCGTAGCACTAAAATTCGTTTTTTCAGTCTTAAAACTACTTTTTTTGTGTTAGAATAAATAATAGTAATTAATACTTGTGTAAATATTATACAGGGTGTCGCAAGAGTTCGTCGAAAATGTTTTCGAAGCAGAGGGACGTCCTATTGAAATAGATTTGAGACAAATAGGCTGGGCTTCAATCGTTGTATTCGCTTTAAGGACGTCCCTCTGAAGCTAGGTAATATTAGCAAGGCTTCGCATATTACAGGAGGGACGCCCTATTGAAATTGATGACCATGACGCATTTTTATGGGTTGAATTCGTGTAATCGCCGACAGACGAATACGATTACTCTAATACGAATATAATCGCAGTTGACTCAGAATCAACGAATAATTATCGCGATTACAATCGTATTCGTATTCGACGATAAGATTATGCCCAACACTGCCTCCAACATTGTATGGAATAAGCGACCCACCCACCCTTATTCACTTGAAGAGGCCTAAATATAAGTACGAAACTAGTTGGGAAATTAGCTATTTAACAGGAAGAAGCCGCCTACCTTCCACCCTCCTATCAATACTCCTTTGAAATTTTAGTTAATTTTGTATCCACGCTCGTACTATATACATAATACTGACTAGTTTGAGACTTTCCAAACTTTGTGTGTTGACTCATACAAATTTGTAATTAAGTATGTGAATACATTTCTGCTCTCTCTCTCTCTCTCTCTCTCCCTCTCTTCCTCTTCTTTCTTTATCGTTCTTTTCCAAACCCCCCATTTCTAAATTTCCCCAATGTAGCTACATAACCTCGTGAACCTAACACAAATTTAACCAGCAGGAACAAATCGAAGAGGAAATCTACCGTGCATCCAACATCAGGGTGTCCCGAAGGGGGTGGCCCGCTTTATGGAGGGGGGGCGTGGTTTGGTTTTTGATTCGAAAAACCAGTTTGACCGCTGGGGTGTTAACGCGAACCGCCTCAACCCATCTAGAGTTGATTCCACGGATTTCCTACGCGACATTTTTCTGATATCGCGGCACCTGTGGAATTTCGCCATGAATGGACAAAAAAAGGGGGAGCCCATCCTTACTAGGAAAACACTGGGAGACAAAGAAACAGGTTCTGTTGCGCAGATCTTCTTCAGTCACCCTTTCAGACAAATTTCTTCTTCTCATGAATATTCGTAGCTAAATGAATCTACCGATTTCAAACAGGTAACTCCGCTAAGTTAGTTACACATCAATGTTCTGTGTTCTTCAATAAAAGTAGTGAGATGGCAGCTGGCTACTTTTTTTTTTTTAATTAGTAGGTAATGAAGAACCTATCGTCTCGCATTTATTTTGCAAATTTTAATTAACCAACCCAGTATTAATCTTTCCAAATATTCTCATTTTTCAGTGTTGGGCATAATCTTATCTTCCACTACAAATACGATTGTAATCGCGATAATTATTCGTTGATTCTGAGTCAGCTGCGATTATATTCGTATTCGTGTAATCGTATTCGCCTGTCTGCGATTACACAAATACAACCCATAAAAATACGTCATTGTCATCCATTGCAATAGGGCGTCCCTCCTATATTATAGGAAGCCTTGCTAATATTACCTAGCTTCAGAGGGACGTCCTTAAACCGAATTCAACGATTGGAGCCCAGCCTATTTGTCTCAAATCTATTTCAATAGGTGAGCAGTACATGGGATAAAAAGTACCTCTGTCTTCACCCATTCTGCCTGTTCACCCATTTTTCACATTCATGTTTTGTATTTTGTAGATCCCATGACTAGGACCCAGATCCTGGGTTGAAACGTTGGGCAATAAAACATAAAACCGCAAGTGTCCAGTTTGGTCAATTCAAGAAAACCCGTACATGTATTATTCACTAGACAACAACAACACTTCATATATAAATATACATGTATTAAAAAGTGTTAACTCTAGGATTCGTCGTATCCAAGATGCCTCAAAATGGATTTCAATGAAGAAATTATGATTTAAAATTTTTGGAGCCATTTAGCTCCATTTTCTACGAAAATTCACCAACTGTGATGGATCCAAGTTGTTCACACGATTTTCCACTCAATTTCAAAAAAAAAAAAAAAAACCGAACGGTGAAACGACCTTTGCCGCCCAACTCAAGTCACGCCATGAATTTGGTCCCTTTCCTGACACAATGGTGTAATTATCGCGCACAATGTGTTTATTCCTTTCATCCCGCATTCGTCATTCTTCCGCACATTTCCGAGCGCGAAATACGCCTGTAAAAAAAACTCTATCCCTACTGCGTCGCTAAGGGTGTCTCCCCACCTGTCCATCATCCCTTCCGTTCTTACCCGGAAAAAAACCTCCCTTCCGAAAAATTCTCGAAAAAAAAACTGAACCCTCTTATATAATTTTTTTATGAAGTATTCCAAGCCCGTTATAAAACGCGGAAGCCATTGGCGGAGTCGGTTGAAAAAAGCGGCTTTTTTCCAGCAGATGGTAACCACTTTTTTGGTGGTTGCAGACGTACATAAGAGAGCGGCACGTTTCGGGCATCACCCCTTTTGCCGTTTTAAAATGGAAAAATTTTTCCTGACGTTCTTTTCATTTTTTTTTTTTTTTTTTCAAACACGGGGTGGGTTGTACGGGACAACACATCTGGTAGCAGGCATCAAACAAAATTCACAACATGATGTTGTCAATTTAGGTATTTTTCCCGCCTAAAACAAGGGAAGTGTGAGTATAAAATGATATTTATGATGAGTTAAAATGTGATGATTTATGATTGATTTGAAATGATTTAAAAAGATGAGTTTAAAATGATATTTATGAATGATAAATGATGATATAGGTGCCGCTGGGCCCGTTCCACCATAGAAAGTTAATCCACAGTTGAGTTCTTGGAATGAGAGCGCGCATATCTCCCGTAATAGATAACGCTGGGTGGTGCTATTTTAAAACTGACCACAAATACTTTTACTGCCTCAATTAAAACCGATTAGACTCACGTTAAGTGATAATGGATAAAAATTAACACTTGGTGGCTATAGAAGAACAAGTAGATCAGTGCTTACGAAGTGAAATAAACGCTTCCTGCGTTGAATAGGATACAAAATGGCTCTCTACACCAGCTGATCGATGACCTCCTCCCATGCGTCTTCAGTATTCTCGGGAGCCTCCCTCTCAAATTTCAGCTTCCTGCTGATTCAGCTTCGGCTGTTAAGGCCAAGAACTTTAGTGATGAAGAAAGTAACTTTTCGGTGCTTCAGCATTCTCCTTTTTGACCCTCCCTCACAAATTTCAGCTTCCTGAGTCGAATAGGAGGAAAAATGGATTTGGAACTCAATCAGCTGACCAGTGACCTCTCAGTCATCTTCAGCATTCTCCTTCTATACAAACATGAAATTCAGTGCTCTTGAAGAGAGTCACTTGATAGCGCATTCGCTTGTAAGGAGATCCGCGCGAAATAGACGCTTCCTGCGTTGAATAGGAGACAAAATGGCTTTGTAGGTCACTCAGCTGATCCTTGACCTCTCATGGGTCTTCAGTATTCTCCCTTGAGCCTCCCTCTCAAATTTCAGCTTCCTGCGTTGAATAGTAGACAAAATGGCTTTGGAGCTCACTCAGGTGATTGATGACCTCTCAGTCGTCTTCAGCATTCTCCTTCTTGAGCCTCCCTCACCAATTTCAGCTTCCTGAGTAGACTAGGAGGGAAAATGGCTTTGAAGCTCACTCAGCTGTCCAATGATCTCTCAGTCATCTTCAGCATTCTCGCTTCATCCTCCCTTTCAAATTTCAGCTTCCTCGTTGAATAGGAGATAAAATAACTTTGGAGTTAACTCCGCTGATCAATGACCTCTCATGCGTCAACGGGCCCTGATTCAGCTTTATCCTCTCCATGTTACATATTAGATCCATACCAAGTTTCAAGAAAATCGGAGATCAGGAAGTGGCATTTAAAACGATTTTAAGAGGACATACATGCGTACATCAGCGAACAAAGTGAACACAATAGCTCATTTTTCCTTTTTTAAAAGAAAATGCGGGGACGTATTTAAAAAAGACCCCATTTAGGTACTTAGATTGTTACGTACATTTAATTGTTATTTCAAACCGAATGTAATGTAAGTATATTGAAACCGACCAAGTTTACTCAAAATGGAAGATGTGCCACACCTATTTGTGAGAATTTTTGTTTCTCTATCGGGTGAAGTGATTGATTATTGTTGCTGTTCACATACCGCATTCACATTCATTCACACTATTCACTTAATATCCAGTTTGAAATATATTTTTCGAATGAGGGGTTTACATATATATAAAAGAGATGGTTGCTAGGGGCTCTCAGACGAGCACAATGGTCGTCAACGAGGTTGGATGAGTCAACTTCCTCGTTTCGGGCTCCAGAGGAAATGGTCATCTGTGATGAACTGAGAGGAGACGAGTGGATGACGTCGAACGAGCGAGAGAGAGGGGACGATCCCTGCCTGTGGTGGTTCGTTCTTGTGGCTAATATACACGGCAGTTGGTTGGTGTGTGTGACCTTTTCATTTGGGCGTTAGTTGAGCAGCTCAGGATATCTCCTCTCCCGTCTGAGTTTAATTGAGTTCAACGAGAAAAAAAGATCCCACGTACCCTCCTCTCCCCTCCTTTAACAATTTTGGCTTCCATGATGCAACAAATCTGTGGGTTTTTAAAGCTGAGTGATGCTGCTGACATATTTGAGCGAATTTTTGTAGAAAATTATGATATTTATTGTAGTATCTCCACAAATTGTGTGTGTGTGCTTCACTTTGCTTGCACTTAATTAATTGTTCCTCCAGCCCCCTTTCCTTTCTCTCGACCAATGGGATTCAACCTCCCTTCACCTGTAACTATATAAGCTGTGTCCTTTCTAATGAGTGTTCAGTTACTGATGATGGCCTAACCGTCGAAATCGATTTAACATTGTAACTCTTAGTTTTTTCGTAGGGATAGACAATGTTTTTTCACAAACTTCCGTTTTGTGTGTGTGTTTGCAATTCCTGGCGATAACTCTCCTTAGATTTGAGACTGAAAAATCCGTTCTTTCGCCAACAAAATCAAGCATTTCACAAGAAAGAATGAGTTCGTGGGGCTTTTTGAGCACAAGACACTTGTCGCTTTTCAAAAAATCTAGTGAAAAAAATCACTAAACGGAAAACAATCATTCTCTTATCATCCAGCTTTCTTTAAACAGCTGTTTCGGCCACGGTAGGCCACTCAAATAACAAATGAAAATGACGTAGGCATGGTCTGGATGACGTAGTGGTCTGGATGTACACAAGCTCGCATCTCTGAAATAAAAAATATCCTAAATCGATCCTTAAAGTAAAAATATATATTATATATATTTATACAGATTATTAGGAGGAATACATCAGAATGATGTGTTGGTATATATTGGTGATCTGAATCTTTCATCCTACAGTGGGCTCGCGTTAATCGGTAAGTACCTCGGCCACTTACAACCATTTAATACGCTCTATATTGCACCTTTTTGAAAAACTTTGCGTGATCTTTCAGCTGATGGAAAAAAATAAATCAGTTCCTTCCGTTCGAGTTGAGGAAAATTGTCTAGCAAGATGAATAAAATGTGAAGCGTAACGTCAATTTTTTTAATTTCTTTTTTCTCGTCGACTCTGGGAATCACACTCCAACGACTCGCCCGGCCTTGCACTTGGAAATGTCGAGCGTTGACCCCTGAAGCCCCCACTATGGGAGCTGTGGGTACCTACCTACCTCCTCATTCTCGTATCCCACTTTGAAATCAAGTAAAGTCATCTTGACTCGTCAAGACTCCATTTTCCAAGAATCTTGTTTCAATATCATGCAACTGAATTATGATTGACTCTGAAATCAAACTTGAAATCAACATTGAGGGGTTCTAACTATTGGGATCCATCATTTAGCCAAAATCATAACCATTGATAACATCCTGTCAAATCAAAAACGAAATGAAGAATTTTTAATCATTCGGATCAGACAAATATACCAAGAAAGAAGCAAATTCATCATTGAAATGGAAGGACCTGATGATTAATGACTCTTAGCGCAAATTCCAAAAATCCTTCTTCCCTATAGTTCAATTAAATTTCGTCATCATAGACTTTGAAATTGACAGTTGAAATTTGACAGGAAATACATATTTTGATCATTGGGATCCATCATTTAGTCACAATCACAACCACTGATCACATCCAAATAGGAAACAGGAATTAAACCATTCGGATCAGTCACAGATGGATGTCATCATAAACTCATAAATCAAGAAGGAAGGAAAGTCATCATGATAAATGGTTTTTAGTATAAATTCCCAAGTCATAAACGTTGAAAATGAAACGTATTTTAATCATTGGGATCCGTCATTTAGCCATGATCATAACCACTGATCACATTCTGCAAAATCATATAGGAAATAAAGGAATTGAATCATTCGGATCATTCATTCACAGTTGGATGTAATCATAAACTGCAGTTTTGCAAGGCTACCGAAATCCTGCTGAAACCAGCAGAAAATTTGCAATATTCGGTCCCGCTTTTTTCAAACTTTGAAAAATCAAAAATTTTGATTGGAAAATAATAGAAAAAAAACATTTAAAAAAAAGAAAAAAGGTTTTGTTCAGCTTAATGAGGAGAAAAATATAAACTCAGATTTGACCTCTGGCAAATTAAGCTGCTTTTCCCTTGCACGGTCACATATTCGGAATTTCCCGTATAAATGCAGAATTCCTCATACAGAAACGAATCATTTGCCACACCCAGTCTGGCGTATTACTAAGGCGTATTGTTTGCAGCTGTAGGTTCTTAATTGAAATTCGTAAATCAGAATGTAATAAACCTATATTTGTCCGTGTTTTATTCAATTGTCGTCTGAAGAACTGAAAAATTCCGATGTTGATCATTTCGCGGTGCAACGTTGCTTCGAAAGATTTCTTTTCCTGCTCGCGAATCTCCGAGTTCCACGACTATTTCTGTACCAACTCCCACGAACGGTTCACGGCTGACGCCATTTTCTATACGAAAACACGGACGTACGCGCGGGGCGGTCAGAAATACTAAGCTTATCAATCTATATTTGGACTTCCCAGTCTCGTTCCTTCTTAGATGATGGAAAATACTGACTTTTGCTTCCGAGTATACCTAAAGGTAGCGGAAGCATTGTTTTCACTTTCGGGAGAAAGAAAATTTTTGGTCTCCAAAATCAAAACTTCCACTCGCATTTTACGTTTTAGACCATTCTGAACAACTTAGGTTCCGGGTCTGTCTATGTGTATGTCTGTCGTATGTCCGCAAATCCTTGTAACAAGCTTATTTCCCACAGTTTTCGTCCGATTTGGATGAGATTTTCAGGGAATGTGCGGGCTAGGGTGCAGACGGTCCCCTACCAGTTTCATTATTCTTGACTAAATACTTCACTCTGCGCATGTGAAAACGTAAATTCCACCAAGCATCATTTTCTCATACTGTGGTCGTCCGATCTCGCTTAAATTTGGATGATGGTTGGGGAATAACAATTTGATTATCCCATATTAATTTCAACATGATGATATCATTAATAGCTACTGCGCACGCGCCTGTGTGAAATCCTCGTAACAATATTATTTTCTACAGTTTTCATCCGATTCGGATGAAATTTTCAGTGAATGCGCGGGTTAGGTTGTAGATGGTCCCTACCTATTTCATTGTTCCACTCATCAGTTCATTCTGCGCATGCTCGAACGTAAATTACATTGAGTATACCTAATTTTTTTGTTTCATAAATGACCAATTATGACGTCTTTACTTGAAATTAGGTGCCTATCAAGTATGACCACAAAACTCGAAAAAAGTTCCAGTATTGCAGCATGATAAGTAGTATGACCAAACTTTCGTAGATTGTAGAATTATAATGTTATATTTTTTGAAATTTGAGTACTTTGAGTACAAAAAAATTGATGACCAAAACATTGTAGCACCTCTAAAAATGAACTCAATGCTTCTTTCCTTGAAAATACATAAATGCAGTTATTAACTAATAAAAAATGCTTGGATTTGGCGACGTTTCAGAAATTCCGCATTTCTATTTCCAAGCCCTTCAACAAAACGCTGAAAATTATTACATAACGGTTTATTATTTCTGTATAATTCCTTCTACGTGGAAAAACTTGTCTATAATTATTAAACAAAGTCTATTATGTACGTTATATAATTAAAACTGCATAGACGTACACGCCTATAGAGGATAAATTTACTAAATTAATTAATAAAATCACACAAAAACACTACCACATTAAATACTCCACACTTCGCACAATCCCTGAAAATTTCAGCGGAACCAGACCCGAAATTGATGAGAACGCTCTGAAGCGCAAACAGCTTTTGGAGGACACGAACACAAAGCTTCCCTCCTTCTGTAGTGAAGAAGAAAATTTTTTTCAGAAATTTTCAAAATTTTCAGTCACAAATTTTAATCGAAGTTAGAAGGAAGTACTTAGGTAGGTAATTTTCTGCTACGGTGCGCGTCTACAATCACTATAACCAAGATTAACTTCTCAACCAAGTGAAAACAAAACAAGCGGGATTGTTTACTATATCCATAAATATATAACATAAATTAATATAAAACTACGACATGAATAGAAGAACAAGTACGAAAGAAATGCATGATAAATCAGGAGCTTTCCAACGAATGGAGAACGATTTTTGTCCGGTGAAAACTACAAAAGTTTCATTTCCCCAGCAACGGCTAGGTTGTACGGGAAAATCATAAGAAAATTTCGTTACACTTTCGCGTAACGTTTTCGGCAGTTAGCTCAAGGCTAAACCATGTTCCATGCTAGTAATTTTTAACTGCGATTGGTAGGCCAGTTTACGCTCTATCTAATGATATTCCCGCCTTTCGGGTAAACATCGTAAAATCGACTACAGCTATCGTTCCACGGGATCCTCTTCATGTTTGGAATACCGTCACGACGAGAAAACGTACTACCGCGGGTTCCTCGACTATTACCCGCAAACCCATTAAAAATACGCAAAAAAACGAAAGAAAAAAAAATCCTTGATATGGAAAAATTCCCGTTGCACCAACTGAATCACAACTCCAATCCCGCGTTCCTCATTTGGCAGAAGCCGCGCCATAAAACTCAATGAAAGCGACAATCGCTTTTTATTCGTTACCCCTCCCACAGCGCGCCTACAAAAACGAAATTTGCGTTTTTCGCGTAGTTTTTCATCAGACGATTTCCTCTAATTTTCCGTCGGCACAAACGAACGGGAGCGGTACCAAAAAAACAATCGAACAATTGCCGCTGGGAAAATGACGTTAAAGGAGGGTTTTTGTGTCATCCGTCGAAATGGTCGCAGTCCGCATATTCACGAGTTTTCGGCTAGCTTTTCTGTTGGGGTCGTTGACAAGTAATTCAAACGGATTTTCTGCGTCTTTATTTGAGCATGGAAATTTCATTTTTTCGTTGTTTCAATTGGTTTTGCCATCAGGGTGATAACGGGAGGATGCCAAAGTTGGGCCGAAGTTCTATATTATTACTTATATCGGTTCGTTTCGTTGCAATGGTTTATTGATAGCTTGGCAATGCGCGGCAAGCGTCTCGCTGGATTAACTATAAATCTTCACGTCACTATCATGCCAATAACTCATTTTTATAGCTTCAAACGATTTAAATTAGCTGAATACATAACTGACAGAAAATAATTCGACATATAATAGTTAATAGTAGAGGTGGGCGGAGTTTGTGTCTCTATGACTGGATGTAAACAATTTATGAAGATTAAGCACCAGTTCAAGTCTTGGTTAAAAGTTTTTTATTGGTGACGTTTCGGCCTTTGACTGTAGGCCTTATTGATGCCAAATTATATGCACAGATACTACGCAGGTATATATATCAGATGTGATTCCTATTATATATATCTGTGTAGTATCTGTGCATATAATTTGGCATCAATAGGGCTTACAATCAGAGGCCGAAACGTCGCCAATAAAAAACTTTTAACCAAGACTGGAACTGGTGCTTAAGCTTCCTAAATATAATAGTTAAGATCAGAGGTACCTTGTTAAATTTTCAAGCATTTTAATTTCTCCCTTGATGGGAAAAACGAAAGATCATGGATATGTCTAGTACCTACCAGTAGGTACCTACTACTCAATTGTATACCAACCATGTAGTGCCTTCTTTTCACAAGATTATTCCATTATGGTTACAAAACAATATTAGTTTATAACTTTGAGTAATAAATCAGCATTCTTTGACACTACAGTGGCTTAGAGGTCATGAGATGTTGTGATAAAATGAGAGCATTCCAAAAAGTGGCGAACGATTTTCCTACTATGAAAACTTTGGGAGTTACTCTTCCTTAGTAACTCATTGGTTGTACGTGAAAAATCAATGGAAATTCTACCTAGTCTTCACTTTTCAAGTTAATAATAATCTAAAGTGCCGGAGCGTTGCATTTTGTGTGGAGAAAAAAAAGTGTCGCAAAAAATTCCTTGACCCCCAGCCAAAAGACATATTCATGTAAAAAAAAAATCAAAATTTGCAAAATGTACCTATACATGATGGTGGTAATTGGCGATTCAGTTGGTAATAAAAGGAAGTTCAGCCGAAGTCACTTGCAGATTACCTACTTGGTTTAGCTAAAACATCCTGGGACAGTAGATGAACTTACTGTGGAAAGGTCCCACATAATGGCGATTATTCCCTTGACCGACGCCACTCGAAAAACGGAATTCCATCTAGTTTTTCCATCAATCCTAAACGCTGGGTAACCTTCTTTTTTTTCTCTCTCTCGTGAACCTCAAAAACTCATCGCTCGTATATTCCAATCTACTGGGAACCCACGTACTGTCGAAACGAACATACGCGGCGCAATATCGCCTTCCCCTCGTCTTTCTGAACTAATTCCAAACAAATCCGTTTTTTTTTTTTTTTTTTTTTTTTTTTTTGCGATGCCGAAAAAGCAACCCACTAACCCCCCCAACCCCCCCCCCCTTTCCACAGCCTAGAGTAAACAAGAAGTTTTTCCCAGTCCCGATCGCTATGTGTAAACAGTGTTATGGGAAATACACTGCCAGCCCTCAGCTGCCTCTAACATTGGTTGGTACGGACAAAACTAGAAATCCCTTCCCCAAAAATGCTTTTCTGAATCAAAAGCTAAAGGTGTAGAATAATGAAAGAATGCTAGAATCGGAAAAGATCAATTTCCGACAAGAAATTGCGACGAACTTAATGTTTGTACTTGAAACAAGCAGATACGATGCATAGATCTGTAATAAACCGAGCAATAAATATAACCAAGTAATGAGAATTTTCTGATTTTTTCAGCAAGCAGCTCACCAACTTTGTAAAACCACACGCACGCACTACACAGAAACTACGCAGTTTATTTTGTAAAACTACTTCCTTTCCATTGTGAATGTCGTTCTTTCGTAATTGTATCATACAATGACATTTGCGTTACGTACCTATACATCTTACAAACGCAAAGCTAAAATGGGCTGTAAAGAGAGTAATACTAATCCACAGTTACGTTGAAGGGTTCACAGTCCCGTATAATTTATAAATATACCTATTATTATTCAATATTAGGAATATATTTTCAGTTTCTGTGAGATGTGTGAATCTAAAACCACACGTACCAGTATGGTTGTGCGATAGGCGAAAATCGGCCAGGGGCCAATTTCATAAAGCAACAAGTGACAAGTTTCAATCCGGTTTTATGAACAAGTTGTAAAAAATGAGTGTGCAAGCGTTTCATAAAGGTACAAGTGTAGACTTTGTGAAAATGAACAAGTGTACAGGCGAATTTGGACAAGTTACAAGTGTTTCCCCATCATTTTGTACAAGTTATTGTTTTACAGTTGTAAAAAATGGCCGATTTTTAACCTACGTCCATTCACCTGTAAACTTGTTATTTTCCAGCATTGTGAGTTAACCATTTTTCGGTGTTAAATATGTGGGAATCATCTTCTGCTGAAGAATACAGACAAGAAAGAAGCATTCAGCGTAGAAGACGCCAACGATTTGATAATAATTTTTTCGTGGGTATTTTCGAGTTTAACGAGAGATTTAGGATGTCTTCCAAGACCCTGAATGATTCAAATGCTGCGTGACCCTGTGCAATTTTCCCTGATCGGGTATTGAGGATCTCCCTATCATTGAAGAACAAAGTAAGATAATTTCGAAGTTACATATGACCCATTGTGCAATCATTTCCGCTGAATGAAGAAGAAAAATCCTGCCATCGGTTGATATCAAATAAACACTTTTTCCACTTTTCAGTTTATAATTTGTCTGTCTTCCAATCATTACACTTAGTCGTGTACGACAAACATCCTATCGTGTACTTAGAACCCTTTTTACGTTATGATTCGTGAAGATCCCGCTTGACTTTGTTCATTTCGTTAGAATTTTTCTTTTCTGCTGCACTTGTAAACTTAGCTTCAACAAGTGTAACTTTTCTACATGTCCTCTAACCTTGTTCAGGATTACAAGTTCCTGGGTAACCCCTGGCGGAAGCGTCTCACTCCAAAAGCAGCCAAAAAGAGTGAGAGTGGGAAACGGCAATCCGACTATTGGCTTGGCCCAAATTGGATGATATCTTGCATTTTTTGGCTAGGCATCTTTTCCAAACGGAACGTCTCGTTTAATCGGCACTTTGCGAATTCCCCAATGTTTTACAATCACATTTCGCGTTCGGGTTTTCGTGTGAATCAACCTGTAACGTTAACGCAGAAGTTAACTTGTCGAGGGGTATGGGAGTTTAACAATCGATCTGATGCATGGCAAGTCTCGATGCTCCATCCGAGGGGGACAATGAAACCCACCACACGCCCTTTGCATCCTAGTTAGGTCTCATTTCCGACAGGGACCCTACAGGCGATTGCGGTGATGGGGAGGGGGGTACGTACAAAACGCTTGTTGAGGTCTCAAGCGTTGAACCATCAACTCTAGTCAAGGTTAGTTATACAGGAAAGATAGAAAGGTTAGTTGTGCAGTAAAGATAGCACACCTCGGTCTGTTTTACGCGCCGAGAAAAGAAAATTTCGGTCATGAATGCTGAACATTTCCTGCGGATACACCAATAAAATTAATCCACAGTTCTAAAGTATAGTACAAACTAAACTTTGGTATTTTCCAGATATCTAGCAGAGTGTGGTCGAAGTACCAATGCTTCCTGATTATTGATCACTATAACAAAACCCAGTTTGAGCACACAGATGCATTACTTGAGTCTTCATAAATCGGGGCTTGGACTGGAAACAGTAGCTGGGTGCGTTTTTATACAAGGAAGATTAATTTTTGGAACAAATCCTGTAGATTTCCTGCAGTCACATCAGTAAATCTCCAGTTTTCTTATATTCCAACCAAACTAAGCTATTTTCCTGATATCAAGGTGAATTGTGGTCGATGTTACTCCAACGATTTCCAATCAGTTTGAGGACTGACTTTTACAGCAAAACACTACCCTGGTGTATTTTACTCGTTGACAACAGGTTGAATTTGGCCATAAATGCTGAAGATTTACAGCACATGATATTCAATAAACCCACATTTTCAAGTATTATAGTCTAACCAAACTTCGGTATTTTCCTGGTATCAAGGAGAACTGTCGTCAAAGTTACTCCAATGCTTCCTCATTATTGATCAGTGTGACGAAACACGTTTAGAACAGAGATGCGAGACTTTATAAGTCAGGGTTTAGACTGAAAGCAGTAGGATTTCTGCAGATTTTTCAATAAACAAAACCAGAGTTTCCACAAATAGGTCAACGAAATTTCGGCATTTTTTCTTTTTTAATATCTTGTTTACGTGCTGTTTACCTGTTCCTCTTTTTTTTATTTTATTGATCAGAATTACGAATCAGAATTTCACAAATCAGGGTTTCTAAGATTGAAAAGTTCCTAGGTGCGATTTCTTCGCCAAGCAAGGTTGATTATCATAATGCTGACTATTTCCTGCAGCCACGTCAATATTCTTCCAGTTTTCTTATAATATTATCTGGCAAAACTTCGCTACATTTCTGATATCAACTTAAAGTGTGGTCAAGGAATGTTAATTTTTGGCATATGTACTGAATGTTTTCAAGTCTAGTCCTACCGTACTCCGGTAATTTGATGATATGAAGGAGAAGATCAGTCAAAATTACTCCTTCAAAAAAAAATTACTCAGTCAAAATTATAAATCAGGGTTCCTTAGACTGAAAACAATACCTCGGCGTCTTTTTCTCAATAAGGAAGGTTGGTTTAAAAGCTGAACATTTCCTGCATCTATGTCCATAATCAGTTTTCTTGTATGATCTGGCCAAACTTCGCTACATTTCTGATATTAATGTGACATGTATAGGAAGGTTGATTTTGGTCATAAATACTGAAGATGTCATGTAGATAATCATGAACCCACAGTTTTCAAGAATATTTCAGCAGTACTTCATATTTGTTCTGATTTGAAAGTCCCACAGGCATCACACACACTCTTCATTCGCCCAAATCGCGACATGTTGACAATTGGTACCTCAACAAAGATCGGTACCTATTTCAAATTGATTCAAAAGCAGATGCCCCTCGTTTTTCCTCGCATCTGGGCGGCATCACGTCCGATTGTTGGTCCTTGAGGGCTCGTTCGCATTATAGTTGCCATGTAATGGGTTTTGTGCCTCAAGGGAAGATTAGGGCATCTTTTTTCAGAGTCTCCATGCAAAAAAAGTCCATTGTAGGAGACTATTTGCCATAAACCCCTCCTCTGCCACCCTTTAAGGAAATGATTAGATTCAGGCACGAGGATATTGAATGAGGCGTGGAAGATGTTGAGTTCCACAGAAAAGGTTTTCAATGCGATTATTCGTTTTGAATATACTACTATAGGAAGAGTGTGCAAGAGTTGCCGGTTACGTTTTTTTACGAGAGGGATGGTTTCACCCCCACCCTTCTGTACCTTCCAGGCAGCAAAAGACGTCCTTGGAGGGATGATGCCTTTAGGGACAAGACCTTTTTTTTTCTCGGGGAGTCTGTTGCTTCAACAACCAAAAGGTGAAGTTCCGAAACGCCCTTAAGGGCTCGCACTTCGAAAGCGCGCGTTAAAGAAAAAAAACCTTTACGCAACGATCTTCACCCCTACCACCGCTGTTTCCACAGGTTGGCTCCGTTGTTAAGGGCCGAGGTAGAGGGGAGGTCTGCCCTTTTTCGGTGTACAATAGAAATCCCTTCTATACAACCCCCGAAAGAAGCTTTTTTTTCTAATGACTCAGAACAGGGGAGAGTTGCCCAATACCCTTTTGGGACAGAAGGAGGACAACCAGTTCTGGTCAACTAACCCGAAAGTGTCCCCTGGGGGTTCGAACTACGAATCCGAAACTACCGCAACATTTTAAAGATTTGGACACGATTGTGAATTCCAAATGAGCGTTACCCGTGGGTTCGAAAAATGTATTTCAACTATTTTTTAATGGAAGAAGATTCCATCCTAAGAAGTTTAGCATAAACCACACTCTCTTACGATGAGTAGTTTCCTTTCTATGATTTTTCAAAGTTTCGCACACTGGTAACGTCAAAGCACCCCTCCCGCCTGGGCGGGACCCCCCTGCCTACCAGTGTGACGTCACCAGTGCAAATATCAAAAAATCGTAGAAAGAAAACTATTCAACCTATAGAGAAGGATGGTATCGAATTTCTTAGAATGGAATCTATTTTCATTCAAAAATATGAAATGAATACGTGGGTAACGCTCATTGCTACTATTTTACATGAAGTAACAAGCTAGTGTTAAAACATCCATCCGCCGTTCTTTTAAGTTTTTAGCTAAATTCTTTTTAAAAAAATGCGCTATTGTATTCACTTTGTCCTTTTATGTATAAATGTATGTATGTGAGTGTATCCTCCTAAAATCACTTTAACCCGAGAACGGCAGGACCGAATTTGACGAGATGGATAGCAACATGATCAGCTGTTCATTCAATATAAAGTGGTTGTAAAAATCGTCATTGATAATCAGCAGCGTGAGCTTATTTCGTGATTCAAAAAATCCAATTTCCATTCTATTTTTCCTACGGCGCTAAAATTTGAACGGAACCTCTGTGAAACAGTGAAGAATAGGATTTTAACTTGTCGAACCGCTCCAATCATCTGAGTGAACTCTTAAATCTAATTTCACATTCAAGCATTGGACGTCCCCTCGAAATTCTTATTCCGTTATTCCTTGTGAAACCAGCCATGGTGTTATAATTCTTAATATTTTTCTTAATATGCTCCTTACTCGTTCAATTTAATTCTACTCAGAGTTGTAACAAAGCGGTCAAACAATTCTTTGTTGGAAATGAGAACAACGTTCAGATTAACTGTTTCTCCCAAATTCGCAGTTGCTCTGTCCAATAGTTCTTTTCTTGGTAGTTAATAACGCGGGCACATCAAGTACAATCCGATTATTGGACCTGAGGTATTCCGTGTCGACATGACGAACACAGAGCGCCTGCTCGAAGTCTACTTGAGGTTGCAGAACCGCTTACTTTTGAATGACTGAATATTTCGAAACCAGGGTGTTGTTTTAATTATCTGAAATAAAAACGTCCAGCGTAATCTAAAGTTGATAGATATGAATCCACCAGCTCACTTTCCTAACAGTAGTATAGTAGTAGAAATTGTAACTATTATACTCATAGTTAAACCAATTCTAACATGCATACGATTAAACTTCATTTAATGACTTGATACCGCTAATCCGAAACGAAACGAATCCGAAATTAATTGATTCCTCGGTACCAATCGGAAATGAGTTACTCAATGTCTTGATAACTACTAATTGGCAATAGTATCTTCATTTATTGATTTGCTACTTGATAACTACTAATTTGCACTAGTAACTTGATTTAATGATTTGATACTTGATAACTACTGATTGGCAACTGGTAACTTAATTAATGATTTGATACCTACTAATCGAAAACTAATAACTTCACTTAATAAGTTGATACCCAAGGATCGTTGTTGGCCATTTTTCACAGATATAGAAGAACGAGTGCTCCTTCTAATTCTCGACTATGGCATTTGAAAATTCTCATTCCATTTTTTCTGCATATCCTTTTGTTCGTCCACTCTGTAACCCTAGTGTTATCTATATCTGATATTCCACTCTGTAACCCTTGTGTTATCTATATCTGATATTCTGTTCCCATCTGCTGTTAGATAAGCCATTTGAGCTCTGGCTCTGTGTCTACCTCAAGACTGAACGTTTCTGAAAACCAAATGGGCTGACGTACCAACTTCTAATGCATTTGCCGATATTTTCGGTGAAATTCAAGTTGTAAAACTAACAATGCAGTTTAGAAACCCTTTATGATACTTATAAGATATGCGTTGAATGGTAATGTTGTTCTCTGCTATGCTGATTTAGGGCTCTAAGAACTGACGAATAATTCTTGGAGACCATCCTTCCACCAATACCCCTGCCCACGACCCCTCCCATTGTTCCAAACCACAATCTGCCATTGGACGGTGAAGCCTCCGTTTGTTTCATTTCGCCAAAAAGCCCATCATTACTAACGGATCTCCCTTCAACCGCCCAATTACGTCTCTTTCGGTACAAAAAAAAAAGAGAGACCTCGCTAGTCAATTCTTGGAATCGTCGAAACAGCAGGTGGGAGCCCCAGGTCTGGGCCCACAGCAGATGGCTCGTTACCTGCCATGTGGGGACTTCCTCAACGACTTTCTGCTTGACCAGCTCTATCTTCACCTCCTTTGACCTGTTTTCTTCAAAAAATCTTCACTAGATCATCCAATATCCAGAAATAACACTGATTTCGTTGATAGACTTGCTTGCCTGGGCTTTGGCTGCTTGATTATTTACTTGTACACGTGACATTGTTCGTTATACTTTGTTGTTCAATCTCCAATGAACTTGTACTTAGTTGCTTTTTTCGTTTAATCTCTAATGAACTGTTATCTTTCAAGAATCTTCCCTTCCCTCGAACATATCTAGAGATATCACGTTGAATTCGCTGATAGACCCAAGAATCCCAGGAATATAGAATCTTTCGTGGAATCTCAAAATCTGGGATAGTCCAGAAACCACTATATAGGTACTAGGTTATCTATTCATATAGGCGATCACGTATGTATAATACACGTAGTTATCTGAATAATAGTTTACATACAAAGATATTTTCCAGCTCATTTTGTGAACATGATTGCAACCACTATTAGACTTGGAGGGAATTGGCGACATAAAATGTCTCAATGTCTTGCAGGCTTGCATGCAAGATTTTCGGTTTGAAAGAACCACATCAAAACCGATCAAGTCGTTTAGGAGTTGTTCATAAAGGACTTTCTAATGACCCAATCGTTGCTACGAAACTGTGTCTTTGCCATTTTTAATCGTTCAAAAATTGTCAGTTTCATTATTGATAATAATATTGGGCAGTTGTTTTGTTTGTCTGTATTCTTTATTTCTGTGACATCCGTATAATTTGGGTATGTTCTTCAGTATTGAATGATATCCGATGATGATGGACTTACTATATTCAAGTTTACTACGCATTATCTCCTTACATACCTCTAAAGTAACTCGCCTACTCAATGAAGGATACACCCCGTAACTTTCCGAATATTTTCCAATTTTTCGGCGAATTGTTATTTTCGAAATTTCGGGGCTCCCCTCCTAGACCCTTCCTCGAAGTCCTATCGATCGCTCATCTTTGGCCGGAAATATATTCCATACGATAAACCCTAGGGGCTGTCGAAGGACAAAAGCCTGGGTGAGCTTGGACCCTCCATTGGTCTGCTGCAGCTAGGGGAGTTCTCCCCTAAAGACGAGCCATTGACATGTTCACTTTGCCGGTCTCTTGGTCATCTAGGCCATTGGGGTCTCGAGGAAGCCTTTTGTGCAGGCCGGCGGTGCCCAAATTTCGAGAGGGGATGACACTTGGTGTGCAGTTTTTCGGGTTGATTCGGACACACTGAGAACGCGATGTCGCGACTTTCTCAGCATCGTACTACTTACCTGTATAAAACTCCATGATTTCTTGAAAGAGTCATAAAGATCTTCATTGCCTGTAAGTGATTGTAACGTACGCAATGAAGATGTGGGAACATAATACAGGGTGTCCCGCATAAGGTGGTCAGTACTTCAGGGCGTGATTCAATAACTCATTTCTGATCGAAAGTTCCTCATGGAGATTTTTTTTAAACGCTTAGTTTTCGAGTAATTATATTTTTGAGATTTTTTTTCGCGTTTTCAACCTTAAGTCACTCAAACAGCAATAAGTACAATAATTAAAATGTAAGTTTAAATTTGAGGATACCGTTGGAAAGAGCGTTAAATTTCCTTCCTATCTAATGCCAAATCAAAATTTTTTAATAGGATTCATTTGGTGAAAAAACTGCTTGAACATGACATTTCCACTATTCCTGGCATCAGTCTTAAAGATCTTGATTGGTCATAAGTGATATGAATTGTAACCTACGCAAAGAACATCTGGGAACATAATATATCAGAGAAGAAGAGAAGACAAACATTGCCAACTGATATACATCTGTTGCAAATCAGGGTTACTCTGATTATTTGTTTATTTTTCTTATCAAACTTATTTCCGTTCAAATTTCAAAAATTGTGCTAAAATAATCACTAAAAATGGCTGCAAATAGTTACATTGAAAATTGTTAGCAGATATTGAGTCAACAGAAGTTTATTAACGATTAACTAGACCTTAAAGAAATATGAGCACAAAATCATACTGAAAAAATCGTTAAATGCTAAAACAAAGAGTAAAATTCAAAGTCTATTTTGAATCGCAGAATATCGTTTAGAATTTTTTTAAATAAAATTGATAGATATCAATTTATTTGCGCTTGAAGTACTCAAATTTGTAGAAAATTTGCTCATACGATCATGCTGTATGACTGGAACTTTTTGTCCCTTCAATAACAAAGGTTAATTATTGAAAAATTAATGATAAATCGAAAACCACTATCATGAGAAATTGCCGTAGAAGGGTAGTTTTCTTGTAGATTTTAATGTTTCGAGTAACTAAATCCCTTGAGACCACTCTGAACACCGTCCGACCATACGTATGCGAAAAAAAAGTATTGATTTTAATAGTATTAAATTAACAGTAATAAATTTTTAAAACCTCTGTTTAATTATTCCAAATTGCTTTTGCGAAGTTGTTTACAGCCCCCTGATTGAAAGAAGTTTGAAATAGCTCTATCGGCGGTCTGCGATCGATGCCGTTAAATGTGGAATGGTTTCACTAATCGTTTAGTCTTTCCCTTTCATCGAAAAGTGACAAATAATTGAGAGAAATCGATTTAATGCAACTCGACGAGGTCTTTTTGCCTTGTTTGGTTTTTGACGCGAAGACGCTTACAAGTTTGGTGTAAACAGTAGGTAGAAATATGTGAAAAACTATGTCTCACGCCAAAATCCAAATAGGAACCCTCCATTTTAATAAACCATAATGTTTCCTATATCTATTATATTAATTAAAATCGTCCATTCGTGCAGCATGATCATATGAGCGAATTTTCTTAAAATATCGAAGTATATTATCTTACATCATTTTAAAATTTAAGCGAATGAGCGTTGTCTACTATGAAAATAAAAATCGTTCTAAATAAATATTCTGCAATTCAAACTTTTTTTAAATTTATTTATTTATTTATTTTTTAAGTTTTTGAAGTTTTTATAGATTTTTCACCAAAAATATTAATGAAATTCAAGTCCGAATTTCAACACAATAAAACAAAATTTAATGTCTAAGTTCAAAGTTGATGAGCTTTTTTGACTAAAATTCGGCTTAAAAATGTAAAGTTATCAATTTTTAGCCGTTTTCTTGTGGTTGGAAGCACATTTTTTGAAATTTGACCAATTTAATGAACTCAGAAAGTGCTGGCTAACCTCATACTTTCGTTAGGAATGCTTGATTCTTTTGGTGCAATCACAGGATATTTATGTTATTTAATTGATTGATTGATTATACTTATTAGTATTGAAGCTGATCAGAACAATCTTAGCCAAAAGCTTATTCCACACCCCGTTTAAGTTACTGCATACATGTCAAATTTCAAGTTTTTTAAAATGATGACTGCGCTTAAAACACGAGCAAACATTGATTTTTAATTAGGTATATTAAATATGTGTACTTAAATTGTCTATTTAATAGGTAACCTCATCATTAATTTTATGTTTTCCATTGTTGCAGGTAAATTGACGTGTTTTACTCTCTCTGCACTAACGACTCAGGTAATATTGATCGTTACTAAGCTGTTTTATAGGAAAAAGCTAACTCGCGAGTAACCATCGATGTAATTACGTGAAACGAAAGGAAATGATATGATATTGAAATATTATTAAATTGCATAGCTTTACGCCAAAAGCAATTCAAAAAATGAAAATATTTCAAAATTCGTTGTAAAATTATGAAAATTTGTATTCTTATGTTTTTTGAGTCGCTGAACTCGAATTTTCATAATTTTACGATGAATTTTGAAAAATTGTTATTTCTTACATGATTTTGACGATTTTGAGATTCCAAACTGTCAAAAGTAGTTGCTGTCGACTTGTTTTGACGCATATTCGAGTTCAGCGACCCCAAAAACGCAAGTATACGAAGTTTCGCAATTTTATAAAGAAGTTTGTAAAAGTTATATTCAAAAGTCTGATATTGGTAAAAAAAAGGTATTTCAAAAACCAAAATCGAGCTACCGGCGTAGGTTTTTGTTAAGCGAAAAATGTGAAAAAATTTTGGGTGGAGGTCATCAAAATTCCACCTTTCTCCAAATAGCGGGCACCCTAATGTACAAGGGTGGATCAACTATTAAACCAATATCCTCGTACATATTGCATAAATATCCGTACATATGGGTACCGCTGTAGTTGATGTGAGTACCGCTGTTTTACATGTGAGTACTAATGTAGTATATTTAA
Source organism: Adelphocoris suturalis (assembly GCA_030762985.1). Lineage (NCBI taxonomy): Eukaryota > Metazoa > Arthropoda > Insecta > Hemiptera > Miridae > Adelphocoris > Adelphocoris suturalis. Next base: position 37,948,174 of record CM061042.1, read on the forward strand.
CTGTTTGTTGTTGGTAAACTACTTTTAACTATGATAATATTGATAATAATATTGATTATCAATTATTGATAAAGATGGATGTTGGAGATGGTTGTGGTTGTATTTATTATCAGTTAGGTGGTATGTGAATAGGTCTGGCGAACGAATCGGATGTTGTCTGATCAACAGATATAATGGTTGATCAATGGAGGTGCAAATTTGTTTTGATGAACAATGAATGGTACATGGTTGGCAGGCATATGGTACATGGCACCTATATACATGTAAAATGGTGGATCAACTATTAAACGAATATCCTCGTACAAATTGCATAAATATCCGTACATATGGGTACCGCTGTTCGTACACATCCCACAGGCTGCACAGCTATTTGAATCCGATTCGCAACTCTCCTGCCTTCATCTACGTTCTCGCCTCCGATAAAAATAGCGTTCTCTGGTCAATGAACCCCATTGACGTCGCTTCCCCAACCTTCCCTTCTTCCCATGAGCTCAACATAAATCAAGTTGCCCTCACATTATGCTACATAAATCCTTAGTGTTTCGGGTAAGTCGTTGATATTTCGCTTTTAAATGATTATTTGAACGGTTTTATCTCGAGTTCCGCTAAGTGCGTTCCCCCCCGATAACGGTACTGCTGAGAGATAAGACAGCTTTCAGGTTTAAAGAGATAGGAATCCGCACGTTAAAACCCCTTTAATGTACGCGTTTTAGCCAATTTCAGTAGAATGTGAAGCTATTGCATCGGCTCCAAAATTTTCTTAATTCTGAAACGAATCCTAGAGTTTAAGGCTTTTTCATATATATATATATATATATATATATATATATATATTCGGGAGGTTGAATGACCAGTCTAGTCTTGAGTTTTTTAGTTATTTAACCACGACGTTTCAACCCAGGAGCTGGGTCCTATTCATGTGAATGATTGATGTACTGGATCTTCGAAGTCAGATGTAAAGACTTGTAAAGACTTATGAGAAGTAGTGAACACACGTGTTGTTGGTGAAGCCAGTTGACATACAATGGACAGTTGACATACAATAGGACCCAGCTCCTGGGTTGAAACGTCGTGATTAAACAACTAAAAAACTCAAGACTAGACTGGTCATTCAACCTTCCGAATATAGATATATATCACTAGTCAACCAAATACCAAATTATTATTTATTTATATAATACATGTGTCATTCCAAACGATAACTCTCCTTAGGATTGAGATAAAATTCCGTTCTTACGCCAAAAAACCAAGCTTTCCAAATGAAAGGATGAGTTCGTTGGCCATCACTTTTTGAGCACATTAAATTGGTCAAATTTTAAAGAATGTACTCGAAAAATCACTCAAAATGACTAAAAACGGCTAACAATTGTTAAATGTATGTTTTAAAGCAAAATTTAAATCAAATAAAGTTGTAAATTCGAAAATTTATGGACAAAATTATGCGAAAAATGTACATAAAATTCATTAACATTTGCTACTTTGATGTATAGGTTATGATGCGTTTTAAGTATGCTGATGTATTTCAAAGCTTTCTATGCTGATCTGTGATGAGGAGGTTGGTTTAGTACATAGTCCGCATAAAAATCTCATTTACTGCAAAATAGTTTTTCGGGTTTTAGAATTCGGTCATATTTACAAGGTTTCAAAATTAATTTAACGCCACTATTATGATATATAATCTTTCAAATATTATTCAGTACTTGCTGTTATGTACAGCCGTGCCTTCGTATATTTGGCTCGTAACAAATATCTCTACGCAGTTGCTGCGATTTTCCATTGTATCGTATCCTACAAAATATACCAGTTTTGCTGTCATACGGGACATAATTATTCTATGCAATGTGCGTAGGCTGTTGTAGGAGGCGAGGATGTGAGATCTTCTCCGCAGCGAAATGACGCAAAATGAGTTATAGAGACGTTGCCCCGGCGAACTGTGTGACGAGGCAGAGGGGGGAAGGAATTCCAACGTTGCTTGGTATTCACGGTGTGTTTCCCTTTCTATGTGTACCTTTGGGAGAGAATAGAGCATAAGTAGTTCATATTAAAATGGCTGTCCAGTAAAATGCCTGTTTTGGATTTTCGATATTCCATCATATTTACAAGATTTCAACTTTAATTTAATGCCATTAGAATTTCTTTTAAATAAACATTATTCAGTCAGTACTTGGGTTTAGTACAGCTATTTCTTCGTCTATTTTGCTCCTAACATAATGTGTACAGCTCGGAGTTATTCTCTTTGTGTGGGGTAATTCCTTGAAGTAGTTATTGGCTTTTTGCCCGCCTTTGCAATATTTTTGTGATCGAAAGGAATAAACCATTTTTGTCATTGTCAATATCTACGCAATTACTGTGATTGGCCATCATATCATGTTCTGGATAGTAGCAAAATAGCTTCATTTTTTGTTATTTTGCTTGCTTTGCAGGACATGATTCATTCTTTGCAGTGTCTGCGGACTGTATGAGGCGAGGATATGAAATTTTGATCCTCTCCGCAGCGAAATGACGCAAAATGAGTTATAGAGACGTTGCCCCGGCGAATTGTGTGTACGCGGCAGAGGGGGGGAAGGAATTCCAACGTTGTTTGGTATTCGCGGTGCGTTTCCCTTTTCTGTGATGAGAAGGAACTATGGGTGGAGAGGGGGAGGGGGGCTCTGCCGCAGAGGTCGAGCGAAATGAGGAGCCTCCGCGGAGGACGTGGCGGAAGGCGGCGGTGGCAGGAGGGGTTGCCAGGAGAAGTGAGAGGGGGAGGGGGATAATGCGGCGAAATGTCGTCGACCCGCCTTCGCCGCTGGAGGTTCCGAAGTCAACGTCCTATCAGAACTGCAAACCTCCCCGTCCTCCACCTCGTCCTCCTCCACGTCCTCCATCATCATCTCCAGGAGTTCTGGGGCTCCACCTCGTGGACTTAAGTTTTTTTTACGCGTTTTTGCTTCCGAGTCTACCTAAAGGTAGCGGAAGCATTTTTTTCAATTTTGAGAGAACAAATTTTGTTTGTTCAAAAATCAAAATCATCAAATTTTTTTGGTCAAAAATCAAAATTTCCACTCGTATTTTAAGGCCGAACCACCCTAGCATTTTTTCGGCATTTTTAATGTCTAAACGTGAAGAAGGCAAAGTGCTTTTTTCTAAGGTCAGCTTTTTCTACCATTGCGCATCCTGGCGGAGCATTTTGAAACTCACTTGGGAAAATTAGAACACATTCTAATTTTGCTTCCGAGACTGCAAGGCAGCGGAAGCTTTGTTTTCACTTTCGAAATGAAAAATTTTTTTTTGCTCCAAAATCAAAATTTCCACTCGCATTTTGCGTTTCAGAGCCTCCTGAACAAATTTGGTTCCGTGTCTGTCTGTCCGTCCACATTTCCTTGTAACAGCCATAACTTCCACAATTTTGATCCGATTTTAACCAAATTTTCAGGGATCGTGTGGGTTAAGCTCTAGATGGTCCCCTATCAACTTCATCATGATCGAATCAACAGTAGCTTCTGCGCAGGCGCTAACGTGAATTCCTTGTGACGGTCATAACTCGGTCAATGTTGAACGGATTTCGGTCAGATTTTCAGGGATGATGTGGGTAAGATCCCTTGAGGTCCCATAAGACAATCATCATAATTGCATTAGCGGTACGCTCTGCGCATGCGTGAACGAAATATTCTTGTTACGGTCCTTGCAACAGCCGTAATTTCCACAATTTTGATGCGATTTTCTTCAAATTCTTAGGGATTGTGCGGGTATAGCTCTACATGGTCCCCTATCAGTTCCGTCATGATCGAATCAACGGTAGCCTCTGCGCAGGCGCAAACAAAATTTTCTTGTTTCGGTCATAACTCAGGCAATTGTTAACGGATTTCGGTCAGATTTTCAGGGATGATGCGGGCAAGGTTTCTTGAGGTCCCGTATCACATTCTTCGTGATCATCAGCAGCGGTACGCTAGGCGCATGTAATCAATTAAAAACTCCTTCAGTTTTGATCCGATTTAGACGAAATTTTCAGGGAACATGCGGACTACATCCTGGATGGTCCCATATTAAAATCAAAAATTTTCTTATTAATTGCATTTATTGTATGTACCATTCAGCTTCCAATTTCCCACCTTATATATTCCCTGATGCCAGAACCGGTCGTTTCTCGTTTTCTGGAATTTAATGGTGACGTACTGTGAAGGTCACGAGGAAGCTCATGTGCCATTTCCTTGGCAGTGTATTTTATATGTTTTGGGGGTTTTCGAGGGTTGGTCCGAAACCATTGGTTCCCCCCAAACATAGTTTAATTGGAAGTGGTCGAGATCGTCATAGGTACATTGGTCTAATTTTTACCTCAAAGCGAAAAATGCTAAAACGTAACCCTTGGGAAGGTAACAATCCAGTGGAAAACCCCTAGGAGCCCTAACCTGACAGACTTAATGAAACTGTATTCCGCCAGAATGTGCTGTTTTGCACTTATTTCCCTTCAACATTCACAACTGACCTTGGAAAAAAGCATTTTGCCTTTTTCACGTTCGAGCATTAATAATGCGAGAAAGAATCTGAAAAAATGCAATTGTGATACGGCCTTTAAGTTTTAGACCGTTCGGAACAACTTTGGTTCCGTGTCTGTCTGTGTGTCTGTCGTGTGTCCTCAATTCCTTGTAACAAGCTTATTTTCCACAGTTTTCATCCGATTTGGATGACGTTTTCAGGGAATATGCTGGCTAGGGGGTAGACAGTCCCCTATCCATTTCATCGTTCTTTACTCACTACCTCACTCTGCGCATGCGCAAACGTAAATTCTACCAAGCATCATTTTCTCACGCCCTAGTCGTTCAATCTCGTTCAAATTTGGATGATAGTTGGGGGATTACTATTTTATCATCTCATATCAATTTCAACATGATTGTATCATTAATAGTTACTGCGCCAGTTAATCTTTATCTGCCATCTCGTAATTGGCGGAATAAAAAAATGGCGGCCTCATAAAGGGCCTTAATCTTCCCATTTTGAAGTTTTATTCTGATGATTCCTAAGCGTACATCCTTTACAAATTTTTATTCGTAGAGAAAATTTAGAGTATAAAAAAACCAAAGCGATTCCACCTAAAAACTAAAAATTATCTCTCGAAACAAGGGAATTAAAGACAATTGAAAATCGGGCTAATTGTAGGAGCAAAATCATCTAGCGGCCTTAATATTGGTCTGATTCAGGTTTGCTAAACTTCATTCGATTCAGGGTGAAATACTTTCCAAAATTCATATAGAGCAAGTTTTTATCAGACAGTTTCCCATTAAAGTACAAAGTAAAAGGCCGTTTTTGCGAATTTTTTGTGTAAAATTACATATCATTCATGAGTTCTGATGTAAGTCAATGGGGATATGTCTCAGCTAAAATGTGCTCGATATGAACTTTGGAAAATAGTTAATCTTGTGTGGGATGAGCTTCGGCAGACTGAAATCGGACCAATACTAACGCCACTATGTGGTTTTGAAGGGCAAAAGTCTAGACGGGGGGAGGAGAGGGCAGACCCAAAATTAGCCTGATTTTCAGTTGTTTTTAATTCGCTTATTTTGAAAAATAATTCAGGGTTATGTAATAAAATCGTTTTGTTTTTCATACTCTACAGCTTTGCTACGTATAAAAATGTCTATAGGATGTTCGGTTTAGGAATGACTTGAGAAAATCTTTAAAATGGGCGGATTAATGAATTTTTACGAGGCCACCATTTTATATTCCACCGATTTCGAGACGGCAAACAAAGATTTTCTCACTCAGGATGGACTAAATTTTCAAAATCCAATCTCGAACTTTCTCGTGAAATTTCTACCCTTTTGACCTCGGCTTCTATATCCAGTACCTTCGCTATGTAATTACCACCACTTATCGAGATATATTGTGGAATATGGATTCAATGCTGAAGCCGCGCTGGTTCATGGAATGAATCGTGTGTTGTTTCGAACTACCCAAACCTAATAAATCGGAATCTCGAAGTAGGTCACCGAAACTGCTACCTACTCAGAAGTATCGTAGCCGGTGTTTCAAAAACACTGAATGGGAGCTGAGAGTTATGGCGGTAGTGAAATGAATAATAAAATTCAATGACCTCGACTCCCGTAGACAATGGACTCGAATCTCTTGATTGAAAATCGTTCGTAGCACTCCTAAAATCGCTCTGGGTCGTTTTCACGTCATACCTTCTGTCCCGTCTATTGAGCATAAAAAACTCTGTAAATACTCACATAATGTTTCAAACCCCATTACATGAGTATTGCCACATCACCAAATAATAGAGAGTTCCTGTTTACCACGGTGTTCTAATACGGTGAACGTGAATCTAGGGAAAATCTAAATTTCGCTAACACGCTGGCAGTTACTACGATGCAAGCTCGGTGTTTCACGCGTCTTCACACGTCGTCTCTTATCAAAAGTTTTTGATCACCTAACGCTGATTCCAACATCTTGTATTTCTCCGACTCTGTTTTCGTTCAACCTTTAAAAATATTACTTATAATTTTTTCATTCATTTTCCCGCGCTTTAAACCCTCAGCTTTTTGATTGACAATCGAATCCGGAGCAAAAAAAAACCAGGCTTCCGTTTTCGCATTCATTCATTATTTTCCTGACAGTCTCAAAGCGTTTGACAGGAAATGCACTGCGGAGTTCATTTTGATGCGAGAAAAAAACAGACACGTCCCCCTTTTTCATAGACAAGTGATTCCATAGAGAAGTGATTCATCTCTTCTGGGTGTATCTATTTTTGTGGAAGCGGCGGCAGTCTAGCGTTGCACCCCCTCATCGCGATCGCGAGCATTTCTTTTATCTGACGTCTATTTTATTTTGAAACCCGAGGGTTTATTTTTTTTCAGTTTCAGTCAGCTTTTGAAGGTTAACTTTTTAATAAAACGAGAAGTTGAGGGGGTTGAATGTTGCCGGGATTGTCTGACGTCATACACGACCAACCCGGGGTGATTGCGAATTTTCCCGCCAAGTCTGGGTTTATTGAGCGCGTCCTCATGTTTGCTTCCTCACCCCCCCACCCCCCGACACTATTCACCAAATAATCAAAAATAGTAGGTAAATAATAGTCTTGCAAATCTAACAAATTTAGAACTAACTTCCTACAACAACTATACATAAGAACAAATTTGAAAAAAAAATGCACTGCCAAGGACATGGCACAGAAGCTTTCTCGTGGCCTTCACACTATAGTTTCGTTCTCAGTGCGCGTTCTGACAGTTCTCGAACTCATCAAAACTGGGACGGGAAATCCCGGGGCGTTCCGGAACTTGTGGAACCTGCGTTCTGCACTGCGAACGGTTTCACAAATTGGGAGTGAAATAACCTGTGTTGTTGTTTGTAACCTCACTCAACTCGTGTTAACTTCTGTAGCTCCTTGTCAGAATATTTTTAGTGCCCGTGAATATTTATATTTCTTATTATGCCCGTGACTAATACTTAACTATTAACCCACGGCAAAAAAAATCCACGATGAATGGTGAGTATACTTGAAAAAATTTGAGCTTCGTGGATGTAGACGAGATCCAAATATAACTTCAATCTCGCCCTAATAGTCTACAAACCATGAAACACCATCGTCAAAACTATCGCTTTCCAAACTTGACGAGCTAGTTGACATTTCGATCATAGAATAGGTACTTATACTAACATATAGTGAATAAAGTATCATTTCGATGAAGAAGAAGGGAGTTGTTTACTCCACGAGGTCCGAAATTGTGAAATGCGCATGCGTTAACTACGTCCTTGCGTTCTAGTAGGAAAATGTTGAATTAGATTGGGAAAATCTATAAACCAAAACCAAACAAACACACACATTTCGCGCCTAAAATGCCCTGAAACCCTCATTTCCACTTGCCTCCCCCTTCGGCGCACCTTCGCCCTTATCTAACGAGAGCAGCGGAGTTATCAGAGCGTATCCTCTCAACTCCGTACCCACAACAATCCACAGGCAGATTAATCAAAAACCCCCAACATGGCGCCTATTGGCGCCGCGAAACGTCACCGCCCGACTCGCGAACCCAAAACCCGAAAGAGGAACTCGGAAACGTGACGTTATCTTACGAAGTCGGAAGGGAAACTCGGAAGCCGAGGCCACGTGGTCCTCAAAGCCGGGAGCATTCAGGTTACGAAGCAGATGGGGGAGATGCACAGATTGCGCGCGATTGTGCGCGCGCGTGACGCACCGCAAGGTTCCGCGAGAGTTCAGGGTCGATCAGATTTCATCCGGCGAGGGAGGTTTAATTTTAAAGGGGGAAGAAAGTGAAAATTGTTGGCAAGGTTATGGGTGGGAGCCAAAGTCAAGTTCACCATCAGGTTTTTCCCTTTCTATCCCCATTTTTCGGAATGTAAAATTACTATTATAAGCATTTATTTATTTTTACCATTTATTTGCTATTAGCCGATTAGGGTGGAGGGGCCAGTGTTTGACACCTTAAGAGAAATTTTGTCTTTGACCAGCAATTAAGTTACATTTTTTCGTTTGTTCAAACTTAAATCTTACATTCACTGCTGCTTTAGGATGTCCTCAAACTGCTCAGTATTGGAAAAATCACCAATTCAAGTCAAAAAACATCATCAATTCGTTTTTTTTTTTTTTTTTTCAAATCAATTTTTTGACCCAGTATTTGACAGCCAAATTTTCGGTTGCACTTGTGATTCACACCCCATGATTGACACAGCAGTCCTTCTGCAATAAATGATTCTGTGTTTAAACAAAACATTTATTTCGGCATTTTATTAATAATTTGAGCATTCGAACTTAGTTTTATTAATCTAAATATAAAATTAATATGAGTATTCATAACATGATCTCGCTGTTTTTTCTTTTTTCTCAACTATTCATTATTTCCCAGGCTTTCTTTTTGTGTGGGTCTAGGAAATAATGTTGAATTTGGTTGGTAAAATGTTGAATTAGATTTGGAAAAGCTTTATTATTCTCAATAATGAACATCTGGAATCTTCCAAGTTGAAAAGGAAAAAAAAAAGAGCGAATTTTCGAAAGAAATTTGGTACATACTCTATTCATGGTACATATTCATAGTTCTAAAAATTTTGATTTTTGAGTGCAAAGAAAATTTTACCTAATTACCAATTTTTTGGCAAAAAATAACTCGTTCTAAATAGGAAATATTCTGAAATTCAAAAAAGATTTTGGATTTTCATTTATTTATTTATTTTTATTTTATTTTATTTTTTTGCAGTTTTTAATGATTTTTCAGCAATCATTAATAAAAATTAGTAGGTACATTTTTCAACATAATTTTGTGTTTACATTTGTTCTAGTTCATTGTTGATAAACTTCTTTCGACTAATATCCTGCTAACGAATATAGGTATAACAATTTGTTTAAACCCTTTTAAGCCATTTTTTTTTTTTTTTACTCATTTTTCTAAAGTTGAAAACTTGATGCATTAAAAATTATATAATTTGTTTTGTATGAGTGATAGACAAAACGAAGAAATGTATATGACATTTTGTCATTTACTCGTCTCTGCTTATTATCACTCTCATGGTCCTTTCTCCGAGCAGAGCCAAATGTTCCCGAATGGGGAAGTTTTATGTGTTGCAATTTCACACTTTTGACTACAAAATCGGATTCAGCGCACTTGAATGAATGAAAGAAAGATTTATTCCAGCGTAGGACAAAATAAACAAGAATGAACATTGTGGCGTGTACAAAATAGATGCCTTCAATAATCTAAGTGGAGTATGTTCGGAATTACCCCAACACCAAGAGACAGGCTCTGTGCGGTGTGGGGGAGTAGACAGTTTAAGTATTAAATACACAATCCAACTCGTGAACACACAAATAAATAACTTCACCAATTCAATAAATTCAATAACAATACATATGCATACAAATACAGATCGTAAAACCTACAGAACCTAAATTACCCCCTATCCCCCCCCCCGAAAACTCCCTATTCAAAATTTTCAGCTCCAAAGACCGTTTAGTTTGGCCAATAAGCGGGTAGGAAGATCTCTCGTGACGTAGTAGTGCAATGGTGTGCAGGTGGGCGGGGGCCGTAACGTCATCGCGCAAATAAATGTTAGATACCCATAATATACCATCTTTTTGAAAAGCTCAGCTCTTTCTATCAACCAAATAAAAAAAGAACCATGAAAATTCACCTTTTTTTAAAAGTAATTTATTTTCCAATAAACAAAATTATCACATTATGCGATAGGGTTAAATACAACAGAATTCATGTTGCTACTACTAAGCAGTTAAGTTAGACTTAACCCTTACATAAGTGGAAAATTATTCCCCAATATGGGCTACTGCCCGTGGTAGGGGAAGAGTCAGTCCCGCCTGCAGAAATCGAGATGACTGATAACACAGTCGAAAAAGATTAAGTAATACATTAGAAAAAAGAAAGAAAGAAAGAAAGAGAGAAATAAAATGAATAAATAAAAGTAAAAAAGAAAAACAAATACAAAAATAAGATTAAAATAAGAAATGAATTAATAAATGTTCTAAATGATGCTATTGAGCTAGTTATACCACCAACTCGAAATCTCTATCCGCTTTTTACCTTCCGAAAATCCTCCTAAGCGAATGTGATTAAAACGATATCCAATAAAAACAGATGCAAAAGGACGACCCCCCCTTCGCCCCTCTCATCACCAAATGCGGCGCACAATATGCTCGTTGGAGGACTTCAAAAGTTGGGAATTGTCGCGGTGTGAGTAAGAAATAGCCGAAAAAAAGCAGTAGTGTATGTTAAAAGTATGCGCGTGTGTTTGTGTGAGTTGAAACGGAATCGAAAAAAGTTTCGGGTTCAATTAAAAGTTTTTTTTCGTCTCCCTCTCGCTGGTTGATTCCATAAAATACGTCGGTTCGGCGTTCCCACCCTGCTGACTACCCCTACCCCTCCACTTTCCTCTTTTTTTTTGACAGTTTTTGTGTTGTTTGGAGGGGAAAAAATTGAAAAAAGTCGACAATATTGAAAAGTGGTGGGGGATATATGAGGCGCGCGTAAGTGTGAGAACAGCTTGGTAATACAGGGGTGTGCGGAAGTGTGGGTGTACCAAGGCGTGTAGCCGACGCGTAATTCAGCGTTGTGCGCCGTTGCGATGTCGTATTTATTTATTTATTTAATTAAACACGGGCATAGCCCAGTAGCATAATAGTAATAATATAGAAATACAGGAACGGTAATAGAGGATTTACGTAATAACAGCAATAACAATAGAATATAAATTAATTCAACAGTAGAAATAAACGGAATTATATAGGTGCCTAAAAAAATAAAACTTTAAGTGATAACAATAGCCAATTCAAAGATAAGCAATGGTAACAGGAATTGAATGCAAAAGATAAATGTAAACACACCAAGCACATCAAGTTCACCAGTCAACACCTCGAATTCTCGTCCTGAAGGGGCCCGCCGATAAACAAAACGGATCAATATCTTGAGAAGAGCCCGACAGCCTGTTGAAACTCTGCTGCATTCTTAAGATTGGGTTATTGCGGAGGTAATTCGTTGAAGAGGTACGCACTTAGCACGTTTGGGTAGACCTGGTGGCATAAGGAGGAGCATAAAGGTTCAAGCGGGAGAGAAGGGACGGACAATCAATGCTACCAGACATCAATCCGTGGAACCAGACATCAATCCGTGGAATTCACACATCAGTTCGGAGGTTTTGCACATCACAGTTTGGTGGTCTGGTTTTCGTCTTTCTTTCATTTCCCCAAAGTCGTTCTTTTTCTCTTAAACCCTTTCCCCAAAGTCGTCGTTCTATTCCCCAAAGTCATTGCGTTTTCAGACGATTTCCCCGAACTAGGAATCCCCCCTGCCACGTCATGGTGAACCTTGGAAGAAACCCAAACGTACTCCAGGCGTGACGTCACGAGTATTTCAATATCGGTAGTTTTTTAACATCCCTTAACATATATTAATAGGATTCGTTTCAGAATGCCTCAAAACGGATTTTAATGAAGAAAGTTTACGTAGCCATTGCAATGTCTCCATTTTCAATGATAATTCGCTATTTGAATCCAGTTTGAGAATGTAGTGTGAAGCCTCGAAATGACTGTTTTGCTTGGAGTCCTTCGTCATTGGTTGGGTAAAAATAAAATGATTTAAAGAAAATGAAACCCTCCGGAGTCAATGAGAAGGAGCATCTCCGGCTTATCGCAGGCTGCTCCGATACCCCATCTGTCGCCTTAACAAACAGATGCCACTTCCTGCTCCCGCTTATGAAGGAGGCTACAGTTTTATTTTTTCTCTCCCATTGAGTTTCTTCGTAAGGAAAAGAAAAGGTCGACGCGGTGAATATAATGTCGTCCGGTCGCTTACAAACGCGCAGGAAGAGCAGAAGGAGAAATGTTTCTATTGAACGCAGAGCGGAACTTCAGCTGACTCGAACCTGCACCAGAATGCTCAGCAAAAGGCCCTCGGATATTTCAAGCGACAACAAGCTCAGTAAGACCGTCAGGTGAGGGGGCCAGAGAATACTTCAACGAGGCTAAGATCTTGAAATTTCAAGGTGTCCGATACGGGGTGTCCCAATTAACATGGTCCAAACTTCAGAATTCGATTCTACGATCGATTTCCATCAAAAAATGTCTCGTAGCAATTTTTCGAAAAACGCTTCGTTTTTGAGTTATTCCTCTTTTAAGATTTATTCGTTTTTTCAATATTCGCCCCCCTGGACCCACCGGTTGCTTTCCGCTGTGAGCCTGCGGCTAAAATGCTAAAACGTGGCACATGCTTTCTTTTCGCTAATTCGGGGTCGCATTTTTGTTCTTCCCGCTAATTTGGGGTCGCATTTTTGTTCTTTCCTCTATTTCGAGGTTGCGTTTTCTCGTACGAGTTTGTAAAACATTATGCTATCAGAACGGATTAAAAAAGATAGAAGCATTAAAGATTTCAGGTTGCTAACAGCTGTTCTCTCACTATTATCTCGTTATCACCCTCATTTTGCGGGCAAATGCCTCCTTGATATCGTCTAAATCAACGTTTCATGGAAACGCTGTAAATCGATTTTTACTGATAACAATGTAACCATTGATTTCGTTGGTGAAACACGTTTGTGGTTTGTTTTAAATCAATGTTCGAAACTCTGGGTCCATAAAACAATGATCTACGTTAACCATGGTTAGGAATTGTTGGTGAAACCCTTAGGTGTACAGCGACTGTTCAAACATGAATCCTTTCACCTCGCATTTATTTCATAGTGTTACAATCAAAAGCAAGCGTTTTGTAAGTTCGAGTCCAACGCTCTTGTGAAGTAGTTCATGTCAAGTTTTAAGGATGGATACACTCACTACAAGTAAGCGTTTGAATATATTAGGAGGCTGAAATTTTCCAACCATTATTAAGTGTTGAAAAAATACCTCGAACGCTCTTTTTAATACCGCGCTCGCTCTTTTTAATACCGCGCTCGCTCTTTTTGATACGCTTTTTCTTAAGGTTTTTGTTAAGTTCAATGAACTAAAAAGTTTGGCCGTGTTGGGTGATGTTCAAAAATTGTGGGAAAAAATTAGGGGGGATGGTCTTTTGAGGGAAATGCTCAGCTTTCATTCTGTTTTGGCTCAAGTTGGAGCTTGATGTCGCTGAACTTTCTCAGTGTTTGCAATAAAACAAAAAGAACAGGGTGCATCTGATCTCCATTAGGTACCTAATCATGAGATAAAATATGAACTGGATGGATCTGGGGTCTTTGACGTCTACTAGGAAAATGAGATCCCTTAATTCTTTTGAGGTGTGTATTTCAGCTTAGATGCCTTTCTCAAACTACGAAAGAGAATGATAATTTTTGGTATGAGTTAATTGTACAACTTTGGCAAAGGAACTTGAGTTGCTTCGGATTGTGGGGGTTAGCTCCTAGACGGTTTCCTATAATTGTCAATGCCGTCGCATCAACAGAAGCCTGTGCGCATACGCGAACGTGAATTTCTTGTAACGTCGATTTCCCTTCAACTGGACATCCGATGTCGTTCAAACTCGGTAGTTAGTGAGGTATTTGCTCTAAAAGAATGCCCTATGAATTATATCGCGATTGGTGGAGTAATAACCATCGGGCATGAGCGAAACCATCGATCCACACAAGCAAAACTCCGAGTGTAATGGAGCGATTTTGATGAGGTTTTCAGGGATAGCGTGGGTTAGCTTCTAGACGTTCCCTATAACTTTCATTGCCGTCGCATAAATAATAGTCTGTGCGCATGCGCAAACGATAATTTTGGATAACGTCGATTTCTTATCAACTATTGGTCCGATTTCGTTCAAACTCGAAAAATTATTGGGTCCAGGATGGTGCCCTTAGTGTTGTATCTTATTTGCTTGAATAATTGGTAACAATTGCGCATTGGCAAAATTAATATTGGATGACACTCCGACAATAGTAGATCGGTTTTAGTGAAATTTTCAATTATTGTGTGGATTAACCTTTAGAAAATTTCCGCGCAAGCAAACATGAATTTTATAGACCTATTTTGCATTCTAGCATTTATAAACATGCTAGAAGGTACTGTGATATGCATTCCATCATTGCGACTCGCAGTATGTTCTTTAACTAATTCTATACGTCCATATTATTATGTGTCAGGAAGCTATACTGCCCACCTAACTTGGCTGATGTTTTCTGTTACCTATGTGACGTAATTTTAAAGATCCTACAGCGGATGCACTTAACCTTCTTTCTTCTCCATTGAATTTAAAAGCGATAAGTTTAGCTGGAGAGCATGGCTTGAGTCTGACTACTCACCTCAGTTCTTCTATTCGCCAACGCAAACCTCAAAAATAGACTTCGCCAGATCCCAGAACATTCTTCAGACCAAAAGCACCCATCAGCTTCTGCATTCCACTTGTAAGGCAAGTGTTTGACGCTCGGTCCATCATTAGAGTCCAGTTCAGTACATTACCTACCACTTTTTGAGACGAATTTTGAAAAGATATCGTGAGATGTGTGGGGAGATTGTTTCGGATTAGAAATGATAAACATATCCAATTTGCTGTCCTTCATTTGCACAGCCAGATAACACTGGGGAACAAAAAAAAGTTTTGTCGAGTAACAAAGAAAGTAGGTAACATTGGGCTGGGGTGTTTTTGAGGTCGCCGAATCACAAAACGAAAGCCGTTTTTCTGTATTGGCTCGAATTTTAAAGTGTCAGCCAATACGCCTGTTTTTCTCATGTTCAGTAAACTGAAAAAATCACAAGTTTTGCATCGTATTACCTTACTTTGTGTTTTTGGGGTGCTGAGTCTGAATATGAAACCGGATTTTAATTATCTAGCTTCGTGTTCATGCGTGAATCTCGTTTAAATTCAGTAAAAATCGGAAAAATCGCCAAAAACAACGTTTTTCAACTCACTAAAAGTTATTTTTCTCTAAAACGAAGAACGATAGAAAAAAACCCGGTTGCAAGTTTGAATTATTCAATAAAAATCCTATGAAGAACACCTATTTCTTTCATCGAAGTCTTTTTCATAATTCAAAATTTGAGATTGTGTAGGTCAGATTCAAAGTCAGATATGTAGGTAGGAAGTTAGTTCTTTATTATTGAACCTTCATTAATGTTAAAAACCGACCCTTTTTTAGGACTGATGTTGTAGGACGTTGTTTTTGGCGATTTTTCCGATTTTTACTGGTTTTAAACAAGATTTGCGTCTGAACGAAATTAGATAATTAAAATCCGGTTTCATATTCGACAATATTCATATTCAACACCCCAAGAAACATAAAGTAAGGTGGTTACACCTGGAAATACGAGGCAGAACTTTTAGTTGTGATTTTTCAGATTACTGAACATGAGAAAAAACAGGGGTATGGGCGATAACTTTAAAATTCGAGCCAATCCGGAAAAACGTCTTTCATTTTCTGATTCAGTGACGTCGAAAACCCCTAGTCCACTATTACTTTTCTTTGCTACTCGCCATCACTTTTTTTTTATTCCATCCGAAACCTTCTGAGATATTCCATTTCAAATACCAACAACACTAGTTGAATCAGAGAAGTTAATCTCAGAGATCATTCTGCTACCAATTTCGTCATCTTGTAGCGTTTTTACCCATCAGTCACATAAAGGCTTTACTTAGCCGTGGGTTTATGTTACAACTTGTTCATTATTTTGCAAAAATAATTTTTCATTGATGGATTGATTAGATTCTTCCACAAGCATGGAACATGATCAAGAAAATTGGCAACAGGAGCGACTAGGGGGTCTTGTCAACTGCGAAGTTGTCCACCTACTGGAGTAATATATTACTATTATGAAATATTAGCTAACACTAGTTCGTTGAAGTATTGTCAAATCAAGTTCTGTTGTAATGACTAATAAGTTGTAAATTTGGAGTGATAGGAATAAAAACATACGGAAAATTCGGTGTTTTGGTACTGGTAGACACTCCCTACCAATTTCCAACAACCTTGGGTAAAAAGGAGAGGATTGGGTTTACTTAGCTAATCAGGATGGAGTCCGTTAATTCATTAGACTCTTGTTGTCTCAGAGAGGCTCCCTATTCAATTTCTTAGGTTGAACTTTCTTAGCTATTTCAGCTGATCATTATGGAACCCGTCATTTCATTACTCTTTCAATGCTCCAGGAGAGGCTCGCTATCAAATTTCAACTTATTTGGGTGAACAGGAGAGAATGTAGTCCACTCTGCTGATAATGGGAGAATTTAGCTATCTCAGCTGATCATTATGGAGCCCGTCATTTCATTTGTCTTTTAATGCTCCAGGAGAGTCTCCCTATCAAATTTCAACTTATTAGATTTAAAGGAGAGAATTTAGCTTACTCAGCTAATAATCGAAAAGCCCCATCATTTTGTTTATCTATTCATGTTCCAGAGAGGATCCCTCTCAAATTCCGCATTCCTGGGGTGAAAAGGAGAGAAATTAGCTGACTCAGCTGATCATGATGGGACCCGCCATTTAATTTGTCTTTTAATGTTCCAGGAGAGTGTCCATATCAAATTTAAATTCCTAGAGTGAATAGGAGAGAATTTAGCTAACTCAGCTAATCAGCGAAGAGCACATCATTCTTTTCGTCTCTTTATGTCTCTGAGAGGCTTCCTACTAAGTGCTTTAGTTTTCGGAGAGGCTACTTTCGTGCCACATTTTGGTCTCGCAAAATACTCCAATTTTTTAGCAATAGGTCCCGGTAAAGTACAACTTATCTGCACAAAAGGTTGCTGGTCTATTCGTTGTGTGAATCAAATCTTCCCTAAATCTCCATTTGTAGTTTTCATCTGTGGTGCACAATTCATTGACGATTGAAGTTCAAACACTAGGTATATTTCACTCAGAGAATATATATATTACACTACACAACCAATTAATCAGCGGGTATGCTAACCTGCAAGACACTCTTGTCTTGCGGTAGCGTATACCTTACATATTTGCAACATTATATTATAGCCATCATATCTTCTTATATTATAGCCATCATCTCTATCTGTGTAAAATATAATAAGTATTTTAATAGATGTTTCTCAGTAAACCGATATTTTCATTACCAGTAAGAATCCTGTGAGAATTTTCCGTTTCTAGTCTGTCTATACGATGTCGTATGTTGGACTGTTCTGTATAATTGTTGAGGTTTGACTGTCTGTTGTTTCTCTAAAAATGTCATAATTTTCAGGTCAATAGTACCTGTTGCGCAAGCGCAAATCTTAAACTCTCGCAAATGCGCACAACTTCCATGATTTTCATCTGATTTATATGACATTTTTAAGGGTCGATGGCACTTGAGACTTAGGGCGGAATTCATACACAATGCCTGAGTGTGTGAACCTCACCAGTTCGAATTCATAGTTGAGTGGGGTGGATCACTCAACAGTTAGAGGCACAGTCAGATTACACGAGTTTGGCAGTGCACTCAGGGGACACTCAAAGCTTTTTCAACTTAAGTTGGCAGCCCTGACAGTAAGTTGTAGGGGAAGTTTCCCTGGTTTGAGGGAAAAGCGACGGGGAAATTCCCTCTCACATTCCGCACTGATCAATAACAGTTCTCAAAGGTTACTCTATTCTTTGTGTTTTTGCTTTTTATGCTATTCCCTTCTATGAATTCCGCCCTTGAACTCCTCAATCACGAAAAAAAAAAAAAAAAAATCTTATGATCAGTCATGCAGCATGATTGCATGAGCGAATTTTCGTAAAATATCGTATTACATTATGTAACATTGTTTTGAAGTTTGAGTGCTTTGGTTGTAAATAAATTGTTAACTTTCAATTTTTTTACAAAAAATAAAATAAATAAATAAAAATAATAATAATAATAAAAACTTATTCTAAATGATATTTTGCAATGCGAGAGGTGCCTTCTTGGAAGTGCCTATTGTACATACCTACTCTGTGTGACTTCCTATAACCTTTCTACCATTTGAGAATGAAATCATCACTCTGGCCCTGGTGGTGGCAGGTAAGTAATCACCATTTAGGCCTTAATCCACCACTAATACATGCGACAGTAATTGACTAAATCGCCCGTCGTACCTCGAAATCCCACGTTCCAAACTGCCGGATTTACAACTAAAATTAAACCTTGAAACCGGTAAACGCGTTCCTTCGACGTTTCACGCTATTTTCGGACGGAACTTAGCCCATAAGAGAGAAGGGAGGTGTCCGCGTTTCCCCCTCGACGCCGTATTTTTAGAAACCCGTCTAGACGCTTCACTTATAGTTGGGTTCCTTATAACGTTTCTCTTTTTGAAACTCTACAATCTTTACCTACATGTGAGGTACACGGGAAGATCAAGGGACATCTATTTTTGGTTTACCATCGACAACTCAAACTACCTGTTCCACCATAGAAGGTTAAGAAGGAGTTAATAAAGAGTCGAGATTTACCCCTAAAAAAACAGCATTGGGATAACTGGATTAACTCTGGATTAATTCGTGATCCTCCGTGGTCGACGTGCATTAGTACGCGGTCTGGGGACTTCAAGCCTTCTCAAAGGGAACAGTAACAACTCTAACTACCCGTTCCACCATAGAAGGTTAAGAAGGGGTTAATAAAGAGTCGAGATTTACCCCTAAAAAAACAGCATTGGGGTAACTGGATTAACTCTGGATTAATTCGCGATTCTCCGTGGACGACGTGCATTAGTAAGCGGTGTGGGGACTTAAGATTTCTCATAGGGAACTGTAGCATTGAGAATTATTGTATTTGTGTATGAATTTGTACTGATCACTAGTTTTAGGATTTCTAACATCTTTTTTTTCCTCATTTTTATCGATTTTTCAACATTTTTTTATAAAATTGAGGTACCTACATCTTTCGGAACAATTTCGTGAATAATTTTCTGAAAGTTCTTATTCCAAGTAATATTTTTTAAGTTTTTTTCATATGTATTAATACATACATGATATATATAAATGAAAATAATATTATATTTATGTAATAATATTTGTTTTTATCTATTCGTGTTCTCTGCTGATGTTTACTTTCTTTTGCTTTGCAGGTGAGTTGTCGATATTTTCGTCTCCGTCTTGTGTAGGAGGTCGTGAGTATTGAATAGACAAATTCTACATTACCTACGTAGACGATAGACGTACTTTAGTACCTACTTTAAATACGAAGACCTACATTAGTCACGACTTTTACCGTCTCTTTTGATAATACAATGAACAGTTACAGGATATGGTTTGGGAGAATTAAATTCCTTTACTCCACAACCACATTAATATTAAAGAAAAATGACAGTGCAAAATGAAATTCGTAAAATTGAGGAAATCTCTAGTTTTTTCTACGCCCCCTAAATCCTGATAAAATATATAATAGAATAATTGATTAAATAATAATATTTAAATTTAATTATAATTATAATTTATAATAATTAAATTAATAATAAAATGTAGGGTGCGATCCTGATAAAACCACTCATGCTAATTTTTTATTAAACTCAAAATACGCGTTAAAATATCATCTTTTCAATAGTTTATTCAACTTGTCCTTTTTAAGTGGAACATACTAGACAAGATGACGTTTGAATGTGGAGAAAAAAAATCATGTGTATTTTAAGGAAAAATTTAGATTTTTATTGGAAACAACCCTTCCAAATCGATGATTGTGGTGTCGATACGTAATTACTTTTTCACGCTGAATCGAATGATAACATTTGCATATCTCCTCAGTTTTCCCACCTAACTTAAACCAATTTCAACTTCCCATCCCAGAGATGATCCCTGTCAAATTGCGACTCTCTAGGAGAAAAGAAGATAATTTTGCTCACTCAGCTGATTAGGTTGGAGCCCACAAATTCTTGTCCTTTGACGCAACAACAACGCATCAACTTCAACGGCATTTAAACTTCTTACGGCGAAAAAGAAAGAATTTAGCTCATTCAGCTGATCAGGATGGGAGAATTTTATTTGTCCCTTGATGTCTCGGACAGGCTCCCTATCAAATTTCAACTTCCATGTGTGAACAGAGAGAATTTAACATATTCATCCTGTCCTTAATTCTGTTTGTCTCTTGATGTCTCAGGGAGGCTCCCTATCAAATGTCAACTTCCAAGTGTGAACAGAGAGAATTTAGTATATTCAGTTAATCAGGATGGAGCCCGTAATTCTATTTGTCTCTTGATGTCTCAGAGAGGTTCCCTGTCAAATGTCAACTTCCAAGTGTGAACAGAGAGAATATAGTATAGGTATTCAGTTAATCAGGATAGAGCCCGTAATTCTATTTGTCTCTTGATGTCTCAGAGAGGCTCCCTATCAAATTTCAACTTCCAAGTGTGAACAGAGAGAATTTAGCATATTCAGTTAATCAGGATAGAGCCCGTAGTTGTATTTGCCTCTTGATGTCTCGAAGAAGCTCCCTATCAAATTTCAACTTCCAAGTGTGAACAGAGAGAATTTAGCAAATTCAGTTTTTCAGGATAGAGGAGCCCGTAGTTGTATTTGCCTCTTGATGTCTCGAGGAGGCTCCCTGTCTTATTTCAACATCCTAGTATGAACAGAAGAGAATTTAGCTCACTCAGCTGATCAGAATGGAGCCCGTCATTTCTGTAGCCTCCAGAAAAGCTCTTTATCGAATTTCAAATTCCTAGAGCGAAGAGGAGAGAGTTTAACTCATTAGTCATACTGGGTAATCGAACAGAAAACTCCAACCGAATTGGTTTGTATAAGTCAGAATATACAAACCAACTAGCAAAAAGCCAACTTTTTAGAACGAACTAGATATACCTACCAAGATTTCTTAATAAGTAGGTATGCATATCCAAACAGAAAAGAAGAATCAATAAATGTATGGAGTCGTTCCTGATCTCTCATTCGAATTCGATACACACCTGTTGGTTTGATATGGCCCACGTGAAGGCACAACGTGGATGCTCTACGGAAACTCGTACATCCACCCTTCGATGGCCTTTTGTTGGGTCCAGATCCATCTGTTGACGGTTTCTCGAACTACATCCCCCCCTCTTCTCCCTACACCGCTTCCACCACCAATCATTCCACCTCGCCCTTCATTTACATCGTCCCATTGGCTCCCTCTTCGCAGCTGGGGCCTTTCAATTTATTGCAAATTAGCATTTTTTTCGCCCTATCGAGTGTATTTATCCGTCGCCGTGTAAGAGTGTTAATTTTACGATTTATCGAGTGGGCGAAGTGTGTTATGAACGTTGGAGAGGAGAGACGCTTTGTCATTGGTAGGAGGGGATGCGGGCAAAGTGATAGTACCTACCTTCATCCTACAAGTACCTATATAGTTAAATAGCTAAATCACATTGGATGCGGGTTCATTCCAGAACAGTTGGGTTGGACCCTTGGCAATAATGTTATTTATGCTCTTACTGCTTTTTCTTTTTATTTATTTTATGTTTCTAATTTTAATGACTAGAAAGTGTTATTTTCAACCTGATTTTTGTCAGGTTTCGTTCTACACATTTCATTCTCAAGTACCTATAAACGTGTAGGCACGGGGTATGATACCGAATCATATATTCGGGGGTTCGTGTATCATGGGGTATGATATCGAATCATATATTTATATGATCCGGGTTCAATCTCAATGATTAGCCACTAAACCCAAAATATGTATCAGAATTTATTTGTATAAGTAACTATAACGGCTGACACATAGGCAATTTCCAAGACATCAAGAATGACTTTTAATTTCTCTTAATTTCTCTGACAAAGATTTTAAATCGAAATATCAGATTCTTTTATCATTTAATAATGATTAACAGGAGGTTTCCATTTTCTTTCCTCTATACATATTAGTGAATTTCTTTCTAAATTTAAAACAAAGTATTTATATATATATAAACCCAACCGTTCCCAACTGGTATGATTACTCTACTAGTTTTGATTGAATAGATTCCCTAATGAGTAAAAATACCATGAAATGTGTTTTATATAGACATTGCACATTTGGACATTCAGTTCCACCTGAGAATGTCTGCAGCGTGATATTTTCCTATGAAACGCCGTAAAAAGAATTTAAACCTCCTTGAAGGCCGACTCCCAAACTCCGCCCGCTTATTAGAACGAAGATGTGAGGTAAGACAAGAACCCCCAGGGGAAAAGTCTGTATAATTCGAGCCTTTCGAAAAAAAAAATAACCATCTGATCATCAGTTGAGCTCGCCACGGAGATTGGTAGGTTCTTGGCGAAGAAAAAACCGAAACCGCGGCCTTGAAGCGGCCCGTAAGGTGCTACTTAAGTCAATCAAGCTCGGTCCAGGCTCCTATCATCATATCGTCTAGATAGTTCAAGTTGCAGCGGAATGCAAATCGTGCTTCGCAACTCAAGTTCCCAGCAGCAAGAAGAACGGAGGTAGATAAGTGCGAAATATCAGGTGAACAACATGTGGGACGAGGCTTCACACCACTTCCCTCCCGGGGTATGTGGTTAGAAAACAAAATTTTGCGGTAGTCCTCTAGATGTTTCTTAAATATGGATCAGGTACAACTCTCAGGTGACACAGTCTAGTATACTACAGCTAAAATACATTTAAAAAGTTCCAGTCATGCAGCATGATCATAAGAGCGAATTTTCTTAAATTGTCGTATTATATTATATTGTCTTATTATTGTCGTGTTCTCTGACAGTTTCATCGAAATCGGATGAAAACAGTGAAAGTTAAGGTCGTTACAAGGATTTCACATTGGCGCATGCGCAGTAGGTATTAATGAGGCAATCATGTTGAAATTGATATGGGATGATCAAATCGTCATCCCCCAACTATCATCCAAATTTGAGAGAGATCGGACGACTAGGGCGTGAAAAAATGAAGCATAATGGAATTTACGTTGGCACTTTAATTTTAATGGCACTTATATAGTACAAAAATTAACAATTAGTTAATTCCATCTACACATTTTATGTTAGTTTCCGTATTTTCTTGTAGGTAAATATTGAATTCTGATACGGTATAGGATCCCTACGGTCACACAAATGAAACCCTCGTCATTCCCTAATCAACAGGTGAATAATTCTCTTCGCCCTCTCTTTCTAGACCAATTTTGAAAAACTAGTTGTCTAGTAGGGTTTCAATCGATTCTATGTGACAAAAACTATACCAAACTCGATTTTTGGTCAATTTCACGATGATCGTCGTCGCCGACGACATGTTCCTGTCGTTGGATCGTCTTAGAACGTATACAGCTGATTCCCGATGTTTACTTTTCAAGACACGTAATTTCAAATCGAATATAAAAAATTCTGTGACGTTTCTGCGAAACTGCTGGAAGGAAGTTTATGAAATCAGGCTATATAAAAAATGGGCTGAGGATGTGCCAGGCTAACTTCGGCATTACTTTCAAACAAACCCCAAGGGCGAAATTTAATTGTTAAAACATGAAAAAAATTGGAATCATGAAGACTTTCCTTATAAAAGCATAATTTTCTGTTCAAACAAGACAATGGGAGCAGGCCGGATTCGAATTGCGATCGCAGCGAACTTGGCGGTATGGAGGTAGGTTCTGTCCAATGTAGGTTAGTTGATGTGCATAGTTTGGTGGTTTGGATACTCGCATGCTCGCATCTCCAGTATACATAACATCAAGTAATCAATCCCTTGGTAAAAATTCAGATTAGTTGGACATTTTCTTGTAGGTTCATATTGAGTTCTGATGCGGTATAGGATCCCTACGGTCACACAAATGAACCCCCTCGTCATTCCCTAATCAACAGGTGAATTATACTCTTCCCCATCTCTCTCTAGAGCACTTTTGAACCTCTTTGAGTTGACACTTGAAACTCTGCCCTCTCCCTCTCCTACCTCTTTTCGCTTCTATCTCTTGAGTAAAGAAAATTACGTAAACGGATCTTCCTTGAAGCGACTCTATCGATCCGGACTCCCCCTGACGGGAGCCTCTTTGAAAAAAGAAAAAAACTCCGACCTCCGTTCGTTAGCTCTACGAGGGAGGATGTGACGCCCTAACGCCACAATATTGAACTATTCTTCGGCCCTAACGACGTTAAACGAAAATTTGGGTTTTTAGGTGTTTTATTTCCAACAATACTCCTAGAAAAACGTCTACCAAGTTGGGCGGGCAGTGTACTCGTAGTTTTCTCACATATTGTAACGTGGATGTATAGATTTAGTTGAAGAACAAAGTACTAATCGAAATGATTGATAAGTCAACGTTATAAGAAATTATAAAGTTATTGTTTGTAATAATGACGGTCTAACCGTCGAAATCGATTTAACATTGTAACTCTTTATTTTTCGTGGAAATAGACAACGTTTTTTCACTAACTTCCGTTTTGTGTTTGGACCGTCTAAAGTACTGAGGGTCGCCAGGTATTAATACGGCCCAAAGTCACATCTGTGGTTGTAATTATGACTTTAATCACAGAAAAAAATAAAATTACAATTGTAATCACAGGAAAAACTAAGATTACAGCAGTAATCACAGAACAATATACGAATACGGCTGTAATCTCAGGAAACATTACGATTATGAGTGTAATTACAGAGAAAAATCTGCGGTAAAGGGTTTATTTATAGAGAACACAATAATTGTTACGGCCAAAATCACATAAAAATCATAAGTATAATCGTAATCGTAATTATGATTACGCCCAACTCTGTCTCACACATTGTACCAACTTAATACCTAATTCTAACTATGCATAGTCCTTACTATCTATACCTACAACATACAAATAATAATAACTAGGTAC
Source organism: Adelphocoris suturalis (assembly GCA_030762985.1). NCBI lineage: Eukaryota > Metazoa > Arthropoda > Insecta > Hemiptera > Miridae > Adelphocoris > Adelphocoris suturalis. The sequence goes on from CM061042.1 coordinate 37,973,248, forward strand.
CTACATCCTAACTTATAACTAAATATTCTAGAACTTAACACTAAGCCTGTTGTATCTTAATACCTTTTAGATCCCTGATGAGGCCTAGGTATGTAGGCGAAAGCGCGATGCACAATAAACTGAAGAGAAAACTTGCCAAAAATCTGCTCATCCTATCGCACCCCTCCTCAATCATGGAAAATGAAAGGCAACCAACCCAATGGATAATTCAGTTTTGTCTGGTATTTTGTTTTGACTGAAATTGTGCTAAAAATGATAAAATTGACAATTGTTGGCAGTTTTTAGTCATTGTGATATTTTTGAATTTGACCAATTTAATTTGCTCAAAATGTGCTGGCCAACGAATTCATCCTTTCATTCGGAAAGCTTGATTTTTTTTTTTGGCGCAAGAACGAATTTTTTAAATCTCAATGTTAAGGAGAGTTTTCGTCACACACACGCGCACAGGCACACAAGCGCAAACTTTAGGAATCGTCTTATAATGCATCAAAACGGATTCCGATTTATTCCAATAGATTGAGTTTGGATTGATTGGTTTTTATTTGATTGATTTTGATTCATCCACAAGAATTTGCTAAAACTTACCTATTCTAAAAATAGATCCTTTCTGGACTGCGAATAGTTGTTGTTCGTACAATGCTCCGGATGGTCTCATTCGACTCATTGAACAGAAGTAGACAATGGGGGCAGGCCGGAACTTGACACTAAGAGTTGTATCTGAATACCTACCTAGGCAAAAGGGCTTGGATGCACAATAAACTGATGAGAAAAATTGCCACACAATCTGCTCATCCCCTCACACCCCCCTAATCAACTAAATTATCAAAATTTAACGTTGTCATCAAAAAACCATTGCTCAAAATTATGCTGAAAAACTTAGGTACTTAAATTTTATTAATGTTTGCTGAAAAATGTATAAATACTTCAAAAACAAATCTGAAACTCCGAAATCTTTTCCCCAAATTTTATTTAGTATGAGTTTTTTCCACCCATAAAATTGTTTTTTAACAATTCCTTTGTTCTCAAATTGCTCAAATTTCAATGCAATTTAACATACGATAGGTGATTTGAGGAAATTGTATGATCATGCTGCATGACTGGTACTTTTTTAAACTTTTGACATCAAATCGTATTCAGGATCCTCGTTTGAATCTGTTGAAACGCCAAAGGTGAACCGCAAGGCAAATCGTTCTGCCCCAGTCTATTTTTCCTTCCACGCCTCCCATTGTCTCTGCCCGCTCATGTTGGAGCTTTGGCAGTCAAAGATCTTTTATTTTGTCTCCCTCATTGTATTCTCTCCGATTCATCCTTCCCAAGTTGTTGTTTCTTTGTATTTGTCATCGCTTTGTTTTTTTATTTTGAACTCTCTCTAGGCTGTCTTTCTTTACCAACACTTCGACATAAAACTCGAAAAACGATTGTTATTTTTCACCACACAATGAGGTGGGAAAGTTTAGCTTACTCCTGTACCTACGTTTCTCAATCTCATCAAAGACCCAACACTACATTATATGGTATGGTAGGGGGGGGGGATGATTTTTCACTAGTAGAAACTTTATACAACATGGGTCAACCCCAATTACAAGATTCATGAGATATACAATAATAATAATAATGTTTTACGACAAAGAACCGAATAGCTTTAATAATTATAGTTTTTAATTAATTATAATCAGAAGCTCGAGATGTTGTGTGTGGGAGGTGTGGGGGTGATCTGTCCATCCGCCACGTTCTGGAGGTCTGCCCAGCCCTTGTGGACCTCCGAGTCCAGCATCAGCCCCGTCAGTGGGTTGATGTTTTATCCGGATCAGACAAGGTCCGATCCCTGTTGTTGTACCTGAGAGCCGCTGAGCTCTACTACGAACTGTGATATCTGATCTGTGATGTATTTATATACATCTAGTCGTAGTTTTATTTCACTTTGCTGATTTTATATAGTAGCATGTATATAGTTATTAGCCTATTTTACATCTAGTCTTAGTTGTATTACTTTATTTTTGGGTTTATTTTATCCACTTTGGGGGCTAAACAGTGGTCATCACTGTACCCCTCATTTCTTCCCCCTCCGAGTTGCCTGTGGAGTCCATGATGGTGCTCCTTTTTAGTCAAGGATGGCAACATAGCTCCCCTTAGAATCGTGCCGCTCCCAGTGTCCCTTTAGACACCTTGTTCAATGCCGCTAATGACCGTTTTAATTGAGGTGCGGCTTAAACATTTAAAAAAATAAAAAATAAAAAAATAAACCTACAATTTATAATTATATACCAGTGATCTGCGTAAAATGGCCGTATTATGCAGAAATAAAAGTAATATTTCACAGCTTTTTCCCGCTTATTTTCACAACATGTGCCGCATTCAACTTGAGAGTTGTCATTTTATTATCTCCATGCCGACTCAATGCGGAATACCTAATTTGGACATTTTCCAAAAACATGTGAGCAAACCATGAAAACAATCCCATAAAGTAAAAAGACGTTCCCTCTCGGCAATTGAAAGAATCTTTCGCCGAATTTAACTTCGATCTCAATAAAAATTATTCCAGCGGAATAGCGAGTGGGAGGGTTCCGTAATGCGCGAAAAAGCTATGAATATTAAATATTCGCATTCTGCCTTCCCCCCGGCTCTTTGAATAATGGCAGTAGAAGTTAACTCTCCTCGTCTGCCTTTTGTTGTCTCTTTACCGACACAAGGGAGGAGAATGGCATAAATTCCGCGATGTAACACTGGATGAGGGTGTGGAATTAGCATATTAACCCTATGCCCTCCTTGGAAACAACCCTCCTCGAGGTTTTGGGTGAAAACCCGTACGTAGAGGAGCGAGACGATTCGAGTTCTTATATGCAAAACAGGTCGAGTTCTGATGTGTCGTGGCGGTGCCCGTTTCGTTACACTTGTGTTATCAGTTCTGCAGTGAAAAGTATTTCTCCCATGAAATTCACATTATCTATTTTAAAAGCCATAATCCACACAAATCACTTACAATTGTGTAAAAATCCCTATACATTATAGGGAAATTAACTGCTATGCAGGATTTCACGAATCTCCCCAAGATTGACTTCTCTCAGGCCCCATATAGACGTACTCTAGCTGACTAAATTAAATCTTCTGCAAAATTTGACGAAATACAGCGTTGTATGGATCATGATTCTACCCTAATTCACCTGAAGAGGCCTCTTATAGGCGAAACTAGTTGTGAAACTTTCTGTGAAACTGTTTGTTGAAATGAAATGAAACTTTCTGTGAAATCTGTTCTGTGAAACTTCCACCCTCATACCAGTACTCCAATGGTTACATTGTGATCAGTAAACATCGATTTACAGCGTTTCCGAGAAACGTCGATTTAAAGTTTAAACGTTGATTTAGACGATATCAAGGAGGCATTCGCCCGCAAAATGAGGGTGATAACGAGATTATAGTGAGGGAACAGCTGTTAGCAACCTGAAATCTTCAATGCTTCTATTTTTAATTCATTCTGATAGCATAATGTTTTACAAACTAGTACGGGTGATACTTTACTGCCCTATCATTTCGAAACTAGTGCATCGATGATAATATTATATGGGTTTCTTCAAGAATTCTGGATTTGAGTTTGAAGTAAAAACCGCGAAATTTCGAACCACTGGAATACTCCATCCAAACGTGATTTTGATTCGTCTCCATTGGAAATTTCGGGATTCGGTTTCCTAAAAAGAAGTGGTTGGTATCCGATATTTTATAACAGTAGCCACTGAAGAAGCCGTGATTGCAAAGTTTTTTTCGACCCATAAAGTGCAGGAAACTGTTTATAATTGCCTCGTAATTTTTATTGTCTAGTTGCATAACTAGGTATTTTTATATTTGGATCTCCTATCACTTCAATGGCAACAGCCTACGACACGATCTAGGCACATTGCGTATTGAGCCGTTGGCTATTTTTTTAACACTATTTTACAACTATATACATTCCATATATGTACCTATATTCCTACCCGTGACTTCCTCCTCAGAAAATAGATTTCATTGAGATTGAAAATGCCGTACTCTCTCCAATCCAGAACGGTGAATTGTAAAGTCTTCGTATCAACCTTGTCAAATTCGTCCTCGAAAACCAACGCTCTAATCAATCATCTGTGGCTCATTTTCGTGCATGTAGGAAAACGTTGCAAAAAAGGATTACGATCATGTAAACAAAGATGGCGAAAAGAACTACCGACCTAGTAAATCATTGATTTGAACGATAACTACCCGAATTCGGCTGGTTGGTTTTAATCGATGATTTAGCGCATTTGATCATTGATTTATTTGAGTTGGATGTGACACATAGCTTCCTTGATTACGTAGCATGAATGAATTATAGATCATTGAAAAGTTTTAAATGATCTTCAAAAATTCCATAGCGGAAAAGAGTAAAATCAAGAAGTTGCTTAAAACGTCATAATTGGTCAATTAAGAAACGAAAAAATGACTCAATGTAATTTACGTTTGCGCATCCGCAGAATGAACTGATTAGTTGAGAACAATGAAATAGGTGCTGGACCATCTACAACCTAACCCACGCATTCACTGACAATTTCATCAAAATTGGTGAATTCAGGTCGTTACAAGGATTTTACATTGACCTTAAGTATTGGAAATAAAGTATTTCAGCTAGGATTACCAACTCGTCAGAAAAAACATACCAAGACCCTAATCATACCTTCCTTTCAGAATTCCGTCCTTTAATGATATTTAAATTATTATGATTATTATAATGATAAAACGGAATCTCGTATAAATCATGTTCTAATACGTTCATATCACAGATTATATATGTTTATATCTACGGTATTATACAACTTAAGCTGCCTCTCTAAGTACGGATATCCTGGATATCTAAATCGAATGAGGAGCTTGAGAGATGAGAGAGCTTCTACCAATTATTGTCATTTTAAAAGGACTTTGTTTTACAAAGTCCCTCATCGTCGGAGAGAAAAAAAGAATCAAGTGTTCTTCAGAGAGCTTTAATAGTCCCCCCCCCCCCCCCGTTAAGTTCACTTACCCCCTTCATTCACCCCTTATGTTCACTTACCCCCCTCCCCCACTCTATCACTCCATTACTCCTCAGCTTAAAATCTTCTCTCCTTTCTACCCTCAAGGCTTTTTCCCCCTTTTTCCTGTTTTTTATTTTTATTTTTTTCTTCTTTCTCTTCTCGGTTGCCGTTTTTCCGCGATTTAACTATTGTTACATTAAGAGGAAGGGTCATTCTCTTCCACACACACGAAATACCTGTATTATATCAAAATGTAACAATCAAACATGGGAGCCCCAAGACACAAGGTCGCGTGGGGTTTTACAAATTGTTGGAGTGTGTTCTTACATTTTGTAAGCCGCATCATCTTAGTTACATCATTTCTCATGTTATTAAATGCGTACATATTAGAAAACATATTTAACTTTAGTCTTAATATTTTAATACACACACACACACACACACACACACACACACACTTTTTTTTTCCACGAAATTACCCTCAAAGGCGGAGGGGGCACACCATTAACATATGAAAATAAATACTTAAATAAAAGAAGTGGGGAGGTCACCTAGGTTTACCCTACGCCGGCTCCAGGGATAAAGGAAGTTGAATAAAGATAAGGAGGAAGAATGGGATGATACGAAATCCCCCTATAAAATGAACGCCAGTTCAAGTAAGACCCCCTCAGGAGGCGGGTGGTGATACCACGGAGCACTCCCGCTGAGATGCCCAACTCGAGTAACTCCGTGGTACTTTTCCGGCACCACACCCCGCGTCATGATAAGGATGATAAGGAAGACTGATTTCTTTAATAATTGACCTACGGCGCTGAAATTTGAAGTGGAGCTTGTTTGAGACATCTAAAATACAATTACAAGATACAGAGGCGCTCTGATCACCTGAGGGACCCCTGAGGCTAATTTGTTTCCGACTTATGGTAATAAACCTGAAATGGATCTCCTCTGGGAAATTTAAAAAACAATTAAAAGGTACAGAGGCATACTGATCAGCTGAGGGACCTCTGCATCAGCTAACTTCTTCCCTAATTGTCCTGCGGTGCTGAAATCAGAAGTAGACCTCTTCTGGGGAATCTACAATACAATTACAAGGTACAGAAGTGCACTGGTCAGCTGAGGGACCTCTGCATCAGCTAACTTCTTCCCTAATTGGCCTGCGGTGCTGAAATCAGACGTAGACCTCCTCTGGGGAATCTAAAATACAATTACAAGGTACAGAGGTGCACTGGTCAGCTGAGGGACCTCTGCATCAGCTAACTTCTTCCCTAATTGGCCTGAAGTGCTGAAATCGGATATGGATCTCCTCTGAGACATCTACAACACAATCACAAAGTATGGTGGCGCACTGATCAGCTGATTTTTTCCTCATAAAGCGTTATTGGGTTTAGTAAGATTTAATAATATATTTTACTTTCAAACACTTATCTATACATTTTCCAATTAATGAAATCCTTAAACCTATATCTCGAAACAAGGACGAATATTTTTCTGTATATTTATTATTATCAATTTATTATCGAGTGTATAAATATATTCTAAATATGTGGGAATACGAAAAATAGGCAATCTTTGCTGGAGAATTTGCAGCATTTTTGTAGTTTAAAACTCGTGGCTCGCCTCAGTTTATTGAATTCTGGTAGCGTGGGACTAAGATAAGATTACAAAAGCCCTCAAGGATTTTTTTTTTATCCCACAAAGGTGAATGCTCCTTTAAAATATCCTAAATTACATTAGTTTTTTGTCTGATATTAATATCAATCGTTGAGTATAACCGAAATATAGCGGTTAACAATCATATTTTTACTCGTACGATAATTTTGCCGTTAGGTACCTACTATTTTCTTCCGAAGTTTGTATTTTTGAAGTTAGACATTCTTTAAGCTAAGGAAGGAAAAAGACAATCTCTTAGCTACTTATATTATAGAAATTGGATCTAAGACTAGGTAATTTATTTGAAAACGACACAAGCGGCGACTGTTAATAAAATTAATAAATAATCTAAAAAATGGGACTTTTATTGATAATTATCGTTTGAAATACTTATCCCACGCAAAAACTATATGATATGAACTTGTCGTACATTCTGTTAGCTTTAATTTGAGACCAGACTACCTGTACGCTAAGAGGTTATTCGAAAAGTACAGTCAATTGATAGTAGTCTGTGCGCATGCGCAAACGTCAAGTTCTCATGATCTATCTGTCCGATTTTGTTCAAAATCTGCTGGCTTTATGTAATCACTTTGCGCATGCACACAACTAATATTGGTTGACACTACGAGACTAATTAACCGATTTTGATGTAATTTTTGAAAATTGTGCGGATTAACCTCTAGAATTATAGCCATATTTCGTATATTAGAATGAATGATACACATAAATATAGTACTGTACTGTTCTTTTTTGTATTCAACTATTTCGACTCTTTATTTGTTCTTAAACAAATCTTACACCTCCATGTTACAATGTGTGAGGAAACCGAATGTGAGGAATGATTCAAAAAGTATCTCCATAAATTTAAATTTCCAAAATTTGATTTTCTAAAACTTTGTATTTATCCCTCCCCCTCTACTCTGGGTCAGATTTGAAAATTTTGAAAAAAGTAGTCTTTGATTTGAATTGGAGAAATCCAAACATACTCGACCATCAAATCCCCGGTTTGTTCAGTGATGACAAAGATACCCCATTCCCCCCCCCCCCCCCCTCCACCCCTAAAACACCCCCTATGGGGCAGATTTGAAATTTAAAACCTATTAAACCTTCTCTAGACATCCACAAATAATTTAAGACAAAAATTAGCCAAATCGGTCTAGCCGTTCTCGAGTTTTAGCGAGACTAACGAACAGCAATTGATTTATATATATATATTGATGAAAAAAGTAAGATACTACTGAGTTAGAAGAGGGGGAATTTTTTTTTTTTTTCGTTGATCGATTACAAAGGTTTATTATTGAAAAAATCTGAACCAAACATAAAAATACTTCTAGGTATGCTAGAAAAACTAAAAAAGATGGTTCAAAGTAAGTAGGTTAAAGTTTGGATTTATTGTAATTTTCAAGATACCAATTTATAAATTGATGAAAAAAGTAAAATACCTCTAAGTTAGAAGAGGTGGAAATTTTTTAGGGGAGGGGGGGGGGGGGGGGGTTAACAATTTTTTTCGTTGATCGATTACAAAGGTTTATTATTGAAAAAAGCTTAACCAAACATAAAAATACTTAAGACTTCTAGGTATGTTAGAAAAACTAAAAAAGATGGTCCAAAGCCAGTAGGTTTGGATAAGGTGTGTATAGCCGGTAAGGTGGTTGTGGGATTAGGGGGGGGGGGGGGTCAACGACCTTAGAATTCTCTTATCGACTTTCTCTCTCCTTCATTCATGACCCCCCCCCCCCCCCCCACCATCATCAATCTCCTCCTTACCCCCTTCCTTTGCCCCCCCTCCTCCCACCGAGAATGAAGACGAAGAGGAAGAAGGAAACTACCGGTGAAAGGGCGTGGGAGAGGGGGAAATGCGCGTACGACGTTCGAAAGTGAATCCTGGGGAAATTTCCTCCTCTCCGTCCCCCCACTTTTCCGGTTTTCTCTCCCCCATCCCCTCTCCCCGGTGTTTTCTCCTTCCCACCCCCCTTCCCGTGAGTTTTCTCCTTCCCACCCCCTCCTACCGGTGGGTTTTCTCTCGTAATATTATTGATCCCCGGAAAAGCGCAAGTCTTTTTCCCGCCCGTCCCCGCTTTTTCCCGTTTCTCCTCCTCCTCCTCTCCATTCCTTTTTACGGTAGGTAGGAAAAACTTTCTCCCACCTTTCCCCACCCCTCAAAATTTCACCTTCCTCCTCCCCTCCCCCCCCCCCCCCCCCCCCTTCACCCTTCCCCATCACACACACACACACACTCTCTCTCTCTCTCTCTCTCTCTCTCACTCTAGTAAATGTTAAAAAACATACTGGTAAGTAATGCATGCATTACAGGACATCCCTATGAATGGATTGTAAATAATTTTGGGGAGAATTAAAATTAAGAGAAAACCGCCACCCCATATATATATATATATATATATATATATATATATATATATATATATATATATATATATATATATATTTAACCACCTGAGAGACAAATCTTGTAGCCAAATATCGGCATCTTTGGATCAGCAGTAATGTTGGAAAAGTTGGTTTGGGGTCATTAATTTGTTTTTATCAAAGATAAGCGAGTTCACAGTTTTTAGAGCTTGGCGTTCTAGTTTTACCGTTGTCGAATTTTCGTGGTAACAGTTTTTCATACGTTTATGTAAATTGTTGAGTATGACGACCGAGAAACCTGTCTCTCGGGAGTTCGCATAGTGCACAAATTCTGAAAGTAAAGATGAAACGCTTGCATTCGAGTCTGCAACACATTGGGACATTTTATTAGTCTTCAGTTGCAGACTCGTATGCAAGCTTTAAGAGCCACTCAGCTAGTCCGGACCCTGGGCATCGTCAAGTAAATGTCCTAAAGAGGCTACATACGAAATTACAGCTTCCTAGAGTGTAAAGTATAAAAATTATGTACCTATTAAAATGATTTAACCACCGCTTCACAAATCGGTGGGATTAAAAACCGCGAAGTACCATTTCCCTAGCAACGACTCGGTTGTAAGCGGAAATCATCAGAAAACTAACCGTAACGCTTTTTTTAATGCTTTTATTTAACGCTTTTTTCGTTTATGTGCCAAAGTAAAGACATAAAATGTCAACAAACAAAAAAAGTATCATGATCACACTATTTCACCCCTTCACCGACAGTAAATTTTAAATTTCCGAGGTTGCATAACTGGACTAAAATTTGGATCGAACAAACAATAAAAAAAGTTCCAGTCATGCAGTACGATCGTATGATCGAATTTTCCAAAAAATATGCTGAGAAATCCACAAATGGCAAAAAGGCTGACAAAAAGGAATAATTATAAATATACGACGTTAAAATCTAGGATTGTGTTCTTTGATGTATGAAACGGATTTTTAGAGGGTCTCCTTCCCTCCCCCTCCTACCACTCTTAAAAATTTGAAGCCATGTAAATAGCTTTTCTTTTAAAATTCGCTAAAAGGATTTAACAAATTTTATATATCTACAAGCTGATCTAACAGCTAAAGCTGATCATGTATTAAAATCGTAGTAGCTTTTGCTATTCTGAGAAGTTGAAAATAATTGGTTGTTCATTATAAATATTCAACATGCACCCTATACATATACATATACAATCTATACCTACCACAATTTACTTAAATAAATGAACAAATCTATTTATGTGTAATTCATACTTCTAATTCAGTATAATCATAAATCATTATATATATATATATATATATATATATATATATATATATATATATATATATATATATATATAGCTTCTTATTATTGTCCCTTCTCTGCTAAAGTTTATACGATTTGTGTTACAGGTGAGTGGTCGCGTTTTTCATCTGTGATTGGTGCAGGTCGTAAGTATTGGATTTGTGTAGCAATTATATGTAATTGCTGACATTAAAATTATAATTTCCATTGTGTTAATTATTTCTTAAAATTGGCAGTGATAAATAAACCTATTGTGTTTTCGTAAGAAATTATTCTTAAAACACGATTTCTTAGGTTTACACCTACACGAAGATTAAATCAAACTTTAACCAAACACAAAATATTCATCAAAATTATATTTTTTCCCCTCCTCAAAACACGTAATTTACTTAACTGTTAGTTGTACCCAAAACTAGGAACGCTTTCATACCACTTTTGGGTAGATTTCCATCACGATTGCAGCGGAAACTATTAAAACATAAGTAGATTTATCAATTTCCACCCAAATTTAAATTTCAAACGCGGAAATTTTCTTTGAACGATATGTATTGAACGGTAACTATTTAATAAATACTTGTAATTGGCAATCGTTCTGTAATATACTGCGAAAATATAGAGAATGATTCCTTCTTTGCAATATGGATTTTTGGGTGGTTGAGGGTGAAGAATATGCTAGTTTGGCTTCTTCAAACTTTATTGCAGTCATATTTTCTACTAGTTTCGCCTGCATAATATAGCCATCTTCAGGAAAAGACTCAAAATTCATTTTGACACGAAACATGTCACTATGAGATTCACCTGGCAGAGATTTCTGGAAAGTTTTGCTCTTCAATTTTATCGTTTAAAATCGTTTTAGTTTTGTAATAATGATTCTACTTTGGGAAAGTACCTATCCTCCCATTCTTCACTTATCATAGTGACATCCACATGCCCGCTATCTTATGAATACCTATAACTGCTTCACTTTAAGTCGTTCCCTGAAGATGCCTATATTACGTAGGCGAAACTAGTAGGAATTATGACTGCAATAAAGTTGAAGAAGCCAATCTAGCATATTCTTCACCCTTAAACTCCCACTATTTTTCCCCTTGTTACCCATTCCCTCCTCGTGTTCTCAATTCCTTCATGTCCTTCCTTCTTCACGTGAGGCCTTCATTTAGGGGGCGCTGGCTCGCTCCACATTTCCACATGTCTGTCGACGTCTTTCCCCTCGCTGTCATCACGTCGACACCTGTTTGTCGACCTCTTGCCTTGAAACACCCGATTCGTCTTTTCTAGTATTTTCTAGAAAGGTGGAATTTTGATTACAGCCACCCGAAATTTGGTTTAAAATGTCAAAAAAATTACCCCTGAATTTTTTCAGATTTTTTGCATTACAAAAACCTACAAACCTACGCCGGTAGTTTGATTTTGGTTTTGAAACGCTTTTTTTTGTGTGCTAATATCAGACTTTTGAATATAACTTTTACAAAATTCTTTGTAAAATAGTGAAACTTCGTATACTTACGTTTTTGGGGTCGCTGAACTCGAATATGCAGTCAAAACAAGTCGACAGCAACGACTTTTGACAGTTTGGAATCTCAAAATCGTCAAAATCATTTCAAAACATGTCAATTTTTCAAAATTCATTGTAAAATTATGAAAATTTTTATTTTTACGTATTTCTGTAAGCATTTTTATTAAATTCAACAAAAAAAGCAAATTTGAGTTCACCTCAAAAAACATAAGAATACAAATTTTCATACTTTTACAATGAATTTTGAAAAAATTGACATTTTTTTACTATTTTGAGATTCCAAACTGTCAAAAGTTGTTGCTGTTGACTTGTTTTGACTATTCGAGTTCAGCGACCCCAAAAACGTTAGCATACAAAGTTTCACAATTTTACATGGAAGTTTGTAAAAGTTATATTCAAAAGTCTGAAATTGGCAAAAAAAAAAACGTATTTCAAAAACCAAAATCGAGCTACCGGCGTAGGTTTTTGTTATGCAACAGATCTGAAAAAATTCAGGGGTCATTTTTTTGACATTTTAAACCAAATTTCGGGTGGAGGTCATCAAAATTCCACCTTTCTCAAAATAGCGGGCACCCTGCTGCGCATCCCATCATCGTCTTCTCTACTCCGCTCCAGTTTTGACTCCTTACCACATGCATGTCGACGACTTCCCTCTTCCATGCCGACAACTACGTCGACGTCTTTCCGAGACCTCCCTCTCCAAGGCAAATCTCATCAGGTTGCCCCCAGGCAAATTGCGCCCCGCATACCATCATTGTATCCCTCCATTCTTCTCCCGATCTGAATATTTTCATCGACCTGTGACTTCCGCCTCCTCACTGTCGTCCCCCCCGAAAACATTGTTGACATCTCATCAAGTCGCCTCCGGGCAAATCGTCTTCCCCCCATCTCATCGTCGTCGTCTTCACTCCTCACAACCCCATCATCGTCAACTCACATTTTGAGGCTGAACCTGCGTGTTTAGAGGGGGGTGTTGTGATACACTGGGGTCCACCCCTTGCAAATGTCACGTGGACAATTATTTAGTAGCCACCAGGAATTATTATTAGATTTAATAATAATAATAAAAACCATTTATTATGCTAAAGACCAAAAGTGGTCTATATACAGCATACAGCATTACAAGGATTTTTGCATACATCTTATACTACGGCACGGCAAGGGATTTAATAGATATTGAAAATCAGACAAAAAACGTGAAAATATTTTGAAAAAATTTAGGAAGAAATCAAAGAATTATATACCTAAGGATGGTTCAAGTAGTTACATTAAAATCAAAATAGATTTTAAAAAATTAAGTAATAATATTAACATTAATTAAATAAAATTTGAAAAAGTGAATTTGAAAAATCATGATTTTATTGACAGAATTGATTTTGAGAAACTTAATATTTCCTAATGAGAAGACTGGTCTTTATTTTTCAAATTCTTTTTGTTCTAAATGTAATACTCTATTCATTGTGTGTATAATATGTATGCTATCCCTGTAATCAAATTGGGAACAGGGAAAAATATATAAAAAATAATCCTTTACTGCTCCTCAAAAGTCGCAACGTTTTCCCTCTTAACAATTTTGTCGACGTCTTTACCTTCTTTTGCCATCCTCGAGAGTTATGTCATCATTATGTTATGTTTGTTATGTCATAGAGTTATGTCATCAAGGCTTTGCCTGAACAAGTTGTCAGTCGATCTCATCATCGGCGTCTCCATTCATCTACGTGAAGACTCCTCACAATGCTGTATGCTGTATGTAGACCACTTTTGGTGTTAAGCATAATAAATGGTTTTTATTATTATTATTAGCACCTACATGTCGTCGTCTTTCCTCTCACTTTCATCACTTAAACTACTTCGTCGACGAGTTTCAAACCCCCCCATTCACAAGACAATCTGACCATTCGTCTCATCATCTTCTTCTCTTCGTCTCATCATCTTATTGTCATCATTCTTACCATCTCGTCGACGTCTTTCCAACTCCCAACCCCCCTCCACTCTGCTACCCTCACAAATACAAATCTAATCAAGGTGTCGTCGGACTCGTCTCCCCATCCTATCATCGTCTCCTCCACTCCTCATCTCCCTACACGTCTTACCAACTACAAGTCGACGACATTTCGCTGTCATCACTCTGACCATCTCTTGGGCGTCTATTTAAAAAAAACCTTGTAAAAGACAACCTTGTTACCTTTTAACAAAACCTTGTAAATTGCAAATTGCAACCTTTTACATTGTAACAAAACCTTGTAAAAAAAAAAACCTTAAAAAACAAAACCTTGTAAAATACAATTCCCATCAAGACGACTCGGACTCGTCTCCTCATCATATCATCGACTCCTAAATAAAATAAATAATCAAATAAATGAAAAATTAAAAAACCGTTCCCCCTCCACCATGTAAAAGACAAATCTCATCAAGCTGTCTTGGGACTCGTTTCACCATCCCATCGTCGTCTTCCACACTCCTTTACGTGATGGCGCCTCACCACGTACATGTCGACGTCATTCCTCTCACTGTCACCACTCGTCTCACCACGCCGATGTCAACACCCCACGTCCAAAACAGAAGTTTCCATCAAGGCGTCTTTGGTCTCGTCACCCCATCCCATCTTCGTTTCCCTTCTCCTCATCTCCCTACACGTCTTACCACCTACAAGTCTACGTCATTTCACTATCAGCACTCTTGACCATTAAAAAAAATAAAATAAAATAAAATAAATAAATATATAAATGAAAAATAAAATTAAAAAACTTTCCCCTCCACCTTCTAAAAGACAAATTTCACCAAGGCGACGTCGGACTCGTCTCCCCATCCTATCATCGTCGTCTTCCACTCTCCTTTACGTGATGGCGCCTTACCACCTACATGCCGACGTCATTCCTCTCACTGTCACCACTCTGCTCACCACGCGGACGTCAACACCCCACGTCCAAAACGGTTTCCATCAAGGCGTCTTTGGTCTCGTCACCCCATCCTATCATCGTCTCCTCCACTCCTCATCTCCCTGACAAGTCGACGTCTTTCCTCTCATTGTCATCACTCGGACGACCTCGACGTCTTTCCAACCCCCCCTCTCCCAGGCAAATCTCATCAGGCGCCGTCCGTCTCCCCATCCCATCCTATCACCTCCCCCCCTCCCATCATCATCCTCTCCTCCTCCTCCCTCCTTCTCCCCTTAGTTCCACCGCCTGCCGCTAGATCGCATCCCCGACGCCCAAGGGGGGGTCCTTGGCCTCGGCGAGGCGGGGGGACGAAACGCTCCCGAGCCCCATCACCACTTCAGTACCTCCACGTTGGTCTGATTCGCCGGGCGCCGGAAATCTTTTTTTCGGTCGTTTTTTCTCATTTTTCTCCCCCCCTCACATTTTCTCCCCCCGTTGATTTTCTCCGGTTTTTGGACCGTGCAAAATTGTTCAAAAAAAAAAAAAAAATTCCAAATTTTGAACCACCCACCCTCTCATACAAACCCCCAAAAATCCATCCCCACCAATCCACCTGCTACAAAACTTTCTCCATTGCGAAAAAAAATTCAAATTTTTTCGACTTCGAAATTCTCCTCCGACTCAATTAACCAACCCTACCCACTATTAATTTGTCATCCCATTTTTTCCAAAATAAAAATACTACTCATAAAAACGGAAAACAACAATTTTTCCGTATAACAACCAAAACCCCAATCGCCACGTGATATGTTGTGATCTTTCCGCTATTCTAAATAGCCTTTATATATACATACATATATATATATAACCCATTAAATACAATCAACGCAAAATGATGGGCCCGACTCAATACTACACTCAACCGAGACCTTTCAACGGACACCGATACCCTCCCAAGAAGAATTTTTTCAGGTAATAACATCATGATCTTATTTTATTACGCAATTAAAACGTTCAAATTTAACGTAAAAAATCGGTGTTTTTTTTTCGTATTGATAAAAGAAAGCCGTGTTTTGATAAAAAGAATACGCCCATACTACCATTTTACCGTCAACTGGTTATAATCCGCGACCTTGGACACGGTTTTGGAGCGGACTGTACCGCCCCTTCATTGTTCCTGTGTTTTCAACACGTGGTAGGTACATTTTTCTCTCGTCCCTTGTCTTTCCTAAAGATGGGTTCCAAACCTCCCGAAAAACATTCAATTTAACCCGTGAAAACCGTCCGAAATTTCTTTTTATTATAAATCGTAATAATTTTTTGATTTTTCTCGATTTTGACGAGGTTTTTACCCCGTTAGCGGGTATTTTTTTCGGATTTTTCGGCGTTTCAATAGCCTCGGGAGGGTTTACGAGTGACTCGGAATAAAGAACCGGTCAGGTTATGGGGAGGCTACAGGATGTTGGCGGAGGAATGCGCATGCGCGGGGCTGCCGGGTTCTCAACCCAAGTTGGCCTTCTTGCCACGCCGGCCGGGCCCGTTTTTTTTGTCCACCCGTTTTCCGTACACAAACGTTGGCTAATTTTCGTGAAAAATTGAGCTATAGCAGTATAGCTCTAAAATTTTAAAAATTAAGTTTCAAAAAATCCGTTTTGTGACATTCCAAAGTGCGAAGCGGTACCTATATTTCAAAAATTTTCATATACATACCTATATATATATATATATATATATATATATATATATATATATATATATATATATATATATATATATATATATATATATTCACACAATTTTTAGAAAAACGAATGTACGACTCAAAACTGATTTTTATATTTCAGCTTATTAATGCCTTTTTCAAAACTACAAAGAAGAATGCATTTTGGGAATTTTGTCGTTATTACGGAGATTTACTTGCCAAGGAGAGACAGTTACCAGGTTAACGCCTAATATTACGCCTTAATTTGAGAGTCAACAACCACAGGGCAACTGTTTTAAATGAGATGAAAAGTTCTAAAAAAGATGAAACCAAATGCAAATAAAATAATGCTTCTTCATTCAGAACGAGCGCATAGCAATGTGTTGGGAGCGTTTGATTATCCAGGTCTGAATATTAGGCGATAACCTGGTCTCTCCTTGGCAAGTATATCTCCGTACCAACGTCAAAATTCCCAAAATTTATTCTTCTTTGTAATTTTGAAAAAGGCATTATTAAGCCGAAATATCAAAAATAGTCTAGTGTCGTACGTTCTTGTTTTCTAAAAACTGTGGGAACATATACATGCTCTTGCAGAGTCCTTCATTGAACTAAGTAATATATATATACATGTAATTCCATAACTATCTGAAAAAACCCCGTTCTTTCGTAAAACAATCGGGCATTCCAAAAGAAAGGATAAAATTGACTTATCCATTAGAAAATGGCATGAAATGTTTAAAATGATAATTTCCCACAAATTTCTTGACGAGAATCCGTTTTGAAGCAATCTAAAGCGATTCCTGGATTTTAACGCTTATTGATATATAAATATATATTATATAGTATGTAATTCCGTAACTATCCGGAAAAAACCCGTTCTTTCGCAAAACAATCGGGTTTTTTTTTTTTTTTCATTTTATAGGTAATTGCTTTATTTGTGTTAGTAACATGGTTATATAATTGTAAGTACTTATATACTAAGTAAAAAAGAGGTACACCGTTTTCCAAAAGAAAGGAAGAAATGGACCACACTTTTTGAGTTGAAGTAAATTTCTAAAACTCTTTCAAAAATCACCTAAAATGGCAAAAATCCGCAAAAATTTGTTAGGTACATTATTTTTTAAACAAAATATTACTCATAAAACTTAAAGTGTTTTTCAACTGTGAAACAGAAGTTACAATTTATGTTCTAAATAAATGATGAAACATGTACTAAGTAAGAATGGGAGATTATTATTGAATGAAATCAAGGTCTTTCAAAGCATCGCTTTCTCATTTTGAAACTAGTATTTGGACTCCTCAAAACTCCCTCTTTTTTACTCCTATAATTTAAAATATCCCAAGTATGATTAGCATGAATTAATTATGGTTTTTAAAATGTGGGGGCAGTAGGTAGTATTACAGGGGGGCTCCTAACTGGAAAAGTCAGGGAATTTGGCAAAAACCACCAAATGTCAGGGAACTTTTTAAATGAAAACTTGTTGTAATACTTTGAAGCGTTTTTAGGTATATTATAAGTCCTAAACAATCAAACTTCAATAGCGTACTTCATCATACTAGATACATATTATTTTATAGGTGAGTTATACGAATGATGAAAATAATAATTATCAAGAGTTGTGGTTAAACTGTTCAAAAGTAACAACGCTACATGCACATTGGCTTCCCTGGTAACTACATCACCTAGAGTAAACCATTTGTGAGAAAAATCAACTGAGTATTGAACTAGGGAGAAAAAATCCAGTAGTGGATTGATCCAGTAAGAGTCCCAAAACTAGTTTGTATACATAAGCTTGGACTTCTCATGAGGGTTAAGGAGGGGGAAATTGGCCCATTGGTGGAGTCATGTGTTATAAATTCACAGAGCAACTTTACAACGAACGATCTTTTTTTTAATTACCAAATAAATAATTTAGGACGAGTTTTTTTACATTAAAATTGGTTTGTAGTTGGCAATTCCTTTTTGCTTAATTTCCTGAATTTTAAAAACGATTTACCGTGTATATTACGATAGAGAGAGAGACCAGTGATCTGCATAGATGTTGTAGCATTCATGATTGATCTAATTCAGTTAATTATTTTGTGCGGTGAGGTCACGGTTGCAGCCTGTTCCAATAACGTGTCTTGTCGATCAGCTGCTTGCCAAGTGGAAGTTTTGTACATAAACAAAAAGCTTTAGCGTCATAATTTGAAAACGTTTCCCCCGGTATTAACGGGAGGCCGTTTTTCCTCCCCAACGAAAATGTCTTTCTGCTCCGAGCGGTGGCGCATTCGACCGAAGAATATCGAGTTTTTAACGACGTGATTTACGAGGATGCGTTGATTATTGAGCTTTCGCCCCTGACGATGACGACAAAAAAAAAAAAAAAAAAAGGAGGAATCGGTCGATTCTAACGAGGGCGTGGCGGTCAAGCCCTAACCAGGGGGTGTGGGCGGTGTACTGGCTCTAATAAATCAACAGTGCCTGGGGGAATCCTAGCATCGGTTAAAACTGTTCATTATCAGTTACTTAATTCCTTATTATATACCTAACTAAGCAGATTTAGACTAATTGTAAATTAAAAGTGCCTACAAATCCTGCGAATTTGTCCCTGCAGGCGTGTGGGATGAGGAGATGAAACCTCCTACCAATGTTCCATTTGCTAGTGGGTACTTACAGACCTGAATTTACAAAACAATTCAACATAGTATAGTACGGTTATATACGAAAATTCGCTCATATACTCATGCTGCATGACTGACAGAGTAGTTAGGGGATTGGATATGTTAGCACACTATAACCTATCACTTCGCAACATCCTGTGGTGACGAGGAGACAATTCAACTCACTCAGCTGATCAGGATGAACTAGAAACACACAAAAATTTGTTCGCAAAGTTATGCTAAAGATTGTTCTTGAATTCCTTCAATGTTTGCTGAACAATCGATAAATACTGAATAACAGCTTTTAATGATATGTGATGAATCGAAGGATTTTATTGAGAAGTAGTTTATTTGCCATAACATTGGTGGTTAACTATTTCTTTGCAATCATTGTGCTCAAATTTCAAAACAATGTAACTTGATATAGTAATACAGTACAGGCTCTAATAAATCATCAGTGCCTGGGAGAATCCTGTCGCCGGTTAAAATTGTTCATTATCAATTAGGTACTTAATTCCTTATTATATACCTAACTAAGCAGATGTAGACTAATTGTAAATTAAAAGAGCCTACAAATCCTGCGAATTTGTCTCTGCAGAGGTGTGGGATGGAGATGAAACCTCCTACCAAGGTTCCATTTGCTAGTGGCTACTTACAGACCTGAATTAAAAAAACAATTCAACATAGTATCGTACGGTTATATACAAAAATTCGCTCATATACTCATGCTGCATGACTGACAGAGTAGTTAGGGGATTGGATATGTCAGCACACTATAACCTATCACTTCGCAACATCCTGTGGTGACGGTGACGAGGAGACAATTCAGCTCACTCAGCTGATCAGGATGAACTAGAACACAAGAAAATTGGTTCGCAAAGTTATGCTAAAGATTGTTCTTGAATTCCTTCAATGTTTGCTGAACAATCGATAAATACTGAATAACAGCTTTTAATGATATGTGATGAATCGAAGGATTTTATTAAGAAGTAGTTTATTTGCCATAACATTGGTGGTTAACTATTTCTTTGCAATCATTGTGCTCAAATTTCAAATCAATGTAACTTAATATAGCAATACAGTTACAGGCTCTAATAAATGAACAGTGCCTGGGAGAATCCTGTTGCCGGTTTAAATTGTTCATTATCAATTACTTAATTCCTTATTATATAGGTACCCAACTAAGCAGATTAAGACTAATAAATAGTAAAAAGTGCCTACAAATCCTGCGAATTTGTATCTGTAGAGGCCATTTGCTAGTGGCTACATTCGCTTTTCCATGTTTCCTCCATTTTCCAAACGCTGTGAGGTTGCTACATTTTGCCATTCCCCTCACTTAAGTATTGATGGATGATGTTTGTTTGTATCGTCTTTTCTTTTAATAAAGGAAAATTGAGCTATTGTGTTCACTTTGTGCTTTGATGTATGTATGTGTGATAGCCTCTTGAAATCGTTTTAAATGCCACTTCCCGACATCCGATTTTGATGAAACTTGGTATGGATGTAATCTGTAACATGGCGAGGATAAAGATGTATCAGGGCCGCTGACTCATGAGAGGTCATCGATCAGCTGAATGAGCTCCAAAGCCATTAGCGAATTTTCGTTGAAAACGAACTACTGCAATGGCTTGGAAAATGTTCAAATCAAAATTTTTGAAAAATTTCATCATTAAAATCCGTTTTGAGGCATTCTGAAACGAATCCCAAAGTTTAACGCTTTTTCATATATATATGTGTGTGTGTGTGTGTGTGTGTGTGTCCTTCCAGACGATAACTCTCCTTAAGATTGAGATAAACATCCCGTTCTTGCGCCAAAAAATCAAGCTTTCCAAACGAAAGGATGAGTTCGTTGGCAAGCACTTTTTGAGAACATTAAATTGGTCAAATTTAAAAAATTTACTAAAAAAAATCACTAAAACTGACCAAAAACTGCTAAAAATCGTTAAATTTATATTTTTTGGCAGCGTAATGCTCAAATAAAGTGTATTTTCCATAAAATAGAATATTTAATAATGTATGTACAAAATTATGCTGAAAAATGCACTTAAATCAATAAAAACTGCAAAAAAGCTAAAAATTCACTTCTACGATCGTATTTGGATAGGACACTATTATTTTGAATACGTTTTTTGCCATAAAAATAATAGTTTACCATTTCCTCGCACTTAAAATGCTCAACAAATTTCAAAACAATTTAACATTATACAATGCGATATTTTACGAAAATTCGCTCATACGATCATGCTGCATGGCTGGAACTTTTTGTCTCCTATTCAAAGCAGGATCTCCGTACAAGTAAATGCGCTATCGTGTGACTCACTTCGTGAGCACTGATCTACTTGTTTTCTCAGTGTTCGTGAAGGTAAGATTGTTGATCACATCTTAAGATTTTAGTTAGCCTGTTTATGTTTCACCTCATTATTGCTGTTGGTTTATGCCTGCATTTGTTTTCACCCCCAGGGTGCTCTGAGCTCTCTGCTTTTTGCTGAAGAGGGTCCATGGCGACTGAAACGAGTTCATTGATGAATAAATGAATGATGAATGATTGAAAGAAAGGATTGAAGCTCTGATCCTCGTCATGCCACACCCCTGCACGGACAAATTTGCAGGATTTGCCTCTTTTAGTTTACAATCACCTAATTATTCATTATAGTCATTATTAGATTGATGACTTAGTGACTGAAAGTATGAGATAAAGCTCTTGGCGAACCTTATTCTTGGCGTTTCGTTGAAGAATAATATCGAGGACGCTCGGTCAAATTTTTGAAAAAGTGAAATTTTTTAGGTTTAAATTTTAAATGAAATTAGGGAATCTGCTGAACTGAACAACATTCATGCAGCATGGTCGTATGAGCGAATTATCGATTTTTGTAAATTATCGTATTATATTAACGTTGAATAGTTTTGAACACTGAGTGCAAACAAATTGTTAACCATAAATTTTATGGCGAAACAATTTGTTCTAAATAATATGCGATTAAAAAAAGAAAGATTTTAAGATTTTTTCAGCAACTGAAAAAGAAATTTAAGTACGTTTTCAGCATAATTTCATGCATACATTTTTCAATGATCTAGTTCATTATTAATAAATATAGATAAATATTTATTTTGCAGTAAATAAAAATGAATAGGAATCGAATGCGAAATATATTCACTACTATTCTTACAGTTTTTATCATCTTTTTAACACATTAATGCAATTCATAGACGTTTCGGAGCATAATATTATTCAAACACTTCATAATTAATTATAAACCACTAAGTGCATACAATAAATGTTATTCTATTAATTAAAAAATTCGCAATGTGATTTTTAAACTTGTGGCTTAATTGAAACTTCGTCACCCAAGCAGGAGGCGGATGCTCTAGGTACGAGTGTGACGGAGAGAGAGGCAGGGAGGAGACAATGAGAGCGAGCGAGAGGGAAAATCTACACGCCCAAACGCGTTCAACGCCAGGGAAAAAAACGCGGACACACACACACACATGCGATCGACATCGCAGTTTTCCGCGCGAGGGGTGGGGGGGAGGGATCGGTACAGTCAGTCGCAAAAGTCGCGAACTTCCCTCTCACCGCCCCGGGGTCGGAATTTTCCCCAATTATTTTTCCCTCGTTCCCCCATTTTAAAGGGGAAGCGCGGGGATATTTTCCCTCCATTTCCCTTCGAAAATGAGGGAAAAATTCCGTTCCTGCCCTTCGCATAATTATTGGGGGTTGGGAGAAAAGCTTTCGTTCAATACTCGCGGACTAGGTAAAAACGCCTCAGACGCGAAGTATGATCTAATGAGAGAATTTTCATGCATATGGTATTAAGTGAATTGGAGTAACCGCGCACCAAAATTTCAGTAGTGCAACTTTAACCTTGCTCAGCTCTGCCTCAGTTACAGACCACCTGTACAAAAACCACCACACCACCCACAAAAGACCACCAGACCACCTCATTTGTAATTTCTTCTTTTTTTCAAAATGTAGGCATTTTAATGCAGAGTACAAATGCTAGATTGATATAGAAATTAAAAAAAAAAAAATTGTACGAAAATTCGCTAAAACTTCCAACGTAATTCAACACATTTTAATTTTAAACCAACGGGTGGCCTACATAAAGGGTTAACTTAATTAATTCATTTTGCCACTTTCTTTTCTTATGTGAAGGGGTGACGATTTCCAAAAAAAAATAATAAATAAAAAAATAAGGGTGAAAGTCGAGAAAAAAATCAACACCTCTTTCACACATGCAAATGTTTCCCTACAAAATGGACTCGCGCAAGTGCAATGATCGATTTGCTTGTTTCATTTTTCCTTGTATGTTATTAACAGCCATCAAACACAAATATTTTCGTGGTTAATTTTATATACATTATAAAAAGGGGCACTAGTCCTACTATGTATGTTGCAAATTAACATATTTGAATTTGAAAATAATAAATTGAGTATAGCAGAACTATAAGTTTTGAGTTGAAGCATAAAACTCGGTTTTTATGCCTGAATACGGATTTCCATGGAAAAAAAAATTGTCTAAATTCGGTAAAACTTCCGAATTCGTAATTCGGAACGTAATACAACACATTTTAATTGTTAACCAATAGTTGGCCTACACAGAGGGTTAACTTAATTCATTCATTAATTCATTTTGTCACTTTCTTGTAGGGTTAACTTATAACTTAATTCATTCATTCATTCATTTTGTCACTTTCTTGTAGGGTTAACTTATAACTTAATTCATTCATTAATTCATTTTGTCACTTTCTTGTAGGGTTAACTTAATTCATTCATTAATTCATTTTGTCACTTTCTTGTCTTATGTGAAGGGGTGACAATTTCCAAAAAAAAAAAAAAAAAAAATAATAATAAAAAAAAATAAGGGTGAAACTTGAGGAAAAAATCAACACCTCTTTCACACATACAAATGTTTCCCTACAAAATGGACTCGCGCAGGTGCACTGATCGACATACTTGTTTTATTTTTCCTTCTATGTTATTAACAGCCATCAAACACAAATATTTTCGTGGTTAATTTTATATACATTATAAAAAGGGGCACTAGTCCTACTATATATGTTGCAAATTAACATATTTGAATTTGAAAATAAATAAATTGAGTATAGCAGAACTATAAGTTGTGAGTTGAAGCATAAAACTCGGTTTTTATGCCTGAATACGGATTTCCATGGAAACAAAATTTGTCTACGAAAATTCGCTATAACTTCCAACGTAATTCAACACATTTTAATTTTTAACCATTGGATGGCCTACATAGAGGGTTAACTTAATTCATTCATTAATTCATTTTGTCACTTTCTTGTCTTATGTGAAGGGGTGACGATTTCCAAAAAAAATAAGGGTGAAACTCGAGAAAAAAAAATCAACACCTCTTTGACACATTCAAATGTTTCCCTACAAAATAGACTCGCGCAAGTGCACGCGCGCTATTCACAGCTGATTTTTTCGCGGTTCCCACAATAGGGAGAAGGGGCTCCAACCAGTTCGTCCTCGGAATCCCTTTTTTAATTTGATAATGCGATGAATATCAAATGAGCCGCCCTCCGCTGGAAGCCAAGGTGAAACTTCCCCCCGTTTTCTATTCAAAAACTTCACCGTAGGAATTGCATCCTGTTGAATGCATATCCGCGGGGTTGCATTGAAGAGATCGAATATTTGCATAATGTTTGCATGTTTGTATAAGACCGCGTGTTCGTATATGCGTGTGTGTGCGTATTTATACATTCAGCTCTATGTATACATATATATATAAAAGAGGGTTGAAGGGAGAGGCGCTTCTACACCCACTTTTAGCGACCTTGAGATGTTTAGTGGTTTCATTATTCTCGCAGCCCTATTCTAATATTATAAACGTCCCCTTTTTTTCCGTGGGTTTTTAAAAACGACCTTTAGCTTGAAGTGACGGAGTCACGGGTCAGTACATTGTAGTTTTGTGTGAGTTGGTATGTCTAGCCTCTATTTATATTGGTTGTGGTAACTGAGTATAGTTTTTCTAGTTGGTACCACTGTTTTCCTTGTGTCTCATGCGAGGGTTCTCTTCTCCACATAGCACCTAAATCTTTCACATCCAGACCTCGCGAAATTTCTCTGTTTGAAATTGATCAATGTTGATAAGTTATCAAGTTTAATACAGGAGATCTAAGGATGAAGTAGTTATAGAACACGTGATAGAAATAATCAGAAATGTAATTCCAAAACAATCAATATTGCTCCAATATCTACTCTATGCAAGTAATTATCATTAATATAACAAAATTGTTCAACAATATTAAGCCAATAAGTGAAAATCACTGGTTTCTGGTTTAGAAGGATTTCTACAATAGTTTTCTTTCATTTGCAGGAATATAGGTAGGTACTTTGAAGCCTGCTCAACAGGTTTCAAGAAGAAATGTGTAGAATTCCATGGTCGTTTTGCATTAGTATTTCTCGTTTTGCAATAGTATTTCAAAATTTAAAAGTTGTGGAGTTCTGTTGGAGATCTTTAAGAACAGTTGGGTTTTTGAACGTTAATTCCTTAAAAGTTGCATACTTTTCTAATTTGAATTATACAAGAAAGAGGAGGTATAACCTTATTGGATGGTTATTCTTGATTCATTTAAATTGGAAAAACCTTTCTTCCTGTTAAAGGAAGGGGAAAAGGTTCGTTCCTGAAATATTTCTTACAACTTGCTGATGAAGCATTGTTGAATCATTATTCTCGATTTATTGGCTGTGGTAACTGAGTATAGTTGTCCAAGTTGGTACCACTGTTTTCCTCGTGATTCCTTGTGTCTCATGCGAGGGTTCTCTTCTCTACATACCACCGAAACCTACCACATCCAGCCGTAGGGGGACCTTGCGAAATTCCTCTGTTTGCCTCCCCGTTCGATTCAATAAGACGGACCCCCCCTAATGTGAGTGTCGCGGCAAAAGGAAGGAAAAATGTGCCTACCTGAATACGACAAAGGGTGACCCTTTTTTTCCCCTTACGTACAAAAGATTTTTCGGTGGAGGGGAGGCAGACCCCGGCATTCAGGTAGGTGAGATTTTGAAAGGGTCCTTCCCGTCTTAGAAAACTTGTTGACAGTCGAAGATTCTCCGTGTTTACCTGAAATGATTTCTGCATGTCGATCAAAATATGGATATGGTGATTTTTGCTCCACAGGTAACCCTGTGCAAAAATCTACTCCACTTCCGGTAACTCTGACTTCAGCGCTTATGCTGAAGTTTTCTGAACAAAAATCAACCAGAACCTTCAAAATTGTATGATACTACATTAACATCCCAATAGGCAACGTGTGCTGGAATTTCTGGTTTTTCATCTAAGATTCGAAATCTGCGCCCTTGAAAACTCCCTACTACAAATTTTCAGCTCAAAACTTCAAATGGTTTGGGCAAAACGCTGATTGAAAGAAATTGGATTAACATCATGATTGAACAAGTGGTTCTTGGCTTTCTTTACACAGCTGTTTTGGTCACTTCCAACCATTCGATACTCTCCATATTGTACCTTTTTAGAAAGCTCTTAGAATGATATTTTAGCTGGTGGACTGAAATAAGTTGGGTGAAATTGTCTCCTGGGTGCAAAACGATTCAACAACAGGAAGTCAGTAGTACCTACATGAACCCTACCTCGTTTCTTACATACTAGAAAACTACAAATTTCGAAATACCAATCCTCTTCTTTCCTAACCTATTTATCAACTATGGCATTATAACAGTCTGTTGGGAAAACAGTACGTTGGTATAAGTGAACGTTATTGTATTATAAGTACGATCCTTGACAATCGTAGAAATAGAACTAGGTATTTATCGTGGGAATAACACTAATAAGCGTTTCCCACGTATTCATTTTATATTTTTGAATGAAAATAAATGCCATTCTAAGAAATTTGATATCATCCGTACTCTCCTAAGTTGAGTAGTTTTCTTTCTATGATTTTTCAAAGTTAGCACTGGTGACGGCACACTGATAGGCAGGGGGCTCCCGCCCAGGCCGGAGGGGTGCTTTGACATCACCAGTGTGCGAAACTTTGAAAAATCAAAGAAAGGAAACTACTCATCGTAGGAGAGGCGGTTGGTGTCAAACTTCTTAGTATGGAATCTTTTTTCATTCAAAAATAGTTGAAATACCTTTTTCGCACCGTTTCGTTTATTGGATTGCGTTCCAAGTAGCTATCGATGAAATACACGGAAATTCGTATCTATGTCCTCGCAGAGGAAACTGGTTGATAGTAGTTGTCGATCAGTTTCCAACTACCAATTTACGTTCATCATATTGCAAGGATTCATCCAATCAGCATTCACTCATTCTGTACCTTGATCATTTAGGAAATTGCTCCAAAATTCAAAAATACTTATTTTCGGTTAGATCTAGTGAATGGCTGGGGTTTGCTAACTTTCTTGAAGGATGTCATCAAATTTTCCAACACAACTGGTGACCTGGTGAACCATTACACCAATTAATTGTGCCACGGTGCTACCATGGTACAGGGCATTGGTGTTTTCGAATGGTCGTGCTATAAATATTTTTCTATTCGTTGTACAGAGAAAGTGCTGGTTTCCTTCTAGACGGCCTCCTGCATGTGTCGGACCTATAATGTAGTCCCTAATGTAGTGCTTCCAATAATATTTGGTCTCATTTTTGACAATTTAAGAAGAGAACCTATACCTAGTTGCTCCCCACCATCGTGGCAGAATTTTCTTCTACATATAAAAATATCCACAGGTTGTTAATCGTTTATTAAAAATGCCTCATTACTCCGATTACGTAAGCTAATAAGCGAATTTAACCCCAAAAGTTTAATTAAGAAGTTTTCCCCAAAGAAGTTTTTATTGTATTTAAGTTCAAGCGAAATCGTCTTAGTATTGAATAATTTATTATAAGCTTGTAATCAATCGATTCTGCATTGAAAAATTCAATTCGGCTATAAACAGTGGGTTTGTAGCAAACATTTACATCCTTGCCCTCTCTCTCATAATGAAGATATAAGATAAAATATCTCATAGTATTCATAGTACACGATTTGTCTTCTTACATTGACGACGCCCTCGACGTTGAGAAACGGTGACAGTCAGGACCAACTTCGAAAGCGTTTGTGCGAGGGAAAAAGCTATTAATAAAACGTCAAGGTGGGTTTCCGTTACTCTGACATTTGGGGTCGGAAGATGCAGATGGTTAACTTTCGGTCCCTCAAGGCAGATGTGCAGAAGGCAAAATCAATCGATGGGCCTGTTTGTCTGCTGCTAGAAAAAGGGTCTCATCGGTCTAACATCTGCGGCGAAAGCTGAAACTTTTCTGTATATTTGAATGAAAGGTATAATGGGATTTGGGAAAAGAAATTACTTCAGTTTGACGCTTTTTAGGTCGTCCCTCAGAAGTTAGGTCATACAGGAAAAGCTTCGTATATAGGAGGGACACCTATTGGAGTTGATCCAGAGGGGTGGGGAGACAACCCAAGCTTGAGAAAATAAATAACCGAATAGAAATCCGTTTCTGACCATATAGGTACCTACCTAATATTAAGCAACTTTCGTTTAGAATTATATTCGTTCAGAATGTTTTCTTTTCAAGTGCTAAATTTTATCTCCCGTATGCTATTGCTTTTGTTGCATATTTCGTTGGTTTTTACGGCATATTTGGGACATTTATGCTGCATAAGAATCCGGTCTCTAATCATGATATTTTCAACCAATTTGTAAAAGCATACTTAATTATGGTTTTGAGTGTAGGGAAGAGGGGGTATATCCTTATAGCACATTCATGTTTGGTTATAATGATAGGGAGAGGGGATTCATCCAGTAAAAGCAAGATCTATTGGTAAATTCGCTGTTCTTACCAAAATCAAGTTCAAACCATACGTTGAGACATTTATTAATGCATGCATTTTACCCATATGTTTTGCGTTTGATGTATCAAAACCTCTAGTTCCTTGCTAAGTAATAGCTTTCCATATAAAAAGACGATAAGTTCATCTGTAAACATAAGATAACATCAATCACACAAGGTTTTACGTAGTAACTTACGTACCTCCGACAAATTTTAAATTTCTTACGCCCTCTATATTTTTTATACGTATTGTGTTCCTGAAGAAGCTACGTGCATGAAATCCGTTGGGCGAAAACTTAGATGGATACAATATCCACTTATATCGATATGTGTTGAAATTTGTGTAAAGTTTGCTAGTCATTTGTTTGTCAGTTGATCAGAGATTGTGTTGAGTTGGAGGAGAAATTATATGCCAGTTGGCTTAGGTATTACTTGTTTAATTCAGTCAAGTGAATTTAAACGTATTACTGCGAGTGAAAAGTGGACGCTATACGAAGTAGATGCCTATCTACCGAATGTTATAAAGGCTATCTATCGTTGAACATAATTTGATGTTTACATGTTCATTCCAACTCCTCAAAAGAAATTTGCTGAAGCGATCTTCCTGGGGTAGAGACACCCTTTGAAAGCACTGAGAATGCAGGCTCAAGACCTTAATATCGCGTACAATACTCCAAAAGAGTTCTACACAACGTGACAATACTCGTGTGTACACTACAATACGACAATACCTTACGATGTACGATATCTTCAACGTGTCTCGCGCAATTCCTTTTATTTGTCCAACATAAAAGCTTCATGGTCATTGTTGCTCCTCCTACCTCCTACACGAACCGCACATCTTCCCCCTCATTCTTTCTTGTATAAACCGACCCACCCTTCCTCGATAAAGCTCGTCTCAGCTACTTTAAGGTATCTATTATCATCGCGGTAACATTCAACAAGGGCTTTTCTCCGTAATTTTATTCGTATTTGATGGGGGTCAACTTCAACACAATACTTCTAAAAGGAGTTGCTGTATGACATAATTTTGTTTCTACTATTTTGCATTGGTATTTATGTTTCGATAATGAACTAGACTCTTTACTATTCGTAAAGCGTCTGTTTTGATATTTTCATCAGTGGCATGATGTGATATCCCACCCCCCTGTGGATTGTAGGCATTGGTTAGTTAGCGAATCAGCAGAAACCCTAAAAAATGTTGGTTTACACCAGACTTTAGTTATTTTCCTTGTTGAGTACTATTATACAGTACAAGTAGAGGTGTGGTGTAGAGGTGCGTGTACAGTACAGTACTTGTGTATACTCTTTACTATTGGTAAATCGACTGTCTTGATTTGTTTATCAGTGGCATGATGTGACGCCCTTCCATCCTCCTGTAGATTGTAGGTATTGGTTAGTTAGCGAATCAGCAGAAAACCTAAAAAATGTTGGTTTACACCTGACTTTAGGCATTTTTCTTGTCGAGTACTATAATACAGTGTGGTGTAGAGGTGAGTGTACAGTACAGTACTTGTGTATACTCTTTACTACTCGTAGACCGTCTGTCTTGATTTGTTCATCTGTGGCGCATGATGTGATCCCCCCATCCCCCTGTGGATTGTAGGCATTGGTTAGTTAGCGAATCAGCAGAAACCCTAAAAAATGTTAGTTTACACCAGACTTTAGGCATTTTTCTTGTCGAGTACTATAATACAGTACAATGTGGTGTAGAGGTGAGTGTACAGTACAGTACTTGTGTATACTCTTTACTACTCGTAGAGCGTCTGTCTTGATTGGTTCATCTGTGGCGCATGATGTGATCCCCCCATCCCCCTGTGGATTGTAGGCATTGGTTAGTTAGCGAAACAAGTAGAGGTGTGGTGTAGAGATAGAGGTGCGTGTACAGTACAGTACTTTTGTATACTCTTTACTATTCGTAGATCGTCTGTCTTGATTTGTTCATCAGTGGCATGATGTGATGCCCCCACCCCCACCCCCCTGTGGATTGTAGGCATTTTTTAGTTAGCGAATCAGCAGAAACCCTAAAAAATGTTGGTTTACACCAGACTTTAGGCATTTTCCTTGTCGAGTACTATAATACAGTACAAGAAGAGGTGTGTGTACAGTTCAGTAGTTGTGTATGTTATCATACATAACTCATGAAAATCATGCCAACACTCGTTGCTCGTTGCTGAGCGGCAATACTTCAAATTAGCTACTGTAAGGTTTTTAGTTTGGTTTATACCTAATATCCAAATTAACTTTATATGATGGGAATAAAATTGATTTTGAAGATTAATGAATGAATGAGGTTATTGTAGCAACATCGTGGATGCATCACAATTGTCAAGAGTATAAATGTCTGAGTATTTTAGTAGTATTATTTAGGCGTTTGAAGTATATTTCTTTCGCGTACAACCTGCAAAGAGCTGCGCACAACATGACAAAGCTCGTGAATCCAACACAGTACAACCTGCTATACTTTCTTACGTAGGGGTACCTACTTACTATACAGTAATTTCAATATGTCGTACACTACCTTTTCTACGTCAAACTTAACATCTAGGTCTGATATTTATTATAAATTTCACGATAAATGCTAGAAAATTACTCGGCAATGAAGAGAAAACGTTTCTGTATGATGTGTAGGCTCTTGAAAAAAAAGTTATCCATTGGTATGCAGCACAAGACCTCCTCCTACGTAGGCACTATTGACCACCACTTCATGACAATTCCTACTATATGTGTACTACAATACGACAATACCTACCTGCTGTGTGTATAACATAATAAGAACCTTCGCGGTCTGTCGGTCATTGTTGCTCATCTCCCTCCCCACGCACCTTACGTCCTTACATCTTCCCCCTCGGTTTTCCTGAATAAAACGATTCACTCTTCCGTAACGACGAACCTCGGCTATTTTTTGAGCCTATCACCATCTCCACGGATTCAACAACTCATTTTAACCGTAGTTTTCTTCAAGTTTGTCATTGTAAGAATCACTCCCAGATGTGGGAGGGTATCCAAAGACCTTCTTTGTACATATTAAACTTATTCGTACTTCTTTGAATAGAATGTGCCACTTCTGCGCCACAAGTTCTGTGGTTGGTTTTTACATCTCCTTTTTTTTAATGTTGGTATTTTACAACTGGTTATCGCTAAATTTCACTCAACTCAAACAGCCTTTTCATCAAAGCTAGAGACAACTGTGATGTAACAGAATTCACCTTGCAAGAAATTATATTAGGTGCTATAAAAATGAACTGATGAATAAATGGTGCTAATAATAAATGAACTAATTGCTATTCACGGTATGAGATACCCTAGTAGATGGGTTGGTACTTCATAAACCATTAATGTTTACCTACCGTTTTCTTGAGTTGAATTTGCCTTTATTCAGTAGGTTCCTAATAATGGAAGACAGCATCTTTTTGAAAATGATGTAGTAAACGTTGTATTACCCAAAACACACTTCATACTAGTATGAAACTACGGAAAACGTAAAGTAGGTACTACTGTTGTTTGATTTTGGTAGGTAATTATTCTTAATTGCCATCCCCTAGCGAATTTTCATCGAAAACCTCAAAACATATTTTTCATGTCCGTCATCACTGGCATAATTGACTAATCAATCGTTATTCAGGATCCAGTGTCGCCTGCCTGGTCCGTAATGTCACTATTTGCTTTTCCTCAGGATTCCCACGAAATGACCCTTCGGTATTTTCCTGGTTCTATTATTATCTAATAAATGATAGTCCGATAAGTGTAACGAGTTTCCAAGATCTCCGGTCCAATAGTTGTGAAACTGATATCGCCTTAATCTGTCTTAACTGTTGTCCATTTATCTTTCAATATATGTTGAGTGAATCATGTTCTTCTAACCAGTATAATCTATTGTTTTTTTACATCGGATGATGGATGAACCTAACATGTGTTTGTGCTGTTTTTCGCTAGCCGAAAATCGGTACTTGGTCAATATGTTAATCCTATAACTATAATGGTAATGGTGTAACTGTAATTACACTACATGAACTAAAGCATTCAAAAATTTATACACAAAATTATGCTGAAAAATGTACTTAAAATTCGTTAATATTTATCTTGTTGAAATATCAATAAATTGAACTTGAAAATGGTTAAAAGTCCAAAATCTGATTAGAATCGAAGAGTATTATTAAGAACAAGTTTATTTGCCATAAAATATGCGGTTAAGAATTTTTTTGCACTCAATCTGTTCAAATTGCAAAACAATGTAACATAATGCTATACGATCATCTACAAAAATTCGCTTGATACTATCATACTACATGATTAGAACTCTTTATGTTTGACTCCTTAAGCCCTGTAGATTTAAAGAAAAAATTGTTAATTGACTTATAGTTGAGAATAAAATGTTCATGAGGAGAATCGTGTGATGGGGACTCTTGTACCAAAAGGTGCTAAAAACAATGGTGTGGTCTAGGGTTAAGAACTTTGAACAGAGTTATTCCATTCATCACTAAATACATCAACAATTACGCCAAATACGTACTTATTTTTGGTATTTGTCGTCCGATTGTTGACGATAATATATCGTCGTTACTTTGAATCGGATCGCTCTGAAAATCGTCTAATCTATTCATCACTTCGAAATTTATTGAATTCCATAGCACGATTTCATGACTACCCGTCACACATGTTATGTTTTGACAGTCCTGTTCATACCTAGGTGTAGACCTACTTTCCTGTTAACCATTTCTTTGCACTTCGTGCTCAAATTGAAAAAAAAAAACCTGGTTATAATACGTTATTTTTTCATACTTATGTTACCACACTCCTCTCCACACCTAGGTACAGAACTACTTTCCATTTCTTTACACTCTAAGTTCTCAAATGTTCAAAACCTGATTATAATACGATGATTTATACAAAAATTCGCTCAAACAGTCATGCTGTGTGTTTGGATTATTATTATTTTATTTTATTCATTTTAGTTGAATTTATCAAACTTGTTATGTTATCACGCTCCTGTTCATAACTACTGTGCCTGTTAGTTGTTACACACATATCTCTTGGTATAGACCTACTTTCCTGTTTCTTTGCACTTCAATGTAAAAAAAACCAGGTTATAATACGTTATTTTTTCATACTTATGTTATCAAACTCTTGTTCACACCTAGTTACAGAACTACATCCCATTTCCTTTCACTCGTTCTCAAATTTCCAAAACCTGATTATAATGCGATAATTTATACAAAATTAGCTCATACAGTCATGCTGTGTTTGAATTATTATTTATTTATCATTTTTCTAATATTTCATTCTATTTATTTTAGTTGTATTTATCACACTTGTTATGTTATCACACTCCTGTTCATACCTACTGTGCCTGTTAGTTGTTACACACATATCTCTAACATTTTCTTTATTTTCCTTGCAGTGGCGGCGGGTGCAAAGTTCTGGTGACCAACATCCCCCCTCACTTGAACCACAGCGATGTGGAGAACCTCTTGGGCGGCTACAGCTACCAAACCTACGAAAAGGGCAACAGCCGCGACCAGACTCAGTGCATCATCGTCACTTTTGACAGCAGCGACAGCGCCTACCAGTGAGTATTACCATTCCGTTGCTATTTACCAGGATTCCTCAATACTGCAGTCGGAACATGTTTTAAATTTCCTTTTAGCGTGGAACACGCTTTTGCCAGACCATTGTCCCTAGGGTTTCCCCCTAGATTTAGATATTTTTTTCGTAAAGGGGGAAATTTGGGGGAGGTATCTTTTAGGGGGTTCCAAGGGGAATTTCACAATCATGAAAGAATTTAACGGCAAAAAATGGCTGAAAATATGTTTACTCGGCTTTTATTACTGGATATTACTTGAAAAGGTTGGTAAGAATTGAATTATTTAAAATTTCGTTATAGAAATCCGATACAAATAAAATCATAACAAATGCCTCACATTGTTTAATAAATGTATATATTTATATCCAGGGGACTACAGATTTGGTTAGTGATATGTCTGTGCTTCCTTCTATTGATTTTTAAAATAAAATCTAAGGAAAAACGTTATTCAAAAACTGGTACCTAGTGAAAAGGTTAACTTAAATACCAATGGTATGAAAAATTACCAAAATTCATTCATTCGATCATGCTGAAATGACTGAAACGTGTTCTGTTCCGTGTAATTGAAAGAATAATTTGTTAGGCGAATCCCAACCGAGCCAAATCTCACTAGCAAATACTGAGTTTTGACTGAGTGACGCTAGATTTCTTCATTATTTATTCCTGTACCGCCCGCTTGGACGCTAATAGCGGCTCCGTGGCTCGTGAATAATATTTACGAATTTCTCCCAACTCAGGTGGTATTAGAGTTACAAAATGGCGTTTCGAGGTGTCAACGAACCTTCCACATCTCTCTCGCGGGTCATGAAATCCGTCAAAATTGAATCGAAATTATAGTCGAAATCCTGCCGGCGAATTCCCAAGCGTTTTCTGTGTGAAACTTCAACTCCGATACGCGAAGAATTATTCAAGCTGTCGCACGACCGTCGCTTTTATCGGTATCGATTTCTCGGGATGCGAATTCAATATCCGAGTCAGGAATTTATGATTAGGTACCTTTCGTAGAGAGAGGAACATAACCCAACGGTGGGTACATCTTTTTCATTCTTCATTTCATCTACAATCCGTACCTACTAGGAATACTGAATGGGGGCCATTATTTCTGTTTCCGTTATTAGTAAAAGTTAGAAAGTCTACTTATTCTTAGACAATAGTAGACGGTACCAAAAAATTGAATACATTTGTGATTGAGATTTAATTAGGTATCTATGTAGTCCGTTTGTTTTCGTTTCGTTCTGTTTCGATCTTATATCGTGATCGTTTACTGTGTTTATCTCATTGCTATGTGCTTTATTGTTTAAAATACAAGTTATTTCGTTAACTCTGCGTAAATTTTGTTAAAACTTCCATAGATTATGGGCCCAGCACCCAGATCTTCAATATTTTTGATGATGAACCGCGACTTACAACTTTGCCAACCTATAGTGTCAAAAGTTAGCAAAGTTTAACTCTTCTCACCAAATGTTTTAAAGTGAAAACTATTTGATAGGTTCTGTAGGAGTTAAGTTGGAGCTCTCAGTTGGAGTGATCCCATTGGTCGGCGAGCGATCGAAATTCGTGTCCGAATAGGGCGTCCACGGCCTTTATCAGCTCGTTCCCTCCTCTAATAGATAAGGAATCTCGTATCACAGATAACGAATTATCTTGGGAGGTGCCAACGGACCGTAGAAACTCGGTCATCCCACAGGAAGCGAAGGGGCGGGGTTTTCTATAGCTGATAAGCCCTTTCGATTCCAAACGCCTTCGGATATTTACGATTTGATCGAAAAGTCCGAATTCAGTGTTGAATTTGATTTTTCGGGGATTCCCTTCGTAAATTGAGAAAATCTGTTGTTACAGGTACAACTTGTAGCAGTTACTACTTGAATACATCCTGAAAGTACCTAGGTACCTCGTAAATTTAATCAAAATCGTTATTACAGAAAACTAGAACGGTAAAAGCTTTAAATAATTACTTGAAGGTTTAAATTTACCTCGTAAATTTAATCAACATCGTTATTACAGAAAAATAGAACGGTAAAAGCTTTAAATATTTACTTGAAGGTTTAAATTTACCTCGTAAATTTAATCAACATCGTTATTATTACAGAAAAATAGAACGGTAAAAGCTTTAAATATTTACTTTAAGGTTTATTATTTTCGCCGTGGAGGTGATTTCGCATCTGTTTTTCTTTAGTACGATATGGTATATCAAAGCATTATTTTTTTATTAGGCAGTTCATTTTAGTGATCTTGAGATTCAAAGATAAACGTCTCGCAGACTATTCTGCAACTACAAGAGACGTAGTTCATGTCTTGACGCTAGGAATGCTTCTTAATCGATTGGCAAACTAGGATAACGGGGATACCCCATGTATGTCGATTTATATTTGGGTGTGTTAGTTTTATATTTTAAAATGAAAGCGGGTATAATTCTTGAAATACAGCCACCATCTGCTTTCTCCTAATATAAGTAGTTTTCTTTCTGAGTTTTAAACGTTTTGACAAACTACTTCATCGTTTCCTACTTTGTGTGGTGTTGACGTCATTTTGTCGAAACTTTAAAACAAGTAGATCAGTGCTCACGAAGTGAGTCACACGATACCTAGCGCATTTTCTTGTGCGTGAAATGGACGCTTCCTGCGTTGAATAGGAGACAAAATGGCTTTGGAGCTCACTCAGCTGATCGGTGGGTCGTCAGTATTCTGAGCAAAGTTATCATATTAACGATTCTAGAAGTATAACGTGATTTGGTAGTAACCAGGCTGACTTACTATGAAGGCGAATGTTGTAGGTAGGTACCTAACCGATACTCCCGTTTTTGCGGTCTGGTATGTAAGCTGAAACCGTTTCAATAAACGAATGATTTATAAAACCAATCGAATAGGATCAGGAATGAAATAGGAACGATTCGAAATGGGCTAAAGTTCAGTCTACTCGTATGTGCTCCTACGTCTGGAAGTCGTCCTTGCGATTCAGAGGTTGGCATTTATAACATGGAACATGTTTTGGCCATATTACCCGGCCAAAAATGAGACAAAATTACCGTTACGTGACATTTTCTGCGTTACGGTCCTATTTTCTGATGATTATCGCTTACACCCAAATCGCTGCTATGGAACTGTATCTTAGGCATTTATCATCGTACAAAAATCGTTCGCCAGCCGTTGGAAAGCTCTCAATTTACCTATTATATTAACCATTGCGTAGTGCGTGGCAACAATCTGAGGCATGAGCGTTGTTGTCTGAATAATTGTTTACGCACAAGTGATCCTTCTCAGTTAATTTTGTAAACATGATCACAACCACTATAAAAGTGGAAAGAAACTTGGAAGTTTAAATTTGATAGGCAGGCTCTCTGGGACATTAAGAAACGATTGAAATGATGGGCCCTTTCCTATTCAGGTGAGTGACCTAAATTCTCTCCTGTTCTCCCAAGGAACATGTTCCATGTTTTTTCGGTTTGATCACAAAAGTTCCTCTTCCCTTCCCTCGTTGGTCCAGTAAACAACGAAAAAAGTGCCAGGAGATGTTGCATATGTGGAACATGTGTTGAATACATCCTCTCTCCCGTTGTAGTAAAACTCCCTATGTGGGTCGCCATGGATAATAAAAGCCCCGTCCGCTTCGAAGTCGAGTTGCGGTACAGACACGCGCAAAAACCTTTGACGTCATCAACTTCCTTTACCCCTCTTCCTCGGATCTCCTTCGTGGCAAATTTTTTTTTCCTTTCTTTTAGGTCCGTCCCCCCATCTTGGGGCCGGTTGGTTAGCGTAGTATCGGATGAGACCTTGAGAGGTGGTTTCGCCGAGGCATGCGGAGCTGAGGATGCAGCGGTGCAATGAGGTCGTGGGCTGCAATTCCTGGGAAGGCTTTCTAAACGCTTTTGTGTCACCGGAGCCACACCCACATCTCATATCTTGAAGCGGACAGAAATATCCATCTTAAATAACAGCAAGCTCCTTTTAATGAAGAATGCCTCACTTGTTGGTTTCACATTTTAAAAAGAAACTAGGTTACATCCTAAGAATTTCGTCCTCAACCCCTCACTTGTAAGGTTAGCATTTTGTTGTCTGTGATTTTTCAAAGTTGTGGCAACAAACTACCCCTCTGCCGTGAGCAGGATCCCCGTGTACCAGGATGACATTATTAACTGACACAATCTTAAACAAGTAGTGTCTTGAAGCAGACAGAAATATTCATCTCAAGTACAACAGCAAGTTCCTTTTTAGTGAAGAACGCCTCACTTGTTGGTTTCACATTTTAAAAAGAAACTAGGTTACATCCTAAGAATTTCGTCCTCAACCCCTCTCTTTTACGATTAGTGTTTTGTTTTCTGTGATTTTTCAAAGTTGTGGCAACAAACTATCCCTCTACCCAGATAACATTATTATATGACACAATCTTGAACAAGTACGAGTAGATCAGTGCTCACGAAGTGAGTCACATGATAGCGCATTTTCTCGTAAGGAAATCCGCTTGAAATAGATGCTTCCTGCGTTGAATAGTAGACAGAATGGCTTTGGAGCTTAATCAGCTGATCAATGACCTCTAAGTCGTCTTCAGCATTCTCCCTTCAGCCTCCCTCTCAAATTTCAGCTTCCTGCGTTGAATAGTAGACAGAATGGCTTTGGAGCTTAATCAGCTGATCAATTAACAATCATGCGTCAGCAACCCCAGAAACATTTTTTATCCTCGCTATGTTACTGATTACATCCATACCAAGTTTCATCAAAATCAGACGTCGGGAAGTGGCATTTGAAACGATTTTAAGAGGACATACATACATACATACATCAAGGGACGAAGTGATCACAATAGCTCATTTTTCCTTTTTTAAAAAATAAAATGGTGTAAAATTGGTCTTAAAATTCATAGACTGGATGGAATCTGCTGTCATTACGAAGGGCTACCTCTAAATGCGTTTTTCAAAACCACGGGTATCCCTAGTACTGTTGAAAGCACATTCTCTTCGATGGGATTAGTATCAGCCAACAAATCATAGTAGATAACCTAACACACTGCCTTGTAGTCTACTTCCATTCATCTTAAAGAAAACATCAGATATATTGAAGTTATTGAAAACATCAGCGTATTGGAACGAAATTGGTTGTTGAAAAATAGCTGAAAGGGAAGAAATCCATTGAAATATATCTATTTAATAAATACTATTTGGAGCTTCTTTGAGGTGATTTTGAACTGGGTGGGTACCTAATGCCATTTTTAGTTTAATTTATATCGAGCAGAAGTGGCGTTATTATAGGCAGGTATTAGGAAAGAAATTTCTAGTGCTTTTGTGACACTGGAGCAACACCCACGTTTCAGTTATCATAAAACGAGCAGAAATTTCCGTCCATATGTCCATGAAAAACCAAGCTCGTTTCAATGAGGAATAATACCCCACGAGTTGGTTTCATATTTTTTAAATAAAGTAAATTCCAGGCTAAGAATTTCGTCGACAACTTCTTCTAATGCAAGTAGTTTGTTCTCTGTAATATTTTAAAGTTCTGGCTACAAAATACGTTATCTCACACCTATCCCCTGAGCAGGACTCCCGCCAGACCAAGTCAGTGTGGCTTACCATAACTTTGATAAATGGTGCACAATGCGAGTGGACAATGCGATCCCTAGAATGTAGTGGAATCTGCTGCCATTTGGAAGTGAAAATAATACCCAAATACGTTTTTTCAAAACCGTGGGTATATCTCGTAGGGTTGAAAACAGCTTTTCTACGATGCGGATACCATGATTATAATCGCGGCATGGACTACCAACTTTAACATTCGAGACGTCAGGTTTCGTGTGGGTCTTCAGTGATGAAAGCTTTACACAGTGGAGTTTTCTTGAAAATTTCCACGTTTCAGCAACTTTACTCCCACCAAGATAGTCCAATTTCCATTGTTCAGCCGAACTTCAAGAATATGTTAACTGCATAAAAACTGGGCAGTTGTGATATTCAGACTAGGATGAATTTGAATAAAAATCGTTGTATTGTTTTGGGGTGTAAAGTCCAAAAAACCTTCAAGAAACGTTGATTTTTGTATTGGTTTTTTAGAAAATGATAGACATTTTAGGTCTAGGCTTTTCACGATGCAACTGTGGCTGCTGATAGATAGCTCTTTGCAGAGTTGAACGATCCGAACGGAATCTTGAGAGTTCAGAAGCCAAGAAGTGATCCAGGATCCGAACTCCTCAAAAGGCCGCGTCCTGCACGCCGATGAGGGCGTTACCCTCGTGCACTGGAGGCGACTCATTCTGTCCTGGAGAGGGGATCGCCGTTTCTGCCGGTGGAAGTCAGGATGTTGACTCCCGCTGGCTCCCGGAGGTCATGAGCCATTCATAAGCCTTTCCAACCATCTGGGCGTGTCCCCCCACACATGGAAACTATAAAGCACGTTGAAAATTCTCATGCGAGGCTTCTCACAACTTTCCTAACGTCTTTTCACCTCTTCGCTTGATGACTTAACCCCTCATTTAAATAACCTAACAAAATTGAGACAGAGATCCTATAATAATTAAGTACTCCATAATCAGCTATACCTACAGCTGAAATTCGTAAGGGAGTCCTATTGATACTGCTGACCTACGGAACAAAGCCCCTCATATATCAGCTGAATTTACACCCTGATATTATGGATGTAGTCTGATGAACGTGGAAATGATGTTTGCTACTATAACATTTCAAAATCGCCACTAAAATCTGTCAGTGTCTTCAAAATTGCCAGCTAGTTTACTTTAAAAGTCAAGATTCGAAATTAACAAAATTTTAAAATGAACCGCATAAGCTACAATAACTACCTACTCCATAATAGGTAGAAACTCAAATATTTATGAGAAAATAGAAAATCGAAATTAACAAAATCGTCCCATCCACACCATGACCAACCGAATTTTTGATTTGTTCGTGTTATCCAAATTTTACCTAACAATTCAACATCTTGGTAATAGCAAAGTTTTGTCAAATGATTCAACAACTCGGTAATTCGTATAATAGCAGTAAACATCAGTCAATATGATACTGTTCTTGAGTTGTTCACCTTTCAATAGGATATCATATAGATTTTGCTCGTATAAATAAACAACTGCTTAAGTTATTCTTACGCTTGAAAGTTTTTCTTGTTGAACGAACGTCATTTTCAATTCCGACGTCCGATCCTACTTCGTCACCTTGCTTTTACCGTTATCAATTCACGTTTTGCTGCCGATGTGTCTTGTTGAGCCGTAAAAAAAGCCAAAAGGCTCACGCAGCCAAAAGAATGCAAGGAGATTCATTCCAGCTTGGGTCGACTGAAAATGAAACCTCTCCGTAACCGACACATCTCCGGTTGCTAGAAAGTCACCTGCTCATTTCAACGCTCGATTTTCCCCCACGTTCGTCGTCCCAAAAAGATCGTATTCCACCTCTTACAATTTATTATTTAAGAAGCAGTCTATTCCATAAAATGTTTCCTACCAAATAAACCAAAGGACTTCACACAAGTACCTAGAGTAGAACAAGAATAGAATTTACTCAAGTCTAGAATTATCTTTCTAGAATTATAAAAGTTTCAGTACGCAACGTTTTGTACGATCGAATTTTAATATTTTTTCGTATCTGATTAATCTCAAATTGTTTGAAATTCGAGCACTTTGTGTGAAAAGAATTGTTCTGGATTTTTTTTCTTAGTATTTATCAATGTTTGGTCCATTTTGATAATGGAATTCACGTACATTTCTCAGCATAATTTAAAGCTTAATTTTATTTAAACGTTCGTTCACTATTGAAATACTTTCAATTATTAATATTTTGTTAAAATATAGAAAATAACTATTTTTAGCCGTTTTTTTTTTTTTTTCCTTTTTGTCGATTTTAGTGATTTTTGCAGCATAGTTTTTGTAATGTGAGCCATTGACAGTGCTCAAAAAGTGCTGTCCGACGCGCTCAACCTTTCTTTTGGAATGCTTAAGCTTGATTTTTTGTTTGCTTTTTGTTTTTTCGGGCAAAGGAACGAATTTTTTATCTCAATCCAAAGGAAAAGACAAGTGTTGAAATCTAGGAATCGTTTGAGAAGGCCTCAAAACGAATAGTTATTCATATGTAAAAAGTTGGGTTTTTTATTTTTAATATTTTAATGCCGTTAAAAAGGCTTCTTTTCTACAAAAATTCGGTAAAAGCACCTAAATTTGGAATTTCGTATGGAGACACTGTTTTGTATCGTAATTTTCCAACCTAATAAATGATAAATTTATTTGGCAACACTTATTCTACGTCCATATTTTTGGCAGCAATACCTACGTTCTGAAGAATAAAAAAAGAAAAAAACTGTTTCCCTACCGGTTTGATCAGAATCACATCCTGAAGTCCCTGATTTGATTTTGTATTTCATTTCTTAGTTTTTATATCCGTTCTGATAGAGTTTTCTGACAATATAAGAATAAGCTTGATTTTGATGTTTTTGAAAGAAGAACATTTTTATGTTGATTCTGGTTTAAATCTTAAATTTAGGTTTAAATTGGGAGTAGGAATACTGTTCATCTATTACCGACAGAAACACAAGGCACGTAGGTACATATATTTTTCTGGTTCGCAAAAAATTATCACATCACTTCTCGCAAACAAATGAAGGAGCTGGCGTACGGACAATCAACGAATCGCAGGATGAATTGAACATATTATAATATTGACGTTCATGGCCTATTGAATGCTAATCTACCTGCATAGGTATTCAATGTGTTGGTTATTTGATAAGGTAGGTGGGGGTAAAAACTTGCAGTTTTGGGATTGTTACCCCCACTTAGTTCAGCAACTTCCTGCAAATCGTAACGGCCTCTCCTGATATCGTCATTCAATTATAGATAATGCTGTTTGTTTCCTCAACCGTGGGTGTAAAGATAACGCACAAATATTTTGTGATAATCTCTTGAATCACGACCCGGCGGCGTGAATGAGATCATTATGTCATCTCTCAAAAGACTTCCTTTAGCAAATGGGATGCGTGTAAAATCAACATTCCCTTAGATCCACAATTTATTTAGCTACTCTTTCTATCATACGTTTTTATATATCATATAATTTCCAAATCAAATGAAAAGTTTTTCTCACCAAATTACTCCTTTTCCAAGCTGAATGGTAATTATGAGCATTGAATTGGTTAATTAATTACATCTTTGAAATTCAGTCAGGATGATGAAAAATTGTCAACCCACTCGTTAGACACAAAAAAGACTGGACGTATTATCCCATATTTTATCTGCCGCTTCGTGCGGCGTGACGAGAACCTACTTCACATTCTACGTTTTCTCAAATTGACGTATTTTCGACTAAACCGAGATCCACTTCAAAATAATAAACCAATGTCTATAATTCACAGTGAGAAAATTTCGTAAACTTTTCCCTATCAACATCTGTCTACGATTCGCAAAGATTTCAACTTCATTTGTATTTGGCTTACTTTCGCAATCATTTTAATTTGATCTGGAATTTCATTACCTACCTACTTAAGTTTAGAAATTCACTTAA
The DNA here is from genome assembly GCA_030762985.1 of Adelphocoris suturalis. Taxonomy (NCBI): domain Eukaryota; kingdom Metazoa; phylum Arthropoda; class Insecta; order Hemiptera; family Miridae; genus Adelphocoris; species Adelphocoris suturalis. The sequence continues at coordinate 38,017,197 of CM061042.1, forward strand.
TTACCTATGTCCTGTACCTTCGCGATGTTGTGAATTTGCTTTTAATGACTACGATTTTCCCCAAAGATCGCAAAATTTGCACTATTTTTATTGCGAGTTCTATTCCATTCGGCACAGGTACTACTTTCAAAAATTTTCCTGTATCTATGATGAACAACTGGAGAGTATATGAACTAAACTATGTATTAACTTGTGCACACATTATTTTGGTTCATAATGCTCTGTATTCAAATTATCTACTGACGTTGGAATCGTTCAAAATGAACGATACCCGATCGTACCACAAGAAATGATTCGGTGGATGATGAAACTAAATTCTGGTTGGTCGTGAGGTAATGACGGTTTTTGAATGGGCGTGCGTATCTTATCGGCTCGGCGTTGCGTTATCTTTTGTGCAAACAGTCGAATAGGTTTGGGTCATAAAATTGGCTGGCTAATAAGCTTAAATGCTGAATATTCAAACTGAAATCCGTAGGAACAGTTTTCTTGTCCAGGAAATGCTCTGGTTTCAGTGGCTGGTTTGAACGTCAAATCAAAACCCAGAAGGATGAAATATTGGAATTGGCGAACAAGGGATAAAGTACCTATGTATCAAGTTAGAATAGGTACATTAGTATAAAATTTGGATACGAACACATTAATTACTTTTAATTAATTAGTGTGATCATGGAAGGAAATGATTTTTTTATGTTTGGAACTTAATTACTTGGCAATCATGACAAAATTGTGATAGTAATTACTAACTGAAGAATTACAAATTAATAATCATTGGTTTAAATAGCTATAGGTACCTTAAATCCAACGACTACCGCGATTCAATCTAATCAATATAAAGATTTTTTTCTAAATCTCTTTTGTAGAACTGTTTTAATCGTTTTGAAGGATGTTAACTGTACGGAGAATGAACGCAATAGGTGCAAAAGATTACGAAACCATAAATAACCCCAGTTGGAAAAACCTTGAAGAAGTAGGTCAAACATAAAAGACCACGCGGCTCAGCCCGCCATCCTAGCTATCATTTTTATAAATTTCGTTCATTCATTCTACCTACTCCCAGGTATCATAATGAAAACTGGTGGTTACCTACCTTCCTATTGCCATCATGTTCCAAAGCTCCATAGTTGTCCCACAAGATTCATAGTAATCTAATCGATTCATCGCGTTCTAAAATCTAAGTGATTCTGCTGATGTTCTAATATCCAATGGGGAATATCCATGTTCATTTTTATTTGCTCAATAGAAAGATCTGAGCGAGAGCTTTCCCAAAAGGTGTCATATGATGGATTAGTGACTTGCAAAACGACTCTTGAAATTCATTTGCCCAATGACGTCACAGCCCAAGGCCTTCTGGTGTTGGGCATTAACTCACTAATTTATTAGCTAGCTAATTTTTTTAAAATCTAATAGATAAAATAGCTATTTTGCTTTAATTACAGATAAATTAGCTGTTAGTTGAAAGGTACAGCTAAAAATATTAGCTGCCGAAAATTAGCTGTCAGGAGTACCTAAAAGTTAATAGCCTTAGCTGTAGCTGGCAACTAATTTTTGCCCATTTTGCCTCAGCTCCATTGCCCTACACGTGATCTTACTACACGTTTATTGGCGAAACGAAACTTTTGAGCTGAAAATTGGCACTCGGGGGTTTTCAAATACGCGAATCTGAAGTCGAAATTTTGAAATTATAACAGATGAAAGTTTCCCATTAACTGTTATTTGTCAAGTATTAAAGTCAGTATGAAATTCACAGTCATGTTAATGACAGTATTTGTTTACCTACGATTGGTCGTACGGCTGTTGGTCGTTTCTTTCGACCGAAAGAATCGAAAATGTGAGCCCGTTTAACATTAAGAAAGTCAAAATTATGAAATTCTGACAAATGAAAGCTCCCCATTGGAAGTTAGATATTTTATTATGTGTCCGCATGGGATTCACAGACTGGTTAATTACAGTAGTTTTTGGTTACCTATGGTTCGCCTCTGGGTCGTCCCTTTCGTTAGAAAGAATCGAATAGGTAAGCCAGTTTAACATTGATGAAATGTAGGTAGGTGCCTATATTGAAAAATGTTCATAATGATTGAAATGGATGTTAGTAAATTTTAAAATTCCACCCTTCAAATATGAGTGAATGCAAAGTTAAGTTTTGATTAATGTCGTGATTTTAGAGCCGAATTTTTAAAGAGTACAATAGTACAATACATAGTACAATAGTTCTTGATGGAAGTGAGAGTTGCATATAACATTCCTTTTAAAATGTATGCTAAGTGAATGTTATATTCATAATATTTGATAATATTCAAAACAGCCAATGAATTGTCAGTGGTAATTGATATTATTGTTATCTTGGTCAATTACAAAATATGAGTTGTTGCAAATGATATTGGGCTAATCCAAAATTGTTTCACGAGATTTTTCATTTTCTGTTTTCAGTGCTGCAAGTGAATTGAACAACCAAGAGCTCGATGGGTACCACATCAAGGCCGAAGTCAAGTCAGGAGGCCCTGGTGGCGAAGAGAAACGGCGTGGACGCCCCCGTGGCGCCGTTTTCCCGATGGGCGGTGGCGGCGGCGCTCCCGGCGCCCGGCAGACGGACTTCCCTCTGAGGATCCTCGTGCAGTCTGACATGGTGGGGGCGATCATCGGTCGCCAGGGCTCCACGATCAGGCAGATCACACAGCAGAGCAGAGCTAGGTAGGTTATCATAGGAGTTTGGGTTTTCATGAGGTTTAGGTTATTTCAGAGAATCCTCGTACAGTCAGGCATGGTGAGGGGTGATCATTGGTCGCCAGGGATCCACTATCTGGCAGATCGTACCGCAGAACAGTGCTAGGTAGGTTATCATAGGAGTTTGGGTTTTCATGAGGTTTAGGTTATTTCACAGAATCCTTGTGCAGTCACACATGGTAGGAGGCGATCATTGTTCGCCAGGGCTCCATGATCAGGCAGATCATACTGCTGAGCACAGCTGGGTAGGTTATCATTGGCGTTCAGGTTAACTCTGAACACTTCAAAATGGCTGCTTGGCTACCATTTCACTGATTTTGGCTTTTGTTTAGGTTATTTCAGAGAATCCTCGTGCGTCAGGCATGGTGGGGGGGGGGGTGATCATTGGTCGCCAGGGATCCACGATCAGGCAGATCATACAGCTGAGCACAGCTGGGTAGGTTATCATTGGCGTTCAGGTTAACTCTGAACACTTCAAAATGGCTGCTTGGCTACCATTTCACTGATTTTGGCTTTTGTTATGATTGCAGTTTTAACTGCTAGTATATTCTAACTTTTTGTGTCATCTGCATTGTCTGGTACATTATTAGCATTAGCAGACTTCGAGGTGAGGTGTTCTAGAAGTAGTTGTGGGACAATAGATACCCTTTGCCATGCCTGTCAGAGAGAAAAATTAGAACCTGTATCTTGTAGGTACTGCAGCAGTATCCACTGGCTCATGGTGGCTGCATTTTACGTCATGATGCAGTTGCCAAGCAGGTAGCAGGTGCTCTGGTATCAAGCGGCTGTGATGTAGAAAGGGATAGACTATATCATATACCTAGTGACTGGGGCAAGAAGCTGGATATTGCTGCCACTAAGACTGATGGATCTGCCATAATCCTGGGTGTCCAGGCTGTCATTCACAGTGTGAACATGGTGGGCTAAAATAATAGGTACCTACCTATGATAGAAAATGATCTGCAGAAAACAATGTCCAAGCTAAAAGGAGTGGTAGGGAATTACATCAAAATTGTAACCCTGACCGTGTCATGTCAAGGCAGGGGTTGTGGTGTGGGAAACGTGCAAAAGGATCACTGGAGTTGGGGATCTTGGCAGGATAGCTCCAAGGTATCACCACCCACGTTCTGAGGGCTTCTTACCTTAACTGGTGATCATTTTATGGGTGCACCTCCTTTCAACTCTTTCTCCCTCCTCCTCCTTCCACGGTTTCCTTGATCCTAAGGGCCGGCGTTGGGTAAACCTAGGCTTCCCTTCACTCTTGATTTAGTTTTTTTGTTTTCATTCAATGGTGTGGCACCTCCGTCTTTGAGAGGAGTTTTAAAAAAGTGTTCCATTCCAGATGATAACTTTTTAGGATTGAGAAAGAATCCATTCTTACGCCAAAAAGCCAAACATTCCAAAACAAAGGATGTTCGTTGGATGGCGCTTTTTGAGCTCGATAAATTTCAAATTTCATAAAGAGGGCTGAAGAAATCACTAAGAAACTGCTAAAAATCATCAATTTTATTTAAATTTTGTAGCATGATATTACTCGAAAAAAGTTTCATTAGTATGATCGAGAATATAAAAAATATGCACAAAATTGTGCTAAAAGATGTAATTGAATGTCTGTAATTCTGGCTAAAAAATCGATAAAACTGCACACACAAAAAGTTAGAATCCAAATTTTTGTTTGAAAAGCTGATTATTATATTAAAAAAAAAAATTTTTTTTGATCTATTTATTTATTAATTTTTTTAAAATAAAATTATTCTTTTGATGTGAAATTTGCGTGTTTATAGTATGGTATTGAATTGATTTATAACTAAAAGTAAGATCGTTTGTCTATTCTCTTGTTTCTTACTTTAATTGTGTTTTTGTTCTTTTTCTGCTGTTCAAGGGTTGACGTTCACAGAAAAGACAACGTTGGTTCCTTGGAAAAGGCCATCACGATTTACGGTAACCCCGAAAATTGCACCAACGCTTGCAAAAGGATCCTTGAAGTCATGAAACAAGAAGCCACAACGAACAATAAAGGGTGAGTGATTTTCTCACTAATGGTTACATTCTTGGGGTGGGGGGGGGGGGGGGGTTAGTACTCAGTGAAATTTGTGTTGTCATTTTAATTTCATCAGGCCATCGATAGGGTCACTCTCGGTCACATATTTGACGATTTGACATTAATTTGTATGTCAATCATATTTGTAGTAAACACAAATTCTTTCATTGGTATCGCACAATTTTATTAGGTAGGTATACAAGTTACTCAAAATAAAATACGGGACATGACCATCTATGAGAACGGGTGACATAACAAAACATAAACAAACTCAAACCAGCAATATGCTAGGTTATCATAGAAACATTGCTACAATGGATTAATAGTTCTAGTTCAACCATTTCAACACCACTGTAGGATCCTATTTATTTTCCCTACCTACCTTTATTTTATCTGGGATTTTATCCATAAATGGTATATTAAAGTAGGTCTTCGTAGAAGACTGTTTACTGACGCAGCTATTGTGTGTACACGGATGTTGCGGTGGGTAGTGAAAGATAGGGGAAGTTCGTAGGAGAATATTGGTGGCTACGAACTATGGATATTTCCCTAAGGAAAAATCGCTTATGGGTAGGCCCAGCGCGTGGGGAACATCTTGTTTTCGCTTTACAGTGTCCACATCTTCGTTCTGTTGACTGGGTGATTTTACTTCTTTCCGAGGCAGTGACGTCGCTAGACAAAATACTGGGAGGTGGAGTACCATGAAATTCCCAACTGGACCAAGTTTCCCCAATTCTTAAAAAAAAAAAACAAAAAAACATATTTATTGTTGTATCACGTAGAAGTAATAGGTACCTACTACCTACAGAATACCTATTACCTGTAAGTATTATATACACGTGTAACACTTCTGTAAAATGGCCATTTTAGTAGGACCGCAATATTACGAGTTTTTCCTAATATTCGTAGTTCTAGATAATGGCAATAATAAATACTCGTATCTTTATTCAAAACTTGGAGGCTGCATAATTCATCTGGATAAATTTTCAGGGAATTTTAAAAAATAGAGCGATTTGCTCAGTAGTAAATCATACAAGTATTAATATGTTTTGAATTGAGCATCCAAACCACCACATTATACACAGCATTCTGATTTATGCGCTCTAGGTATGGAGACGATCCGCTAGGATGCGCTCGGTACCGGCATCACTTCTCTATGCCCTAGACCTAGACTCTCCTAAAATCTCTTTGTTTCTAGAGTAGAGCGTCTAAAGTAGCAAGGCAACTGGAGTTCATAATAATAATTGCTTTACAAGTGAATTCTCCCATTGAATGGTGACCTGCCCCTTGCCAAACTATGCAACTGTCATATTCTATTAGGTACTTACTAAATTTCAGGGCCCTAAATAACTTTCGAATGACATTGTATGAACCACTGAGAAGACATCTGGAGTAAAAAGGGCCAACATGGGCGTTTTTTAAGCTCAATTTTTGAGTTGTTACAGAGTTTTATTGTTATATTATTGAGATCATTCATAGAAGATTAGAGTTTAAGAAAAAGTATATTATAATATTAAAAATATTGTAAGTAAATGCTATCAAATCAAAAAAATTTCGCATATAGGCTCTTTTTCCGCCTGGCGCCTCAGTTGGGTAATACATAATGACATCATTCAGAATTATAAACCTTAAATTCAAATTGTTCATATATGCTGGATGATGGATGTCTAGAATGACAAATATATGAGTGTTGGACTGCATGCAATAGACAAAAAATGGGAATTGAAATAACTGAAAAATGATGGTTTATGATGGATTGACGAAAGCTTGCGTGCTTGTAGTTGAACCAGAAATTAATGCTTACAGGCGTATAAAGATGGCAAAAATCTATGTGTATAAGGTTGCATACAATGCACACTCAAAAAAGGAAAATTTGTGCGGAGTTAATGGAAGTTTGCTTACCTACCTAGAGCTTGAACTCCACCTCAAAGCTATAATTAAGCCTTTTGACTTTTTATTGTTAATTAGTTTCCTTTTATTTAAATTCACCTACTAAAACTATATATTATTAACACACTGTATTTATGTTTCAACTTTTCTTGACAGAGAAATCACCTTGAAGGTGCTGGCACACAACAATCTGATCGGGCGCATCATCGGCAAAAGTGGCAACACCATCAAGAGAATCATGCAAGAAACTGAAACGAAAATTACGGTATCAAGGTGAGCAAATATTACAGTATGAATTAGCTCTATTTTATTTCCTTGATTCAAACTGAATCTATTTCTATGGTTCAGTATTTGTCACACTTATAATGCAAAAGCCTGTAATGTAATTAAATAGGGCGAATAATTGAAAGGAGGAGGAGAGAGTTGTCACTTAATGACAATGCAATCAGTTTATTTCTTTTTGTTTGCATCCAATCAGTTGATTTGCATCTAAACGAAAACGTAACCTCCATCAGATGGTATTTCAACAGTTTTATAGTTGAATAACTCTGTATTAGAGTTTGGAGTTTGGATTGAATTAAGGCCTTGGGATTTAAAATAATTTTTATTGGTTAGTTTCTGTAACTTAACCATTTGGGTATTTTTGCTTTTGTCCTCTGGCAGTACCTACCTCTTGCTCGAATTGACAAATTGATTCAGTTGCTGTAAGTTTGAAGTCGAAGTTTGAAGGAAAAGATCTCATTTTCCTCTAATTTGTTTGAAAAATCCCCAAGAAAGGATATCTGGTCCAAAGTCCTCGTTTCTTGAAATTCAACAAACCATTGTTGTACAGAATTACCTACTCTTCCAGCTTCAAAATTTGTGGTGTTTAATTGAACGTAGCTGTTTATCCATTGAAGTTCCTTCACAATTGATTTATTAAATGTGACATGAAAGGAATTTTGTTATTTGGGCATAAGCGGCTTTGTTTTGAGTCAGAATTCAGACTTTGGTTTTAAATATCCTCCCGTGGAAAATCGTGGTAGGTATTACAACATTGGATAGGTAAACGTAAAGTCATGAATATTGCAAAACGTATATAATCTAAGCTAAGGTGATTGAGAGATCTTTGCGATATTCTCTTCATTATCCTCCTTCCTGACAATTTTTTTATGATACTCCGGAATTTATTCTTGTTTAGCAGATCTGCCAATGTAGAAGGGATTCTATCGAACATGAGGCTTTCGCTTCTCTCAATTCCAACTGATGTCCATCTTATTGAATCTATACTATGAACTATTGAACATTTTTCTAAAACTTGATTGTTAGATTTTATTTCAGTATAGATCTAAGTTTGGGTTATAGGCACGCTCAAATTTGAAGCCCTAAGCGCCTCACTTTTTGCACTTTAAGGCCCCAATCCACCCTAACCATCTAAATAGTTGTGGCTAAAATTTGGATTTTCCTGATCAGAACACTGGGTACACTTAATCATTATAAATTGCAAATAGTGAAAGTAAAGGATTAGAGAACATTTCAAGGATCACACGTTTGTGAATACACTCCCATCAGTTCTAATGGATGAAATTCAGCTTAACGGAGCTTTACCCGGAGTACTCCCGATTTTCCTTAGAATTTTCATCTTTATCATTTAACTCGTGTGTTGTGTGACTGATTAGTAGTACCTACCTGTTTATGCATATTGGCAGATCTGCACGATTTGGGAGTTCCACGATTGTTTCTCCTGTTCTGTTATTACTTTCTTATCATCAAATGATCATTGGATTGCCTGAGCACCTAATGGATCATTGTGACTCATTTCAGTATCAATGATATCAACAGCTTTAACCTCGAAAGGATCATCACCGTGAAGGGTTCGATTGACAACATGTCCAAAGCAGAGTCCATGATCAGCGCCAAGCTGCGACAGAGCTACGAGAACGACCTCCAGGCAATGGCAGTAAGATTATCCTTATCTTTAAATTACCATTCTTATCAAAGATATTCTGTCCATAGTTGAGTAATTAGATGCTATTCCTTCAGTGTTGTTGTTGCTTACTATTGAGATGCAGTCTTTGCGGTGCCTGATTCTATTTAGATCAGAATTTTCTCTTGAGCGGTAGAATGATCAACATTTTCTGAAATATCGTCCATTATTTTAGTCGAAAAAGAAAATTTATGACATCAAATAACTTTCTGGTTACATGTAGAATCCATACTAAACTGATAAGACTTATACTTGGGAATTGTACATCGTTTCGCTCAAGCTTCCCAGACTTTTCTCTTTGCCACTACTTTCTTGATTCGGTGGTTCTGGAACAGTAGAAATTCATGTTATTTATCGGGAGATCAGATTCACGTGAAGGTGCACGATTTAATATTATCAATTTTACTGGGATAAATTAGTTATTTATAATAACTTTTATATCAAAGACTAATCGAGATCTCGCTAGAATGTTCCACAGTGTTTTGAAGCTCATTGTTACCAATACAAAGAAACTGCATAAAGTAGTAATGCACGTTGAAATAATTCATGGATACTACAGTACCTACACTTGAAGATCTTATGTGCTATCAGAATAAGTAGATAGTTCCTAAACAATATGTCAATTGGGATAAGTTGCTTGGGGATTGTATCTTCTGGGGCGAGCCACAGTGGATGCTAACCTGATAAAGTCAAGAGATTCGAATTAGTGTCTTATCTTAACGTGACGCTACTTATTTTCAAGTAACGCCGAACTACCAAGGGGATTTTCCCACCTATCTCTTGTGTTCAGCTCCTAAGTTTCCTAATTCTTTTTTTATTAACGAAAAGGTTTCGCAATGGCAGATTTTGAAAATGTGTGAACAAGAAAATGAATACAATTTTCATGAATCATAATTACCAACAAGAAATTAATATCACTGTTATCGGTATGTAAGGTTACTTTGCGATAGGAAGGAAGAGATGAGTTTGGTAGGTTCGGGATTAAGCGTCTTATGTATAGGGTGTAATCTGCCTTTTTGGAGATGTGGCGCCCCATCTCCCCATACATATGTATGCATTCTATCGCTTTAGGAACTCTAATGTCTAATAATATTCTCATAAGATCAGGGATTCGTGCTTCTTTGTGTTCTGTTCCTTATTTTCACCCTAAAACGGTAATCTGTCAAAGAAGAATAACAGGTTTCCCAAAATTTGGCTTAAACTGATTCCTTAACAAGTTGTTTTTATTCACTATTGACCCAAATACGTGTCTTATGTGTGTATTCCCCCTCGAAACTATAGTCAGATGAGGTCCCACGGGGGAAATCACAGGGGAATCAGCTGATTAGCTGATTAGCAGCTTCCTAGGTACTGTTTATCCCTTGCCTTGCATATCAGCTGATGTCCGTCTTTTGTGTTTTTAGGGGGAAGGATTTCGTGGGACCTCGTCCGACGGCTCGACTATAGTAGGTTCCCAATTTCATTCTAATTTTCTTCTCTTTTCTTCTTCCTGAGCATCTTTTTGAAATCTTCACGCCCTTCTTTCTAATCAGCTGAACCTTATTGTCGTTTGTTGACCACTGAGAGAGCCATTTCTAAAAACCATATCGCACTAGCACGTTTTAGATTTTTTTAAATTTTTTTCTGAATAGTCGCACATACTTTTCTTCACTCTACAACACGGTGAGCATCCTAGCAGAGAATTTATAGCTCACAGAAATATTTAGTACTCATACTTTTTGGGCATTTTCGTAAAAAATGAAGCTATTGCAATGGCTCGTAAAATGTTAAAATAAAAATTTTTGAAACATTACTTCATTGAAATTCATTACTTCATTCTGAAACGATTCCCACAGTTTGCGCTTTTTCATATACTTCATTTTTATCCCAATCCTGACGAGAGTTATCGTCTGGAATGGCATATGGATTTATCATTCCAGACGATGATAAAAATCCCGTTCTTGCACCAGAAAATCAAGCTTTCCAAACTAAAGGATGAGTTCGTTGGCCAACAATTTTGAACACATTAAATTGGTCAAATTTCAACAAATTTACCAAAAACCATGGCTGAAAGCGGACAAAAATCGTTAAATTTATAAGTTTTAGCAGAGCTTCAGTTAAAAGAAATCATCAACGATTAACTAGGACAATAAAAAAATTGCACAAAATTATGCTGAAAATTGTACTTAAATGTCATTAATATTTGCTGAAAAATATATTAAAACTGCACACAAAAAAAAAACAAAAATCCAAAATAATTTTTTAATCGCCACATTTTATTTGGTACGAGTTTTTTGTCATAAAATTGGATTTCAACAATTTCTTTCTCTTGAAATTTTCTAATTTCAATACAATTTAATATGCTGCACGACTGGAACTTTTTATTTATTTTTTTTATTAACTGATACTAATTACCAATTTTTCCTACTACGAAATTTTTTCAAGTGCTGCAGTGTTAAAATACCCGTAAATAAAAGACTTGCATTCAATAATTTTTGTTTGATGAAAAATTCTTGATAAGGTGAAGATTAACGATACTTGAACCAAAATGCTTTTCTGAACTCAAAACTACTGACGCAATATTCCACGCCATTTGAGACAACGCTTCATTTCCTCAACTGACCTAGTTTTATTTAAAGTTTCATTAATTTTTTGGTGAAACGGTTTAAACCCTACATTGAAGCAACGCTAATAATGTATTATTCAGTAGGTACCTCCAAAAATACTTTTCCTCTTTGAAATTCGATACCTATTAGTCCGTGATCAGCCATGAATCTTCCTTCACCCGAATATTGAATATAATTTAAATGAATAGAACTCTAATTTCTAAATCATTAACTTCACAATGGTTAAATTCTAACTTGTTTCATTTTGGAAATTGAGTTTGAAGAAAACTTGAGGTTGGCCTGTAAGTTATTATGTAGTGCAGTACTGTAGTAGAGCTTGGTGTGTTTACAATGCTCCATAAACCATAAAAGGGAAGGATAGAACCGGTATATAAGGAATTGTTGAAAAATTCGCTCACCCGAGCGAAAACGTGCCAAAAAGTCTCGCAAATTTTTGAATTTTTTACGATTTTTATCCAGCCTTTTCTTAAATGTAACCAAACACAAGTAAATTCCATTTAAAATTTTGACTTGAAAACTTTTTTTTTTCCCCAAACAATTTTTTTCTATATGGATCTTAATATTTTGCCACTTTACACAAAAAATGGAGCGCATTCTTGGGTATTTATGGTGTCTGCTTTCCTTAAAAAATATTCCAATATTATGATAAATTCTCTAAATGTTGTTCTTTGAAGCACGTAAAAAAGCACTTTTTTCAAATTTGAGCACAATGGTATTTTTCGGATTTGTTCACTTCTTTCTTGTGTGGTACCTACTTTCTGCTGAACTTCTCGATATCCTAAAAATCTAGATTGTAATTATGTAAATTGAATGTCGTATGTAAATACACTCCTACTCCAATATTATTTATTCGGAAATGCTAAAATGCGGATTCGACTTTGACAAAATATGGATTGCCATGGAAATTGTGTCAAAAATTTGGCTACTTGCACACATTTGTTCACCCATACTCTCTCTAAAATTCGTTTTGAAAAATTCAAAATTATTATAGGTTTTCAAGATGAACGGAATCATATAATATCCTCTCTCAGTGGTCAAATTTGAAAATACCTCACCTACACATTACCAAAGTAAATTAGTCTTTCACTCTCATCTTATCACGATTTCTTTTCTATCTGTACCTATTTGTTCCTTCTGCATTTCACCTTCCTAACCCAGGATGAAGACGACAAATGCGAGCTCATAATTTCGGATCAAGAATTGTTGGCTTGATGGACCACAAAAAAAGAAATCAAGTTTGCGTATACAACTCTAGAAAACAAGGAAGAACATTTTCAAAAAGCAAACACAAAAATCACGGAACATCTTTACTTGGAATGCCCATTGATTTCCAGTAAAACCCCGGGTGTAAATAATGTCCTCAGTAGTGAATTGAAAAATATACAAGTGATTCACCGTGATTTGATGGATTTGTTAATTTTGTAGAGTTGCTAGAATTAAGCTAAATTAATTAAAGCTACTGTTTAATAGTTTTAAGATGGCAATTAATCATCAGAACGGCAATGGCAAGTCTTTATTAGGAAAAGTAGGTACCTTCCTTTGGAAATCTGATAACGCGACAGTGGCGCTAATCCCGCTTCTGTTGAGCCCTGACCTAACTAAGGGAAATAGGCGCCTAATATCAGAATTCAATTTACAGCTAGATACCTAATTACGTCTGCTGATGAGGGTGGAGGGTCAGTTTAGGTAAATATTGACATAGAAAATGCAATGATCGCGAAATGGTAAAACTTAGGGATTGACTCTTCTATCGGAAGGATAAAATATTGTGGTAGGTACCTAGGTGTTATGTAATTAGGCGTTTTGTAATTGTTTGTCTTATTTTTTTTTTTTTTTTAAATTTTTACATGACAGTCTTTTATGGCATAAAATGCTAATTCATTAATTTTAAAAATGATAGCTTAAACAGTCTGCGAGCTGCGTCAATTTTACGACAAAAAAATGAAAGTTCTGAACACGAAGCAGGTAGGAATCGAACCCGAATCATTAGAGACAGTAGGTGATTCACTCTTTGTAGCAATCTAAAATTAGAAGTTATTTTTCTAGAGGTACCTTGTGAAAGCAGGTAAGAATGTCTGAGTCTGAGTACCTACCCACCCATAATAAATTATATTCTTCTAGCAGATTTCCCGGCGCGTTGCAGCCGGAAAAAACGAATTGCGCTAAAACATTCAACTACTTTTTACTCTAGTACCTACTATAGTTCGCCCTCAATTTGAGATTGGTACGAGTTCACTTCATCACCAAATACTTAGTTGCCAACGCATACCACTTTTTTGTAGTAAAGTATACCACTTTTCCCTTTTGTATTTACCCGTTGCGATGACGATAAGGAGCTGGTTTAGGGAAGATTCCGATAGCCTATCATCGTCCCGGTAGTGCAAGGAATCAGAAAAGTTTCGTCCCAATCGAACAGTACGCCCACGAATAAAAGACAAGAAACACACCCTAATTTGTATAAATTTATATAGAAGATAGATTATTAAACAAGGACCATTTTGTACATCGGAAAAATTGTCAAGAATTGACAACTCAAAGCCGGGGAACGAGCACTCTCAGTTAATTATATTTTGCCTCACTACTTTAGTGATGACGTACATTTTAATTCATTTACATGTCTATACCAATCTATACGAGAAAAAAGTGATTTTTTATACAAATTCAAGTTTTTTTCCAAATTTACTGCTCGTCCAAGTAAGAACGTGGAGTCAGAATGTTTCAAATACCTACCTACAGACTAAAACTGGTTTTAAAAACGGAATTCAAGCAATTCCTTACGTAGTTATGAAAAAAACGACGTACCTTCGCACATCTTAGGTACATAACCATCAGTCACATTTTACTTTCTGTCTCAACACTAAAACTTGACTTCAAATGCATTAAAAAATGTGTGCACAAAATTATGCTGAAATATTTACTTAAATTTCATCAAAATTTGCCGAAATATCGTTAAAAACTGCAAAAACAGTAAAAATCTTTTAAAAAAATGAATGGCAGAATTTTAATTAGAACGAGTTTGTTTGCCATAAAATTGAAATTGAACAATATCTTTACACTCACAGTGCTTAAATTTTAAAACAATGTAACGTTATATACGATGATAATTATAAAAATTTGCTCATACAACCATGCTGCATGACGAAATTTTTATCCTTCCAATTGAAGAGAACTTCACATCCCACCCTATAGCAATTTTTGCGTTGCTAACACGAGTGCAAATCGTGTTTATTCTCTAGTTGTTCCTAGTTACTTTTTAAATAAAATAAGGGTAAATTTCGAATTATTTAGGTAGACAACTTTTACTAGCTCGCTCTCGACTCCGTAAAGTACCCTATTGATCCAATGATATGTAAAATGGGAAAAGAACGTTAAGTCTTAATTTGCATTACCTTTTCGTATAGGTACAACCCTGTAGTTGTTAATGTTGGTGTTATACCAAACAACATATACCCTAAGAGAACTTCGGAAAACCTCCAAAAATCGATGAAGGAATTGGAAATCGATGAATCGGTTTTTTGGACGTTGTGAACTTTTTCATTTCATTATCTATTCCAAAGCTTCTATCGATGTAGTTCTTTTCAAATCCAAGGTATTCGCTCTGGCTATGGTAATACTCGTCTTCTTTCTTCTTCCTATTGTCTACTTCTTCCCTTCGTAGCACTTTATTACATACTTCATTATTACTTGAATATCTAAATTTTCTACATGTACGACTCTTTAATGATTTCTACCATCATTAAATACCTACCTTGTTCAGAATAGGTTTAAGGTGTTAAATTTCGTTTAATACAAGTGAATTCTGAAGTTTTGGGCCCTGACAAAAATTCACGCTAATTGGCTTCAAAAATGTTGAAAATAGCATTTTTTGAAAAAGATTTTCCTTGCTAATCCTTTGATGCACTCAGCTTTAACACACATATCCTCTTGTATTCTATTATGATTGGAATAACTCTATTAATAGAAAAAAGTCCTAATTTTGGGCATAACAAGTGCTCATATTTCAACATTTACTTGGAAATAAGATCATGAATCACATCAAACAAAAGTGATCAATTAATTAAGAAACACGATTTCAATTTGAAAAGTTTGAATGCATAATTTTGCATAACGATTTTGACAGTATTTCAAAACGTGGATACAAAATAATGTTTTTCTAAGATGTTTTGTTGCCCTTTTATGGAATTCTTCTTTCTATTTCGCACTAGTTGCAATTTTTTTACATTATATCGTCACATCGAACACGTTACACTTATTTGAGTGGAAATTTAGTCTTTTGAACAATTGTACATTAATACTCAATCTTGCCAATAGAATCAAAGACACCAGTGATGAAAGCCAGGAAGTATGAGTTACATATTGATTACTACTCCTTAATTTTGCATGTATTAGCTTCTGAGGTGTTGCTGGCAAAACATTACGTTAGTACTTGGAAATATGACTTAATGGAAAAATCACTTGTTTCTTTCAGAGCTTTGAATAATTTGCATCGCTATTGTTGTGTAGCTAGACGTATAATTCCAACGATATTGATTGAATAGAAAAGAAATTTGTCATTCACCTGATTAAGGTGCATCTGAATCTTATGAACGTTTTCTATGAGTCCCAAAGGGGATCCAAATACAATGTCATCAACATAAGTCGAATAGGACATACAATAGCTTCAGGGATATTAGCCCCAAGAGGAAATTTTCCTACAAAAGTACCTTTACGATTTTGATTATGTCTTATTCCACGTTTAAGTATTTATTTTATTTGTTTGTTCCGCAGCCCCAGAGCATGATGTTCCCTGGACTTCACCCGATGGCCATGATGGCGACAAGCGGTATGGGCTACGGTGGCCGTGGAGGTGGCTACCAGGGTGGGCTGTACTCCGGGACATACCCCCCAGTCTACCAACCCATCCCCCCAACGTCTCACGCTTCAGACGCTCAGGTACAACATACTGACTTCATAGTAAACTTTTTTAAATAGATTACAACTGTCAATAGTTGCACATTCATTCAGCTATCAGATTTGGTCAATTGGCTGATTCTCGAAAGAAACTCCTCACCTCGTCCGGAGTGGACCCTTTGCTGCCTAACGCCTAAAATTAAGAGACATGGAACGTGCTTTCGGTATCTCTGTGCTCTGGTTATGTGATCAGGATTGAGCTCGTCATTTCATTCTTCTGTTGTCCCAGGAAGGCTCCCCATCACATTTCGGCTTCCTAGAGAGTGAACAGGAGAGAATGTAGATCACTCAACTGATCAGGATTGAACTCACTGTCTGCATTTGTGTCTTGATATCTATCCTAGAGAGAGGATCCCTATCAAATTTCCTTATATTGCTTACTCGGCACCCTTTCCGCTGCTCTCGAGATCAAATTTTCGGTTCATATTATCTCGTCTCATGTTTTTCAGAAGTTGGATAAAAAATTTAAGCATGTTGCATGATAAACTCATTTCTAGGATTCATTGTGATAAAATCGAGATGAAATCCCTCCTCAGTACCGGTAAAAATACTAGTCTAATAAATGTTTATTGAATTACAATTTCAAATCACAATAAATCCTATATATTATAAAACAGACACATTTTTCTCCCCCATTTCTAACATTTTCTTAGGAAAAACAGAAGGCATCATTTTTCCTCAACCAGTTCATTTCGTTTTGAAATTTCTTTTTCATTCTCCATTCTCCAGTATTTCTTCTGACCATGTTGAAGTAACCATCCTAGTTTAATTTTACGTACTTTCTTGTTGATATGTGTATTTTTTATGTGTAATGGTGGCTTTTAATCTATTCTTCTATTGAAGACTGATTCTAATTCATGATTATCAAAACAATTGAGAGGTTTGAAAAAAGTAAATGATTTATTTAACTTTTATTCAACTACAATACTTGAATCTTTGAAAAATCAAGACCTATGTAGGTTGTGTAGGATGTGGCCAAAATTGATCTAATTTTGGTTGCGAAGAATTGTGTACAAAATGTGCTACGACGTTGTCCACTAAATTTGTTTTATCAAACTAATGTTTCACTGTTGATTTTTTTCTTAAGGAAATGTTCACTAGGAGGTCAATTTAAGGCAGAGATTAGGTATAATATATCTTGCATATATTTGGTGAAACTAACGTTTTGTTCATGATTTTTTTCTTCAGGAGATCACTTACCTGTACATCCCGAACAACGCTGTGGGTGCCATTATAGGAACGAAGGGCTCTCACATTAGGAACATGATCAGATTCTCCGGGGCCTCCGTGAAAATCGCTCCGCTCGATGCTGACAAAGCCGACGGCAGGGATGCTCAACAAACCGAAAGAAAAGTCACCATTACGGGTTCACCGGAATCCCAATGGAAGGTAATTGAGAGAAATCTGGTATTCATTACTAAACCCTTCAGATTTCAGGGTTTGATATAAAGTATAGAAATCTTGTTTAGCGTTGAAACTTCATTCATCTCCCTCATCATTAGTTATTGCAATAGCTCCAATCATTTTCCGAAAATTTGTTCTTGGAAATCCGTTTTGAGGCATTCTGAAACGATTCCTGGATTCTAACGGTTTTCCGTACTTTTTGACTGACCCCTTGTGGCCAGAAAATGTGAAGTTGATGAGAAAATTATAAAGTGAGCCCTACCATGAAACCTACCACGAAACAGAAGCGTGAAGTCAAGAATACGTATTTTTATAACAGTTTAATGCTTAATTAATTGAGTTTCATAATAATGAATGCAAATTCTAAAAAAAAGTCTATATTTAAAATACTAAAAGGAATGAAGACTACTCTGGACTGTTGGTGGACTATTTCTTTTATAAGACTATTATAGATTTGTAAACTCTGTTGAAATATATTAAGCTAGATCATTAATGACGCTTAAAGGATACACACTGCCATCTGGTGCTCTGGGGCCCCTGTTACTTTTAATGTAACTTCTACACCTAATCACTGGTGATGATTAGTATCTTCACTTGCCCTGGCTGTTTAGTTAATTTCACGCCTCTGCCAGCTATTTGACGAATCAACGCATAAATAGTTTCTATGTATACTTCTAATCCCACCTTTTTGTTTTGTCTGTGCAGGCTCAGTACCTGATTTTCGAGAAAATGAGAGAAGAGGGCTTTGTCTCGGGTTCGGACGACGTCCGGCTGACGGTGGAGATCCTAGTGCCGAGCTCTCAAGTCGGCAGGATCATTGGAAAAGGCGGTCAGAACGTCCGAGAGCTCCAGAGAGTGACGGGGAGCAACATCAAGCTTCCAGAACAAGGATCCTCAGACCCCCACAATGACGAGACCACCGTCCACATCATTGGTGCCTTCTTCAGCGTGCAGGTAAGTCAGACAATTGATCATGAATTACCACTTTGATGTAATTTAGTACTTTGCAATGTACGAAATGTATGAATGGTGGAATGTATGTAATGTTAGTGCTTTGTGTATTTATCAAAGATCTGGAAGAAGGGAAGAGCAATATGAAACTTCATTAACCTAGTCAGTATAGGTAAATATTACTGACAGTAGCGTCATCTCCCTTACTAGCATGGTAGTCTCTTGGGCGTCTGCCTCAAGTTTTTGGTATGTAGAGGAAACAAAAGACTTCTGAGGCTCTATTGAGGTGAAGTGATCTTTAGTATCAGTGAATCGAGCAGTACAATATGTTGCAACCCAAAAATATTTAATACCTTGACAGACGTATTATAGAGGTATTACTCATGCCTTTACATTCTTTGAGAGAAGAGTTCTTTTTAAGCCAGCGCCTTTGCCAACTGCGCAACCAAGTCCATTTACAATCAAATCTCTTCGACTACGGGACTTGTCCTTGAACATAGCATTTCCCCAGAGTCAAATATCAGCCGTCTTAGCTGAATTGTGATCAGACGAACAACAGATTGAAACTATAGGCCACTGTCTCAGCAGATGCTTGTTGGAACAAGCCACGACCGAGTGAGATCATTGTCACGGTGCATTTTGGCTTGGTGAATATGCAACATTTAGCTCGGTGAATATGATATTTATAGTCGGGTTTGAGAGGGATTAGATAAGTCTAGGTCCTACTGTCCCGCCCCAAATGTTATGGCCCAAAAGTTGCCCGAGTTTTCCTTGAACATGTTAAATCAGTTTGCCAGCTTGTATACTAAACCTACAAAACGTCTAGAAAGTGCAGCTGTGTAATATTTCCTGTTTTTCGCTATCACTGGCATGTTGGCAGCTTGTAAAGGGACTGTCACACTACCTGTTCAGCAGCCACGACTAACTAGCTGGTAAATGTTGCCACCAATGGAGAAGAAGGGTTCCCTTGTAAAGAAGCTGCTAGTTCAAAAAATGAAACTATATAACATTGCATAAAGCCAACTGCACGTGTCTTAACTCGCATGTTGCACGTGAGCTACTAGGGGTTCACATTGCTTGGCTGGCACCAGAGAGGAGGTTAGGTACGTGGCTGCTAGCAGATGGTAGACAGCACTAAAAACTGTAGCCCGCTGGCATTCAACAGCCACTGGTTCTGGCTCAGACTAGGATGCTTCCTGGCAATATTACCAGTGCCTGGTGAATGCCAGCGGTCAAGAGTTTACTAGCCAAAATCAGAAGTTTAATTAGTTATTATTAATGTATTCAATTATTTATTTTTTCAGAGTGCGCAGAGAAGAATCCGAGCTATGGTGAGCTCAGGTAGCATTGGTGGTGGTGCCGCCGGTCCTGGCACTGGCCAGCCCCGTGGCCCCCGCAACCCCCAGCAGCAGCAGCAACAACAGCAGCAGCAGCAGGGAGGCGGAGGTGGCCTTCAGCAGCAGTGATCCACCACCAAACGTACCAAAAAGAAAAAACTCCTTCCCCACTCCTGACCCACGATAGACGGACGGACTGACGTTAAACTCAAAACGACCTTTTGAAATACTTCTTTCTATTCTGAAAAAGGACCACAACGTATTGTCGAATATTTTAATATCCGAATAGGAGTTTTTTCGATTTAAAAGAATATATATTATATATACCAATCTCTAAACAAAAGCATCGTCAACATAAAACAAGGAACATAAACTTTTCATTTCTCGGAAACGACACTGCTGAGTGAGAGAGTGAGAGTTAACAAAAAGCAGCCCTTAGAAGCCAAAGAAGTGGACGCGATATATTGATAACAAAAACAAAAATATATTGTTGAAAAAAACAAAAATTATAAAGGTTAACAGAAATCCAGGTCGGATTTCTAAGAAAGCCTTGTACCCCAATTTATCTACCTCCTATTTTTATTAAAGTTTCAAAAAAATTAATTAACTATTAAAAGAGAGAGTAAAAAATTTTTTGAGCGGAAATTTCATTTCGCCCCCACTCCCCAAATCATAGAGGCCCCACCTCGAAGGCATATTTTATATTTTTGATATCATCTTCGAGGAAAAAATTTTCTGTTTTTTATGTTTCTTTTTTATGTTTTTGTTAAAATTTTTAAAAGTAAAAAAAAAAGTGAAAAAAATTTAAAAAGAGCGAAAATTTTTTAATATTTTAAAAGAGTTTTAAAAAAATTGTAAATTTTTAGGGAAAAAAACTATTTGAGAGAGAAAGAGACGATTTTTAAATTTTTAACTAATTAAGAAAAAATATGAAAATGTAAAAAAAAAAATTATCGCACATAACGTTGTTAGTTGTGTGCAGAATAAGGAGATTCAAAAACAGATGTCAATCTATATTTATATATATCTTATATATATAAAATAGACCTAAATGCAATAGGATGTCAAATTTCAAATTTTTATCCAAGTGATTTCCTTGTCATTTGGAACTTTAACACATAAAATACTTGAGCCTCTTGTGAAAAAAAAAAAAAAAAAAAAAACAACAACAAATAATCGTTTTTGATCACTGAAACTTTGAACAACATTTATTTTCTTTTTCTAAATATACTAAAAATAAAAAACTTCCCCTCTCAACAATTTTTGAAAAGCATAGTGTTGTTTTATTTATTTTTTATTTATTTCAAATTCGAAAAAAATTGAACTCAAAACACTACTTGATTCAAGTACATCCCTACATTCCTTTTACCTCTCCTCCCCCCCTCCCTCATAAATGTTTTTTAAAAAACACGCATTTTTTCTTCTCCGCTCTACTTAGGGACATCAATTTTCTTTAAGGAAAATTCAACATACAAACAAAATTGTTAAAAAAGAAAAATTTCCTTGCGTATAAGATATGGCTGCTAAAAAAAGAAAAAAAATTAAAAACAAAAAAAAATTTTCAACCTTTACCCTTAAAGACAGAAAAACTTTGCTAGCAAAAGAGTAATTTTTTTCTATACCACAAAAAAATACACAAACGGGACTTGCTGATTTTTTAAATGAATTTTGCTCATTTTATACAAGAAGTTCTTTAATTGCAAAAAAATGCATTGAACACAAATGAAAAGAAAAGTTTCTGAACGGTCAGATTAACAAATTTTTTTCTTATTGGTTTTTCTAACAGTGTTCATTCATCGATGAAACTTTTCCACAGCTTAAATTTCGGGGATAGCGTGAAAATTCATCCGATTAACGAAGTGCCATTTTTTCCGCGAATTCCATTTTGCAAAATGTACGTCCGCCGTATTTTATTGTCAATATACAGATATACACTCATGGTAGCAGATTATATGGTACCTATATGGTAAAAGATTCGATATATTTTGTAATAACGCGAAGTTTTATCAGTTCGAATTTTTATTTCAAATGCCTTCAACTGGGTTTTTTGACCGTAAAACATGAATAATAATTTTAAAAAACCACCTTTTGAACATTTACACTGAATACAAATGATAGGTAACATAATATTAACAATAGTTTTTTACTTGATCGTAAAATAGTGCAAACGTAATAGATTTTTATTAAAAAGGGTTGCCTTCTCCCCCTTTTTTTATCACTGCGGATTTGAGAATAAGGGCGGAGGGGCTCCACCCGATGCGCAATACAACTCAGGATTTATTTTTTAATACAGAATAATTAACCATCGAAATACCTCAATACTCCACAGAAAATATTTTTTCTTTCATTTACCACCTTATATTTTATAGAACGTATTTTATTTTTACCTACTCAACTACATCATCGCCAATAAAGCCCTACATTACTATATATTTCATATTACTTCGGGACGTCTTTTGCAAAACTAGCGATTTTTGATTTATTTATTTCGCATTTTCCTCAACGACTACGGATTTTTTCTTTCGGGAATTTAAAGATGCCAGTTTTGGCAGTAGAGGATGCTAGCAGCAACAAATTTTGATTTATTTTCATCATATTCTTTATAAGTCATCATAGTTTTTGAAAGTTGATGGCGGATTTTTTTTACGGTTAATCTAAAAATGAATCCCTTAAGTAGGTAGACTTTTTTTTAACAACAAAACAGTAATTTTCATTTTTACTTTTTTAATTTATTTTAATCAAGTTATAACGCAAAAAAAAATAGTATTAAAAAAAAACACATTTATTTTCCTCCACAAATTCCTCTTTCACACATACACAATGACACACGTGCACACACATAAATTCTTGGCCGAAATCCACGGTTTTTCGGATAAAGTTCCTTTACGTGTAAAAATCGCTCTTTAAATTCCCGACTTGTATTTCGCCTTATTATTTCAAATTAAAAAAAAAACTGACCTTAAATTTGATGAAATTGGCGAAACAAATTCTTTAATATTCCCTTAAAAAACCCTACGAAATAATTTTTTTGTATGATTTTGTCCATTATTGACGGAACAAAATGAAAATTGATATAATACGTCTTATTATAAATAAGATTTAATTACAAGGCAAGATCAACAGAAAATCATTTTTTGATTTTTCGGGTAGTTTATAGGCTGGAGTTTTTTGAAAACTTCTCCAAAAAACACGTTTATAAACGCAAAATAAAAACTTACTGAGACAAGAAAGCTGTAATAGAGTCAGTGGTATTTCGGATGCTAGACTACCTCATTTTTTGAGCGCTCTTTTTGTTTGTTTACCGCGACGAACTTGACACGGAAAAGATTTTTTTTAAGGAGATTAAAATAACAAACTGTAGCACCCCTCATATTACACCTTATTTTATTTAACTCGAGCTAAAGACACTAAAAAAAAATTCTTAGGTGAATTTACTCATCATTTTCACGCCTTATCGACAAAACAGTTTTTTTTTTTTTTTTTTTAAACGAAACGTACAGTGAAAAATCACAATGGAAGGCGCGTTTTTGTCATTACTATTTTATTTTTGTCCTATCATGTATAATCTAGTTATTCACCTATAATTTCGTTTGCTGTATTGTATATTTTAGGCTTTTTCAATACTGGGGTTTCAATTTTGTCTTGAAAAAATAAAAAAGAACAAATCAAACCCAATTTATAAGAATTTAATCTAAAAAAGCTGGCTTTTCTATGTTGTTTTTAAAACTATTTTATGCGAGAAATCCTCCTCAATGTAGATATTCCCTCCCGGAAAAATGGATAAAGCCAAAAATTTAATTTGACTTGTTTATTTTTCGGTTCAAGCGATCATCGCCACCCGAATTAGGCGTTTTTTTAATTGTTGTAAATGGAGATGAACTGCGATTTAACCGAAAAACAAACGTGTTGCTACTCGTTCGTCTTCAAAATTGGCCATCTACACCTTTTTTTAATTTAAAATTTTGGCAAAGTTGTTTCTTGTTTTCTTCCGGGTTTCTCGCATAAAACTCCTTGTAATCATTGCATATATATATATGTATTATACCACCTCCAATTCCCCTTTTATTTTCAATTCTACCTATAAAAAAAAATTTCACGGGGGAAAAACATTGTCTTCTGTATTAGGTAGGTAACGAAGGGCATTGAACAATTTCATTTTCGTTATTTTAAACTTATTTTTTAAAAACAGGGTTTTTTATTTCATTTTCCAAAATCACAAATTAGTTGATTCATTTTTTTTTTTTTTAATGACAATTTTTAAATAATAGGAATGGTATGTACGGTAAAGATATTAAAATATCGTGTAGGAACTTTGATAAATATATGACCCCACGGTTTGGGATTCATTTCATTTTCGCTCCTGCTTTGTGTGACATAAATATATATGAATGCTTAGATAAAAAACAACAGTTAATTTTTTTTAAATCATTCATCATAATGAAATACATTAAAACATTTAAAGAAAATGAAAAACTGATAACCTTTCTTATTATAGTAACTGTTTAAGGCATGGCGAATTTTATTCCAATTTTTCATTTCATAATTTCTTCGTAAAATTTTAATTTCGTTGGGTTAAATTTTAAAAAAATATCAAAAAAATACAAAAAAAAAATACCACCAATTTTCTTGAAACTAATTAAAAAGACAAGGGAGCTATAAGTATGGTTACAGAAGGAATTTTTGTAAGGTTATAATTTTTGTATCATTCTTTTGTAGTTTTCGAATGATTGAGCGCTTTTTTAATGTAGATACAAAAAATAGGTAATAAATCTGGTACAAAGTCGATTCGGATAGCCTGTACAGAAAAAATGAATGAAGATTATAGTAGATTGTATAACTCATATTTTATATTTAAAAAATGTAAAAATTACTATTTACATTTTTTCAGTATGGACAATTTTTGGACAAACTCCCTTGTCACCCTTATCTATATAAATAATATTGTCTATTCAAATGTTCTATCCTTTTTTTGTATTTTAATTTCAAATTTTTTCTCTTTTGTTTTACGTGATAATGGTTAAGTAAAATTTCTATTTTATTTTTTGCTTTATGAAGAAAAAAAAATCATTTTCAAAAAAAGGAAGGTACCTAACGTTAGGAAAACAAAACAA
This sequence comes from Adelphocoris suturalis, assembly GCA_030762985.1. NCBI lineage: Eukaryota > Metazoa > Arthropoda > Insecta > Hemiptera > Miridae > Adelphocoris > Adelphocoris suturalis. Next base: position 38,042,174 of record CM061042.1, read on the forward strand.
CTTTTTTTCCGGATTTTTTCAAAATCAACTGGATTTTTTTTGATCTTTTGACGCGTTTTAAAAAAGAGTGTTTACACCTCATAATCAAACCTAAAAAAACGTATGGAGACTAAAATAGAAATAATAGAGTGGGATTAAAAACACAAAAATGATTTTTCTTCTTTAACTTCATACCGAGAAAGAGAAAATTAGGGGATGCCAAAAACAATAATTTCCCCCCCAACCCCTCTTAATTTTTTTTGGGTAAACGATCAGTAAAAATCTAAAAACCAGGAAAAAACGCCTTCTGAATGATTCTGCATGCTTTTTTTATAGTTTAAAAAAGGATTTTTTAATATTCTTTTTAAAAAAAAATTACAAAAATATTGTACTTTAAAAGGATTCATTGTAGCAACAAAACTTGGATGATATGGTGGACACGTCTGTTGTGAAAAAAAAATTATAGTTTGTAATAGTTGTTAGAGCAGACACTTTTGTTTATTTTTATTTTATTTTGACATCATTATTTTACGGTTCATTTTATTAAATTTTCGGGCTTAGGTTTCTTTTATTTTATTAATAGGTACTGGGAGATATATAAATTTCATTTCTTGTTTTTATCATTTTCTTTTTGATTTTTTCACGAAAAAGGGGGCTTGAAGCAATTTTTAGTCGTTGAATTTTTCCTTATATTTTCCGTTTGAATTTTTGGGTGGAACGCACAAAAAAAGAAAAAAAAAAAAAAAAAAACAACATCAAGGGCATCGCGCGCAATTTGAAATTTTACCGCATTTTTTTCAAAACGACAAAATTGGTGCATTTTGAAAACTCCCGCTACGAACAAAAATAAAAAAACCAAGTGCCTTAATACCGATATGAAGCGATAACGAAGAATTCACGATATACAAAAAAACAAAATTTGGTTTCGGCATTTCGCGGGTCAAATTTGGGTTGCGGCGATGTCCATTTTTTTTCTTTCGAGTTACTTCTATTTTTTAAAAATAATGATAATTCATCCGAACTCGCGAATTTTTTTTTTTTGAGATTCTCCCTCTCGGCTCGAAACAAAATTTCAAACCCACAGAATTTTGAAAAAAATGTCCCCATTAAATCGGATTTTTCGTTAAAAGAGAGGGGGAAACCTCGAAATAACACGTTTTTCTTTATAGTTTTTCTTTTTCCTTGCACTCAGAGACGGGTCATTGTTGTTCCTTGCGTTGATCTTTTCCCCTTTTTAACCGTTAAAATATATTTAAACCCCCCCTTTCCACCCTCCGACCGCTACATAAGACTGATTGTTGCCGCAGAATATAATAATTATTGATTATTACAAAACCGATATTAAAAAAATAACAAAAAAAAGTAAACAAAGAGCGAACACACAAATTTACATCTGTTCTTTTCTGGTACGATCCTTTCATTGGAACGGCGTGCCAATTAAGGTTCTGATGTTTTGTGTGCTTGCCTCTATGTCTGTTTTGTTTTCAAATATTTTAAATACGTTACATATTCTGTTAATAAAATCCGTCTCGATTAGTTTTTTTTTCTGCCCAGTTTTTTAAATATATATATACATTAGTTTTTGCTTCATTTGCCCCCTGACTCCTCATAAACAACGTAATAATATTTACCTTTCCCTTATCCCTTTTCCGATTTTTGTTTTGATTTTATTTTGAAAATTTATTTTTCCTTCCTCCTTTTAAACCTTCTTTTTTTTTAAATTTTCATTTCATTTATTCATTTCATTTTATTAATTAATTTTCCTTGTACACCAGGATAATCTATAATTAAAAGAGTATTGTGTATTAAGCAAGAAAATAATTGAAAAAAATGGTTTATTAAAATATATAAGATTAATTAAAAAAATGATAAACCAGAATAATTACTTATTTAAAATAAAAAATGAATGCAAAAAAAACAAAGCACTTTTTTATGTTTTTGTGCTGTATGGTGGAAAAAATATATATATTGAGTTTTGTTTATTTTGAATAATGAGTTAAAATGAAATAATTCAATTAATCAGTTTGTAAAAATATTACACCGGGAAAAAAATATACCTAGAAAAAAAAATTGAAAAAAAGGAACTTTTTTCTGGATAAACCGTTGGTAAAATTATTTGCAGTACAAAATAATGAGTAATGAGTATATTATAGAGAAAAACTGTATTATCTGTTTTGTTGAAAATGAATTGAAAAAAAATAATAACAAAATGAAAAAAACAACCGCAACAGGTTTTTTTTTTTAATTTTTTGGTAACAACTGGAAAAATCAAGGACACCCCCTCCAATTATCAGGCGAGATTTCAACTATTACATATGAACGGAGGCAAAGGTACAGGTTTTTCAAGGTTTTCGCTGCCTTAGGGACGTCCAGCTCCGAAAAAACAAAAATTGTGTACAATTCATCGGCCTGAACGAAAAAAGTGTTCAAAAAATACGAAAATGCGTTGACAAAATGTTTTAAACGCTTATTTTTTGACTTTTTTTTCTGTGTTGTCATCTTGAAAGAGTTTTTGATTTTGTAAAGGCCTATATGCTGAAACGATGTGGGAGGAAAAAAAAGTCAAAAACCTGTTCCACGTTTTATTTTCGGGCGGGAGTCCCAGGCCAGCGAAGAACTTCTCAAAAAGATAATCAGTTTTTTAAATGATTACGAGTGGTTTTGCCCCCACTATATATTGTAAGGTTTTTTTTATGATGCGATTTGGGTCTCGATGTCTTCATCGTTATTTTATTAATTTCGATTGTCTTTAATTTGTTTATATTTTATATAGTACATATATATAAGTATATATTCTTTTTGAGCACGGTATCGTTAAGAGATGTTGGATGTATTTGGAGGCGTTTGTTGTTGTACGCCAGTGTTATTATTGTTGTCAAGCATTGTTCATTAAGATTTTTATTGCGTGTAACATTTGTTTTATCATCATTTCATTGTACATTTTTTGTTTTTGATTTTTTCAATTATTTTATTCATTTTGTTTTGTATTCCTGTATTTGGAGTTTTGGGTGGTCGAGGCCTCAAGGTGTGAAGGCGATGGTGTTGCTCGTATGTTTCTTTTTATATAGTATACGTAGTGGGGGCACCATGGTGTAGTCAATGCAAGCAATGCACTCTCCTTTTTCTACCGATGGAAAATAAATTATTCTAGTTATAAAAAAAATGTTTCGTTCGTTCATTTAATACCCCTTTCACTCTGTTTGAATCAACTATCTAGAGAATTGAAAAATATGTACCGCAATATGTTGCAGGTGTGGGAATTGAGGAGGGATTCAATTCCATGATTCACTTTAATTTTTCAATGAGGTCAACACGGTGACTGCGTCTCCAAAAACCAAGCTTCTCAAGGGCCTGAAAGGAATTTCGAGAACCCTAATGATAAATCGAAATATCAACTTCAATGATCGATTCTAATTTTGTAATCAATCTGAGGGCACAACGAGAGATACCACTACCTTCATACACTATCGAAGAGTTATTCAACTCTGAATCGATTTTCAAGTACTCAATTGACTCCCCCAGCGACCGATATTCGCTCCGTCGTAAGGACGTCTTTTGGTTATCTGTCCATTGAGACACCATGAGGAAACTGGTTTGATGACCTGTACATCGAGACGCTGTGAACGTGTTAAGGAATACGGTTAGGTGGGGTAATTGGGAACAAATTTTTGTTTCCTCAATGAAGTACTATGCGACTAAACAGATTTAGCGAGTTTTCAAAGAAAATACACTGCCAAGGAAATGGCACATGAGCTTCCTCGTGACCTTCACAGTACGTCACCATTAAATTCCAGAAAACTAGAAACGACCGGTTCTGGCATCAGGGAATTAATAAGGTGGGAAATTGGAAGCTGAATGGTACATATAATAAATGAAATTAATAAGGAAAATTTTGATTTTAATATGGGGCCATCCGGGATGTAGTCCGCATGTTCCCTGAAAATTTCGTCTAAATCGGATCAAAACTGAAGGAGTTTTTAATTGATTTACAGAATTGCATTAATATTTTGATCTAAATTCATGATTAAAACATCCTTGGGGATATTTTTTGGCAACTTTGAGCATGATGGACCACCCGATTTGTTCATTTTCCAAACTTACCCTGTGTTGCTGGCCCACCCTGCTACCGCACCGTTCATCCGCTAGAGCGCATTCAGAGCGTTTGGGCTCAAAGAGGATGGCCCGTGCATTCACGCTTGTACGTAAAGAGGCTTGCCGTCTGGGAGGCTACTGCCTCTGCTAATTGTTACACCATGAAATGCCACAAAAATTAGAAACGACCTTTCCGGGCATCAGGGAGGTGGCAATATAAAGCACATTGGTACGTAATAAATAAAATTGTAATTGCTGAATCGCATCAAAATTGTGGAAATTTCGGCTGTTGCAAGGACCGTAACAAGAATATTTCGTTCACGCATGCGCAGAGCGTACCGCTAATGCAATTATGATGATTGTCTTATGGGACCTCAAGGGACCTTACCCACATCATTCCTGAAAATCTGACCTAAATCCGTTCAACATTGACCGAGTTATGACCGTCACAAGGAATTCACGTTAGCGCCTGCGCAGAAGCTACCGTTGATTTGATCATGATGAAGTTGATAGGGGACCATCTAGAGCTTAACCCGCACGATCCCTGAAAATTTGGTTAAAATCGGATCAAAATTGTGGAAGTTATGGCTGTTACAAGGAAATGTGGACGGACAGACAGACAGACACGGAACCAAATTTGTTCAGGAGGCTCTGAAACGCAAAATGCGAGTGAAAATTTTGATTTTGGAGCAAAAAATTTTTTTTCATTTCGAAAGTGAAAACAAATCTTCCGCTGCCTTGCAGTCTCGGAAGCAAAATGTGTTATAAAGTGGGAGGGGGCGGGGACCCCTACAAATCCGTTTCATACATCAAAGAACACAATTCTAGAGTTTAACGTAGTATGTATGTAGAGATTGAGCATTGTGCATGCGCGAAAAATGCTAAGGGTTGGCGGTAACATTTGTTTTACGAATAGAAAAATCCTATTCGGAGCTCAAGGGAAGCCGAATACGCATGTAACCTTCCATGACGGTAACCTATCATACTATAATCAATTTTTTTGGTTCCTATTTCAAGGTGGCAAGACATGCACATTCCAATATTCGTGATTTTCAAAAAAGGTGGTTGGTTTGTAGGATACATCCTCACTTAAAATATGCTAATACCTTATAATGGATTCTAAAACTTCAAGATCTACCATCAGTCCGATTTTGTTCGAGAGTATTTGGGTACAAGTCTCAGGATGGCATCCTACTTATTTTGTTGAAATATGTAACCATTGCACCTGCCAAACCTGATATTGGTTGTTATAGTCGAAGCTCCGATTCTGATAGATCGATTTTGTTGTAATGGGTAGGGGCTGTGCCAATTAACAGACAGAAACTGCTGTCCTCGCCCTTTGTCGCGTATTAGTATGTATCCACATCTTCAATTTTGACACGTAATTGGCCTAGGGAAAATAGTGTAAAATATCGTACATATGTAGGTAATAGGTATACATATTTATAATATAGGTGTGTACATCTTGATCGTTGATCATGTTGTTGAAGTTCCTGAATGAGATTCTCCTAACCCAAGGAGAATTTCGATGTTGCCTTAACAACTACCCTTCCAAGATCCCTTCCTCCTACCGCATCTATTTCTAGTAAAAAAATTAAACCACATAGATACAGCTGTTGCTAATTTAATACTTCTTGCATTATGAAAAAATACATTACACGGTATCTATGACTCGGGCTTAATTATGAAGATTTGGAGTAGTGTAGTCACATTAGTGTAACTTTGAATCGTTTCATTCAATCGTGTGATTCCCTTTTTGTACAGTACGACTCATTGGTTAGCTTCTGCTTTGCTTGCGCTAGAAAAACTTCTTTTCGTACAACGACTCAGCTCAACGATACAGATGGAAAACTGCAAAAACTCAATATTTATATGGTGTATTACCAGTTGATAACTCCCTTGAAATACGGCGAAAAAAATTCGGTCCAACGCAGAAAAATCCACTTGGCGAAAGACAGGCCGAGTTCTTTGACCAGTCAGCCCGATCGCTCCAGAATTGCAGGTTTAAATTTAAAATGTAGTGTCCAAAAAAAGCTTTTAGAAAAATCGGTTTTTTGACAATAGGGCATGTGGGGTGTCACAGTTGAAGTATTTTTCAGCGCTGAGTCGATTGCGACCACTCCCAGATCTCTTAAGATTCATAAATAAAGGAAAAATCTATTTTTAGGTGAAAAATTCCCATAATTGACCAAATTTTAGAGTTCGGCTGCGTGTCCTAAAATTTTCTTTGTGATCTCATCACACTGCTGTCCCCTCAGTTTTATTCACAACTTTTCTCTTTTGAAAATTTGCTCTATTAGCCATGCTTCATGACTACTGTTTTCTTAGCATGCTCTTCTTTGTATACGTCTTCTTTAGTTCGACAATTCGCTTGTTGATAAGCAGCTATATTCATTGGCAGAGCAACATCCTACCTACTTAGTTTACTTTTAATCAACAGCGAATTTGGTAGGCTGAACAGACCTATGTAGTTTCGTTTGTTGGAGGAGCACCAACCTGCCTTGTTTACTTCAACAAACTACCAAATTTATACTACCATTCATTCATAAAACAAGTAAAGCTGCCTCAGGTATAGTAATAAGAACATGTCTGAAACACTGATGAAACTGCCTGGGCAATGGCTATGTAGGTACCAACACTGCAGAACAGAGATCTGAGGAATTTTCAATTATTTTCTTATTCTCAGTCTAAACGAATGCATTTCTTTAGTTTTCGGGCACTGATTAACCATAATAGTTAGTCCCTTGTCCAAATAAAAACTTGTTCACCACTAGATCGATATCGTTGTCTACAACCAATAATTGCTCTGGCAGGCATGATTACTGCGACCTTTTAGTTGAATTGAAACTATATTACTACAATATTACCTTCGCAAAACAAAACTGTTGTAAAATGTCATTATAACAACGTATTAGGTTGACTTACGACGGCAAACTTCTAGTGGAAAACAGGTTGGTTGAGTTGCGATCTAGTAACATCTACCACATCATGGCGTACCTTGGAAGAAACTCAAACCTACTCCAGGCGTGACGTCACGAGAATGTGGGCTATTTGGAGAGGAATGAGCTCCCGAACTCACTTAGCTGATCTGTGTCGTCCAAAAAAATCAATTACAACTTTCAGCCTCCTATTGGAAGTCTATTGGAACTTGAAAAACTGTTTCTTTTGGGCCATATGCCATCAAGTTAAATGCAAAGAAGTGTCTAATGTCACGAGTGGATGTATCTAGTGTGATAACGTTTTATTTTGTTTTTGACTTGTTCCTGGCTTTTTTTTTTTTTTTTTTTTTTGACTTGTTGCTCTATCATTGTCCTCAATGATTACTTTGGCAATAAACGGGTATTATTATTATTATATATTAAGGTACAAGGAGAGTATGTTTACTATCAATGGTGGTTCCATTTGCACAAATATATTCAACGCTATCACCTGCTGTAGAAATCCGCTTCACAGTCATTTCTTCTTTATTAAACTTCAATGGACAATTGGCTCAGTTTGATGTTGTAACAACATAAGACGAATAGCACTGAAATTAGGAACCTCAGCAGATTAGGGTAGTTCCGCTCTGAAATTCTAATCTACCTGACGAAGAGAGGTTCTGTTTGAAATTTCAGCTTCATAGATAAAACTGCATAGAAGCTGACAAGCTCAATCAGTAGATCCGCAGCTTCTGCACGCTGAAATTCTATTCTTCCTGTCTCATACAGGCAGTATTTCAAATTTCCGCTTCAGAGATTAAATACCATAGAAATCAGCTTTAGGAGCCAATCAGCTGGTCAGAGGGCTATTCATCGTCTAGTACCTCTCCTGTATTGCCTTCTTTTCGCGTTATTAGTTCATTATGGTTACTTAGCAATATAAATACATAGCGTAATAAATCAACTTTTCGACACATTACAGCGGCAAAGGTGTCATAAGATGTGATAAAATGAGAGCATTCCAAAAACTGGCGAACGTTTTCCTGTTGTGAAAACTAAGTTTTTTTCCAAGTTTTTTCAGAGCTATTTCCCCTTAAGATGGGGTAGGCATCTCAAACTCTTCTAAGGGATAATACCAGCCCAGGAATCGTAAAGTCATTTGCCCTTCACAGACAAGACATCCCTAGATGTTTTCCTTATTAGTAAAGATTTATTTTCAGATTGGGTCCAAGTTTGGAGTTCTTGCCTTTTGTTCAGGCCTACATTTAGATTCATCCGTCGCTTTGGATGTTAGGAACTTGAAAAATTAAATAAATAACATAATCCAGGCATTTTATTGCAGTAACTGCGCAAATATACATTTTCCAACAATACATTTTTTCGAATAACAAAATTGCAGCTTTCACAAGAATAGGTTATTTACGTAAATACTCGCACCGTGCAGTCGATTTGAGCTTAGTACCAACCTGCCTGCTAACCTAGTTATTAACGATGTGTCACAATAAATAAATTCTTTTGCATCTAATATAATAAAAAATTTAATTAAATCAAAGAAGAATAAAAACCACATAAGCTTCAATAATCATAATAAATTACTGAAAGTACAAGTCACAATAATACTGCAGAAATGCGTTAGAAGGGAAGCAAAGGATATTGTAACCGCATTAGACAGTGATACTCTACCAGAAGGTGATGAGGGATTGATGAGTACAGAGGAAATCAGGAAACGGCTATAGCTTCCACGAGCTGATGATGGTTTCATTACAATAAATTATGGTATTCACACAAGAATTCAGTTATTCATAGTATGATTATTTGGTGCAGGAAGGTACAGAAGGTGAAAGTTGAGAAACTGCTGTTTTCTATCAATTAGTGAGGGAAACTCTTCCTGTCTCACATGGGAGCAAGCTTTTGACTTGATTTGTCATTTTAAATAAAGCCGTAACGGCGCAAAAATATTTGTATGTTTTGACTCAAATGAGTGAGGAAGTGAAAGATGCTACATCAGGGAATGTGATGATTACTCAGGTTCGTGAAAGATTTAATTATTTCGTATTAAAGTCTGGCTTCTACTGACGTGCGCCCAACGTAACAGCTCAAAAATAATTAAAAGCTAGATCGAGTTCGAGCTCATGTCCCTAATTTCTTTTAGGAAAGAATTATCTTTAGAAACAGAACTCCAACGGGTTGAGCTATAAGGCCAATTTAATCAAACCTATTTGATTGCGGGAGTTTTGCTTGGATGTAACACAATGAATACCGTATTTTTCGTTTAGAAGGTACGAGCAGAAGACTTTCCGTTAACTTGATGAATTATCTTGTTCTACTGAGATTTGTGCCTTGAGTTCTATAAGCCTTGTAATCAATGTTGTGAATAATTTCATATTACTGAGTAAGTTTCTAAAACAGCCCATCATTGAATAGGTATCAGCAATCAGTCCAGGGCTGCGAGGGGATGTGACATGTAGAGGAAAGTGGGGAAACACTGAGGAAGGCGTTATTTGACGTCAGTGAAGTTGGCACAAAAGCCCCTTCAGCCCTCTCAGTTTTGGCATCAGCAAAACAGGTTAAAAGAAAATATTTGGATGCATGAGAAGCCCCGACACGCATCATTCACTCCTTCGGTTTGTTCAGTGGATGCTTTGTTGGCTACTCAGATGGCTGGATTTGTGAGAGTGATAGCTGATCAAGAGCTATTTTTATCAAATTCGCTCATATGTTCATGCTGCATGACTGGAACTTTTTTAAATTCTTTATCAGAATGTAAATTGTATGTGATTAATATAGGAAAATTCGGTAACAAACATGATTTTTACTTCTGGTTTCACCGATAAGAATGAACTTCAGTGTGGCCAATAGTTCTACCCAACCTTTCAACAAAATAGACACTCAAATCGTTTTAAAACGAGATATCTTACAGTTTGAGAGAGTTTTTTTCTCCAGAAGTCCTCAAAATAAGCACAACCTACAAGGGAACCACCACCTAAAAGGTTTCTTATGATGTCAACACAGAGCGCGTTCCGAAGGGGTTGGCTAACCAGCTTTTTTTGGTTAGCTGGTCATTTTTGAAGGCGTGGATTTTGATCGAGTCTGCGACCTCTTCTGCCGTGCGGTTTTGACCGTAGTAATCGATGAACTCGCCGTCAGGACCCACGAGGTAAATGATGATCGTGTGGTCAACCTGCAGGAACCAAATTCAAGAATTCATTAGTAAATCAGGTTAGTTGAAGGTTAATCGGGCTAGTATTGCGTAATCCCCCTTCAGACTTCAGTTTGACAAATATAATGGTTGCTAGGTTATTTTGAAGACCAAAAATCTAGATGGGGGAAGAAGAGGAACCATTCAAAGTTGGTCCAATTTTCAATTGTTTGAAACCCCCTAACTACATAATTCATTAGGTTAATTTCCTAATATACTAATAGCTCCGGCTCGCTTTGCTCGCATCGTATTGCTAGCAAGGTGTTGCTGTATAGATGCGATTGTCTTTTACTGTTCAGTGGGACTTGTAGAATGATTGGAAACGGTAGATCACTGACGCTTTAACGTCTATAGGGGACGTTGCTCGCTCGCTCGCGTGAGGGAGTTATACTGCCCACCCAACTTGCCTGACGTTTTTTTTCTGTTGGAAATTCTTACAAACAAATTAAATCTTATAAAACTACGTGGAACCACGAAAAGTTTATTAGTGGATGTTGCTCGTTTCGCTCGCTCAGTATGGCTGTATATGTGTAGGAAAAACCCAGTCTATTATTCTGTTGAAATGTCTTTCAAACGGAAAAGGTTCCTTCCTCCAAGAGGTTCCCCTTCAGGTAAAAAGGGCCTGCTCGCAGATTCCTTTGGGCTCAATTAACTTGTCATTTAAATCGCTTCTCCTCCCTTCCCCTCGCCTTTTGACCAACTTCCCGTCAATTTTTTCGATATCTGATTTCGGATTCAGATTCAGCGGAATCAAACCTGTATTTCACCCGCAAACACCGTCCCGAAAAACGTCTCTTTATGGAGTATATTTTAATGAGAAAAAAAAGAAAGTTTTCCATCGTAATTTTTGAGAAAACGAGTCCGTACTATTTTTTTGACGCATTTCGTGATACTTTTTTACGAAACCGGTATTTTTCCAGAATTTTTTACGGCCATTTAGAGGGGTAGGAGAAGCGGGGAAGTCGAAAAGAACGACATTAAAACGAGCTCCCACCCCCTCCCGCCATACAGCCCATGGTTTGGGTGGGATTAGAAAATTTTAAAATCGCTTATACACCCTTTCGGAAAATCCCAAGAAGATCCCCCCACTCGTAGACTCCCACCACTCAGCCGTTTGGCCGTGCATAGACACAACAAACAAACAGACTGAGTTTCATTCTTATAAAATAGTATAGAAATATAGATTAATACGACTGAAGTCTGCCAAAACTCATTTGATTCAGGGTTAAATCTTTTACAATGTTTGTACTGGAAGAGTTTCAGCTCATATCCCTTCCCATTGTTTGACAGCATAGCTCATAGGTTTTGTGTCATATTACATAATACAATTCTCTGGAACGAAGTTGTATGCAGCTAGTCAATGATAAAGGGTCTGAGCAAAACCTTGAAGAAAATCCAACAAATTTCGAAAACAGGCGTGTCAAAAATTACCTTTTCAAGGAATAAATTTTGCAATTACCTCAAAAGCATAGGAGATATCAAACAAAAATCATCCCCGACCTGCTGAACCTGGTCAAATTAAGGTTCATAGAACTTTTACTGAACTATTCTAGAAAATATGACTTACTTAACATTGATACTCTATAAAACCCGATTTGGAGAATCAAAAATATATTAAATTATATACTAGTCGATTGAAAACTAAATGTACCTAAATTCTAAAACATTTATATTTTAGAGGCCTCTAAAACTAAAGTGAACTTAAAAGCCTAAAAATCTAAAGACCTAAAAAACCTAAAAAAGTAAGAAGACCTTCTTACTAGATAAGCAGCATACCTGCGTAGCTTTTTTCTCCCTGAGGGCCCGTTCGACAGAACTTGGAACTCCGAGATTCCTGTAACCCCCTCGATTGATCGAAATTCTGGATAACCACAAAATGCTTTCGACAAAGTCGTTATCGGAAGGGAGTCACAATGCAAAATGGATATTCGGAGAAACTCCAAGGAATTATAATTTTAGCACAGATGTACGACTAAATCTACGAGAATATGCAATCTTGGCGACATTTTTGGCAACATTGTTGTGATAAAACTAAGTCCCCCCTTCCTCTACTGCGATAACCATAAAAATTGTTTTCTTAACGCTGCACTGATGGGTAACTTTTAGGCTTATCGTGACATTTTTGGCTGTGGTAGTATCAGATTCTTTGGATGCAATGCACACTTTGATTTACGTGAGCTTTAGCAATCAAGCAATTGGGAACTAATATGTGTCTACAGTCAGCAGAGGCTATCGTTGCCTAGAGTCTATTAACAACCGATCCAGCCTTGAAGAATCGAAATAGATCGATGATTGTATGTATGAGGATACCTATCTACGTGTATGGTTCATAATTTCCCCCCAATTTATTTAATCCTTGGTAAACTGTGTTAACCTACGCAAGTAATTTGTTTTCCTAGAGTTTTTGTCATCACATTGCCAAAAATGCTAATTCTTGAAAATATTTATCAATCGTAGGTACCTAATATATTAGTCTCAACATTCTCAGAATGGAATTAGTTTTCGAAAAATAATTGGAGATTGTACGTTTTACAAACCCAAGGGCAGGTATTCCTCATTCGTTATCACTCGTATCATCCAAGTTGGGACAACGATTTCTGACAGATCGTGGTCAAGGCACCGGCGATAATGCTAGATCTTTGAAATCATGAGCATCCTTTTCGTCAGCATCCATTCTTGATGATTGTAGAGTGACAAATTAGAAAGTAATTTAGGTAGGTTTTCGAGAAAGATCGATGTGGAGTAGGTATAAAATTAAGGAAATAAACGAAGGGCTGCGGGTTGGAGCCACATTGAATTTGCACCCACAGGCCCGCTATTTCTTTCTCAACCGATAGGAAACGTGGTGATACCACAGAGTCTCGATAATACCCCATAAATCGGGGTGTCACGTAGCCCCATGAAAAACTTGGTAGTATTGAGAACAAAATTGACTCCCTATCGTATTCTGTCGAACAGCAAATTCGCTAAAACTCAGAAGTTTCTCCCGAGTTTGAGGTTATCCAGTTCTGTCGAACGGGCCAAATTTTACAATGAATATTGTTGTTGCCTTTAAGCAAATGAATTTAAAGAAATGAATAGGATGAAGGAAAAATGCCTTACGATGTAGTCGTTGTCTTCATCTTTAGGTCCAGAACTGAAGTAGACACGGTAGGCCTTGCAAGCCTGCTTCACCTGAACAAAATCAAGCAGGTTTAAGTATGGCCATCCTACCGTAGAACATGCAAATGGGTTGGCAGATGTTGAAATGAAGTGAGAGGCTTCAGACCAAGCTTTAATCAACCAACTTTTTACAGGATTTCTGAAGCTACCATACTGATTTTAGATAACCATACTAGGTACCTCCTAAATATTGCTAGATGTAATGAAAAATGGTCTTGGGTGGTGTTCCATAATGAATATCAGAATCAGAATTGCTAATTAGCGTGGAACCTTCAACATGCTAATAAACGATAATTCCTGGGATGATAAGCACAAAATCTTGATATCCGAAGCTACCATACTGATTTTAGATAACTATAATACGTACTAGATATTACTAGATGTAATGAAAAATGGTCTCGGAGAGTGTTCCATAATGAATATCAGAATCGCTAATTCGCAAAATTGATGGAACCTTCAACATGCTAATAAACGATATTTCGTGGGATTACAAGTACAAACTCTTTAAATTTTGTATCTTTGTTATTATCAGTCGCTTTTTACTTTTTTGGAGAGCAATCATCACAAAAATAAATTCTCTACGACTCTTTCTTTGGTATAGAACTTGTTGGAATAAACCAGTTACCTGCTCAGTAGTTCCAGTAAGGCCAACGATTCGAGGGGAAAATTCTGCCACGTATTTCCCTACAGCTTCAGGCCCGTCTCTCTCCGGATCGACAGTGATGAACAGGGGCGTGACCTCAAGAGGCGGCTTGTGGTCATCTGTAAACCCAAAATGACCAGAACTTAAGGTAGGTACCTACCTGATGACAGCAATCGAATTATCAATGCTCAGTCAAATCTCTGACTAACTAACTAATGATTACAATAAATTGGTCAGAGGTTGTTAAAACGTGTTGCACTTTCTGAAACCGTTTATCAATCTTGATATAACTGCTAACTAACTAATCAGAAATCACCAACGGGGAAAACAGGGGTGCTAAAACAATAGCAAAATATTCCCACGAAATTAGGTTGGAACACAACGCAGTATTTGCTTATTTCCATAGCAACATCCAGGCCTCAAGCTTTCAGACGCATTTTTCTTCCTTAACCTCTTTCTTTTGCATCATTGTATCAATAGTGTACCTTTCTTTTGTGAATCGCTGAAGTCATATATATGTATATACATATAGGTATTTTTCTTTTACAAATGATGAAAGACATGACAGCTCTCAGCCTCAAAATGAACTCATGACGTTCAATACAATTCTTCACTGTACTTTCCCAACATTTAAGAAGGTATTAAATAAATTGGCGTAGACACATTTTTGTACACCCTTCATATGAACTTCATAAATCCCCCCCCCCCCTTTCCCCTTAATGCTTCCCAAACTTTTCAGCAATTCCAGAAATTTTTTTTTTAGGCTACCAACAAAGCTTCTCCATTGGAATTCAAGACGTTGGGAAAGAGGAAAGTGCATAGGTACCTACCTACCTCTTGTATCTACACAGAACCTTGCACATTGGGAAGGTAGGTACGCAAAAACCACTTTATTCAACAACTCAACAATCTATAACCTTTTTTTCCTTCCTATGGTACATTTTTAATTTTCTAAAACAGAAAAAAAATCTACCTTTCATTAGGTAAAAGAAATCGTGACAAGAAACACGCATTAATATTTATATACATAGATTTAATTTTCATTTGGTGGGTGCTGACGTCAATGTCATTATACTTAGATTCTGATCAAAACGGAAGTTAGTGAAAAAACTTTGTCTATTTCCACGAAAAATAAAGAGTTACAATGTTAAATCGATTTCGACGGTTAGGCCATCATCAGTAACAAACAATAACCGAAGACACATTAGATAGGAAACAGCTTTTATAGTCACAGGTGAAGGGAGATTGAATCCCATTGGTCAAAAGAAAGGAAAGGGGGCAGAAGGTACAAACAATTAAGTGCAAGCAAAGTGGAGGGGGATTATAGCTAATTAGATAAAGTGAAAGGAGAGGAAAAATTACTGGTTTCAATTGAAGGTATAATTCCAAGCTTTACAGAAATGGACTTATCAGTGGTGAAATTTGTCGAGGAATGTCCTCCTTTAAATATTTGCCAGATCTGTCACTTTTGATAATTTTGAATTTTTCAAGTAAATTCAACATCCCTCCCTTTGGACAAAAATGAAGAAATTTTACAAACTGTCTATCTGCCAAATCAAAATTGTAACTATGATGTTTCGCAAATGTAGACTTACCCTTATTTTCCTTGAAATCCTCCTGATGCTCGTCTATTCTTTCCCTGAATTTCCTACCAGTTCGACCGCAATATTCGTGGCCAAATGCTTTAAGACTATTTTTAGTTTTAAAACCTACTTTGTAACCTATCGATGATAGAATTTTGCCGATTTTATCAGAAATGTCTACTACCTAATACAGAAATAATAAACTTTTGTATCTTTAGCATTTTGGTTTCTAAAATCAACTCACCAAGGCTGTTCACTATGGCAGAGAGTTTCTCCATCTCTTCCGGACAGATGTCTGGACAATGCGTGAAACCAAAGTAGATGAGGAGCCACTTGCCGAGGAAATCGGTGTTTTTGACAGAGTTTCCTTTAGAGTCAACAAGCTCGAACGGTCCGCCGATGGCAGCTTTACCCAAATGACGTTTCCGCTCTATAGCTAATGCTGAGAACCAAACAACATACAACATCAAAGAACCATAAGAGACTAGACATTGTGGTGATTCATATGAATAAGTGATACCCACTTATTCATTTAATATTTTGAAATGAAATTAGATTCCATTCTAAGAAATGTGGCACCATCCGCACTCTCTTGTCCAAGGTTGTATATCTTAGTGACGTCACACTGTGCATGGGGGGGGGGGGGGGGGTCCCCGCCCAGACGGGAGGAGTGCTTTGCGAAACTTTGAAAAATTATAGGAAGGACACTATTCATCGAAGGATTGATCAGTTAATGCCAACCCTTTTTGGATGGAATGCTGTTCAATTTAAAAATAGTTAAGGTAACTTTTTCCGCACTCATTTTAAAATTTTGAATTAAATTGCGATCTCAAAAAGTATATGCACTAATGTATGAGGCAGCGTATAATTGAAGCAGCTTATACTCTTCCTTCAATCTTCACTATCAAGCAGAAAATATTCTTCAAAATATTCTCAATAGACTTCTGAATTTTGGAAACATTTCCAAACGAAACCAAACCGTTCCAACTGCTTTGGACTTTTCTAGACGCACTACCCCAAAACTTGAACACAGAACTGCTAAACTTCAGAAATGTTTGGCAAGGTGCTCAACTACATTGAGAACAAATCTTTAATGAGTTTCTCTGGTAGGTACACCTACGAATGATTTCCTGAATTGGCGGTTTACTTGATAGTTATTACCTTTTTCTTTTTCACCCTTGAGGTAGAGCATGAAGGCTAGCAGACCGCCGGCCACAACTCCAGTCCCAGCTAAAGACTTCCAGCTGATGGGTCCTTTGCCTTTCCCTGGGTCTGGCTTCTGCCCAGGAAGTCCTGAGGGGGTGCTGAAGGGTCTCTGATGCCTGGTGGCGGCTAGACCAAACTGAAGATTCGCCACAACCGATTTGGTACGCTGAGGCATAACAACGAAAATTAAATTTATAATTAGTCACAATACGTACACAAGTTGTCAACCCCTTAGTAAAAATTCAGATTAGTTGGACAAATAGATCAGAATAATTTGTATAGTTAGGTGGTCTGGATGCTCGCGAAACATCAAGTAGTCAATCCCTTAAGGCCTGTTTTCCTAGCGACAGGTTTTTTGCGCCGCAGGAACCGAATTCGCCTGAAAAACGTCGGCAGGAGCGCGAAATATATTTACGCTGCATAAAAGTGTTTTCCTAGCGCCGTGTTTCATCCGTTCAGTTGGCGTTGAATTGTGTTGAAGGTAGCACGTTTGTGTGTGTGTGTGTGTGAAAACACTTACCTACTGCTGAAATGGAGAACATGATGAGAGAGAGAAATACAATGGCGTAATTGCTGCATTGATAATAAAGAAATAATAGATGGTGACGAAGAAGTAGAGTTCATAATAATAAAATATGCCAAAGTAAAAAGGAAACGTGTAAGTGATGTATTCTCAAACCACAGAAATGAAGGAATGTTCAGCGTTTTAGTCAAAAATCATCTGCTTGACTATGAAGAGAAATTCCAAAGATACTTCAGACTGACCAGAGAAAGGTTTGGGGTGTCCCAAGAAGGTGTCCCGCTTTGGGACATCTTGAAAACCTCGGAAATCGAAAATTGGAGCTACACAAACACCGGAATTCAAGGGAATCACGCCAGCGTACTGCGCTGTTGACTCCTCCTCGAGCAGTCGGGCCAGTCGCGTCAACGCAACATGTTCTGCGCTGACGTTATGCGCTCTCTAGGAAAACACCCTAACTAAATTCAAGGGAATCAGTGGTCGACGTTGAACGCCCGGCGTATCACGTTGTCAACGGCGCAAAAAACCTGTCGCTAGGAAAACAGGCCTTTAGTAAAATGTAGATTAGTTTGACGAAGAGATGAAAATTACGTTTTAAAGTATGATTTAAAACATTTAGAATAATGAGGTTTAAATACATGTTTCGGAGGTTGAATTCGAATGCAAAAAAATTGTCTTGAGCTTGGGATCGAACTAGGGTCCAGTGGGGTATCTCTCCAGCAACTCTTGTGGAAAGTATACCACACGAATTTGAATTAGATTTGGAACGCAGAACTATTAAAATTGAGGAACAATTGGAATGATATTAAATTGGAATAAAATTTATGTTTAAATTACGACAATTATTCGAACGAGATCTCAGAAGCGAATGAATTTTTTATTGTTTGAATCTACCTGGTTACAATTATGACAGCAGGGTCACTGGTTTTAATTAAACTATGAAATAGAAAACTGAAGAATAAAATAGTAATTAAAAGATCTTGCAGTAGGATCCCCACAGGTCCCTCACCTTAATAGTCCGCAACGCTATCCACTACATACATTAACACGAATAATTACAAAACTTATCTACCATAAGGGAGCTTATTTCCATTGAATCCAGGCTGTTTGAATTCAGGTCGGCAGGGGCGCGCACAGCGGGATGGCCGTAGCCAATTAAGGGGAATGTGGCCGGCGGGAGGTCAGTGAATTTGAACCCGATAGGGTGAACGGTGAACAACCCAGGCAGAAAGAAGCCTTATCGGTCGAGGTTTGTTGCTCGCATGACTCGTGAATCTTACCAGTTCAGTTGTTGTTCGGGGGGATAGAAGAAGTTGAGGCTGAAACCGTTCTCGAAATTCAAAGTCTGAAAGCTGGCTCTCACAACCCCATTGGAAAAGAGCGGAAGGATCACCTTCAATACCTCATAAATGAGTGGGAGGTTTATCAACAAGAAAAAAAGCAGTCTCATACCTTGAAAAGAAGGACAGAAAGTACCTAGCACCTGTGCGTATTTTTCGACGGAATAGTAACTCTTTAAGACAACGACAATGACCTCGGAGGCCAGCAATTTTTAACCACAACTACGATCGTAGCCAATCCTAAGTCTAGGAGGCCAGCAAGTTTTAACCACACCTATATACGATCATAGCCAGTCCTAAGTCTATTCAAGTGGGAAGGAAAATTCGCTCGTTCCCTCTAATAAATACCTCGATTTGGCTAAAATAGGAGTTCCCCTTAACGTGCCTTTTTCCCAGTATTTCTTTCCCCCTAACGGGCACGAATCACCCCTAACATGCCCCTCTCTGGGTCCCATTCCCCCTAATGTGCTGCGGCCAGCGGGACATGTTGTGTACCTAGTGTCTGGTCCTTTAAAACCACCGTGAAAAACGCACAAATCCTAGGGGCGACGCAGTTGGTGGTTGAATGAGAAAAAGTAATAAAGATTAGGTACTATGTTTTTTGAGATCCCGCCCCCCCTCCCGAGGGGGGCAAAACTCAGTAACCTAGCACCGTGCAGACGCACAAAACCGGGGTTTCAATGTGAAAAAGGTCGAATTAGATGGGGAAAATACTATATTTGTGTAGTACGTTTTTCTCATTCGTTTTGCTGCCGGTTTCAGGCAGTAATACACAGGTAGGTTCATTGCAGACAATGTTTGGTACGTACCTACTATTCGGACTCATTCTCACCTCAAAGTTTCGTGGGAATCCTCTCATGATGCTAGACACAATAGACGACATGATTCGATGCACTGTAAACAACGGAGAAACGGGGAAAAGTGGAAAACACCGATGGAAAATGATTACAGAACACGGCGAAATGAGATAAAAATAGAGCATGGATGAAGGAAAACGACAGTATCCATGATAAGCTGATAAGACGAAGGTTGTTTCTCTACTCCAATTATTTGTCTATAGTACGTATCTGTCCATTACCGTGGACCTCAGTAGCAACCCCAGAGTAACAGAATCATGGATCTGATACTACACTAACTGTTGCCCGAGATCTTAGAATGTGCATGGCAGAAAATTGACTCCGCCCATATTCGAGCCCCCTCTCGACTGTGGGGACACACTATATGGCAAAGTGGAGGGATTTTAGTAACAGCATAATTTTCCTGTTCCCTCTCGGGCCGTGAGTCAAGGGCGACCAAGGCTATTAGGGGGATTGGGAGTTTGCAATTTTGAATTTGCAGAAGATTTCATCATGACGAAACAAACAAAAAATAAAATTGAGAGGACAGCCGTGTGATGAAATTGAAAATAAAACTTTAGAACACGCAGCATAACTCGAAAACTAAAAAAAAAAATAGTCTATTGTGGGCATTTTTCACATAAAAATCTATTTTTCTCACTTATTTATGAACCTTAGATATCTGGGCGCATGAGGGATTTGATCAAGTTGTCAAAATTCTTGATCAATGAAACCTCGAAAAGCTTTTACTGTTACGAGTTGGTAATGGTCACGAACGTGGGAAATCAAGAAACAACCGATGAGAGTGACAACGATTTTGACGAGACCAGCTAGTTGACCAAAGTTAATTTTTTAAGGAAAAAACGATTTATGTCCCACCAATTTTAGTAATTTCAATTTTTAATTACACTAATTTTTTTTCACGGAGTTTTTTATTATCAATACCGATTCTTAGTAATCTTATGATTTAACAGATATTTTTCTTAACCATTTTACTGTGCAATATAATTGTGTAATTTATAGTGGAATATTAAACTTCAGTTTTCTCCGTTTCAATTTTGTGTGACTGAAATCATTCTTCCCCTGGACTCCTCAAATGTGACCTCAGGTTCGACTAACTTGATTAAGCTTTCCATTGAAGTTGTGCGTCTTTAGTGGTTTCCAGATAATGGTTGTAGTCAGTAATCATTCAATCTACTGGCTATATGTGATACGTTCACTATTATCATATAGGAAGGAATAAAGTACCTACTGATTGATATCAATGGGTGCACAAAAATGTACTCAAAGCATCACATGATTATAATTAACATAAAAATTATTTAAATTGAAGAAAATATTATTTATAACATATTTAGAATTCATATAGGAAATGAATTTGAGTGCAGTGAGTGGGATTAATTTATGTAAAAATGTTTATTTGTTGTTTAATTACGGTTTCCAACTTTGTCCGGTTTTTTTCCCATCTCATCTGACAACCCTGATAACAGGTAGGTAGGTACCTACAGTAATCTACGAAAATTCGCTCATTCGATCATACTGATTGACTGAAACTTTTTCATTATTGCTACAGCTTATGAGGAATAACCAGTAGGGTTCCCGCTATTTTGAGAAAGGTGGAATTTTGATGACCTCCACCCAAATTTTGGTTTAAAATGTCAAAAAAATTACCCCTGGATTTTTTCAGATTTTTTGCATAACAAAAACCTACGCCGGTAGCTCGATTTTGGTTTTTGAAATACGCCTTTTTTTGCCAATATCAGACTTTTGAATATAACTTTTACAAACTTCTTTGTCAAATTGTGAAACTTTGTATACATACATTTTTGGGGTCGCTGAACTCGAATATGCAGTCATAACAAGTCGACAGCGACAACCTTTGACAGTTTGGAATCTCAAAATCGTCAAAATCATGTAAAAAAATGACAATTTTTCAAAATTCATTGTAAAATTATGATTGATTGATTCTTGATGCATCCGTCGGGCTTTTATGGCCAATGGGGTTGTCAGCGACAACCCCATTGGCTGTAAAATTATGAAAATGAGTATTCTTTTGTTTTTTGAATTGCTGAACTCGAATTTTCTGTAAAAAAATCTTTTTTTTTTTTGAAAAGTAATGGGCATACACGAATTTTCATAATTTCACTATAAATTTTGAAAAATTGTCATTTTTTGACATGATTTTGACGATTTTGAGATTCCAAACTGTCAAACAAAGTTGTTGCTGTCGACTTGTATTGACTGCATATTCGAGTTCAGCGAACCCAAATCGTTAGTATACGAAGTTTCCCAATTTTACAAAGAAGTTTGTAAAAGTTATATTCTTCAAAAGTCTGATATTGGGGAAAAAAAACATGACATTTTAAACGAAATTTCTGGTGGAGGTCATCAAAATTCCACCTTTTTGAAAATAGCGGGCACGCTATTAATTACCTATATTGTTGACAGGCTGTCAGTCCACAATATCTGTCCAAAAATGGTCCGATTCTAAAGATAAATTCCCATTGCAATTTGCAATGTTTCCAAAAAGTTTGATAGTTGAATGTCCCAACATTTTCTTCATGGAAATCTGCTTTGTTCTGAAAATAACTCCGGAACGTCTGATATTGGCAAAAAAATATGCAGACATGAAGAATATGAAGTCGAAACCAGTCGGCAGCAACAACTTTTGATAGTTTGGAATCTCATAATCGTCAAAGTCATGTTAAACAACGACAATTTTCAAAATTCATTGTAAAATAATGAAGATTCGTATTCTCATGAACTCGTATTCTTATCTCAAAATCGTCAAAGTCATGTCAAACAACGACAATTTTCAAACTTCATTGTAAAATTATGAAAATTCGTACTCATATGCTTTTTGAGTCGCTTAACTCGAATTTGCTGTCAAAAAATCGAAATTCTAACAGAAATACGTAAAAATACGAAATTGAATTTTGAAAAATTGTCATTTTTTGACATGATTTTGACGATTTTGAGATTCCAAACTATCAAAAGTTGTTGCTGTCGACTTGTTTTGACTGCACATTCGAGTTCAGCGACCCCAAAAACGTAAGTATACGAAGTTTCACAATTTTACAAAGAAGTTTGTAAAAATTATATTCAAAAGTCTGATATTGGCAAAAAAAGCGTATTTCAAAAACCAAAATCGAGCTACCGGCGTAGGTTTTTGTTATGCAAAAAATCTGAAAAAATTCAGGGGTCATTTTTTTGACATTTTAAACCAAATTTCGGGTGGAGGTCATCAAAATTCCACCTTTCTCATAAAAGCGGGCACCCTAATAGCCACTGAAATTATTCTATATCCTAGTGTAATAGTTGAATCCCACAGTTACCAGTCCATTAAGGATTCCGGCGATTTAAATGGTTATCTGTAAGGCGTTCTCCTTAGGTTTTATTTGCGAAACCCCTTCAATCTACCTTTACGAAATGGAAGGTATTGTCTTCCAAGGCATTGAGACTTCCAATAAGTTGAATTATCACTTGAGTTTCCATTTCCTAAACCCATTTTAAAAGCTTGTAAAAGACAGAAACTGTTGATAGGAATCTACCTAGTAAAATGTAGGTAGGTACCTTAGTAAAAGGAAGTTGTAAATCGTGGGACCGGCCTTCGTTACAAGATCGGCGTTCACAGAGCGAGAAAAGATGTTGGAAATCTAATAAGATTTGTCAGATCTATAGATTTATCCCAATGATAAAAAAAAGTGGGGGGGGGGGGGGGGGATGCAAATGATTACGCAAAGGTTCATCAGTTCATTAAATTTATTAAGTTACTGACCTTATGTTAGAAAGCCGACGTACATCTGATTGCTGTAGATCACAAAACAATTAAATCTACAGTTTACCACTTATACAGGGTGAAACCGGATAAGTGGCGAAATTTTTTGTGTTAGTCTCAATCAGAAATGCAGTAAAATGGCGCCAACCGCATTTTTTTTTTTTTTTTTTTTTTTTTTTTTTAAATCTCAATCCGTACACGAGATATGAGTTTTAAAAGTTTTTTTTATTTCCTTTTAAACTCGAATTTCTCCACTTTGCTTCATTTAATTTTAACGTTTGACCACATTTTCAGAATCAGCGTTGAATTTTCCATAAGAATAGTGTACGTGGGTTCTTGACAAGTACCATCCAAAGACCTTCACATCAGCTCAAACATAACCGGTTTTGAAAAAATAAAATTTTGAAATTCTTTAAAACATTACTAGTACTCTTCCTAATACAATCCTGGAAACTGGAAAATCTTAAGAAAAATGAACCTATGAATCCTTTTGGGTCGGTTTCTACGTATTTTTTCACGATGGATCGAATGGTAACGCTTACAGACCTCTCCAACTACGTTATTATCGAGTGTACTTAAATTTCATTAATATACATTAATTAATGTACATAAACTTAATTAAAATGTGCTAAAAAATCGTTAAAAACTGCAAAAAAGTTAAAAATTCAAAATCTCGTTTTAAAAGGCAGATTGTTATTTTGAATACGTTTTTGGCCATAAAAATAATAGCTAACAATTTCTTTGCACTCAAAAAGCTCACGTTTCAAAACAATTTAACATTATACAATACGATAATTTATGAAAATTCGCTCATACGATCATGCTGCATGACTGGAACTTTTACGATAATGGAGCTCATACGATAATTCACGAAAATTCGCTCATACGATCATGCTGCATGACTGGAACTTTTTGTCTTCTATTCAACGCAGGATCTCCGTACAAGTAAATGCGCTATCATGTGACTCACTTCGTGAGCACTGATCTACTTGTTTTCTCGATTATTATTAGGTACGTTGTTGATCACCATCTTCTGATTTTGTTAATTGCTCCCTTGATATATCAGGTGATGTTCGAACCTAACGAAGTTTAGGCCGGTAGGTGATGTTGAAATCCTTGCAAGTTTCCTCTCCACTCAGTTTGAAGTCGCAAGCTTCGTCCTACGGAGTGGGAAGTCATGTGAAACCTACAAGAGATCCCCTCTCTAACTGCTCTGAAATTCTCTCTCTCACTCCTTCTCTCGCAATACCCTGATTCTTTATCCTCCTCTCGCTTTCTCTTTCTCTTTCCCTCGAACTCTTTCGTTCTGTCTCTCCATCCATCATCCTCTCTCTCCCTCAAACACGCACTCTCTCGCTCGCTCTCTCTGCAGAGCCGATTCCAGGTCAGGTCGGGAGGCTTGCTGACCGGTTTCTGAGGTAAGTCACATTGACATGTATTTACATGACGGGTCCAGAGAAAGAACGATTTTAGTCATCCATTATAAATTTAGAGAAAAATACTTTTGAAATTTTCACAATTCATATTGGGGATAAAATATGAAGAAAAATCACTAAATCTCGACAAAACATGGAACATGTTTTTGCATCCGTTAAAACTGTTAACTGCAGAGATTTGATTGGTTTTTATTTTATTCCATAGAAGTACCTGATTGACGATACTGGTTTACTGGTAACTGAAATAAGATATATAATTTTTTGAGTCAAGCTGTTCAATGTTGCGAGTGAAAATTAAATCGATACAAGATTCTCCACGAGTATAGTAAATACACCTGGATTCGTTTTCATCAGTCCGAATGTTCCATAAAAGTAATTGTCAAAATTACTGGAATTTTATGGTAGCATCTTTTTACATTCTCCCTTGACCCTCCCTCTCAAATGCCACCTTCCTGCGTTGAAATGGAGAGGAAATGGCGTTGGAACTCACTCAGCTGATCAGTGATCACTCAGGCGTCTTCAGCATTCTCCCTTGATCCTCGCTCTCAAATTTCAGCTTTCTGCGTTGAATAGGAGAGGAAATGGATTTGGAGCTCACCCAGCTGATTGGTGCCCAGTTGGTCGTCATCAGCATTTTCCCTTGAGCCTCCGTTCAAATTTCAGCTTTCTCCGTTGAACCATATGTGATAGTGGCTGTAATATCATAACGATAATATCGTCTAGTAACGGTAAATTTGTCCCATTTTCGACTGCTTACAAGTACTACTACCTACCTACCATGTACCTAGTGCCTTCTTTTCATATTATTATTTCATTACGGTTACTTATCAATACCTATTAGTTTATAGCTTAGTGTAATAAATCAGCTTTCCTTGACACTACAATGGCTTAGGGATCATGAGGTGTAGTGAAAAATGAAAGCATTCCAAAAAGTGGCGAACGATTTTCCTGCTATGAAAACTAAGGGAGTTACACTTCGCTAGTAACGCATTGGTTGTACTTGAAAATCAATAGAAATATAAAAACCTATGTATGAGGAAAAATATGAGGAAATCTGGTTAGGAAAGACCCAATAATTGCAAATTGCAAACGTCTGGTACGTACTGCCTACAAGTGCTACTACCTCCCTACCTACCTACAATGTACCTAGTGCCCACTTTTCACATTATTAGTTCATTATGGTTACTTATCAACCTGAGTTTATAACTTAGCGTAATAAATCCGCTTTCTTTGACACTACAATGGCTTACGGATCATGAGATGTTGTGGTAAAATGAAAGCATTCCGAAAAGTGGCGAACAATTTTCCTGCTATGATAACTAAGGGAGTTACACTTCGCTAGTAACGAATTGATTGTACTTAAAAATCAAAGAAATAGAAAAACTAAGGATGAGGAAAAATCGGACGCTGCGCATTATAACAGGAGCTCCTTGGTTTGTCCGAAACGCTACATTGCATGCAAACTTGAACATACCCCAGGTTACCGAAGTTATCTCTAAGGCATACAACAAATTCGCAAACCGCATGAACAATTATCGTAACCCAATCGTTCGCAGAATGTTGGAACCTCCTCGTACACCAAGAGACCAACGCAGGCTGAAACGAAAATGGCATAGCGATCTCCTTATTACTGCACCACCCTGACCCTCAACCTAAATGTTCAACTTCTTATTGTCAAAACTGATTAATTCAGTTACCACCGATCTACTTTGTTAAATTTACTTTTGAACTGTTTGAACTTTGCTTATACTAATTTATTTATTGTCTACTCTAAATCATTGTGAAAAAAAATTAGGTACCTATTTATTGTGCATTAGCCCTCCAGAGGGGGTAGGTACTAATGCTACGTGTGGCATATTCTAATTTATACGTATACCGCATTTATAAGCACACTCAATAGTGGCCAACCACAATAAAGTTTCTTGTTAAATTAAAAAAAAAAAAAAAAAAAAAAAAAAAAAAAAAAAAAAAAAAAGAGGAAAAATTTATAAGGAAAAATATGAGGAAAATGAACAGGAGAGATTTTAGCTCACTCAGCTGATTAGGAAAGAACTTAGCGTAATAAATCAGCTTTCCTTGACACTACAATGGCTTAGGGATCATGAGATGTTGTGATAAAATGAGAGCATTTCAAAAAGTGGCGAACGATTTTCCTGCTATGAAAACTAAGGGAGTTACACTTCGCTAGTAACGCATTGGTTGTACTTGAAAATCAATAGAAATATAAAAACCTATGTATGAGGAAAAATATGAGGAAATATCTACGTAGTATGAGGAAAAATATGAGGAAAGTGAACAGGAGAGATGTTGAGCTCACTCAGCTGGTTAGAAAATTGCAAATTGCAAACGTCTGGTACGTACTGCCTACAAGTGCTACTACCTCCCTACCTACCATGTACCTAGTACCTTCTTTTGTCATTATTAGTTCATTATAGTTACTTATCAATACCTATTAGTTTATGACATAGCCTAATAAATCAGCTTTCCTTGACACTACAATGGCTTAGGAATCATGAGACGTTATGAAAAATGAGAGCATTCAAAAAAGAGGCTAACGATTTTCCTGCTATGAAAATCAAGTGAGTTACACTTCGCTAGTTACGCATTAATTGTACGTGACAATCAGTAGAAATAGAAAAACCTAAGTATGAGGAAAATTTTGAGGAAAAAGTATGAGGAAAAATATTCCCGTCTCTGACATTCCTCAATCTACAAGCCCTTTCTGATCAGTCTTTCTATGGGAAGCCAAGTTGACAGTATCCCATAAAACTTTCGAATTTCCCTGGTTTAGATTTTCGTTCCAGGTTACAGATAAGATAATTATATGAACCTCAAATTTGATATAACTATATTTAAACCTCCCGATTTACGGAATAAATATAATAAACGGAAGGCCAAGCTCATTAATTTTCAGTTGGTGGGTCAGCTTGTGTTAAATTCAAAGGCCTGATAAAATGTAGGTGTTTTTAATTTAATTTCTCCTCGGTAGGAGTCAATGCCTCTGCAGATATATTTAGATAATGAGTAATGGACTTTGTTTAATTATATGGCTATCTAATACATGAATAATAAACATTTGTGTAATACTTTCCTGCGTTTTATGAATCGTGAATTTCACTTAATTAACTTTAAATTAGATAATTAATCTCGGGTAAGTTACTCGAGATTTTCTGAATAATCTGTTCAATCTTCAGGCTCAGATGGCGTCAACAAACCGTTAAACCTGGTGACTATGACGGGATACGGAATTAATTAATTAATTTCTTGGGTATTTATTTTCCTGCTTACTCACAACCGAAGGTAGGAGAGCTTTGTGCTCGTGGTTGAAGTCGAAAAAATGTTTGTCCTCCAAAATTAAAATTTCCACTTGCTTTTTGCGTTTCAGAGCTTGCTGATCAATTTTGGTCCCGTGTCTGTCTGTGGTAAATCTGTGTCACGCCCAAAACTATAATTATTTTCAGTTCCATTCCGATGAAATTTTCAGCGATTGTGCGAGATTGTTCCAAGATGGTCTCCTACAATTTTCAAATCCGTCAAATCAACAGTTGCCAGTCCGCGTGCGCAAACGTGAATTTCTCATAACGTTGATTTCTTACCATCTGTTCGTCTGATTTCGTTCAAACTCGGTAGGTAATTGGGTTTATGTGCTAGGAAAATGCCCTTTAAATTACATCGCGATTTTTACAGTAATAACCATTGCGAGTGCGTAAAACTAATATCGATTGACACAAACAAAACTCCGGGTCTAATGGAACGATTTTGATAAAAATTTCAGGGGTTATGCGGGATAGCTTCTTGACGGTCCCCTATAACATTCACTGTCGTCACTTAAATAGTAGTATGTGCGCATGCGCGAACGTTAATTTATTATAACGTTGATTTCTTATAATCTATAGGTCCGATTTTTCGATTTAAAAATTGTCGAAACCATTGCAATAGCTCCCTTTTCTACGAAAATTCGCTAATAACTGATTTATAAGGTCTAAATCGTAAATGACAGACCCATTCTATATACCTTTCATTTACTTACTTTTCCATTATCCCCCCCCACAGTCATTTTGTCTTCAACACGCCCGCCCGATGTTTCTAGGCATCACTTCTTACTTCTTAGATTATGTTATGTTATGTATTTTTGAGATGCGAGCTTGCGAGCATCCAGACCGCGAACGTATACACATCATTCCGACCTACATGTCCAACTAATCTGTATTTTTACTAAAGGACTGACTACTTGATGTTATGTAATTTTGAGATGCGAGCTTGCAAGCATCCAGACCACCAACCTATACACAGCATTCTGATCTATTTGTGCGAATTCATGTGCATTCTAGGTACTTGGTGCGAATTCATGTGGAGGCAATCAAACCACAACCACGCCAATTCGTTTCAACATATCCTCATCGACATCGGCAACTTCTGAAAACACGGTATTTTTTTTTTTTTTTTTTTTTTTTTTTTTTTTTTTTTTTTTTCCTTCTTTTTTTTAAAATAATATAATTTCTTCCCACAGCTTGAAATTGTCACCTATAATTCTAATCTTCTACGTAAATATGTAATCTAAGTAAGAAGTAATGCCTAGAAACATCGGGCGGGCGTGTTGAAGACAAATTGACTGGGGGGGGGATAACGAAAAAGTACCCATTTTCGTACTATTACATGAAGCATTAAACATTACAAAGGTAGTCAGTTGACGCCCGGGGTTTAGAACCGAGAAAAAATAACATTTCGTCACGACTGAAGCGACATTTTGCAACTTGCACCTAAACGTCTCCTAATTCTATGACATTAGCGCGGGGCTAATGTGTTCCTCGCTGCCCTTCGCGCGACGCCTTTTCCGGGAACGATTTCCCTTGACCCGGCATTTGACCCTCGACATGCAAACATCACGTTTTTCTTGAGCCAGGAGGAAAAAGTCTGCCAAGTTGGTTGGGCAGTAGAGCTTCCGCACATATTGTAACATGGACGTGTACATAATTGCTTGAAGAACAAAGTACGAGTCAAAATGATTGATTAATCGACGTTATAAGAAATCAATGTTAGCGCATGCGCCCAGACTAGGTAAGATTAATTCAACGGCAATGAAATTTATAGTGGAACGTCTAGGAGCTAAACCGCACACTCCTCGTAAATTTCACAAAAATCGTTCCATTAGTCTCGGAGTTTCGTCTGTGTGGATCGATTTTAGTTTTTCGAATGCGCTATAGTTTTTACTTCATCAATCGTAATGTAATTCTCAGGGAAGTTTTTCGGAAGATATACCTATCTACCCCCCGTGTTTGAACGAAATCGGACCAATAGATGATAAGAAATCGACGTTATAATAAATTATCGTTTGCACATGCGCTCAGACTACTATTTATGTGACGGCAATGAAAATTATAGGGGAACGTCTAGAAGCTAATCCGCATAATCTCTGAAAATGTCATCAAAATCGGTCCATTACAATCGGAGTTATGCCTGTGTCAATCGACAATAGTTTCGCGCATGCGCAATGGTCATTAGTCTGCCTATAGCAATATGATTTATAGGACATTTTTCTGGAATCTACACCCAATTACCTAGCAAGTTTGAACAAAATCTGACCAACAGATGATGAAAAATCGACGTTATAAGAAATTCACGTTTGCGCATGCGCACAGACTACTGTTGATTCTACGACATTGAAAATTATAGGGGACTGTTTAGGCGCTAACCCGCACAATCCCTGAAAATCGGACATCGAAATCGGACTGAAACTTGGTATAGTTTTGGGCGTGACAAGAATTTACCACAGACAGACGGATAGACAGACATCATGCTGACAGACAGACACGGAACCGAAATTGATCAGCAAGCTCCGAAACGCAAAAAGTCCAGTCATGCAGCATGACCCCATGAGCGAATTTTGAAGAAATCTTCGACATTTCAGTCGCCATTGATCGTGTTGAGAAATTTTAGTTTATGATTTTGATAGACAAACATGGAATCAAATTATTAACACATGCACAGAGTAAACTCATCAGTTGTGATTACATTTTTTTTTTTTTTTTTTTTTTTTTTTTTTAAGCACCTACTACCTACGTTTTAAACAGCATGGTTCTAAAATTGGTTATACAGGGATACTTCCATAAGAGTAGTTCAATCTGAATTTGGACAATGTTTCATGCAAATATTACCGATTTTTACAACTAGCGGACGGCATTATTTCGATTTTTGACTGATTTTTCAACTTTGAAATTTTTGAAAACTTGATACATATTCTTATAGGAAATGTTACGCTGATTCCGAATATACCACATGTTAGTATGCTGAAAAAATTATTTCGCACAACAAATCGCAAAAAACAGGCTATTTTGAAATTTTTGACTACATTTTTGAAAATTTCAACCCGAAGATGTAATCCGATCATACTGGTCAACGAACTTGAACTTTCGTTTTGTGTCCTTAACATTTTAAAATTTGTTTGAAGTTTCTAGCACAATTCTACGGACAGTTATCGTCTGGAATGACACATACATACATACATACATATATACATACATACATAAAAAAATGCGTTAAACTTCAGAATATGATTCAGAATAGCCTGAAACGGATTTCTGCATAAAATTTTTTCAAAAAATCACATTCTACAAATTTTGAGGCGAGAGCAATAGCTTAATTTTCTTCAAAAATTCGCTAAAAGCAAGTGGAAATTTTGATTTTGGAAGACAAAAATTTGTTCGACTTCAATCACGAACACAAAGCTTCCCTCGGTAGTGAGGAAGCAAAAGTACTCAGTCATGCAGCATCGCTAAAAGAACGAATTTTCAAAGAGAATTTTTGAATAAAACTGAGGGGACAGCCGTGTGATAAGATCGCAAATACGGGCATTTTTCACCTAAAAATTGATTTTTAACTCTTTCTTTTAACTTTGATTCTCTTCTTGCTGGCTTGCTTGCTTTCTTTCTTTTTTGAGACAAAATTTCAGATCGATTTTTAACCCACTTCCCGATATCCAATCGATCTGAAATTTTGCACACGAGTTCATGCTGGCGTACATTTTAATCTATAAAATTTTCGCGAAGAAAAAGTTAGTTATACTATACATTTTCGAAAATTTGAAATTTAATATGGGACACCTTACACATGTTGTGTATAGTAGGGAGGAGGAGTGAGGGAGGAGGAGGATGAGGAGGAGGAGGATGAGGGAGGAGGAGGAGTGAGGGAGGGAGAGAAGTAGGGAGGAGGAGTGAGGGAGGGGGGGGGAGGAGGAGGAGGGAGGAGAAGGATACTATTGAACGTCTGCATAAAATGACAACGAAACCAGGGTCAATAAATTATTAAATGATTTTCCTTGTCAATTTAATTTAAGTTATTATCAATGTGATTTTGTTTCAATTTACTGTTGCCAAGAAACTACCAAATATTGAAACAACAATAAAATTAACTGAGAACATGAGAAAAAGAGTTACATTAAAAACTTGTTTTTATGGGTTCATTTTTCTCACTTATTTATGAATCTTAAAGAGTTCTGTAAGTGGTCGCAATTGGCTAAGCGCTAAAAAATACTTTGAATGAGACATGCCCTGCTGAAGCCCTATTGTTAAAAAAAACATCAACACTGGAGTGAATCGTAACCTGTACCTAAAATATATCAAATCAATTGAAAGAGGGGTACAGTGATGACCACTGTTTAGCCCCAAAGTGGGATATTTAGTATTTTTTGGGATACTAAATTGTAAATTTGAACCTGAAATGCTATAGCGATCGGGCTGGCTAACGTACTCGATTTGTATTTTGCAAAACTCGACCTGCCATGACTTTGCGACGTAGAGGGGGGAAAAATGCAAAGACTGATTTTCCTGCTTTGGAACGAATATTTTGCGCCGCATTCTACGGGAGTTATCGTTTGGAAATACTCCCTTGCTAATTTATGATGGTCTTCGAAATCTGAAGTCGAAGTTCGCCGGGAAAATCTCCATTTAAAACACCGGGCATTCAAGATGATTAACAACTGCGTTATATGCATTTACGAATTCTCTGTATTTTGTTTGCAATAGAAAACCTCCAGAATCTTCCTCTTTGGAAAAAGCTATGAATGAATGAATAATGTATTTTGAACTTTTGTTAGTTACAAGGAGAGTCGATACATATAATCACATTGCTTTTACATAGATTTAGGTTCGACAATGATCAAATAGATTATATAAAAAATCTCTTAATTACAATACATGTAATTTAGAAGTACACAAATGAATAATATACATGTAAATGTGATACATTCCAACATAATTAATTATAAAAATAGTAAGTAGTAAAATACAGAAAGGATTAGTATAAAGCTAAGCATAGCACATCCATCAGACGTATCATATACCACACCATAACATTGATTCAAACTGCAATTCTTTCATGAATCCAAATTTGCAATAATATCTAACCTGTGCTCTCTTATTAATCCGCCCCAAACTATACATTTACTATTCAATAAATCAAAAGGCTCTAAGTTTCGCCACTTCAAGCAAGTAGTTGTAAATTTTTGCTGCCCTTCGGCTGTCAACACAGCGCAACAATTCCAAATGATAATGATCTCCTTTCAAGTAGCTGGCGTCCGGAATATAGTTTTCCCTTGAGGATTTGTAAATTGGGAACACACATAACTCATGATAAAGACTTTCATCAACCAATTTATTACACACTGAACAAATCTGCTTCGGGTCTATAATTTCCGGAAGCCCGCAGTTGCGCCAGCACCTGCTTGAAGACGAACGGCATATCTTTATTCAAAAAACCTTCGTCTACCGAAAAAGCTATGTTTTCTGTAATCTACATTGCGATTTGAGTAACATCAAACGGTGAGTTGAACTTGCACTTTCTTGTGAGTGGGTGCGAGACTATAGACTTGCTGAATTCTCTCCTGTTCAACCTCGGAAGTAGAAATTTGACAAGGAGCCTCTCTGGGACAATTAGAGGCTGAGGCGAAAGAATTAAAATACTCTATCCTGAACAGCTGTGTGAGCTAAATTCTCTCCTACTCACCCATGTAAGTTTGAATTTGATAGGGAGCCTCTATGGGACAACAAGAGACGAATGGAATGATTTGCACCATTTTAATCAGCTTAGTCAGCTAAATTCTCTCATATTCACCAGCAAGTTAAAATTTGACAGGGAGTCTCTCTGAGACATCAATAGACGAATGAAATAAAGGGGCCTATCATGATCAGCTGAGTGAGATAAATTCTCTCCTGCTCACCATAGGTAGTTGAAATTTGGTAGAGGGACTCTCTGGGACAATAAGAGTCAAATGAAATGATTTGCCCCATTCAAATCAGCTGAGTCAGCTAAATTCTCTCCTGTCTACCCTAGGAAGTAGAAATTTGATAAGGAACCTCTCTGGGACATCAAGAGACGAATGAAATAAAAGACTATCCCGATCAGCTGAGTGAATTAAATTCTCTTCTTCTCTCCCAAGGAAATTGAAATTTGATAGGGGGCTTCTCAGGGGCATCAAGAGGATCAAGAGGATGGGCGTTATCCTGATCAGTGTGTGAGCTAAATAATATCCTGTTCCTCATAGAAAGTTGAAATTTGACAAGGAGTCTCTCTGGGACATCAATAGACTAATGAAATATCTTGATCAGATGTGTAAACAAAATTTTCTCCAACTTCATCCTAGGACGTTGAAACTTGACATAGTCTCTGGTACATCAAGAAACGAATAAAATAAATGGCTCTATCCAGATCAGCTGTGAGCTACATTCTCTCATGCTCACCCTAGGAAGTAGAGATTTGATTAGGAATCTCTCTGGTGCATGAAGATACGAATAACAGAAAGATCTCAATCCTAATCAGCTGTGTGAGCTAAATTCTCTCTTGCTCACCCTAGCAAGTAGGAATTCGGTAAGGAACCTCTCTGGTATATAAAGAGACGAATGATATGACGGACTCCATCCCGATCAGCTGAGTGAGCTGGATTCCCTCCTGCTCACCCTAGGAATCAGGAATTTGATAAGGGATCTCTCTGGTATATAAAGGCACGAATGACTGAAAGAACTCTATCCTAATCAGCTGAGTGGGCTAAATTCTCTCCTTCCCTCCCTAGGAAGTATAAATTTCATAAGAAGCCTCTGAGGGACATCAAGAGACGGATGAAGTAATGGGCTCCATCCTGGTCAGAGATCGACTGCCAACAG
The DNA here is from genome assembly GCA_030762985.1 of Adelphocoris suturalis. Lineage (NCBI taxonomy): Eukaryota > Metazoa > Arthropoda > Insecta > Hemiptera > Miridae > Adelphocoris > Adelphocoris suturalis. Next base: position 38,077,020 of record CM061042.1, read on the forward strand.
ATGGCAGAAGCATTAATTTTGAAGTCTTAGAATTTCAGCGGTTTCGCCCCACTCGGAGTTTTATTTTTCCTGTATTCATAAACGATATTTATCCTTTTAATGAACTTATTATTTTCTCTTTTATTATCCCGAACTTTTGTAACAATCACATTTATATTTTGTGCAGTAAAAACTTTTGAATCAATTTGAACTCTAAAATTGTTGGTCGGTTAAAAATGCAACCCACTGGGAAAAGTTGATCCTCGTCTCATCGTGACTACGGGGTTTCCGCTTACCGAACGACCTCGATTGCTTGGTCGGAGGCGTCAGGCATTCGCCTGAATTATCCCCCCTAGGTGATTTTTACAAGAACGGGCCCCGTCAAATCGTTCGTCAATTCCTGAGGGAGATGACTTGTATTTAAACGGAACTGCATCTTTCAAAGTCACCTTCGCTCCTCATCATCCGAAATTGACGACTATTATTCGTCAATGTCTTCGGTTTGATCCGCGTGAATGTTTGTTATCGACGAAACTGCGTCAAAGTCACACCACGTTAGTCGTTCCGCAGTGGGGTACCCAAGGAATTGTTTGTCACGATCTTTGAATCAACAGCCCACAATAAGTTTCAGCGAATTATCTTAAATTAACTAGCATAACCATAGAAGGCAATCTTACATTTTGGTTTGATATCCTCCTATATGTATGAAAGAGAGAAGTATACCTGTCTGTCTGTGTATAATATAATTGCTTGACCGATATTGATGCGGGGTTTTGCAAAATATTGCAAAGTTTGGGATCAAAATTTAGGCTATAGTAAACTTCTCCCGAACGCCTTCTTCGCCATCAGCTCGGACTTCCCTAACGATGTTACAAGTTTGTAAGTTAGGAAAACTCTGATATGTGGAACTTCACACGTCAAATGAGGTTGGGATTAGATCAGGCATAGAACTGACTATTACAAATCAAAAGGTACCAAAACGATTATGTGGGTGAGCCGTTCAGTTGTATTTTTGACAAAACCAGAGCTTTAAAAATTGATTGAAAGAGTACATGTGTAGAAGAGTTACACTTGTAGAAGCTAAGTTTACAAGTGTAGCAGAAAAGAAAAATGGCGTGTGGGGACAAACGAAATGAACAACGTCAAGCGGGATGCCGAAATTGAAGTTTTGTCAGCGAATTATAATATAAGAACGGTGTTAAGAACACGATGAGATGTTTATCGTTCATGTCAAAGTGTAATGGTTGGAAGACAGACAAATTATAAACTGAAAAGTGGAGCAAGTGTGTATTTGATTTCAACTTATTCTGATGGCTGGCATAATCGGATTTTTCTCCTTCATTCAGCGGAAATGATTAATCAGTTCATCAAGTCTTAATGCTGCTGGGTTAGGGATGTCATCTGTAACTTCGAGATGATCTTCAAACTTCACTTTATTCTTCAATGATGGGGAGATCCTCAATACCCGATCAGGGAAAATAGCACAGGGTCACGATGCATTTGAATCTTTCAAGGGTCTCGGAAGACATCCTAAATCTCTCGTTAAACTCAAAAATACCCACAAAATGAGCATTTATTCGTGGGCAAAAAAATTTTTGGGGTCTTCTACTCTGAATGCTTCTTTCTTGTCTGCATTCTTCATCAGATGATGATTCCCACATATTAAACACCGAAAAATTGTCAACTCACAATGCTGGAAAAACAAAAGTTTACAGGTGAATGGACATAGGTATCGGCCATTTTTTACAACTGTAAAACAATGACGTACAAAATGATGGAGAAACACTTGTAACTTGTCCAAATTCACTTGTACAGTTATTAATTTTCACTGAGCATTACAAGTCTACACTTGTAACTTTATGAAACGCTTGCACACTCATTTTTTACAACTTGTACGTAAAATCGGCTTGTAACTTGTCACTTGCTGCTTTATGAAATAGGCCCCTGGCAAGTGGGGATCATCAGAAGCTGCAGGAGATGAAGGGAGCTGGGATCCTTCAAGGAATAAAATACTGACTCCTAATGATCGTATCTTTTGATCATGCTCAGGATTTGATTTCGTTAAGTACACGCGATTTCGTAAACACACGAGCCCTTACAACGTAAGTCTGCTTTTAAGCTTCATCCAGAAACAAATATTTCAAGAGTTAACTGAAAGTATTTCACGTTTCTCTAGTAATAGTATATACGGACAAAATTGTCTATATTAGGTACCTCATATAAATGCAATACATACTTGTTAAATATTCCTGATTTTACTCTAGCTATGTGTTTGCACTACCTCTAGCCTTCTGTTCACGTCCCTAATTGGTCCAACAGCTAGTCTGAAATTGCTGAATAGCTGTCTGAAAAGTCTGAATTGCTCAACTGCCAAGTGCCGCTTTTAAAGTTTTCAAAGTATTTCACGTTTCTCTACTAATAATATATACGGATAAAATTGTCTATATTACGTCATATAAATAAATACATGACAACTCGATGTCAACAGTTATTTGTACTGTTAGCTGGTGACTAGGGGACATCAAGAGCTGCAAGCGATGAAGAGAGCTGGAGGGGGAAGAGCTCGCACCTCAGAAACCCTCAGCTTCCGCCTGCTGATCTGTCCCGTGTAGGATCGAAGGAAGATAATAATCACGTGACAATAATAAAAAAGAAGGATCGTTTTCTGGTGATATCAGTACTCATATGTAAGTATTTAATGAAGAAAATACGATTCCTAATGATCGTATTTTTTGAACATGTTCAGGATTTGATTTCGTGATGAACATGCGATTTCGGAAACCCACGAGCACTTACAACTTAAGTCTGCTTCTAAGCTTCATCCAGAAACAAATATTTCAGGAGTTAACTGAAAGTATTTCACGTTTCTCTAGTAATAGTAGATATATACGGACAAAATTGTCAGTATTACCTCTTATAAATGCAATCCATACTTGATAAATGTTCCTGATTTTACTCTAGCTAAGCGTTTGTACTACCTCTAGCCTTCTGTTCACGTCCCTAATCTGTCCAAGAGCAAGTCTGAAATACGAATCATTGCTCAACTGCTAAGTGCCGCTTTTAAAGCGGCAAAACACCACACCTTGGATTCCTGTGCGCTACTGGTTTCCTTACAGGTGGGCAACTCAATGTCAACGGTAATTTGCATTGCTAGCTCGGGGACTCGGGGGACTAGAGGAGCTGCAGGAGATGAAGGGAGCAGGAGGCGGAGGAGCGCGCACCTCTGAAACGCTCAGCTTCCGCCTTCTGATCAGTCTTGCGTAGGATCAAATGAAGATAATAATCACACGACAATAATCAAAAGGAAGGATAGTATTGTTGTTATATCAGTACTTACATGTAAGTATTTAATGAAGAAAATACTGATACAAAATGATCGTAGTTTTTGATGATGTTATTTGATTTCGTGAAGTACATGCAATTTCGGAAACACACGAGCCCTTACAACATAAGACTGCTTCTAAGCTTCATCCAGAAACAAATATTTCAAACTTATCTGAAAGTATTTCACGTTTCTATATTAATATTATATATGGACAAAATTATCTATATTACCTCACATAAATACAAACATGACAACTCAATGTCACGGTAATTTGTACTGCTAGCTGGTGACTGGGGGTCATTGTCACATTTCACTCCACCTAAGCTCAAGATAAATCTAATTTTTTCACTTATTATGCCTTTCTTCACCTACTGTGATTCAGTTTTTAGCCGCTATGGATAGTGCCTGCTCCAGACGCTTGGAAGTTGCCTACAATTCCTGCATCAGATATGCCTTCAGCCTCAAGAAGTGTGACCATATAACACCTTTTAAGACCAATCTGGTGGGTCTTCCTATTTGACTATTTTAAATTTCGTCAGCTTTCCCTAATTTTTAAAATGATGCTTTATGTTGATGAATTTGATTAAGACCCATGTCGTTCTCTGTACACTATGAGGGACTGATTGTCCTAAGTACAATAAAGATTATTTATTCTATTCTATCAGGAGCTGCAGGAGATGAAGGGAGCTGGAGGGGAGGAGCTCGTTCCTCAGAAACCCTCAGTGTCCGCCTTCTTATCAGTCCCGCGTACGATCAAACGAAGATATTTAATCAAAAGGAATGATCGTTATCTGGTGATATCATTACTCATATGTAAGTCTTTAATGAAGAAAATACTGACTCCTAATGATCATATTTTTTTATCGTGTTCAGGATTTGATTTCGTGAAGTACATATGCGATTTCGGAAACCCACGAGCACTTACAACTTAAGTCTGCTTCTAAGCTTCATCCAGAAACAAATATTTCAGGAGTTAACTAAAAGTATTTCACGTTTCTCTAGTGAAAGTATATACGGACAATATCTATTACCTATACCTACGGGCTACCATTATTACCTACGGACTGTAATACATCATATAAATGCAATACATACTTGTTACATATTCCTGATTTTACTCTATCTATGCGTTTACACTAGGTACCTCTAGCCTTCTGTTCACGTCCCTAATTTGTCGAACAGCAAGTCTGAAATACGAATCATTGCTCAATTGCCAAGTGCCGCTTTTAAAGCGGCAAAACACCACACCTTGGATTCCTGTGCGCTATTGGTTTCCTTACAGGTGAGCAACTCAATGTCAACGGTAATTTGCATTGCTGGCTTGGGACTCGGTGGTCATAAGGAGCTGCAGGAGATGAAGGGAGCAGGAGGGGGAGAAGCTCGCACCTCAGAAACCCTCAGCGTCCGCTTTCTGATCAGTCCCGCATACGATCAAATGAAGATAATAATCACACGACAATAATCAAAAGGAAGGATAGTATTGTTGTTATATCAGTACTTACATGTAAGTATTTAATGAAGAAAATACTGATACAAAATGATCGTATTTGATCATGTTGTTTGATTTTTTGAAGTACCCACATGCAAATTCGGAAGCACACGAGCCTTTATAATGTAAGTCTGCTTCTAAACTTCATTCAGAAACAAATATTTCAAGACTTATCTGGAAGTATTTCACATTTCTCAAGTAATAGTATGTACGGACAAAATTATCGATATTACGTCATATAAATGCAATATATACTTGTTACCTACATATTCCTGATTTTACTCTAGCTATGCGTTTGTACCTACTAGGTACCTCTAGCCTTCTGTTCACGTCCCTAATTTGTCGAACAGCAAGTCTGAAATACGAATCATTGCTCAACTGCCAAGTGCCGCTTTTAAAGCGGCAAAACACCATTTCTTGGATTCCTGTGCGCTACTGGTTTCCTTACAGGTGGGCAACTCAATGTCAACGGTAATTTGCATTGCTAGCTCGGGACTGGGGGGTCATCAGGAGCTGCAGGACGCGAAGGGAGCTGGAGGGGGAGGAGCTCGTACCTCAGAAACCCTCAGCGTCCGCTTTCTGATCAGTCCCGCATACGATCTCTCAACGCCCGCGCCTAATCACGAATCGCCTATTCGCATTTCGACCGCGATTTTATCAAAATATCCCTATCTTATTTCATATTTATTTTCTCAACGGATACAAACCTTTTATAACGTGGAACCAGCAGGAGTGGGCGGTTTTGGGAATCATCGGGACAAATCAACGGGTTTCGCAATGGCTCAACTGGATATAAGTGAGTGACAATTTTATAATAAATATGTCAAAGTAAAACTGAATCGATGAAGACACCACTACACAGAAATTGTACACTTGGTAGCTGTTTACTCATTTTAGAGATGTGAGCTTAATCAAGAAATGCCTAATTACAAGGATTTATTTATTTATGGGAAATTTATAATTTATGGGAAATTCGGATTAGGTACTCTTGATACGGTTTTAAATAGGTACATATTAGTTTGAGAAATGGAGTTGGAAGCCGCAGCTGGACGAAAACTCAATCTGAATTGGTTGTTTAATTTACCATTTACTTTACTTTAATTACTTGGGTGCCCGCTATTTTGGGAAAGGTGGAATTTTGATGAGCTCCACCCGAAATTTGGTTCAAAATGCCATAAAAGACCCCTGAATTTTTTCAGATTTTTCGAATAACAAAAACCTACGCCGATAGCTCGATTTTGGTATTTGAAATACGCTTTTTTTGCCAATATCAGACTTTTGAATATAACTTTTACAAACTTCTTTGTAAAATTGTGAAACTTCGTTTACTTACGTTTTTGGGGTCGCTGAACTCGAATGTGCAGTCAAAACAAGTCGGCAGCAACAACTTTTGATAGTTTGGAATCTCAAAATCGTCAAAATCATGTGAAAAAATAACAATTTTTCAAAATTCCTCTTAAGAATTCATATTTTTACGTAATTCTGTTAGAATTTTGATTTTTTGACAGCAAATTCAAGTTCAGCGACTCAAGAAACATAAGAATACGAATTTTCATAATTCTACAATGAATTTTGAAAACTTGCCGTTTTTGACATGATTTTGACGATTTTGAGATTCCAAACTATCAAAAGTTGTTGCTGTCGACTTGTTCCGACTGCATATTCGAGTTCAGCGACCCCAAAAACGTAAGTATACAAAGTTTCACAATTTTACAAAGAATTTTGTAAAAGTTATATTCAAAAGTCTGATATTGGCAAAAAAAAGCGAATTTCAAAAACCAAAATCGAGCTACCGGCGTAGATTTTTGATCTGCAAAAAATCTGAAAAAATGTAGGGTTCATTTTTTTGACATTTTAAACGAAATTTCGGGTGGAGGTCATCAAAATTCCACCTTTTTGGATATAGCGGGCACCCTATTAATTACCTATATTGTTTGACTGGCTGTCAGTCCACAATATCTGTCCACAAACGGTCCGATTCTAAAGATAGATTCCCATTGCAATTTGCAATGTTTCCAAAAAGTTTGATAGTTGAATGTCCCAACATTTTCTTCATGGAAATCTGCTTTGTTCTGAAAATAACTCCGGAACGGAACTTCCGGTTAAAACGGTTTTTATATATTTAATTAAGAATAACCGTAAAAATCTTAATTTATCAATTAGTTTGGCTTTAGCAAAAACCGATTTCAGGATTTTAAACAGTTTTTGCAGATTTAGCAGAATTTTAACACATTTTTAATGGGTTACTGGTAAAAGCTAATTAATCTACTTGATCTCTGCTGGACGGTCATTTGATTCGGGAAAAGGTAGTAAAACTTCGAGTTCCTCGTACGAAAAAACGGCGCAAGTAAACCAATGCGTTTCTATTGAAGTAAATCTCACCTAGTTTTCGTAGCAGGACAACCGTTCGCCACTTTTTGGAATGCTCTCATTTAATCAAAACATCTCGTGATCCCTGAGCCATTGTGGTGTCAAGAAAAGCTGATTTATTACGACAAGTTATAAGTCAATATTGCTAATTAGCCATAATGGACTAATAATGTGAAAAGAAGGCACTACATGGTAGGTATAGTATTGAGTAATAGGTACTTGTAAGTTTCTCTTATGCTTGGGTTGTCCCACACTTCCCTGGATCAATTCCGATAAGCCGTCCCACTTCTATACGAAGCCTCGTTTATATGACCTATCGTCAGAGGGACCTCCTAAAAACCAACCGATTTTGAGGCGGTTTAAAATTGTTGTTCTCGGTGGATTACTAACAACTGTTATTGAACATAATAAACCCAAAGAACGAGCCCGCCGTAATTTGGGTCTTCCCCAGGACCAATTATACAACTAATAATACGTAGGCTATTAATTGATGTCACTCAAAACACCTGAGTGTGATGAGCTTGTCGATTTGTGTAAAACTATCTACGCGTGTCAGCTGTAAACGTCTTTCTTTTCTCAAATGAGAGGTAACAGTCAAACCCAACTCAGTAAATTTTTTTCAAAAACTAGATTTTAATTGAAAAAAGCACTTTTGGTTGAGGGCTAACAGAGAATAATTCAATGGTCACGCAAATCCAACTCTTTCCTATTTAATCCTTTCAATCAGGCTGGGACATTAGTGTGTCCCAAAATTACCCCCCCCCCCCCCCCCCAGTCTGGCAATCTGCTGACCCTTTGCATAATAACCCCAACTCATACACATGCAAAGGGTCAGCAAATTGCCAGACGCCTATGTGTGTGTATCAGTTGTTGTGCAAACAATGCCCTGCCTTCTACGTAGGAAAAGCGGAGACAGCACTTAATTTGAGGGTTAATAACCATAGAGCATCGGTAGTAATGAAAAAAGAAGATTTGCCAGTAAGCCACCATGCCTCGTCGCATGATGCTACATTTGATTATTGCTATGGTATGAAGGTATTGAAAAAAATGGGGCCCACAGAAAATAAATTAATGCTGGTTCATTCAGAGAGAGCTCACTCGAATGTTTTGGGCGCGTATGATCAAAGCAGGAAATTCAAAATCGGCAATCTAAAAATTAATAAATTTAAAGAGGTTTATTACAAAAGAATGCTAATATGAATTTTTGTTAATGAAGAAAGAATAATACGAAAAGTGTTGGGGTTGTAGTGTTGTGGTGGGGGGGGGGGGGGGGAGGGTGGGGGAGTTATGTGAGTAGTTTGTGGTCCAGGGTCCCAGTTTTTTATTTCAGGATTGTGTTTGGTAATGGCTATATGTTTAGAAAACGTGGTGGCATAGTTGTCTTTATCTGGATTAGGAATATCAGTCGTTAACTGGGCAACCACGCTTCTCCATGGCAAGATTTTCTCACCAATTAACAAAAATCAAAATTCTTTTCTCGTAGTTTGAAAAAGGCATAAGCCGAAATATAAAAAATTAGTTTCATGTTGTCAGTTGTTGTTTTTCCTTAAAATTATTTGAATATATATATATGTATATATATATATATATAAAATTTGGTATTCGGTTGACAAGTGATATATATTTATATTCGGGGGGTTGTATGACCAGTCTAGTCTTGAGTTTTTTAGTTGTTTAATCACGACGTTTCAACCCAGGAGCTGGGTCCTATTCATGTGAATGATTGATGCACTGGATCTTCGAAGTCAGATGTAAAGACTTCTGAGAATCTATCATTGTATGTCAACTGGCTTCACCAACAACACGTGTGTTTACTTCTCATAAGTCTTTACATCTGACTTCGAAGATCCAGTGCATCAATCATTCACATGAATAGGACCCAGCTCCTGGGTTGAAACGTCGTGAAAAAACTACTAAAAAACTCAAGACTAGACTGGTCATTCAACCCCCCGAATATATATATATATATATATATATATATATATATATATATATATATATATATATATATATATATATATATATATATATATATATATATATATATATATATATATATATTCATTTATGTATTTCTTTATTTATTGATTTATTTATTTATTGGTAGTACCAACGTGGATGTCTGTTGCGGTCTACGGACTCTGGAGATCTTGTCGTCACAGCGTTGATTTCCCGAGATTGACCCAGTGAACTGCGGCGAACCCACCTGAGGTGAGAGGGTCGCTCTCGTGTCGCAACCAGCTGCTTTTTGTGGCGGCTGAACGAATCGCCTCTTACGCCTTCTTCCTCTTCTCATATTCAGTGCACAAAACCTTTCGAGACTTTTTTTTTCCGTATCATCGTGTTTTCGTTACCTTCAACTTTCTTGAGAGGAGTTGGTAAGCCGGCGATTTCTTCATTGGACCCCACCTACTTCTTTCTTTAAGGACTTCGACGAAAAAGTTCAAGCAGTGTAGACCGACCTTACGGAGTGTGTGTGTGTGTGTGTCTGTGTGTCCTCACTTGATATCTCTCCTTAGGATTGAGAGAAAATTCCGTTCTTGCGCCAAAAAATCAAGCTTTCCAAACCATAGGACAAGTTCTTTGCCCAGCATTTTTTGAACGCATTAAATTGATCAATTTAAAAAAATGCAGACAAATCACAGAAAATAGCAAAAACATCTAAAAATCGTTAACTTTTTATTTTTTAGGAGAATAGTGCTCATAAATAAAGTGTATTAACTATAAAATAGAACAAAAATCGATATGCAAAATTATGCTGAAAAATCCACTTAAATTTCATTAATATGTGCTAAAAAGTCGATAAAACCTGCAAAAAAGTTTAAAATCCAAAATCTTTTTTTTTCCATAAAATTGTTAGACTAACTTTTTCACTTTAAGTCCTCAATTTTCAAAACAATGTAACATATATGTAATGTAGTATGATAATATACGAAAATTCGCTCATACGATCAAGCTGCATTTTTTTTTTTTTTCGCCTGTAGATAAGGCGGATTGAAAAAACGGTGCAAGATCAAGAGAGTTTAAAACTCCATAACTTCCTCATTTATCAATGAATTTTTTTGTTTTTGGTGTTCAATTGGCGCAGAATTTAATATTCCACAACTTCACTATGGAACAAACAATTTTTAAGACAGTCCTTTATAGGTCTACTTGACAAAATATGTTTAAAAAACGTGTTTTTTCATGTTTTTTCGATGAAAACCAGTGTTGGCCATAATCTTATCGTCGAATACGATAGTAACCGTGATAATTATCCGTTGATTCTGAGTCAACTGCGATTATATTCGTATTCGTGTAATCGTATTCGTCTGTCGGTGATTATACAAATACCTACAACCCATAAAAAGCGTCGCGGTCATCAATTTCAATAGGGCGTCCCTCCTATAATATGCAAAGCCTTGCTAATATTACCTAGCTTCAGAGGGACGTCCTATTGAAATAGATTTGAGACAAAGGCTTGGCTCCAATCGTTGAATTCGCTTTAAGGACGTCCCTCTAAAGCTAGGAAATATTAGCATTTTTATGGGTTGTATTCGTATTCGTGTAATCGTATTCGTCTGTCGGCGATTATACGAATACCTACAACCCATAAAAAGCGTCACGGTCATCAATTTCAATAGGGCGTCCCTCCTATAATATGCAAAGCCTTGCTAATATTACCTAGCTTCAGAGGGACGTCCTTAAAGCGAATTCAACGATTGGAGCCCATCCTATTTGTCTCAAATCTATTTCAATAGGACGTCCCTCTGAAGCTAGGTAATATTAGCATTTTGACATGGATATGTCTTTTGGCTGGGGGTCAAGGAATTTTTCGCGACACTTTTTTTCCCCGACCGACACTTTTTTTCCCGACCGGCACATTTTCTATTGATTTTCACGTACAACCAAGGCGTTACTAGGGAAGAGTAACTTCCATAGTTTTCATAGTAGGAAAATCGTTCGCCACTTTTTGGAATGCTCTAATTTTACCACGACATTTCATGACCTCTAAGCCATTGTAGTGTCAAGGAATGCTGATTTATTACTCTAAGTTAAAAACTAATATTGTTTTGTAACCATAATGAAATAATCTTGTGAAAAGAAGGCACTACATGGTTGGTACACAATTGAGTAGTAGGTACCAACTGGTAAGCAGTAGGTACTAGACATATCCATGATTTATTGTTTTTCCCATCAAGGGAGAAATTGAAATGTTTGAAGTGTACCGCGTCGAAAAATTTAGCGGGGTGTGAATACGTTTTGACATGGATATGTCTTTTAGCTGGGGGTCAAGGAATTTCATTTTGACATGGATATGTCTTTTTATGGGATGTATTCGTGTAATCGCCGACAGACGAATACGATTACACGGATACGAATATAATCGCAGTTGACTCAGAATCAACGAATAATTAACGCGATTACAATCGTATTCGTATTTGACGATAAGATTAAGTCCAACACTGATGAAAACTACTTAAATGAGTGTTTTTAGGCATATAGGAACATGGGGTATATTCAGAAGCAGCGCGAAATTTCCTATAAGGAAAGCTTATAAAATAATTTTGTCCACCTAGAATCGGTTTCTGGCCCACTGTGCGGCGGTTCAGTTTAATAACTGAAAAGTTCGTGGACTCATCCTCTCGTTCTGAATTAGTGGTGATCTATTCATGTTTTCTTGACCGCGGTGGGAAAAACCTTGCGTAAATCTTGTTTGTTTATCGTTTCAGGAGGAGCTTTCGAAGGAGAAAATGTGTTCGTCACTGGTTTCACCGGCTTCGTGGGCAAAGTAAGTGGTAATTACATGTAATTGCAGAACGGAAGTTAGTGAAAAACGTTGTCTATTTCCACGATAAATAAAGAATTACAATTTTAAATAGATTTCGACGGTTTGGTCATCATCAGTAACAAACAATAACTGAAGACACATTAGGAATGACGCAGCTTTTATAGTCACAGGTGAAGGGAGATTGAATCCCATTGGCCGAGAGAAAGGAATGGGGGCAAAGTGAATTGAGAGGCCTACAACCAATTAAGTGCAAGCAAAGTGAAGGGTGAGTATAGCTAATCCGATGAAGTGAAAGGAGGGGAAGAATTGCTGGTTTCAACAGTTTGAAGGGGAATTCACGTTGAGTTGCTAAAAATTATCTATTTCGCGGCGTTTTATTTTTCATCAACAATTCATTTTAAATAAGTAGTTGAGTTGACTCGGTGGGTGTTTCAATGAATTCGGGTTGAAAGACCAGTCCAGTCGTTGGGCGTAGATGTATATTGGGAGCTACATTGCAGTCCTTACAGCTTCAGTTGGTTCAAAAGTGGACATTTTGAGCATCAAGGGTGACCATCATCGGCACCGAAACGTCGCTCAAAATTTTCACTTTTGAACTGGTCTTTCAACCCGAATTCATTCATTTTAAATTATACCTAAATTCTACCTACATTGGTTCATTTTATTTTTATTATTTTTTGGGTAGAAAGTTGAAAACGTACTTGCCCCACTATACTTATGCACTTGCCCCCCAACAGTGCACAAGTGCGTTATTTGAATGCTTCTAGGTTTTTCCCAATTCTCAATGAATTACTAACTTCAATTCATCATATCCACACGTTTTTCGATGTAGAAAAGTCTGGGGAATGTAATAAAACTGTAGTAATTGTTCAACTTGTAGGAAAATGTTAGCATCACAAAGCCAGATTTATTAAAAACAGGTACGCACTTACCTCTCCTGACCAAAGTTAGTTTTTTAAGCATTTGAAATGGTCATTTTGTCTGTATCGCGTTTGGACTAGGTTCTAGTTTTAATGACCAATTTTAACGGAAAGTCGGTCAGGGACTGCATAACACTGGGATAGTAGCGTGTTTTTTTTTGGGAAGGGCAGCTCACAAGGATTTGGGAACAAGCTCGTGGATGCCTCTGAGCTATAGTGAACCGGGTCACAGGACCTGATTTAATTCACGGAATCAATCGCACTCGCGGAGAGGGAGGGGCAGGGTGGGCAGAGCCCCTCCATAAATTATATAGGATGCAGAATTGTGTTTTATGAATACAATCAAAATTAATAATTTTACGCTTCAAACTTTAGTACCTATTCCCCCTAGTTTACATACTTGCTCTTCATTCAAGTACGTTTTTTAAAGGGGGGAGTGTGACAGTTCCTGCGAGATCCAAGGGAATGCGCTGCCGTCGCTCCGTTGTATCCCAACGGGCGTCGGGCGCTTCTTCCCGTGTTTTCGAAAGCCCGCGTTTGGCGATGGATGGGTGATCCTATAACTGAAAACCTATCTTCTCTGAACGTAGCATATATATATGCTATTAGTACGAGTTGTATCTCTTATGGTACTGTCACTCTCCTCTCTCTTTCTATGAGTGTGGATTTAGTCCCCCATTGCACCTCCGGGGCGCCTAAAGTCCATTACAGAACTTCCCCTACTTTTCACTGCCTACTTGATCAAACTTGGTTGGTCGATTCAAAACAGTTTCCCGTTGTATTATAATCGTACCATTAATCCTACGCCCTTGTCGTCCGATCTCGCTCAAATTTGGATGATAGTTGGGGGATGACGATCCCCCATATAAATCAATCATACCATATAAATTTCGACATGACTGTATCATTAATAGCTACTGCGCATGCGTCTATGTGAAATCCTTGTAACGACCTTAATTTCCACTGTTTTCATCCGATTCCGATGAAATTGTCGGAGAATGTGCGGGTTAGGTTTTAGGTGGTCCCCTATCAGTTTCATTGTTGCCAAATCAATACTTCATTCTGCGCAAGTGCAAACGTAAATTCCATCATGTTCCATCTTTTCACACTCTAGTCGTTCGAGTTCACTTAAATTTGGATTATAGTTGAAAGAAGGCACACGTTTTTATTTTTATTTTATTATACTCCAACGTTTCTCCCCAGGGCTTCTTCAGGGAAATGAAAATTTGAAAGTGTAAATTATCTACTTACTTATAGTTTTCTTTTTCTGATAAAAATTGAATTTAAAGTTATGAGTTTAATTTAAAAAACCAATTTACGGACAGAAAGGCCTTTTTTTAATTAAAGTATAGTAAATCCTTGTCACGCACAGAACTATACCAAGTTTCAGCCTGATTTCGATTAAATTTTTATAGATTGTGCGGATAATTATAAATTTCATTGCGATTAATAGGAATCTGTGCGCATTAAGGGGCCCACTATTTTGTGAATTTTGATGACCTCCACCCGAAATTTGGTTCAAAATGTCAAAAAAAGACCCCTGAATTGTTTCAGATTTTTTGCATAACAAAGGCCAACGCCGGTAGCTCGATTTTGGTATTTGAAATTCGCTTTTTTTTTTTTTTTTTTTTGCCAACATCAGACTTTTGAATATAAGTTTTGTAAACTTCTTTGTAAAATTGTGAAACGTCGTATACTTACGTTTTTGGGGTCGCTAAACTCGAATATGCAGTCAAAACAAGTCGACAGCAACAACGTTTGATACTTTGGAATTTCAAAATCGTCAAAATCATGTCAAAAAATGACAATTTCTCAAACTTCTTTGTAAAATTGTGAAACGTCGTATTCTTATATTTTTTGAGTCGCTGAACTCGAATTTGCTGTCAAAAAATCAAAATTCAAACAGAAATACGTAAAAATACTAATTTTCATACTTTGACAATAAATTTTGAAAAATTGTCAATTTTTGACTTGATTTTGAGATTCCTAACTATCAAAAGTTGTTGCTGTCGACTTGTTTTGACTGCATATTCGAGTTCAGCGACCCCAAAAACGTAAGTATACGAAGTTTCACAATTTCACAAAGAAGTTTGTGAAAGTTATATTCAAAAGTCTGATATTGGCAAAAAATGCGTATTTCAAAAACCAAAATCGAGCTACCGGTGTAGGTTTTTGCTATACAAAAAATCTGAAAAAATTCTGAGGTCATTTTTTCTACATTTTAAACCAATTTCGGATGGAGGTCATCAAAATTCCACATTACACAAAATAGTGGGCACCCTAGTGCGCATGCGCAAATGTTTATTTCTTATAACTTTGACTCATCAATCATTTAGACTTGTACCTACTTTGTTCTGCAACTAATTCCATTGTTGTCCATGTTACAATGTGTGAGCCTACGATGTGCTATACTGCCCACCCAACTTGGCACTTTTTTCTTATGTTTTTGAAAATTTTAGCTGTTTTGATGTTTCTTCATATAGAAATCCGTTTCTTGGCCCCTACTATCGATTTCTCAGTCAAACCGAGTCACGGAATTCGAATGGTTCCACAATACCAATCGCGGGAGAGGCGAAATGTTAACCGCAACGATTTACAAACGAGTGCTGTCCAATCATAAAAACTTTTGCTCCTTTTTGACTCGATAGAGCGATTTTGCGGTGATGATGACGTTGAACTTCCGAAGTGATCTCATCGTTAATACTCAGGAATTACCACAGGGGAAAAACCTCTACAAATGATTGCACGAAGTTGTTATACTCGTATCTGTGTTGGATAGGATATATAACCACCCACCAGAATAAAATTGAAATAAAATACAACTTCTTCCTAACAACGCTACATATCACCAGTCTCTCAATAAGTACCTAGATATGTATCACAATTGGAGATAACCTCGATTTATTGAAGAGGGAATTCTATTGAAATTAGATTGTTTTCTGAGAAAAAGTAGTTTATGAGGGGATTTGGCTTTCGAGTCTACTGAATCATTGTTTTCACTTTCGGGAGGAAAAAATTTTTGGTCTCCAAAATCAAAATTTCCACTCGCATTTTACGTTTTAGACCATTCTGAACAACTTTAGTTCCGTGTGTGTGTCTGTCTGTCTGTCGTGTGTCCGCAAATCCTTGTAACTAGCTTATTTTCCTCAGTTTATATTTATATTTATATTATAGGTTATATTTATATTTGAATGAAATTTGCAAGGGATGTGCAGACTAGGTTGTAGACGGTCCCCTATCAGTTTCATCGTTCTTGACTCACTACTTCACTCTGCGCATGCGCAAACGTGAATTCTCTCAAGCATCATTTTCTCACGCCCTATTCGTCCGACCTCGCTCAAATTCGGATGATAGTGGGGGAATGACGATTTCATCATCCCATATCAATTTCAACATGATTGTATCAATAATAGCTACTGCGCACGCGCCTATGTGAAATCCTTGTAACGACCTTAATTTCCACTGTTTTCATCCGATTTCGATGAAATTGTCAGAGAATGCGCGGGTTAGGTTGTAGATGGCCCCCTATCAGTTTCATTGTTGCCAAATCAATACTTCATTCTGCGCATGCGCAAACGTAAATTCCATTATGCTCTATTTTTTCACACTCTAGTCGTTCGATTTCGCTTAAATTTGGATGATATTTGGAAGAAGATGACTTGATTACCTCATATAAATTTCAACACGATTGTATCAATAATAGCTACAGCTCATGCGCCAATGTCAAATACTTGTAATGACCTTAATTTCCACAGCTTTCATCCGATTTTGATGAAATTGTCAGCGTATGCGCGGTTTAGGTGGTAGATGTTCCCGTACCTATTTTATTGTTTTCAACTCATCAGTTCATTCTGTGCTTGCACAAACGTAAATTCCATTGAGTATCATTTTTTCATTTCTTAATTGACCAATTATGGCATTTTACGCTACTTTTTGATTTACTCTTTTCCGCTATGGCATTTTTCAAGATCATTTAAAACTTTTCAATGATCTATACATTCATGATGGATTAACGAGGAAGCTATGTGCCACACCCAACTTGGCAGACGTTTTACAGTGTTGAGGTGTCCTCAACTATGTTGATATTATTTTTCTTGCCTATGAAGAAACGGATAAACGTAATGAGACTATTTGTCCTATTATACGGCGTTGATATTATTTTTCTTGCCTATGAAGAAACGGATAAACGTAATGAGACTTTTTGTCCTATTATACGGCGTGTTCAAGGTAGATTAATATTATTATTATTTTTTTAAATTAATTAATTTTTTCTCCCTTAGTCGATTACCAAAAATAATGCGTTTTTCTAGTTGATTTTAATCATAAACGTTCCACTCATGCAGAATGATCGAATGAGCGAATTTCCGGATTTTACCGTATCATATTTTTGCTCAACTGCTTTGACATTTAGGCAGTGTAATCGTAAAAAATGGTTAACATACATCAATTTCAGGGCGAAAAAACTTGATCTGAACAATCATTTGCTTTTTATACAAATGAGGAGCTGACATGGAAAAGCAGTTAAGTCCAAAAATCGAAAGAACATTTTTTTTCGTCGAAGTGCAAGTAAACAGTCACGCCAACGGCCTTAGGTCCTCCCGTCCTTGCTAGATCGCACCCTGAATAAAAGTGTGACCTTTGCATGGAGAAGAGATTATGTCCAAGAAAATCTGATAAGAGTTCAGAGGGAGTTCCTATGAAATTTGATTTTTTTTACTTAACTGCTTTTCCATGTCAGCTCCTCAAATGTTTCGGATGTTAAGCATTCATTGCAGTTTTCATCTATTTTTGTAACACAAAATACTTGAATTTAAGTACATTTTTCAGCATATTTTTGAGCATAAACATTTTTATGTTTTTGCTCATAGTTTTTAAACTTCCATTGAGTATCATTCTGCACAAAAATATAAATAGGTATATCAATTTTTAACAGTTTTTGGCCATTTTTATTTAGTGATTTTTTCAACATTTTTCTTACGATTTGACCGATTTATAGTGCTCAAAAAGTGCTGCTCAACAAACTCATCCTTTTATTTGGAATGCTTGATTTTTTTGGCGAAAGAGCGGTTTTTGTATCTCAATTCTAAGAAAAGTTATCGTACGAAAAAGCGCAAACTTCAGGAATCGTTTCAGAATGCCTCAAAACGGTCTACCGGACGGATTAATTTACATTTAATTAAACTTTTTTTGACCTATTGCAATAGTTTCATTTTCTACAAAAATTTGCTAGAGGGATTAATCAGGAAAAATGGGCAAAAATACCAGAACGCTAAAAAGCATATTCATGTTGAACATTTTAACATCGAAAAGTCAAAGCGAATGCCTACCTTGACCTACTTTTTCTAATACACTTTCCATCCTAAACATGCTCGTAAGATGTGTCCATCCCGTAATTATTATGTGATTATTCCCGTAAGCAGCGACAAACTTACTTGGCAGATTGAATTAAACGAATTGAAGGTCAGAACAAAGAACTGTGTTTTGTATTTTTTCCAGCTATTGACAAAGTGGATTCTTATGTACTCGGTTGAATAGATTTAAGTTCCAGTCATGCCGTGTTGGGCATAGTCAACTGCGATTATATTCGTATTCATGTAATCGTATTCGTCTGTCGGCGATTACACGAATACAACCCATAAAAATGCGTCACGGTCATCAATTTCAATGGGGCGTCCCTCCAATAATATGCGAAGTCTTGCTAATATTACCAAGCTTTAGAGGGACGTCCTATTGAAATAGATTTGGAAAGATTGAAATAGATTTTTTGGTGATCCATGTTATGTTGATGTTAACCTATTCACACTTATTACTCGTGTGAAAGTTACCTATCAAGTTTTTCTTTTATTGACAACATGATTCACCATAAGTACCTGCCTACTGATGGTAACGGAGTTTCTTCTGTTTTTGTAATAATCCGCTCTTAAATTTCTTTCACAATGTTTTCCTTGTTATATGACCTTTTATTACCTACTTAATAATTCAATTTGTGATCAATATTGTTTTCAAAATCGCTTTTAACGGCACCTTAAATTTGGGGGATTTTCTGGTTCTTCCTGGGGATTTTGGAGATTTTCTCGTTTTTTTTATGAAACGGATTGGCAGCACTGCTTGGCAGACGTTTTTTCCCGTGTTTGGGTTTGGGTTTTGGGGGGTCCCCCCCCCCCCCTCCTCGCAGAATCAATTCTAATAAGCCGTCCCTCTATTGACGAACTTTGCATACGTAACATCTTACTTCAGAGGGACGTCCTAAAACAGATATCTTCCTTGTGAATCTCCGATCTCAATGACGAAAAAAGTCTGTCCTGAAAAATCGATTCTGGCCGGCTGGGTGATTAGGGGCGATAAGTATGCCGGCGGATGAGCGTGTGGTCATTGTGCCAAGGCTCATCAGCAATTAGAATAGGCCTTCAGAGCGACAAGATAGGACCCAATGCCGCGCCGTAAGGGTAAACTTGTAAGAGATGTCGCATTTCCGGAGGACACTGCGTAAATAAACGTACTCAATTTTATTAGCCGGAAAACAACACAGGAGCATCCTAGCAAATCGATCGACGCTGATCTTCTAATAAGAATAGCTCCCTTGCATCCTTCGCGAGATTGTATACATACGGAATATTATTCATTATTAGCGAATTTTCATAGAAAATGAAGTTATTGCAATGGTCCTCTCATGAAAGTATATATTATTGAAAAATGATAAATGATCTTGAACAATTCCAAAACATTAAATCAAGAAGTAGCTTGAAATGTCATAATTGGTCAATTAAGAAACGAAAAAATGATACTCGATGTAATTTACGGGACCATCTACAACCTAAACCACGCATTCGCTGACAATTTCATCAAAATCGGATGAAAACTGTGGAAATTGAGGTCATTATAAGGATTTCACATTGGCGCATGCGCTGTAGCTATGAATGATACAATTGTTTACGTAAATCTCAGAAAAAATAGGTACTTTCGCGCGCGCCACTTGCGCCATAACTGGCAAAAAATGTCATTAAAAAAAATTTTTTTTTTTTTATGGGAACCTCTATTTTTTATGCAGATTCAAATCCAACTTGAAATTTCATGAAGAAATTACTCATCACTCGATTTTTTAAGTGCGCGTGAACGGGCGCAATTCCGCTCAAAAGTGCAAAAATAGTGAAATACTGAGCTTTTGAAGATATTCAATTGCCACATGTAATAGATGATTTTGGGATACTTTTTCGTCCTGATCCTCGTAATGATGTTAATTTATTGATATTTGCACCATCAACTTAGAAAACAGAAAAATCGACCAGAATCACACTAACCGTACTCATTTCCGCATAGCCCAAAGCGTGCTAAAACGTACTTTTTCGGTGTTTTCACAATTCGGTGTTGAAAATATCAATAAATGAACGAAAATATCAACGATATAGGGATCATTACGAGGTTCAGCACGAAAAAATGCCCCAAAATCATGTATCACATGTGGCAATTGAATATCTTGTCCAAGACAAAACTATAAAGTTTTACTGTGTGTTGCTTCATTGTAAACCTACTACACACCTTTTCACGTTGTACCAAATTTTGATGATAAGCAAGCATTAATGTCCAATGACGACTTCGATGCTGAGAAACAAAATTGAATTGCAATACTGCCCATCCACACTCTCACTCAGCTGCCGTTACATAATTATTAATGCCTTAAAAATGCCGAAGGACAGGTACCCGGGTGTTGTTGCAAGGGAGGTCATAAAGGCTGGGGTTTCTTGGTGCCGAGCAATCTCTGAGCTCGCGTTGCAGCACGGATGTCCGTTTCACGGAAATTTGGAGGAAGTAGAGAGGTGGGAGGAGCAGCTGGACCCCTTGGTGGAGGCGGTTGGACGGAAATGGTCTGAGGATATGCGATCTGCCGCCCAGAATTCTAGGAATCCACTACCTATATCCCTTATCAAGCTTGGATGTTCGACCAGCAAATTTACTGACTGACGAGGATCACCCTTTTTGGGTACGTCGCTGGGTCCTAAAATTGAGGGGGGCAATGCTGGCATTGAACTGCGGACCCTATATCAGATCAGACAGCCCACGAACGACCTGCTCCATGTGCAACTCAGGTGCTGATGAGGATATCCTCCATTTCTTTGGGGCCTGCTCCGCAATGGGGGAGTTTCGAATGCGCTATCTTGGGGAACGTGTTCTGGGCTTGGACAGAATGGTTTCCCTGCTGAACGACAGGAGGTATTGGCTGGGGGTGGCGGAATTTGCGTTCCATAGCTGGCGATATAGAAAATATCTAGTAGCGGAGTTTAATTGGTAGAACCCTTCTAAAGTTAAAATTATAGTCATTTTTGTAAATTAATTTGGTTAAATACAATATAATACTTTCCTAACGTTAATGAACAATATATAAATTGTAATGTTAAATCAATTAGGTACCTAGCAATAAAGGTAAAGTGTCACGGCTCACGTCATTCCGGCAGGCGGTCATCAAGACCATTGCCGTAACATGTTTTTTGTTTGTTAAATTTGTTATTCCATAACCATCCATATTTATTCCTATAATGTTACAAATTTTGTGATACATACATAGCTCTATTAATAAACATGATTTCTTCTTCTTCTTCTTCTGCCCATCCAGGACGGAAGACGTTTTCTCTCTTCTAAAATCAGCAGGTCATCCACAGAAAATTCCCAATCCTAAATGGAAAGGTCACAAACGACTATTCCCAGCTTTCTTTGGAATTCCCCCTATACGATTAAAAACCGGAAAGAAGGAGGCGAGGATCTTCCCGTAGATCGATTGAGTCAGAACGCTGATCTTGAATTTGCGCCTTCAAAGTGGAGCTGGGAGCGGGTTATTAGGAAATCCCCTAGTTTTTGAGTCATCTCTCTCACGATTTCTTCAACTGCAGGGTTCAGTTGCTTTTGATGAGGGGAATCGAGTTACCTGCGCCAAGCTTACGAGAGTGCGAACGTCATCGAGGGGTCACAAAGTGGGTTTTAAAACTGGAAATAGTCTTACAGTATTTCTAGGTTCCGTTAAAGACAAAATTAATGTTCAGGATAAAAGTGGGGGTTTATAAATTGAAATATTCTTGCGGCTACGAATATTTCGGTCAAACTGGAAGGGAATTCAGGGAAAAAATAGAAGAGCGTCAGGAAGATTTCAGGGAAAATAAGGGTAGGTCTACATTTGCAAAATATCTTCAGGAATCCAATCATAATTACAATTTCGATTTGACAGATAGACAGTTTGTAGAATTTCTTCATTTTTGTCCAAAGGGTGGTATGTTGAATGTACTTGAAAAATTCGAAATTATCAAAAGTGACAGATCTGGTAAATGTTTAAATGAGGACATCCCTCAATATTTTTCACCACTGATAAGTCCATTTCTATAAAGCTTGGAATTATCCCTTCAAACTGTTGAAACCAGTAATTCTTCCCCTCCTTTCACTTCATTAGCTTTAATCCCCCTTCACTTAGCTTGCACTAAATTGATGTACCTCAAGCCCCCTTTTCTTTCTCTCGGCCAATGGGATTCAATCTCCCTTCACCTGTGACTATATATAAGCTGTGTCCTTCCTAATGTGTGTTCAGTTATCGTTTGTTACTGATGATGGCCACACCGTCGAAGTCGATTAAACATTGTAACTCTTTATTTTTCGTGGAAATAGACAACGTTTTTTCAGCAACTTCCGTTTTCTTACAAGAGTGAGCGACACTGCTGTGATAAATCAATGGATCACTGCAGAAAAAACTCAGTTTCGGATTCGTGGTGGCCGAAGCATTCAGCACCAGTCCACTGTGACAAATTCTCACTATTCGCTAGATATACATCGAGAAAAAGAGTTTACGACAAATCCTAGCTCAATAGAATGGTCCCGTCTGAAGTAAACCAAGAACACACTGTAAAAAAATCGACTTTCGCGTCTTCAAACAAATGGTCGCCCCATTGGTCGCTTTCAAGGGTTTGCAAAACTGTACAGGTCACTGAAACGCTGAGTTTATGTTGAACAATTAAACAAGAAAATCTCCAAGAATGGTTCATTATTTAAGGGTTTACAGCCAAAAATTCTCTGTAAAAATCAAGCGACTTTTGAAAAATGATGTTCAAGATTTAGGGATAATATTGTGTTTTTAGTTTTTTTTTATTGGGGTGTTTAGGTGTAAAGTTGGTTGCTAAGGAGTATTACTGTCAACAACAAAATAAATAAATAAAAATAAAAA
This sequence comes from Adelphocoris suturalis, assembly GCA_030762985.1. Lineage (NCBI taxonomy): Eukaryota > Metazoa > Arthropoda > Insecta > Hemiptera > Miridae > Adelphocoris > Adelphocoris suturalis. The sequence goes on from CM061042.1 coordinate 38,100,072, forward strand.
ACCTCGCCAGGGGACAAGCCCCCTGGACCTTCGGTTACCTCTATTTACATACTTCGGAAGAAATTATTGAAACACAGGACGTGTTTTAGTTCACGCGTTGCACATAAACCCGTGAAACCCGCATATAAGAATGACTCAGATATTTCGGTGTATCTTATCAGTTATCACTACTATGTCAAGCTGTTTTATTTATTTATCACCAGATCAATGACTCACCACCAGCTCAATGATATCATCAGAAATTAACAAGCGGTTGCAATCTTGTTCACAATATCAATTATTATGAATGATCGCTTGTGTGTAAACAATTATTCAAATAACCGTGCTCAAGCTTGTCGGCCACGCACTTCGCAGTAGTTAACACAATATGGTTGGATAAATCGAGAGCTTTCGAACGGCAACGAATTTCGTGTGATGAAAAATGTCGAAGTACCATTTCCCTAGCAACCGAAACCCCGGAAATACCGCTTACCCGGTTGTAAGCGGAAATCATCAGAAATAATTGTTGCAACACATTTTCGTTACACATGAACGTTTCGTTTTCGGTTGGAGATGCCAAGGCTAAAACACATTCTGCGTCATAAGGACTGTACAATAAGACGATCAAAGTTTGAGGGGACGGATTGAAGATAAAATTTTTTTTAGTTCATACTCAAGAAGTCATTATTTACATTTTTTGCTTCCGAGTCTACCTAAAGGTAGCGGAAGCATTTTTTCACTTTAGAGAGAAAAAAAATTGTTGGTTTCCAAATTCAAAGTTTCCAATTTCATTTTACGTTTCAGACCATTCTGAACAAGTTTGGTTCTGTGTCTGTCTGTCTGTGTGTCTGCCATGAGTGCGCAAATCCTTGTAACAAGCTTTTTTTCCACAGTTTCCATCCGATCTGGATGAAATTCCCACGGTCCTCTGTCAGTTTCATCGTTTTTCACTCAATACCTCACTCTGCGCATGCGCAATCGTAAATTCTACCAAGCATCATTTTCTCACGCCCTAGTCGTCCGATCTCCCTCAAATTTGGATGATAGTAGAATTTCAACATGATTTTATCATTAATGGCTTCTGCGCATGCACCTATGTGAAATCCTTGTAACGACATTATTTTCCACTGTTTTCATCCGATTTCGATGACATTGTCAGAGAATGCGCGGGTTAGTTCGTAGATGGTTGGATCAGTTTCATTGTTGCCAAATGAATACATCACTCTGCGCATGCTCAAACGTGAATTTCATTAAGCTCCATTTTTTCACGCCCTAGTCGTTCGATCTCGCTCAAATTTGGATGATAGTTGGTGGATAACGATTTGATCATCCCATACCGATTTCAACACGATTGTTTCATTAAAAGCTACTGAGCGTGCGCCTATGTGAAATCCTTGTAATGACCTTGTAATGTAATGTAATAATCCTTGTAATGACAATTTTCATCCGATTTTAATGAAATTGTCAGAGAATGCGCGGTTTAGGTTGTAGATGGTCCCGTACCTATTTCATTGTTTTTCAACTCGTCAGTTCATTCTGCGCTTGCACAAACGTAAATTACATTGAGCATCATTTCTTCGTTTCTTAATTGACCAATTATGACATTTCACGCTACTTCTTGATTAACTCTTTTCCGCTATGGGATTTTTCAAGATCATTTAAAACTTTTCAATGATCTATACATTCATGATAGGTAAACGGGGAAGCAATGTGCCACACCCAACTTGGCACTTTTTTTTTTTTTTGACAGTTGTATTCCTAGCAACCAAATTTATTGCCTCCAGCGCAACTCAAGCTTCAAAACCTCAATAAACACACAGTGATCCCTTAATTTTGAACACAATGTTTCGAAAATCGCTTACTTTTTTTTCAGTGATTTTTCAGCTGTAAACCCTTAAATAATGAACCATTCTTGAAGATTTTTGTAAATTTTTCAGCATGAACTCAACTTTTCAGTGACCTATACAGTTTTGCAAACCCTTGAAAGCGACCAATTGGAGCGACCATTTGTTTGAAGACGCAAAAGTCGATTTTTTAACAAAGTGTATTCTTGGTTTACTTCATAGTGAACCATTCTATTTAGCTACGATTCGTCGTAAACTCTTTTCCTGGATGTTTATTTAGCGAAAAGTGAGAATTTGTCACAGTGGACTCAGGGACGGATTAAAGGGGGGGGGGGGGGGGGGGGGGTGGTGCCCCCCCCCCCCCCCCGAGAGGCAGAAGAAAAAAATTCTTGCGTGGGAACGTCAGAATAGAATCACGCCGTCGCGCTTGTAGGTTGACAAAAATACGAGTATAGATGAAGGGACTTTATACTGTGGGGAAATTGGGATGATAGGTACCGGTTTTACTAATCTGTCACGGCTAATTTACTAATTTGTTCGTTTGAATTTTAGTAGGCCTAGAAACTGCGTAGGTGCCACGGGGTATCAATCGAGGATACGTGGGTAGTGTCGGAATTTTCGTCGGTAAACTCTGAGATTTCCAGAAGTGCTTGAGGGAAAAATCATCAAAGCAGGTTGGCAACGGTGGTGTTGAGTCCGTTTCGTGCTGTCGTCCATCGTCGCCCTTTTGTGAGTAAAAGAGCAATAGAAACCAAAATTCATGTTAAATACGAACTAAAGTTTTTTTTTTAGTATTTGAGTTTAGCTCCGTCAAGAAACGAGCATGGAAGATAACATCTTTCTTCTTTAAAAAACATTAGGCAGCAGGTAAGGAATACAATTTTAATTAAGGGATAAGTTTGTGTTCATCAGTTTATTTAACAAGTTACCGTAGGAACCTACTGTATTTGTCTCTCGTTTACCGCTTTTGGTAACGGTAACAATACATAATCAATAGCCATAATACATAATCAACCTGCCTACTGTTTCGACGAAGAAAGAAACGAATCGTGTTTTCTTAACTGATTGCAACCAGTGTTTTTAGATTGAAGTGAATTATTCACTGTTTCACATTTACCAGTAATAGACAAAAAATGTTTAACAAGGTAATATTTTATTTGTATTTTCATCTTTAATCAAAAATATACTTTGTTCATTCATCGTGAATGTTTATTAAATGGTTGTTTACTTCTAAAGTAAATTGAAAAAATAAAGAGTGTATTATTATTTAATCCTGTGTTTACAATATAAATGTATAATTTATAAATAATATTACGTCACGAGGACTGAAGTTCTCCAGCGTTTCATGTTTGATTCCCTGCCCTTTTCGATATAATTTTGCTAAAAAAATTACTTACCTATAATCATTTTATTTTTTTATTTTTTGTGTGTACATGGATGTTTGGTAACCAAGCTAAAATTTATGCAAATAAAATTATGTTTTTCATGGTAATTTTTACATGGATGTTTGGTAACCAAGCTAAAATTTGTGCAAATAAAATAATATGTTTTTCATGTTAATTTTTACATGCCTGATATAAAGTGTAACCCCTATAACCTCTAAAACTGCTAGTTTTTCAAGTTCAAGGTCTTTTTTCAAAACGTTTCTCGTGGGGGTGGGGGGAGGGGGGGGGGGGGGGGGGTACTCCCGGTAGAGGACCGCCCCCACCCACGAAATTCTATTAATCCGTCACTGAGTGGACTGGTGTTGACTGCTTCGGCCGCCACGAATCCGGAACTGAGTTTTTTCTGCAGTGATCCATTGATTTTTCACAGCAGTGTAGCTTTATTTAGTTGTTTTGTAGGTATTGGAAAACACATGTCTGACTCTTTTGCGTTGATATGTTGTAAACAAATTATGAAATCGTGTTTTTTTCTTGTTTTTTTTTTACCAACGAAAAAACAACCTTACTAAATAAAGGCAAAAAGAGGCATCTGATTCTATTTGTTGGCATCCCAGCCATGTATTCCTGGTTCAAGATCTGAGTTACTAGGGCTTTATGGTGATAAACGTCCAACAATTTACTTATTTTCATGCTAAAAGTTTACCCATATTATTAAGTTTATTACCCATCTACCTAATCAATAAATTGTTTGCTTACCTCTAGTTCTTTGCTTGTCTCATCTTGCTTACCAGACTGAATAGTAAGTTCACTCGTTGATCTGTTGAAGTGAACTGGTAACAAGTCACGAACTAAATCACTCGCGACGAAGTTGTGGAAACCCATTTCAAAACGGAAGTTAGTGAAAAAACGTCGTCTATTTCCACGAAAAATAAAGAGTTACAATGTTAAATCGATTTCGACGGTTAGGCCATCATCAGTAACAAACAATAACCAGCAATAAGTACAACAATAAGTACTATAAGTAACATTAAGTTGTTGTTTGTTACTGATGATGGCCTAACCGTCGAAATCGATTTAACATAGTAACACTTTATTTTTCGTGGAAATAGACAACGTTTTTTCACTAGCTTCCGTTTTGGTAACAAGTTGTTATTAATCGTCGTTTTCCGCATTCCTCATCATATACTGGAACGTCAGGTTGTAAACAATTGATAAAAGCCTTGAGTTCCACTAGTCCAGACCAAATAGGATGCGTGTCAAGACCTACTGAGGGCATAGGTACCTTTCAACTTGAAAATTTAATTTTGTCTAGCTAGATCAGGTTTTGAAACACTGTATGGCGTAGCATATAATACAGAAATAATGATATTTTGAGTAATATTTAGTAGCGTTTAATGAATTTCACGAAATAGGTCATATAAACTAAAATTACTCATCTCGCGCAGTCTGGTCAACTTCACTAACTAAATGTAGATAGGCACCTTTTTCCTTTATTAGTTCCGCTTGGTTTTATCTCAACGCACCGCGTACGAGGGAGCAATTACCTACCTACCAGCCGGTCGATCGTGTTTGCTATCCTCTCGAAATCGACTTTGCAATTTGCCATCGTATCGATGCCCTTGGCTGTAATTTTACCACAGTCACACTCGCTTATACTTGACTGTAATCTCCTTGTCCATAACCGTATTTATATCGCGGAAGATCTCGTTATCTTGTAACATTCTCATGAATATGGAGACAGCCTGCGTGATTGGATCACGAGAAGTATCTCATGATCGGATCACGAGAAGTAGTGCGGACATGCGAGCGAACCAATGAACAACGCGCGGGGGCTACCCATTGTTTCAAATGCCACCGTATCTATTGGAAACTGCGAACTGCGCCGGGAATGACGGCGCTATAATTTTTGCTGGCAATATAAGATAACTACAACGGCGGATTATTATATAGTACAGTCTATTAAAAAGTTAAATAAATCAAGAGGAAACCATCACTTCCGGCAATAGAGTAATAGAACGTTCTGTTCATTCAATTACCCCCCAGGGGGAAACATAGTGCAAGACTGTCTTTGATGCACTACCGTAACTGGGGACCATCCGTAGGAGTTGATGAGACATGTGTGGCGAACATGCGTGATGGTTTAATGGAGAACTCCGAGCTGATCGGGACCGTATCCCTCATGAGTCGGTAAATAGGTGGCCAAGTCCAACCCACTCGTTTGCTGACTCGTGAAAAGCGGTAGGCTTTTCTCCGGACTTGGGCTACTTCCTACTCTGTGACCCATTTGGGGCAGAGGGCCACTTCTGGGAATTGCCGGGCCTGCGACCATTCAGGCTTAGGGGGCTTGAGACGGGGGGGTATGACGGGGCGTTTGTCCGGTACCCTGCAGGCTTAAGTCACCAAAATGGTACCATGGGCGGAGGGATGCCCCAGGCCACAGAAGCGTGCCCCAGGGGGAAGCAGAACCTCCCTGGTGAGCAATTAGTCTCCTGGTAACTGGACAGAGAACCAGGATACGATGAGCAAGCAACCAGCTCCAAAGCTTCACCGGCCTGCCCTCCAAATGAGGTTGGACTCGTGGTGGCAGTGAACTCGCTAGTCAGTAGGCAGCAGTCCCCACTCCCCCATCCGCAGTGTTGATGGGGCCCTCCGGCAGTAGACGAAAGTCAGTTAACCGGAGGGTCTTCATAAAACCAACACAAAATTTCACCTGTTCATTCAATTACAAAATTAGAGGATGTTAAAACTTTACAAGGATCCATAAAGGACAAGAACCAGGTCGCATTTCGCCCGCTAGAAGAAAGATCAATGACGGACTTGACTGATTAGGAGGAAGTTTGCCGATTACAACAGATTTTGACAAAATATAACGATAAATTTTATACGTGGGCTCCCTACTCGTGAAGTCAGGATGGCAGAGTTGAAAATTGGATTAATAGACCCCATTGTTTATAGAAAATCATACCCATTAAATCTGCAAGATAAAATAATGGTACAAGAATATATGCAGGAACCAATTGATGCAGGCATAGTTTTGGAAATAGATAGCCCTTATGCTTCACAGATACTCCTAGTCCCCAAGAAAAACGGAAAATTACGATTATGCACTGATTTTTGTGAACTAAATGCCAATATTGTTCCCGAACGTTATCTGATTCCCCTGATTCAAGATCATATTGATAGAATTGCCGGTCATAAATGGTTCACATTACTAGACGCAGCTAGTGGATTTTATGCGATTCCGGTTGCACCTGAATCACATGAAATGTTGTCATTCGTAACACCTGACGGTCAGTATTGTTACAATCGTATGCCATTGGGAATGAAGAATGCGCCGTCCTTATATCAAAAAGCGATAAATTAAGCTTTAGGACCATTGATTAATGATTATTGTTTAACATATATATCGATGAATTTGATGATTATGAGCCCCACAAAAGAAGAAGCGTTCATTCGTCTTGACCACGTCCTTAAAATATATTCCGGATTTTTATTTAGCCCGTACAAATGCAAATTTCTACGAATTCGGATAACCTACCTCAGCTATGACAGTACTGATGGAGAATTACGACCAAACACTGAGAAGATAGACGCTTTGACTCGTGCCACCTCCACAGGACCTCCACCATCATTCATAGGGCTTGCTAGCTATTTTCGTACACGTATTCCTCATTTACGCATGATTTGCAGGCCATTATATGAACTAACTTCTAAGAATGTCATGACTACCTACTAAGTGATAATGTGCGGCTTATGGAATTTCTGTAGAAAATGGCGCTATTGCAATGGCCTCCAAATTTTACTTTATTTATTTTATTTCTTCAAGTTAATCGGTTTTGAGGCTCTCTCTCTATCTATCTATCTATCTATCTGTCTATCTAAATAAAGAAATAAATAAGTGAGTAAATGAATAAAAATGTTCTTCAATATTTTTGTCCATCTTTCAAAATGCGCAGTTTATATGTTTTTTGTAACGAATTATTGTTGCCAGCTAAGACTCATCTCCCTTTCGCAGGCTTCGGCTCATTTACAGGATTAATTTTCCTTTCAAGTATTAAGCTTAAGTTTTCAAGAACATATGTTGTACTTGTAATATATATATATATATATATATATATATATATATATATATATGTGTGTGTGAGTGTGTGTGTGCGTGTGTGTGTGTGTGTGTGCGTGTGTATGTGTGTCTGTGTGGGTGTGTGTGTGTGAGTTGTTTTTTTTCTGCATAACTGTATTATATGAGGGAAATACTTATATTATTTATCATCCACTGTATTGATTCATAAATGTATGTACCTACTAGTTCACAGATGGCTAAGCCCGCAAATAAATGGTAAACACCTAACTAGATGTCTCAAAACCTTTTCACAAGTTTATTTAACTCAATTGGTGGTTTTTAGCACCTTTCAAAAACGAGCGCTTTCACTGGTCGTCTTCATTTTCCCACCTCGTCGCCAATGGACGGATCCCGGTTACTTTCTTGAAGACAACCAAACTTGCCGAAACCGTGGAAAAAATTAAAAAGTATCTACGAACTATTTCAATGAATCCAGTTTCATTACTTTTTACTCAAGTTTATTAGGACGTCCTTCCGAAGGTAGGTCATAGTAGGCAAGGCTTCGTATATTAGAGGGACGACCTATTTTAATTGATCCAGGGACTTTGGGGACAACCCAACAAAATATAAGCGATTAGAAATATGTTTCACACCATTCCAAGACCGAATCCATGAAAAAACCACTGGTGCATGTCTGTGTGTATGTTTGTTAAATTTTGTCACCGCTGCCCAGGCTACAATTCTCTACCGATTTTCAAGATTCTTTTATTCGATCCGAGACGAGTGAAATGATTGGGTCATTCCTAATCAGCAGAGTAAGCTAAATTCTCTCCTGTTACCCCTAGGAAGTTGAAATTAGATTGGGAGACTATCTGCGACACTAAGAGACGATTGACATGATTGGGTCTTTTCTGATCAGCTGCAGCTAATTTAATTGAGACATTGTTAACTTGAGACACAAAAACATATGTTTCACTGGTGTAAAATAAGAATATCCATGTACCGGCGTATCTGCATGTTGTGTAAATACTCTACATCAGTTTACAGATTTATATAGAAGACAATACTGGTTTTTTCTTTGTTCTATTCTAATTACACTCTGATTTTGCAATAAACCTTGGGAATCAGGGATTTGCGGTTGTGATTTGTGATTGGGGGGAGGGGGGGGGGAGGAGGTAGTTACCAGCTCATTCATGCGCTGCCCAAGCTACGATTCCCAACCGATTTCCGTGATTCTTTGTTTGTCCAATAAAATATTCTATATAGGTAGTTTTGAAATTTATCTCAGAAGTTTCAAATTTCATTATGGAGGGGGTGAGTGGGGGGAGTAATAGTTATGAATCGTGATGATTTCACCATTATCATTTCCTTAAAAATTTTTGTTTAATAAACAATTCGATCTAGCTATTGAACATATACCAGGAATTTCAAATTTCATCATAGAAGGCGGTGAGTTAAAGGGGTAATACTGATAATTCTTGATGTTTTCACTATTAACATATTATTTCCTTAAAAGTTTTTTTTCAATAAAAAATTCGGTCTTGTTTTGGAACATATACCAGGAATTTTAAATTTCGTTACAGGAGAGGGTGAGTAAAGAGGGCATAACTGATGAATCGTGATGCTTGCACTATTCTCATCAAATTTCCGTGACTGATTTTTTTTTTTTTTTTTTTTTTTCGATCCAGATTTCGACCCAGTTATTCAATAAACCTTGGTTCAGATTCACTAATTGTAGCCTGGATGGCTTCGACAAAATTTGTCGAAAAAAAAACCACTTTTTTCGGCTTTACCCCCTCCCTTCACTCTCCCTTTTCCATTTTAAAATCCAAAACTTCCGAGGTCAGTTCCATAATAGACTGAAATTGGGATCGAACGAAGAAAGAATATCGAAAATCGGTTGAGAATTGATTGGCCTGGGCAGGGTCGACAAAATTTCTGACACACTCGCAGACATACACCTATGGTTTTTTTTTCTCACGGATTCGGTCTTAGAATGGTCTGAAACAAAATTGGATGCAGTTATTTTTTTCCATCGTATTTGGGCTGCCCCCCACCCCCTGTATCAATTCCAATAGGTCATTCCCCTATTGACGAAGCCCAGCTTCTGAAAGACGTCCTAACAAAGGTTCCCTACCTTCGGTAAGGAGGAAGTAAAAGGAGGGGAAAATTTAAATTTTGGAGGACAAACATTTTTTCGACTTCTTGTACAAACACGACACGAGCCCAAAGCAAGAACTAATAAGAAGTATGCATACTATATCTAAACACTTGAGGAATATTGCAACATAAGTAAATACTAGAGAAAAGAGAGAATCGTGAGAATCGTGAGAAATTTAACGAGGGGGGCAACGGAAGGCGTATCAGGTGGAGAAAAATGAGTGCATCATTGGATATCTGCTTATTTAGATCGAGCATTTGCAATATCTGGTTTGCCTTGTTGATCGTTGGGTCTTTCTTGTACAACTTTTTCTTTGACGAAGTAAATACCTTGTTGCTCCGGTTTGGGGCGTTATCCCAGCTGCAAATCCTGGGGGTTATTTATTAAATACCCACCTGCCTAGTGGGATTGTTGTCGTTCAAAATTCAGTTTAAATCTTTCAAGCATATTTCTGCAATTCTAAAATTCTAGTCAAAATTTTGGTTAAATGTTTCCAGTACTTTGTTGATGTCGTTGCTTAGCCTTTTAATTGTTTATCACATAGCTTCTATTTTTAGCTGATAAAGCTTGTGATGTTTTTGTTGATGGGAGAAGTATTTTTGTTGCTACTATGTACAATTTAAGGTAAAATTCATATATTTGATGATAATACTAAGATAATTTTAAAGTGTGAGGTTTATTTTAAAATTAGGAGAGTACCCATTTTACTGCAGTGATGTGAATGATACCTTGATGAACTGTTTTCTGACGTGGATTATTTCAATTTTCCAAAAGTGTTTTTCCGAACATTGTTATTTGTGAATTTTGCAGGTACTGAATTTTTTGGCTTTGTGGTAATGGTTCGGCAACTTTATACCAGTTTGTTGTCCCCTGATCCCCTGATGGTGCAAAGTCATCATTGCGAAACGTCCCATCATCGTGAATGAAAGAATAAATTGATAAAATACGAGTACAAACAGCCTTCTTAAAACATCACCTGACTTCCTGGTGGATATACTTAATAAGACGTATGCATAATCTAAACTTGAGGAATATAGCTACTTAGGTAAATACAAGAGAAAATAGAATTACGACAAATTTAACAGCCTTCCAAATAGAATGACAGAGGAAGGCGGTGGACAAATAACGAAAGGTAGACCTACGGTTCTACAGTCAGATCATTTAATAGATTAACAGATTAATTTTACACACTATTAGTTCATTATGGTTACTTAGCAATATTAGTTCATAATTTAGCGTCATAAATCAACTTTCCTTCACACTACAGATTCAAGAATGAGATGTGATAAAATTAGAGCATTCCAAAAAGTGGCGAACGATTTTCCTGTTATCTGCTATGAAAACTAAGGGAGTTTCACTTCCGTATTAACGTTGTTGTACATGAAAATCAATAGAAAATCTATTTTCGCCGTGAAGTGACGGTCGGAAAAAAAGATACTCAATGTAATTTCTCCCAAAAGTGAAAACAATGCTTCCGCTACCTTTAGGTAGACTCGGAAGCAAAATGTGTGCATCATTGGATATCTGCTTATTCAGACCTAGCATTTGCATTAGCTGGTTTGCCTTGTTTATTATTGGGTCTTTTATGTAACACGTTTCTTTTTGACAAAGTAAATACCTTGCTGCTCCAGTTTGGGGCGATATCCCAGCTGAAAATCCTGGGGTAATGATTCTGTCGCAACGTCGCCGTCGGCCAACCGTGAACCGAGCGGTTGCCTGAGGAACAATAGAGTTCTGGATAAAAGAACGAAAGCGGCGGAGAGCGACGTCACAATGAGCCATTTGATTTCTTGGGCGCCTCTTGCCATGTGCCCCGGATCCGAGGTGGAATGCGATGAAGAAGGTGTACCCAGCAGGTACTGAGCAAACGACTTTCTTATGTTGGGGAACGCTCGCTGGCTGACATTTTTCTGCAAAAACATCGAGAGAGAGAGAGAGATAGAGACAGAGGGAGAGAGAGAGAGAGAGAGAGAGAGAGAGAGAGAGAGAGAGAGAGAGAGAGAGAGAGAGAGCTGCATGACTGGAACATTATTCTTCTCAGCGATTTTAGCCAGCCTGATTTTATAAAGTGAAGGTTTATGCACTTATCAGGCTCAGGTCTCAAAACAAATCTGACAATCGCATTTTGTGCTTTTTGCAACCGATCAATATCTTCATTTTTGAGATTACATAACACTACTAGAGCATAATAAAAATTTTGAAGTACTAACGATTCAGCTAATTGCTTTCTTACGTGTACTGGAAAATCTATTGCAGTCCTACAAACTCTTAAAATTAGGATTGCACGTATTTATCATTTGTGATGTCCAGGAGGAACTTCCACTACTATACCTAGATTTTAAATGTATGTGCATATTCTAGTTCACTGCCATCGTATGAAACTTTCTTAATACACTTTATATTAATTTTGGACAAGATTTTGTCAAGATTTTGATCTGAACACCAATTTGCGAAGTTGACCAAATCTTGATTTATTTTATCGACGGTCTGATCGATTTGGCTAACATCACAAAACTGGTAGCATTGCAAGTCATCTGCAAACATCATATGACGAGTCCCCTCTGTCAAAATAGTAGGTAGTGTTTTTACCTAAACTATAAACATTAGTGCCAAAAGAACTGCCCCATGTGGACTGCCTAACTGTATGACATTCCAAGTAGATAAGGTATTTTCAGGCCCTTTCACACACTGCCTTCTTCCTGTCAAGGTGTATGACTCAAACTAGTCAAGAAGATTGTTTTCTACCCCAGTGGATTTCAAAATGGCTAACAGAATATAATTTCTCAAAAGATCGCACGCGGAAGAGAAGTCGACCATAACCATCATGGTCAATTTTCATTCATCCATCCCCCCCGAATGTCATCCAACACTTTGATGAGTGCAGTTTCAGTACTACATCCAGCTCTGTACCCCGATTTAAAGTCATCCAAGTGACCTTGTTTCTCTACATACAAACAGAATTCACTATACACCATTTTATCTAGGACTTTTCCTAATGTATAAAGCAATGAAATTGCACGAAAATCGTTCACTGATTTCGGAAATGCTACTTTTGGAATAGGTTTAATTAACCTATCCTAGCTTTCTTTCTTAGAAGATCGTTTTATATATATAACTTAAAGTGGAAAAAATAACATAGAAAGAGGTACTCACAATCCGTCCGAACGTTTCGCTTCCGGCGTCACATTCCATTATTACGTGCTCCAATTTTTCGTCAGTCGATTCGCAATATCGGCACAAGGCTCCCTCTTCTTGGGGTAGTACTTCTATTCTTCTCAAATAACTCCGAGTCTAGCAATGACCCGAGCGGATTCGTGAGATCCTCTTAAAATAGGAAAGTAAATTTGTATTTTCTTTCGTCTACCGGTAGTGATGGAATCCTTGGAAATTGTTCTACATATTGCCGACCGAAATATTTGGATTACGGAGCAGTATTTTACTAAGATATTTCTCACTCAAAATCCAAAGAGCTTGACCGGATTTTTTCCCTTATTCTAGGAAAGTATTTTTGTTATACCGAATTGTCCAAGTCTGAAATGGCATTCATTTGCCAGTGCCTGAGGCAGGGCCATTATTCCCGTACTACGTGGATTGGGGTCGTAATTCCCCGACGAAGAGGAAAAAAACTCCATTTGAACGGTTGTTTCCACTGATAGAACGTTCTCATCGGATGGGTGTAAACGCTGTACCTTCGTATTTGAGGCCTTGACTGCGTTCACCTGAAGAAGGAAGTTTCAACATTCCTCTCTCTATAAACCTATCAGATCTTCTTGTAAAGGTCAATGGGAATCCAATAATTAATCGACGAGCGCTGAATTATGAAGGATGATTCAGAATATGCGTTCCTTTTAAGTATTTGGTTTAAGAAATCGTATGTTGAACTAGTGAGTGTGTGGTGTGTGTTTGTGTGTGGTGTGTGTGTGTGTGGTGTGGGTGTGTATGTGTGTGTGTGTGTGTGTGTGTGTGTGTGTGTGTGTGTGCGTGTGTGTGTGTGCGTGCGTGTGTGCGTGCGTGCACGTGCGTGTGTGTGCGAGCGTGCGTCTGTATGCGCGTGCGTCTGTGTGTCCTTCCAGACGATAACTCTTCTTAGGATTGAGATAAAAATTTCGTTGTTGCGCCAAAAAATCAAGCTTTCCAAACGAAAGGACTAGTTTGTTGGCCAGCATTTTTTCAGCACATTAAATTGGTCAAATTTCAAAAAAAGTGCTGAAAAAATCACTAAAAATAGCAAAAAACGCCTAAAAATCGTTGAATTTATATTTTGTATGAGAACATTGCTCAGATAAAGATTAGTAACTAGAAAATAGAACAATCGAAAATTGATGTATAAAATTATGCTGACAAATGTACTTAAATTCCATAAAAATATGCTTAAAAATTGGTAAAACTGCCAAAAAAGTTAAAACTCCGAAATCCTTTTTTGATTAGCAGATTTTTATTTAGAACGAGTTTCCTGCCATTAAATTGGTAATTGAAATTTTGTTTTCATTCAAACTGCTCAATTTTCAAAACAATGCAACATAACAAAGTACGATAATTTATGAAAATTCGCTCATACGATCATGCTGCATGACTGGAACTTTATATTCGTAATGACACCTACGCAGATCTTCAAAATTTTATATTCAAAACACCTTATTACTACAGAAATGTTGGTCGGGAATAGTTTTAACAACCAAGGTTATGTTGAATTGTTTATATTGAAGGGACGTATAGTTTTTTAAATTTTTTTATGCATTTTTATTGGCTCAAGATTACACTTTTACGCCATATTGGGTAATACATTTTTCATTAATACATATTTTTAGTTATCTTATAGTACTAAATATTTTTATAGATCACAGTTGATTGTACTAAGGTATCTGAAAAGTTCTTTGTCTAATGTAGCTCTGCTGACGTCAGAATAAAATCTAAATTGAATGGAGCTGGGATTTTATCGCTTATATTGTCCATAAGAAGTTGTCGTTCTCGAGAAAATATGGGGCACTCCAATATTTTGTGTTGCGCAGTGTCTTCCTCTCCACAGTGATCGCAGCCGCTGGTTACATTTCCAATCCCAAATCGTTGAAAATACGATCTTCGGATGGATAGAAGTCATACCAAGGTTTTGTTGGAAGTGTCGGAAAGAGAGTTCTGTAGTAGGTGCCTGACGGGTAGGAGTTGAAAAGATTTTGCCGTGTTCGACGTATATCCTGGTGGATACGTTGATAAAAATCCCTGAATGGTAGACTTTTGTGCAAGATATTGCCCCTAATTCCTCCATACTTTGCTGCCGAGTCCGCCATGTGGTTGCCAGATACTCCCACATGTATATTTGAATTAGTTGCAAAATTAATTAGGTACAACTTCAAACTTGATTGTTGAAGTATGAATTGAAGCCTTTTGTGGACTGCTGGATAAAATTGACTAGGTACTTTTGGATAAAACAATCCGGTAAAAATGACCAGTAGATGTGGGTCCGTGCAAGGCACGGGTAACAGGCTAGTGTTAAATAAAATTTGAAGTCTCTTTGTGGTCTTGATTTTGGGAATTAGTTGCTCCAGTTAGTATCTTCAGGAACTCTTTAACCTACCAGACTCGCCTAAGGTGCGGTTCACGTAAAACTGTGACACAAGAAACGAATAGGGAAACCTTCCGGTTTATCATACTCAAAAAGTGTTGGTCAACGAATTGATCCTTTTGCTTGGAAAGCGTGATTTTTTACTGCCAAAAACGAGTTTTCATCATAATGCTAAGGAGAGTTATTATCTGGAATGACAAACGTCTTAAAACGGATTTTAATAATAAAATATTTCGAAAATATTGATTTTGACATTTTTGAAACAGCTTCATTTTCTACGATATTTCGCTTACAGTAGGAAGGAATTTTTGTTAATAACGCTGTAAAAACTGTCGTTTTTTTCGGTTTTTGCAAGACATGAAACCTCCATCCATGTGGTCTACTCTTTCCTTACCTATTCTCATTCGAGGAATCGCCGTGGACTATTTTCGCGAAACCTTCGTCTTCAGAAGACAAAGTCATCGTTTCTTCATTATCACGACGTAATAGGAAATTAATTATTACGGAAATACGGCGGGGTTGTGTTATGAAGAAAAATACCAAATGGAAAAACAGGGTTAGGAACCTTTCTTTATTTGGACAGTTAAAATTATTACAAAACTTTGCAACAGTTAGGACAGAAAGGTTTGTCCAGGGAATCAGTTGCTCCTGTTAGTGTCTTCAGGAAATCGTATACCTACCAGACTCGCCTAAGGTGCGGTTCACGTAAAACTTAGCTGTGACACACAAGACACGAATGAGGAAATTGTGAGATGCAGAAGTGGGCGGTCGGCTACATATCCACCTGACCTCGAGGTGGAACTCCTACGAGCGATGTACAACAATAACTAAAGATTACCTACCTCAGCGGATTCACAATGAGGTCGAAATGAAACTCCACGGAGATTATTTATTTATGAGCTATCCCACATTCCTGAGGACAAGTTTTGGTCCTGATAGCTGAATCTATTTATAGCTGAGTCGGTTTTCACCTTCTCACAGGTCGGAATCAGCGTTGCCAGGTGGTATGGGTCAAAAACCGGACAATGTGATAAACTGACTAAAAATGGATTTATTAATTAATAAGCACGGCTTTCGCCAATCACATAGGGAGTAGAGTACGAAAAGTATGTAAGGGGGAAATAAATAACTTCAAACTTGGAATGAAATGAAAAAATACAATAATGCAATTCATGAGAATTCACAAAGCTACTAACACTGTCACAAAACACACGTCACTGCGAATGGAGGTAAGAGTCTAGGCTCCTCTTGAGATATGGAAGACCATCGAAGAAAAAGTCAAAATCCACAGTCTGGAGGAGGGAATTAGTTTCTGGAGGTATCCAATACATAGGCCTTTGCATTTGGTAATTTTAGGCAGCAAATGGTACATAAAACAATAAAACATAAATATAATAAATATGAAATATAATATAATATAAATAACATAAATACTCTTCAAAACATAAAATAGACATTAGTTCCGTGCATGCGCAATTATTGAAATACATTTCCATATTATATTATTCCAAATGGTCCCTGCCAAATGGGACTTGCTGTTTATATTATTTAGTAAATATCACTCAACATAATTTTGAGTTAAACTGGTACGAAAATGGAGTATGACACCGTCATTTACTACCTCAATCATATTCGAGATATATAATTTTAGATACATTTGATTTTTGAGCATTCATTAGAAATTGAGTTGAATTTTCTAATAGAAGTTTGTCTTTTGATTCCAGAAAAATTCCATCTAAACATCATACCACCAGCTGAAACATGAACTGTTTTGAAAAGTAAATATTCTTCTATTTTTGAAAATCCACGAAACCGAGTCTCTACTGCCTCAACTACTAGGCTTTTGACATTGCGATTTCGATTCAATTTGGTAGATACATTTATAGCTGGAATTTTAAAAAACGTGGTCTCAATTTCAGCTCAATACTACAGTCGACACAACGTTCCTCTAGAGAAGGTGGTAGGTAAACGAAAATGTCATTGTTGGCTATTGCGAAAAACCGGATATTGAGCTCCCAGAGCGATTTTCACCCGGACACCTCGATGAATAACCGCACTGTCCAGGCCAAAAACGGACACCTGGCAACCCTGGTCGGAAAGTATATTAATTTTATTAAAACGTGTGATCAAAATCAGTAATCAGTTTTGTAGTCGACCGTTTAAGATAAGCGAGGTCCAAAGTATGAAAAGTGACAAAAAATTGAAATCCATCTGAGTGCCATCTCGGAAGTTTTTCATTTTTGCTTCTGAGTCTACCTAAAGGTAGCGGAAGCATTGTTTACGCTTTCGGGAGAAAAAAATTTTTGGTCTCCAAAATCAAAATTTCCACTCGCATTTTACGTTTTAGACCATTCTGAACAACTTTGGTTCCGTGTCTGTCCGTGTGTCTATCGTGTGTCCGCAAATCCTTGTAACAAGCTTATTTTCCACATGTTTTGATATACATGAAACATATCCGTCCATGTGGTCCACTCTTTCCTTACCTATTTTCATTCGAGGAATCGTCGAGGACTATTTCCATGATATTTTCGTCTTCGGAAGACAAACTCATCGTTTCTTCATTATCAAGACGTAATAGAAAATTAATTATTACGGAAATAAGGCGGGGTTGTGTTATGAGGAAAAATACCATACGGAAAACAGGGTTAGGAACGTTTCATTATTTTGATAGTTAAAATTATTACAAAACTTTACAACAGGAAGGACAAAAAGGTTTGTAAAGTTTATAAATAGAGTTAGGTAGGTACTGGGCAGGATTTACGCATGGGCAATTTAGGCACGTGCCATGGGTAGCAAATTTTAGTGGAGGCAAATTTTTTGGAGAGAGTTATTTAATTTGCAAATATGAAATGTGCAGAAGAAGTTTTGATTATTTTATCCATACGGTTATTTTATTATCCAATACCTAGTATCAGCGAATTTTCAAAGAAAAAATTAGCTATTTAGAAGACTTCAAAATCGACCAGGAAAAAATCGCCCCATAGTTGTTTGTTTCACTTATCGTCCTCGTACCTATTCATAACATGATTATACTTATAGGTCAATGAAACGTTTAAATTGTGTACCTAACCAGGCGGGATTTGTTTTCTCAGGGAGTTATCGTCTTGAAATACACCCTATTGTGCGCAATCTAGTCCCCTATTACACCTTTGAGAACAAGCTGACCTACACTATAAATAATTATTTTATGCTATTATGTAACTCTTTTGTATCATCAAATATTCTGTACATAGTACATACATATTAGTATTAAGAAAATTCATACACATTACGTCAGGATACCAACAATTTGATTGTACTATTTTTGTTTGTAGCCCTTGAAAATGAAGGAATAAACCTTTGAAACGTCGGGATATAAATCTTTCCATGACCAAACCACAACATCTCTCTCAAGTATATAAGAACGGTCAATAATCAACAACCATTTGGATCTATTACAATATATATACAGGGTGATTCCCTCGCAGATGCAAAAAAAAATTTGGGTGAAACTGCATCAAAAATGTAGTAAAATGCCGCCAACGGCATATTTTTATCTCAATCCGATCTCGACATATGATTTATTAAAGGTTTTTTCAGGAAAACCGTGTTTTTTCTTTTTAAACTCAGATTTCTCCACTTTACTTCATTCAATTTTAACTTTTGACCACATTTTCGGAATCAGCATTAAATTTACTATAAGAATGTGTACTTGGGTTCTTAAAAAGTACCATCCAAAGGCCCTCACATCAGCTCAAACATTGACGATTTTGAAAAAAGAATATTTCTGAAAATCTTTAAAACTTTACTACTCTTCCAAAACGAATTCTGGAAGCTGGCAAATCTCATGAAAACTGCTTCGTCTAATACTCTTTCCAACGGTATAATCAAGTTTACTTTTATTTTGTTATTTAGTGGAGAAAATTATGTTTTAATGTTAAAAAATGTGGGTTTTTCAATGAAATTGTTGGTTTTCTCGAAAGATGACCCTCCATGAACCAACGAGTATGGGGTCGGTTTCTATGTATTTTTTCACGCTGTATCGAATGGTAACATAATTAGATCTCTCCAACTCCGTTATAACCGAGTTTTACACTTAAAATCGCAAATGTTTAGTTTGTTTGTTACGATTAAATGTATGTGTGTTATGGGGTAAAACTAGTTAATTAAAGTGTAAAACTCGATTATAACGTAGTTGAGAGATCTGCAAGAGTTTCCATTCGATCCTGCGAGAAAAAATACATAGAAACCGACCCCATACTCGTTGGTTCATGGAGGGTCATCTTTCGAGAAAACCAACAATTTCATTGAAAAACCCACATTTTTTAACATTAAAACATTATTTTCTCCCCTAAATAACAAAATAAAAGTAAAATTAATAATACCGTTGGAAAGCATATTAGATGAAGCAGTTTTCATGAGATTTGCCAGTTTCCAGGATTCTTTTTAAAAGAGTAGTAAAGTTTTAAAGATTTTCAGAAATATTGTTTTTTCAAAATCGTCAATGTTTGAGCTGATGTGAGGGTCTTCGGATGGTACTTTTTAAGAACCAAAGTACACTATTCTTATAGGAAATTTAATGCTGATACCGAAAATGAGGCTGAAAGTTAAAATTAAATGAGGCAAAGTGGAGAAATCCGAGTTTAAAATGAAAAAACACGGTATTCCTGAAAAAACCTTTAAAAAATCATATCTCGAGTACGGATTGAGATAAAAATATGCGGTTGGCGGCATTTTACTCCATTTTTGATGTAGT
Organism: Adelphocoris suturalis; assembly: GCA_030762985.1. Classification (NCBI taxonomy): domain Eukaryota; kingdom Metazoa; phylum Arthropoda; class Insecta; order Hemiptera; family Miridae; genus Adelphocoris; species Adelphocoris suturalis. The sequence continues at coordinate 38,119,796 of CM061042.1, forward strand.
TTCACCCAAATCTTTTTTAGCTTTTGCGAGGGAATCACTCTATATATATATATATATATATATATATATTTATTTATTTATTTATTTATTTATTTATTTATTTATTTATTTATTTATTTATTTATTTATTTATTTATTTATTTATTTATTTATTTATTTATTTATAGGGTGTATTTCAAGACGATAACTCCCTGAGAAAACAAATCCAGCCTGGTTCGGTACACAATTTAAACGTTTCATTGACCTATAAGTATAATCATGTTATGAATAGGTACAAGGACGATAAGTGAAACAAACAACTATGGGGCGATTTTTTCCTGGTTGATTTCTTCCTGTGTATAAGCCTACTGTATTATCATATCATTAAACGCCGTCACTCACGATTCCATCCCAAGTTTTCCTTTGTCTCTCCCACGCGAATTCATCACGATTCTCCTCTAAAATTCTTTTTTATTTTCATCCTCAAAGTTCACCCGTGACCCGCATTAACATTGGAGATCTTCAAAGAACACATTAGAGAGTTTTTGTTCTTCCCGTAAGATTTTTTCCCGTTGACGCGTAGAGCAGCGTCTAGAGCAAGCAGCAGGAGATGCTAGCTCTTCACGTGATTTTTACGCGTATTTCTACCCGTATACGTGAAAAACCAAACGGTAGCGTAACGCTAACGTCTCTATAAGTGTTTCGTATTCGTTTCGTACAACCTATTCGCATTTAATTAGCTATTCTCATACAATTCCTTTCATTCATATTCTCATTCATTTCATTCATAATTCTCATTCGTATTCATTCATTCCTAGTTCTCATTCGTATTCATTCATTCCTAGTTCTCATTCGTATTCATTCATTCCTTGTTCTCATTCATTCCTAGTTCTCATTCATTCGTATTCATTCATTCCTAATTCTCATTCATTCATTTTCCTAGTTTCTTTACCTATTGTAATTTTAAAATTCCTAACAATGTTAGATGATTGGAGTGATTTATTTGTGGAGGGCGTGATTACGGAAGATGAAATGGAGGACGTCCTCAAACTATATGCTGGAATGCTAACGGAGAGAATAGCTCCTCGTCCTAGGTGGATATCCCACGGACATTTTAATCTCGGCCAGTTGACAGATGAGGAAGTTGTTTTACATTTTCGATTCTCCCATTTTCGATGTTTACCTGTGATTCAAGAGGTCACGTTTGTTTTCTTTTGTTTATTATTTTCAATAATGAACCTTTGTAATCGAGCAAGAAAAAAATTTATAATGTAATGGGGCGGCCATGGAGGAAGGACCCCGGGCCTCTCGCATGGAGCACGGGAATCCACCCATCCATGCTGACCGAGCCGCAAGGAGGGGAAGATGCGCATTGGCCACAGCGCAGGAGGGGAAGGAGCCGGAGTAGTGGTGGGAGACGAAGGGGGTACCAGGACGACCGACCAGGGGAACAGCAGTCGTGTCTTGATCGAGCGCCTCGCAACAACCTTCCTGACGCAGGACCCCCCCCAAAAAAGTGACCCGGATCAGTTCCGAAAGTGACCCGGTTCAGATCCGTATAGTGACCCGGTACATAGTGATTGAGAAAGAGAGAAGTATTTGTTGGACAGTGATAGTAGTCAAGTGAGATAGAACAGTCAGTGATTCAGTACAGTAAAATAAAGCCAACAGTATATTTTGAATATCCCGCAACGAAGTGGAACCCTCTTCGGATTTGGTGCATCGGTACGCCCTCCCAAGCCAAGTTAGGCCTACTCGTCAACCCGGACTTCCCAAGGACTTCGAGAATTGGACAATACTCGGTATAACGCCCCGGTAACATTTGTAAATATTTTTCTTTGTACTTTTTGTGGTTCCCAGTTAAATTTCGTTAATATTTATGTTGATTTAGTTAGAGTTAATTCATTTTCCTGTTTCGTAGTGGGCTTCACCCCTAGGCGTCATTTTGACGAGCGTTGAGGTCCCCGTTGGGACGCCATTATTTCAAGGCGTTACGCCACCATCTAATTTCATAAAAGGGTGTCAACTCCCCTTAAGTCATATTCTTTTTGATATAGATATATATATTTCTTTTTGTAGATATTTGAATACCGTTATTATTTTTTTGTTCATGTCATACTTCATGTTTGTGATCCTTACGATTATTCGTCGAATTAGAGAACTAGCATTTTTCATAAACGGCCTTCCTTTTTTGAACTGGACCTCTTCCTGGTGATACATGAGAGTAAATTGCATTTAATCGTATTATTTCAGGAGCTTAACTCCAGTAACTATTTTCTGATACACGAGAGTAAATTGAATTTGATCTTACTACTTTAGGAGCTTAACTCCAGTGACTATTTATTTTTCTGAAATCAAATTACCTACCTTTATTTCAATTTTTGGACGGAAGCTAAAGCGCTCCGAATTCGATCAACTCTTTTCCAACTTTTTAGAAATTACACTTACCTTCGATTACTTCATAATCATCCAGCGACGTCTAAATAATTTATCAGACAATAGAGTTATTTTTCGGCGATCCCTTGAGACGCCTAGTCAATACCCCTACGCCCGACTTGCCGTGACGTCGCAGATCCAGTCCCGTCCTGGTAAGTACCTCACCTTACCTAGTATAAGCGTTGGGCAAGCGTAATAGTAGGTTTCTCACCCGACCGCTCAGCCCTAGGAAACCCAACTATTACAATAACACCCCCTGAAAATTTTTTGTTTTACGTTTCAAGATGCGTAGAGTCCAAAAAATCGAATTATAAAAAAAAACCGTCCGTCCGCGGCTTTTCACCGAAAATACTGGACCAAATTATATTAAACTTGTGTTGAAAATCACATTAGGGGTTAAGATGGACGTAGAAGCTCGGCATCAATTTTCATCAACCCTAAAGGGTTTTATTAAATGCCTAAACATTAAAAAATCGAGATCTCGAAAACAATCTAGGTAACAGTGATAATTTTTTGCTTTTCAATGATAAATTTCATCCCAAAGAATCGATTAAAACCACCCGCAACGCTGTACGTCGAACGGTTCGCTTTCCCTAAGGGCTTGAACATCGAGAAAAAAACCTTCGAATTTCTAAGCGCGAGAATCACGCGCTGTTAGCGGATTTATTGAATAGAAGATCAATCTCTAAACTCTAAATTCCATCAATAATCCCTAGATACTGGAAAACATAAAAATTGCTTTGTAAATATCAGCTGATATAATGTCAGTATTGGGATTATCAGATGATATAGTTCCTATGGAATTTATTATAACGTTGCGAAATCGAGTTGAAACTATTGTCCGTGAGAAGAACCTACCTGTCCATAGGTACTCACCCTTCTAATGGGATCGAACAAAGACGATAATGTTGCATTCGATAATCATCAGAAACGCTTGCTTACGAGTCTGCAACACTTTGGGACATTTTATGTCTTTAGTTGAAGACTCGTATATGTTGCAGACTCGTATGCAAGCTCTAAGAGCCACTCAGCTGATCCGGACCCTGGGCATCGTCACGTAAATGTGCTAAAGAGACTACATACGAAATTACAGCTTCGTAGAGTGTTAAGTATAGAAATTACCTATTAAAATGTTTTAACCACTACTTCACAAATCAAACCGTTCTCGCAATATTTGGATCACCTGCTATGAATCAAATCATCGAAACACCAGCTCAATGAAATCATCAGAAATTAAAAAGCGGTTGCAATCATGTTCACAGTATCAATTATTGAGAATGATCACCTGCGTGTAAACAATTATTCATATAAGTACCCATGCTCATAACTCAGCTTGTTGGCCACGCACTTCGCAGTAGTTCACATATAATATGTTTGGATAAATCGAGAGCATTTGAACGAATGGTCAACAAATTTTGTCGGATGAAAAATGGCAAAGTACCATTTCTCTCGCAACGACTCGGTTGTGAACGGAAATCATCAGAAAACCAACCGTAACGCTTTTGACATGGATATGTCTTTTGGCTGGGGGTCAAGGAATTTTTCGCGACACTTTTTTTTCCAGACCGACACTTTTTTTCCCGACCGGCACATTTTCTATTGATTTTCACGTACAACCAAGGCGTTACTAGGGAAGAGTAACTCCCATAGTTTTCATAGTAGGAAAATCGTTCGCCACTTTTTGGAATGCACTCATTTTACCACGACATTTCATGACCTCTAAGCCATTGTAGTGTCAAGGAATGCTGATTTATTACTCTAAGTTAAACGCTTGCATACGAGTCTGCAACACATTGGGACATTTCATGTCTTTAGTTGCAGACTCGTATGTGTTGCAGACTCGTATGCAAGCTCTAAGAGCCACTCAGCTGATCCGGATTGGGCATCGTCTAGTAAATTTCCTAAAGAGGCTACATACAAAATTACAGCTTCAAACAAAATTACAGCTCAATGAAATCATCAGAAATTAGCAAGCGGTTGCTATCATGTTCACAATATCAATTATTGAGAATGATCACCTGTGTGTAAACAATTATTCAAATAACCATGCTCATAACTCAGCTTGTTTGCCACGCACTTTGCAGTAGTTAACATAATATGGTTGGATAAATCGAGAGCTTTCGAACGAATGGTCAACGAATTTTGTGGGATGAAAAACGACGAAGTACCATTTCCCTAGCAACGACTCGGTTGTAAGCGGAAATTATCAGAAATTGAGCATATTTCGTTACGTTACGTAACGTGACATAACGAAAATTTGGTTGTGTGCCATAGCAAAGACACGAAATGTCAAAACTGGATTCTAGAGCCACTCAGCTGATCTGGGATAGGTCAGTTGTGTTCAAAAGTCCCTCAAGGGCCCACATACCAAATCTCAGAATCGTGGGATCATTAGGGAAAAAACTGGATTCTAGAGCCACTCAGCTGATCTGGGATCGGTCAGTTGTGTTCAAATGTCCCTCAAGGGCCCACATACCAAATCTCAGAATCGTGGGATCATTAAAGAAAAAACTGGATTCTAGAGCCACCCAGCTGATCTGGGATCGGTCAGTTGTGTTCAGAAGTCCCTCAAGGGCCCACATACCAAATCTCAGAATCGTGGGATCATTAGGGAAAAAAACTGGATCCTAGAGCCACTCAGCTGATCTGGGATCGGTCAGTTGTGTTCAGAAGTCCCTCAAGGGCCCACATACCAAATCTCAGAATCGTGGGATCATTAGGGAAAAAACTGGATTCTAGAGCCACTCAGCTGATCTGGGATCGGTCAGTTGTGTTCAGAAGTCCCTCAAAGGCCCACATACCAAATCTCAGAATCGTGGGATCATTAGGGAAAAAACTGGATTCTAGAGCCACTCAGCTGATCTGGGATCGGTCAGTTGTGTTCAAAAGTCCCTCAAGGGCCCACATACCAAATCTCAGAATCGTGGGATCATTAGGGAAAAAACTGGATTCTAGAGCCACTCAGCTGATCTGGGATCGGTCAGTTGTGTTCAGAAGTCCCTCAAGGGCCCACATACCAAATCTCAGAATCGTGGGATCATTAGGGAATCTCCGCGTAACGCTCTCCGCGTGTCGCTCCCCGCGTGACGCTCCCCGCGTGACGCTCCCCGCGTGACGCTCCCCGCGTGACGCTCCCCGCGTGACGCTCCCCGCGTGACGCTCCCCCGCGTGACGCTTTTTCATTTATGTGCCATAGTAAAGACATAAAATGTCAAAAATCATATAGCCAAATTTCAGCTATAATCATATAGGTACCTACCTACCTCACTTCTACGAATCATAATAATCATTGAGCATATTTCGTTACGTAACGTAACATAACGAAAATTTGGTTGTGTGCCATAGCAAAGACATGAAATGTTTTTTCAACGCTTTTTGTTAACGCTTTTTTCGTTTATGTGCCAAAGTAAAGACAAAAAATGTCAAAACTTCCGTTCCGTGTCTTTCGGTGTGTGGTTGTGTGTGTGTGTCAGCTGTGTATCCTCAAATCGTTGTAACAAACTTAATTTCCACAATATTTAACCGATTTTTATGTTTATGGGATGTGCGGGTTAGGGTGTAGATGTTCCTCTATCAGCTTCGAATACTTGACTCAGCGCATGTGCACACGTAAATTCCATCTAGCATCATTTTCCCACGCCCCCGTCGTCCGATCTCGCTCAAATTTGGAGGATAGGTGGAAGAGATGAGTTTGAGAATTCTCTAGCGATTTCAACATAATCATATCATTAGTAGCAACTGCGCATGCGCGAATGTGTATTTCTTTTAACGAGCCTAAATTCAGCAGTTTTTATTTTATTTAAATGAAATTTCAGGCAATGTGCGGGTTAAGCTGTAAATGATCCTGTTTTCATACTTTTCAAATCATTACTTCATTCTGCGCATGCGCAAACGTAAATTACTTCAAGCATCATTTTTTTACGCCCTAGTCGTCCCATCTCGCTCGAGTTTTGTGCATAGCTGGGAAACAATGGTTTGATTATTCCATATTAATTTCAACATTATTGCTCCTGCACATACGGGGAAGTGAAATCCCAGGAACGAGTTCATTTTCTTGTTTTTATCAGATTTCTATTACATTTTCTGGGAATGTGCGGGTTAGGATATAGAGGATTGTCCAATACCAATTTAATTTTTCTCAAATCATAACTCATTTCCTTTCTGCGTATGCGTAAATTACTTCAAGCATCGTTTTCCCCGTTCCCTAAATGACAGATTTCGAAGTTTTACGTCGAATGAAATGACTGACTCCATTATAAGCAGCCCATGGGGTAAAAAATGTTCTTAGTCGATTACAAAAATTTATCAAGTAGGTATTCAAAGTGATAAAGCAAAATACAAGAATTCATGCCATGTGATTAATGTTTTTTAATTCATATATTATTGTTATACATACCTACTTAGTATTAACATAATAGAAAGAAGAATGAAAATGACACTCAATAATACACCAACTTTAATTTCCGATTCCCCGAATTCACCCCATTTGTGCGCTATGTTGAGTAGGGCAGAATCGGTGAAAGTTACGCTTGTAGGCAAACAATCCAAGCTGCTACATTATTTTAACTAATTGGGAGTTTAGAATCAGATTTCTCTTGTCTCATTACTGCGCGTAATCAGATCTAGGAATGGACTAATTCAAGTCTCATGAGAAAAATAGAACAACATAGTTATGGATAATGTGTGATGATGGAGGAAACTATGTGTTTTCTTGGTTTTAATGACTCCTTTTTGAATTTCAGAATCCTATGGCGAATAGAAGAAAAATTAGCCTCAGACCTGAATCTGCTGATCAGAGTGATTCCACATGGAGTAATTAATTTTGGTTTACTATTTCCGATAATGAACTTTGTGATCGATCAAGAAAACAAAATAATTAACCACCTTCAAAATGTGTTGGTTTTCGTTTCAAGATGCATAGAATTCAAAAATCGAATTATAAATAAACGGGGAAAAACCCCGTCCGACCGCCGTACGCCGGCGCCATCCGAAGCTATTCTCTGAAACTACCGGACCAAACTTTATAAAGTTAGGCGCAAAAATCATAGCCGGAATGGGCCAGTAACATCAGCACAGTGTTGGGCATAATCTTATCGTCGAATACGAATACGATTGTAATCGCGATAATTATTCGTTGTTTCTGAGTCAACTGCGATTATATTCGTATTCGTGTAATCGTATTCGTCTGTCGGCGATTACACGAATACAACCCATAAAAATGCGTCACGGTCATCAATTTCAATAGGGCGTCCCTGTTATAAAATGCGAAGCTTTGCTAATATTATCTAGCTTCAGAGGGACGTCCTATTGAAATAGATTTGAGACAAGGCTTGGCTCCAATCGTTGAATTCGCTTTAAGGACGTCCCTCTAAAGCTAGGAAATATTAGCATTTTTATGGGTTGTATTCGTATAATCGCCGACAGACGAATACGATTACACGAATACGAATATAATCGCAGTTGACTCAGAATCAACGAATAATTATCGCGATTACAATCGTATTCGTATTCGACGATAAGATTATGCCCAACACTGCATCAGCATCACTTTCGGTCAATTCTAAATGGTCTTTAATACCTGAAATATTAAAAAATCGAGATCTCGAAATATTTCAAGGTAACAGTAATGTTTTTGAGTCTTGTTTATGGATATCATCCCAAACAATCGAATGAAACCCCAAGGGCTAGAAGTTTAATAGAACGAAAAAATCAACTATATGGGTGTGGGTCAGCACTGTGAGAAAATAGTAAAAATTTCCTTAAAACTCATAAGATCGTTATAATTCCACAGCTCACTCGCTCATCAGGGTAGGTTGGCACGTTGTAATTCTATTCTATCTGCCCTTGAAAAGCTCCGATTCAAATGCCAGCATTATAGAGTGATTAGAAAAGTTCCAGTCATGCAGCATGATAGTATGAGGGAATTTTCGTAAATTATCGGATTCTATAATGTTAAATTGTTTTTAAATTTGAGCTTCTTGAGTGCTAGAAAATTGTCAACTATTAATTTAATGGCGAAAACGTATTCTAAATAATAATCTGCTATTCAAAAAGAGGTTTTGAATTCTTAACTTTTTTGCAGTTTTCATCTACTTTTTAGCAAATTGTAATGACTATTAAGTACATTTTTTGCAGAATTTTGAACATGAATTTTTCAATGTTCTATTTAATAGTGAGCAATATTCTGGTAAAAAATATAAATTATACAAAAACAAACAAAACAACAACAATCAATTATACAATTTATATACGTTTTTGGCCATTTGCATGAATTTTTTAGCACATTTTTTGAAATTTGAGCAATTTAGTGTGATCAAAAGTTCTGGCCAACGAACTCATCCTTTCGTTTGGAAAGCTTGATTTTTCGGCGCAAGAATGGAATTTTCTCCTCAATCCTAAGGAGAGTTTTCGTTTGGAATGACATATATATATACCTATATATATATATTATATATATATATAAAATGGTTTTTTTCCAGAGAATAGTAGACATTGTTCAATGTTAATGGGATCATAAACGGTATGAAATTATTGTTCCTGATGTCTTGGATAAAAGAGTTACATGAACTTGAAGAGTCACGACGTTCACGACAGCTGTATATATATATATATATATATATATATATATATATATATATATATATAACAATATTATATATAGCCTCAAAACGGATTTCAATGAAGACATTTTTCAAAAATTTTGTCTTTAAGATTTTCCGAGGCATTGCAATAGCTTCATTTTCTACGAAAATTCGCTAAAATAATGATACTCATACCTCACTCATCAGAAAACGTTGCATTTTTTCTTAATACGAAATTTTTAGAGTTCCAGCCATAAGACGTATCAAGGAAAACAACATCCCTATACATTAATATAGCGCGTCTACAGTTCTCCATCTGTCGATGGTTTTTTCCAGAGAATAGAAGACATTGTTCAATGTTAATGTGATCATAAACGGTATGAAATTATTGTTCCTGATGTCTTGGATAAAAGAGTTAGATGAACTTGAAGAGTCACGACGTTCACGACAGCTGGAGGCGCCATCAAAATCCGATTACTCAGCAGGCAGATGGAAGAGAGCCGAGAAGACTTATCTTGAGGTATAGGTTATAGTCGGGTTATAGCCGTGTTCCGAGTGGCTTCTTCGCGTCTTCAATGGCTTCTGTGTAGTTGATTGTGGGCATTAGTTGTATCAACATGGTCTGCAACGGGAAAATAACGAGGCGTATGAAACGGTGTAGTCATTTCGCACGGCTCATCGCCTGTAATGAACTCCATGCGGAGAGAGCTCAGATTCCTCGTTTCTGGGGGACTGGAGTGCAATCAACTTTGCTCGGCGAGGAATTCTTGGTTAAGAAAGTGATTTCGGGGAAAGAATTAAACTCATTCAAATTGGATAGTTATCATCAGGTTAAACCCTTGGGACCTTAGTACAATGGCAGCAAAAAAACAATATTTGTTTATAATAGACTATTTCACCTCCGAATGAACTGCTAGGATGCGAACAGTAAGTTACAAGTATTACATCACTACTTATAGTAATTCTGCATATGATACACGTAATGTATGTATGAACATATATTAAGAGAAAGTCATAGTGATAATGTTAGATTTACTCACTCAATTCCTCAAGGTTTACGGTTATTGGACCGATATTATTCATTGTCTACCTAAATAGCATATGCAATTTAAAGTTGAATGGTGAAATAATACCTTTCACCAATGTTAAACGCTCTTTATCAAGGCTAAAAACAGAGAAGAAATGCAGATGCTAGCTGTTCGAGTATTTCTAGACGTATGTAGACGAATAACCAAACGCTATCATCATGCTAAAGTCTCTTTAGTATTTCAATGTCAAAGATTCTCTTGGATTCGAGATCGAATAGAAGAGGATTGAATTCATTTTACATTTACACTCTGCTTTATTAGCTGTCTTCACAGGCATCGGAAAGCCAGGTTCGAGTAAACAGACTTATGACCTAAGAACCTATTTCTAATTTTCGGCCAGGTTATGGTGGCAAAAACATGTTCCATGTTAAAAAGTGACGCAAATTTTGATTGACCCTCTCGTAAAAAACATATTTATGTCTAAAATAATGTTACACAAGACACAAAGAGAAGTAAGTAGGTAAGTTGGTCTACGAGAAAATTACGAGTACCCAACTATGTTCAATAGCTGGGTTTATAATGTTCAGAGACAGCGCAGATAGGAGGCCGGTCCAGAGAAAATAACATTCACTAAACACATTATCTACCTAGTAAGTTATCTCATAAATGCTCACAGTCCTCAATAAATAGAATGGCCACGATAATAGGTGCCTATTAGCGGTTAAAATTGACGAATAGGTAGGTTGTAGACATAAGTTTGAATTAGGTTGAACGCAACTCGTGGTGATTGACGATATCAAATCGTTAAATACGTATCAAGTCGAGTAAGGTGTGGATTTGTCGTGCAAGAACCACCGGAGCACTATCGGCGTAATGTTATGTGAGACAAGCTACCTATGTGATCGACCATCCACATTCGACTTGTTCTGTTTCACCGAAGATACCAGAACGGTGAGAACGAGAAAAGGGTAGTCGATAAATTACCTACATAATAATTATAATGTGTTTGTAGCTGGCTCAATCGGAAGGCATAATGTCAGATTTTCCATATTGATGTTTTATTGGCGCGACCTGTTTCTGTGTTCACATCTCAACAGGGAAACCTAAAAGGATCATAAGTTGTCACAGTACCTATGTTAACTAAATAAAGAACTTTTCATCATATAGGGGTAAGTAGGTATGCATGGGAAAGTAGGTAAGCATATAAAATGTGTACCTATATTGCGAATTTATATAAAGAGCTTCCTCATCACAGATGCGATTGAGTGAGTGTGATTGCTTATGGCAGCTATCACAGACCTGAGGGAGTCAGCCTTTAAATCTGCACATAGTGCATGTGGTAATAGAAGTGACTAAATTCCAATTTCCCCTTTGGTTTTCATTTTTGCGGTAAAATTACCGCTACTTTAAGAAGACCTCGATAATCCGGCATTTTCGGTAATCTGGCTCCAGCAACGTTCCGAAAGTGCCGGACTAGCGAGACTTCTGTAATATCTCTCCAAGAGTGGTTGAGAACGAGCTTACACTAAGAGTAGCTGTAAACGAGCTTACACTAAGAGTAGCAGTAGACGAGCTTACAAAAGTTTTGAATACTAATTTTGACGAATTTCGGGTATTTACGGTAACGTACAACCACATACACACACACAAACACACCCACTTTTTTTTACAAAACACCCCTCAAAGGCGGAGAAGGCACACCATTAACCTTCAAAAATAAATAAATAAAAGAAGTGGGGAGGACGCACAGGTTTACCCGACGCCGGCTTTAGGGATGAGGGATATTGAAGGATGAAGAGGAAGAATGGGATAAAAGGAAGTGCCCCCATAAAATGACCACCAGTTCAAGTAAGAACCCCTCAGGACGCGGGTGTGATACCGCGGAGTACTCCTGCTGAGATGCCCAACTCGAGTAAACCCGTGGCACTTTTCCCGCACCACACCTCGCGCCAAGACACAGTCGACATCCAGGATTATGGCAAACCCATTGGGCTTGACGGCAACGATATCTGGCACCTTGCCCCGGCCACTAGGCATGTGATATAGCCTCTCTCTCCCTTTCTACATCCCAATCGTTGGATGACAAGGCGCCTGCTATCTGCTTGGCAACCACATCGTGACGTAGAATGCGGCCACCGTGAGCTAGTACGCAGACAGATTCCGTACAGCCAGATGCATTTCTATAGATAATCATATCAACGACCGATCCACTTCGTTCTACGTACAACCAGAAAAGAAACAAACGTCTGCCAAGTTGGGTGCGGTACATAGCTTCCTCGCTTACCTATCATGAATGTATAGATCATTGGAAAGTTTTAAATCATCTTGAAAAATGCCATAGCGGAAAAGAGTAAATCAAGAAGTAGCATGTAATGTCATAATTGGTCAATTAAGAAACGAAAAAATGATACTCAATGTAATTAACGCAGAGTGAACTGATGAGTTGAAAACAATGAAATAGGTACTGGGCCATCTACAACCTTAACCGCGCATTCGCTGTTACGCAAAAACATTACTGTTACCTTGAAATATTTCGAGATCTCGATTTTTTAATATTTCAGGTATTAAAGACCATTTAGAATTGACCGAAAGTGATGCTGATGCAGTGTTTGGCATAATCTTATCGTCGAATACGAATACGATTGTAATCGAGATAATTATTCGATGATTCTGAGTCAACTGCGATTATATTCGTATTCGTGTAATCGTATTCGTCTGTCGGCGATTACACGAATACAACCCACAAAAATGCGTCACGGTCATCAATTTTAAATAGGGCATCTCTCCTATAATATGCGAAGCCTTGCTAATATTAAGTAGCTTCAGAGGGACGTCCTATTGAAATAGATTTGAGTCAAAGGCTGGGCTCCAATCGTTGAATTCGCTTTAAGGACGTCCCTCTAAAGGTAGGTAATATTAGCATTTTTATGGGTTGTATTCGTATAATCGCCGACAGACGAATACGATTACACGAATACGAATATAATCGCAGTTGACTCAGAATCAACGAATAATTATCGCGATTACAATCGTATTCGTATTCGACGATAAGATTATGCCCAACACTGCATCAGCATCACTTTCGGTCAATTCTAAATGGTCTTTAATACCTGAAATATTAAAAAATCGAGATCTCGAAATATTTCAAGGTAACAGTAATGTTTTTGAGTCTTGTTTATGGATATCATCCCAAACAATCGAATGAAACCCCAAGGGCTAGAAGTTTAATAGAACGAAAAAATCAACTATATGGGTGTGGGTCAGCACTGTGAGAAAATAGTAAAAATTTCCTTAAAACTCATAAGATCGTTATAATTCCACAGCTCACTCGCTCATCAGGGTAGGTTGGCACGTTGTAATTCTATTCTATCTGCCCTTGAAAAGCTCCGATTCAAATGCCAGCATTATAGAGTGATTAGAAAAGTTCCAGTCATGCAGCATGATAGTATGAGGGAATTTTGTAAATTATCGGATTCTATAATGTTAAATTGTTTTTAAATTTGAGCTTCTTGAGTGCTAGAAAATTGTCAACTATTAATTTAATGGCGAAAACGTATTCTAAATAATAATCTGCTATTCAAAAAGAGGTTTTGAATTCTTAACTTTTTTGCAGTTTTCATCTACTTTTTAGCAAATTGTAATGACTATTAAGTACATTTTTTGCAGAATTTTGAACATGAATTTTTCAATGTTCTATTTAATAGTGAGCAATATTCTGGTAAAAAATATAAATTATACAAAAACAAACAAAACAACAACAATCAATTATACAATTTATATACGTTTTTGGCCATTTGCATGAATTTTTTAGCACATTTTTTGAAATTTGAGCAATTTAGTGTGATCAAAAGTTCTGGCCAACGAACTCATCCTTTCGTTTGGAAAGCTTGATTTTTCGGCGCAAGAATGGAATTTTCTCCTCAATCCTAAGGAGAGTTTTCGTTTGGAATGACATATATATATACCTATATATATATATTATATATATATATAAAATGGTTTTTTTCCAGAGAATAGTAGACATTGTTCAATGTTAATGGGATCATAAACGGTATGAAATTATTGTTCCTGATGTCTTGGATAAAAGAGTTACATGAACTTGAAGAGTCACGACGTTCACGACAGCTGGAGGCGCCATATATATATATATATATATATATATATATATATATATATATATATATATATATATGTATATATATATATATATAGCCTCAAAACGGATTTTAATTATGACATTTTCAAAAATTTTCATTTTAAACTTTTCCGAATCATTGGAGTAGCTTCATTTTCTACGAAAATTCGCTAAAATAATGATACTCATACCTCACTCATCAGAAAACGTTGCATTTTTTCTTAATACGAAATTTTTAGAGTTCCAGCCATAAGACGTATCAAGGAAAACAACATCCCTATACATTAATATAGCGCGTCTACAGTTCTCCATCTGTCGATGGTTTTTTCCAGAGAATAGTAGACATTGTTCAATGTTAATGTGATCATAAACGGTATGAAATTATTGTTCCTGATGTCTTGGATAAAAGAGTTAGATGAACTTGAAGAGTCACGACGTTCACGACAGCTGGAGGCGCCATCAAAATCCGATTACTCAGCAGGCAGATGGAAGAGAGCCGAGAAGACTTATCTTGAGGTATAGGTTATAGTCGGGTTATAGCCGTGTTCCGAGTGGCTTCTTCGCGTCTTCAATGGCTTCTGTGTAGTTGATTGTGGGCATTAGTTGTATCAACATGGTCTGCAACGGGAAAATAACGAGGCGTATGAAACGGTGTAGTCATTTCGCACGGCTCATCGCCTGTAATGAACTCCATGCGGAGAGAGCTCAGATTCCTCGTTTCTGGGGGACTGGAGTGCAATCAACTTTGCTCGGCGAGGAATTCTTGGTTCAGAAAGTGATTTCGGGGAAAGAATTCAACTCATTCAAATTGGATACTTAGTTATCATCAGGTTAAACCCTTGGGACCTTAGTACAATGGCAGCAAAAAAACAATATTTGTTTATATTAGACTATTTCACCTCCGAATGAACTGCTAGGATGCGAACAGTAAGTTACAAGTATTACACCACTATTTATAGTAATACTGCATATGTTACACGTAATGTATGTATGAACATATATTAAGAGAAAGTCACATTGATAATGTTAGATTTACTCACTCAATTCCTCAAGGTTTACGGTTATTGGACCGATATTATTCATTGTCTACCTAAATAGCATATGCAATTTAAAGTTGAATGGTGAAATAATACCGTTCACCAATGTTAAACGCTCTTTATCAAGGCTAAAAACAGAGAAGAAATGCAGATGCTAGCTGCTCGCGTATTTCTAGACGTATGTAGACGAATAACCAAACGCTATCATCACGCTAAAGTCTCTTTAGTATTTCAATGTCAAAGATTCTCTTGGATTCGAGATCGAATAGAAGAGGATTGAATTCATTTTACATTTACACTCTGCTTTATTAGCTGTCTTCACAGGCATCGGAAAGCCAGGTTCGAGTAAACAGACTTATGACCTAAGAACCTATTTCTCATTTTCGGCCAGGTTATGGTGGCAAAAACATGTTCCATGTTAAAAAGTGACGCAAATTTTGGTTGACCCTCTCGTAAAAAACATATTTATGTCTAAAATAATGTTACACAAGACACAAAGAGAAGTAAGTAGGTAAGTTGGTCTACGAGTAAACTACGAGTACCCAACTATGTTCAATAGCTGGGTTTATAATGTTCAGAGACAGCGCAGATAGGAGGCCGGTCCAGAGAAAATAACATTCACTAAACACATTATCTACCTAGTAAGTTATCTCATAAATGCTCACAGTCCTCAATAAATAGAATGGCCACGATAATAGGTGCCTATTAGCGGTTAAAATTGACGAATAGGTAGGTTGTAGACATAAGTTTGAATTAGGTTGAACGCAACTCGTGGTGATTGACGATATCAAATCGTTAAATACGTATCAAGTCGAGTAAGGTGTGGATTTGTCGTGCAAGAACCACCGGAGCACTATCGGCGTAATGTTATGTGAGACAAGCTACCTATGTGATCGACCATCCACATTCGACTTGTTCTGTTTCACCGAAGATACCAGAACGGTGAGAACGAGAAAAGGGTAGTCGATAAATTACCTACATAATAATTATAATGTGTTTGTAGCTGGCTCAATCGGAAGGCATAATGCCAGATTTTCCATATTGATGTTTTATTGGCGCGACCTGTTTCTGTGTTCACATCTCAACAGGGAAACCTAAAAGGATCATAAGATGTCACAGTACCTATGTTAACTAAATAAAGAACTTTTCGTCATATAGGGGTAAGTAGGTATGCATGGGAAAGTAGGTAAGCATATAAAATGTGTACCTATATAGCAAATTTATATAAAGAGCTTCCTCATCACAGATGCGATTGAGTGAGTGTGATTGCTTATGGCAGCTATCACAGACCTGAGGGAGTCAGCCTTTAAATCTGCACATAGTGCATGTGGTAATAGAAGTGACTAAATTCCAATTTCCCCTTTGGTTTTCATTTTTGCGGTAAAATTACCGCTACTTTAAGACGACCTCGATAATCCGGCATTTTCGGTAATCTGGCTCCAGCAACGTTCCGAAAGTGCCGGACTAGCGAGCAACTTCTGTAATATCTCTCCAAGAGTGGTTGAGAACAAGCTTACACTAAGAGTAGCTGTAAACGAGCTTACACTAAGAGTAGCAGTAGACGAGCTTACACCAGTTTTGAATACTAATTTTGACAAATTTCGGGTATTTACGGTAACGTACAACCACATACACACACACACACCCACTTTTTTTTACAAAACACCCCTCAAAGGCGGAGAAGGCACACCATTAACCTTCAAAAATAAATAAATAAAAGAAGTGGGGAGGACGCACAGGTTTACCCGACGCTGGCTTTAGGGATGAGGGATGTTGAAGGATGAAGAGGAAGAATGGGATAAAAGGAAGTGCCCCCATAAAATGATCACCAGTTCAAGTAAGAACCCCTCAGGACGCGGGTGTGATACCGCAGAGTACTCCTGCTGAGATGCCCAACTCGAGTAAACCCGTGGCACTTTTCCCGCACCACACCTCGCGCCAAGACACGGTCGCAGCCATGACCTTGATGTTATTGGTCGCCACTCCTTTTAGCTCGGAAATCGCTTGCCGCAGGTCATTTCTGTCATACTTATTTATTTTGGCCCTCCAGGTGTGCTCCATGTCCACGCTGCCACTGGCAACCTGGACATCCAGGATTATGGCAAACCCATTGGGCTTGACGGCAACGATATCTGGCACCTTGCCCCGGCCACTAGGCATGTGATATAGCCTCTCTCTCCCTTTCTACATCCCAATCGTTGGATGACAAGGCGCCTGCTATCTGCTTGGCAACCACATCGTGACGTAGAATGCGGCCACCGTGAGCTAGTACGCTGACAGATTCCGTACAGCCCTTGTACAGATGCATTTCTATAGATAATCATATCAACGACCAACCCACTTCGTTCTACGTACAACCAGAAAAGAAACAAACGTCTGCCAAGTTGGGTGCGGTACATAGCTTCCTCGCTTACCTATCATGAATGTATAGATCATTTTAAAGTTTTAAATGATCTTGAAAAATTCCATAGCGGAAAAGAGTAAATCAAGAAGTAGCGTGTAATGTCATAATTGGTCAATTAGGAAACGAAAAAATGATACTCAATGTAATTAACGCAGAGTGAACTGATGAGTTGAAAACAATGAAATAGGTACTGGGCCATCTACAACCTTAACCGCGCATTCGCTGACAATTTTATCAAAATCGGATGAAAACTGTGGGAATTAAGGTCAATACAATATTTCACATTGGCGCATGCGCAGTAGCTATTATTGATACAATCGTGTTGAAATTTATATGAGGTAATCAAGTCATCTTCTTCCAACCATTATCCAAATTTAAGTGAAATCGAACGACTAGAGTGTAAAAAAATAGAGCATAAGAGAATTCACCTTGATGCGTGCGACCAGGGACGCATATCCGAATGTACCCTGATTCACAAGTTCGTCTCACTGACTCAGGGGAAAGTCATGTCAACCACCATGTTCCCTAGGCCCTTCGTCCTTTAGCGCTCCTGGCGCCCCAATACAGAGTGACCATTTCAATGTCTGGGTAAGTGAATGAGGCAATCGCGGAAACCCCTCACTGCCCCGACCCAGAAGGCAGTAGCCTGAAAGAAGAAAAAACGTTTATTCTCGAGCGCGCCGTGCGCTTCCATAGACGGAGGGTCGCCCAGGAAAACCTGCGAGGGCCTCAAGATGAGTCAACACTCGAAACGTCTTGGATGTGGGTATTGCAAAACCCTCGAAGGTAACCGCCAGATGAGGTTATATAATGCGAAAGGGGGAACCAAGTAATGTTTTCCTCGTAGCAGTGACCGGTCAGGATCACATTCCTTTGGGAGTGCTTCTGTACATGTACACAAGTTCGCCTATACACAAATACTTATTTGTGTCAGACAAAACATATATATATAACAATATGTTGAGTTCTCAACCACTTTTTCTTTGTTTTATATATATATATATATATATATCACAAAATTAGAAAAGATGACAGAAAAGATGTCACAAAACTTTTTATATTTGAGCTTTTTGCCTTTTTCAAACTAACAAAGAAAATTCTTTGTTAGTTTGAAAAAGGTGAAAAGCCGAAATATAGAAATAGTTTTGTGACGTTTTTTCTGTTATATTTTCTAATTTTGTGATTATAATCAAGCCCTCCTAGAGCCATTTTCATGAAGTGATATATATATATATATATGTGTGTGTGAATGGTACAGGGGAAGAACGGGCTAACTTGATTTTTCGCCAAAAGTGAGTTGAGAATGGTACCTACCTTATGTTTTGGTTGTAAAACAGGAAAAAACGAGTCTAAATACCTACTTCAAATCAGCGTGTATTTCGTATACAGACGAAGAACGGGCTTATGGGAGCGGGCCAGGGAAAGAACGGACTACAATAACGTAGAGCTGCCGCTTCCCCCTTCCTTTTAGATCATTACCCAGCCTGTGAATCACAGCAGGTTAGCTGTTTCACATGTCAAATTCTACCACTTTTCCGACCTGTTGCTGTCTCTATTCAATACTCATGGTTTGGTCCTGTGTTACACATTTATTTTTTGGCCTGATCAAAATCAGATGTTTTGATTGTGCGGGTTATCTTGACACAAAGTATATTCCTAAAGCTCCAATACAGAAAAGGTGGCTGAGAGAAGTGAAATTTCATGTTGATAACCCTCGGCTAGTTTACTACCGTGAGAGCTATAATGCAGAATTTACTGGCGAGTTTGTGACGCCGAATCCGTCATGAAAAAAGAAAAGACTTGCAGCGGCTGCGCAGATTTCAGCAGATTTGGCTCAGCAACCACTTCGTCCATTAGAATTTTACTCGTACTTCCCTTCAAGTTTCGATCTCTTCCGAAAAATTCAGGGATTTGATTTATTTAAAAATATATGTACAGAGAAGGCCAGGAGGTATTTAGAGAAAACCACTGACACACAGACAAGAGACAGACACGGAACCAAAATTCATTAGCATGTTAGCAAAAGCAAGTGGAAACGTAAAAAGCAAGTGGAAATTTTATTTTGGAGGACAACAATTTTTTCTACTTCTATTACGAACACAACCCTACCGTCTGTAGTGAGGAAGCCAAAACTTCTTTCCCACATGGAACGACGCAGAACTGCATACGCGTGTGTAAAATGTTGAAAGCCGAAGGTAATGTTATTTGGAAGGTTAAAATGTTTTACATGCGTAGGCGAGATGAAGGACTGAGACGTTGATGATTCCTTGTTTTTTCAAGTTTAATTTGTTGTCGTTATTTGTTTTGATATTATAAATTTTGTTTGTAATTGACTTGTATTTTGACTGCAGTCATTTTCGTTCCCGAGTTTTATATAAAGAATTTATTAGAATGTAATTCGCTCGTAAATCTTCGTTGTGCATGCAGTATATTATTCTTCAGTTCCTAAAAACTGTGGTCACCAATGTCAAGAGATGGAAAAAAAATGAATTACGGTTATAGCTATACTAACAACGATTAGATCAATAAATTTGTAGTTACGACTACTAACTACAACAAATTGTAGTTAGTAGTTAAAAATGGTCAACTACTTTTCCCCAACTACTAGTTTGTAGTTACAACTTTTTTTCACCAACTTCTTGTAGTTGAAAAAATTGGTTAATATGTAGATTAAACAGTTATCGATTTAAGTTGTTATTTTAGTTACGATTATTCAAATATACTACCTTCAATAAATATTGCTGACACTTGCAGGTTTTACGTTTTGAACATCTCTGAACACAATTATGCACTAAAATCGGCGGTATATGAATGTATAAGAGCGGTATGCACTCATGTGTCATTGCGCACGATAACTTCCGTAAAATAAGATAAAAATTTCGTTTCAATGCCAGAAGATCTGAATTTGTAAATGGTTGGATAAATCGTTGGCCAGCCCGATCAGAACAGTGCTAGTGGTCGAATTTCACTAAATTCAGATACATAAAATCGTTAAAAATCACCTCACGTTACCAGAAAATGTAGTTACAGAGAGTTAACTACTTAGGTACTAGTAGTTAGTCAAAAAGTAGTTAACTACCTACTTTTTTGGAAATTACTATTAATTTGGTAGTTGAAAAAAGTAGCTACCTACCTACCTACTACTTAATACAAGTTACTAAGAAAGTAGTTGCTCTGTGCAACTACTCAACTAGTAGTTTGTAGTTAAAAATCTAGTTAATTGCTGAAATTATTCTAACTACTGAACAACTCCGACCTATATAGGCAAAGGCAAATTGAAATAATGTTATCGTATTGTTTGTAGTCAATCATATTTGTATCAAGCATGAAGATGTGGAATGTATACGACTGAAAAGAATGTCTAGCACCTACTACAAGCATTCTACAAGTGATTTTTCAATTTCATCTCAAAAATTAATATAACTTTGTCAGTACCACCCTTGGAGTATTTCTATCTCCTATTTCTACCTCAACATGTTGATGATTTGCGTATAAACATTTGCCTCGCCTAAAAGAAACAATTTCAAATAGATTTTCTACTCTCAAAATGAAAGAATAGTTATTATTTCGGAGGGAACAAGGAGAAAGTTGGAAACAAATCAGTTAATTTAATACGAACACACGTTTCATCAGCTTGAAGGCTTGATTGAGTAGGTAGGAGTTTAACGGAGAGTTAAGGAGTTCTGAAAGTTAAAAGTAATACCGAAGGTGTAAACCTTTACAGCGGTTTTACATTCCCTCGTGGTCATTTGCGACCTCCATCCTTTCACGATGACTCTGCTTGATTCTTGACAACTTCAGTCGTAACCAGTTGATAGAAGTAGCGAAGTGGGTTCCCGTGATTGCTACGTTTGAACTGCTTGGGTGATGACAGTCAGTTTGAGTTGGTGGGCACCTCATGCTTTCCTGATTGCTCATGACTATCACGTTGGTACTACGGTTATATATGCGCCCAATCACATCACTCCATTTAATGTTTTGCAAACAAACTACATACGAGTATAAATAGGTATAAGATATGAACAATATAATAGTAATAAATAATGAATACCTATTACAAATATTATAATAATAAGTAAATATATTAAAATAAATATAATAATATAAATAATATAATGTTAGATATAATAATATGACAAAAACTTTTGTGTCCCAAAATCAAAATATCCACTAGGTAGTTGTTTGCGTCAGAGCTTGCTGATAATTTTTGGTTTCGTGTCTGTTTTTCAATTTACCGGTTACCAACATAAACTTAAACGATTTTAAATTTGATTTTCTCTCACTCTGAAATCGAGTTTTAGGACGTCCCGCAGAAGTTAGGTCATACAGGAAGGGTTTCTTATTTAAGAGGGACGACCTACTGGAATTGATCCAGGGGGGGGGGGGGGGGGGGTGGGGGACAACCCAAGCATGAGAAAAAAATAACCACATACAAATCCGTTTCAGACCATTCTAAGACCGAATCCGTGAACAAAAAAAAAACCATAGGTGTGTGTGTGTGTGTGACAAATTTTGTCGACGCTGCCCAGGCCACAATTCTCAACCGATTTCCGAGATTCTTGTTTGATCCCAATTTAAGTCTAGTTGTGCAACTAACCTCGAAAATTTTTAATTTCAAGATGGAAGAGGAAAAATGGAGGGGGGTAAAGCCGAAACAACGTGTTTTTTTCGACAAATTGTTTTGCCGTTTTTTTTCTAGGCTACAATTCTCAACTGATTTTTGTGATTCTCATTTTGTTCGATTCCGATTTCAGTCTAGTTTTGCAATAAACCTTAGGACTTTCTGGCCATAATTCTCACCCGATTTTCAAGATTCTTTCTTTGTTCGATTCTAATTTTAGTCTAGTTGTGCAACGAACCTCAGAAATTTTGAATTCCGTGATGGAAGAGGGGTATGGAGGGGGTATAGCCGAAACAACTGTTTTTCGACAAATTTCGTCGACGCTAGGCAGGCTACAATTCTCAACCGATTTTCTATATTCTTTCTTTGTTCGATTCTAATTTTGGTCTAGTTGTGCAACGAACCTCGAAAATTTAGGATTCGCTGTCGAGCTGGGGGTTGGAGGGATAATTACCGATTTTCAAATCTCTGCCGATTTTCGTGAATCTCATTTTTTCCATTATGAATTCGATATAGTTTTGCAAAGTATGTCAGAATTGTCAAACTTCATCAAAACAGGGGGTGAATGGAGGGGGTAATATTGATTAATCATGATGTTTTAACTATCCTCATCCGATTTTCGGGATTATTTTTCAATTCAACTTTGAATTTGGTCTAGTTTTGGAAGATGTAACAGGAGTTTCAAATTTCATGATGGAAAGGGGTAACATTGATAAATCATGATGTTTCAACTATTCTCGTCTGATTTTCGTGATTATTTTTTTATTCAACTTTGAATTTGGTCTAGTTTTGGAAGATGTACCAGGAGTTTCAAATCCATGATGGAAGGGGGAGAATGGTGGGGGTAATACTGATAAATCGTGACGATTTAACCATTCACGTCCGATTTTTGTGATTGTGATACAGAAAAAATAAACCTCTGTGTAGCAATTTGCAGCATTTTTTTTTTTTTTTTTTTTCCTCAATGCAGCGGCAGCCCTGACGCTGCTCTAGGCATGAGGGAAAGCATATGCATTATAAAGTTGTTGCCTACAGTAATTTGTGTATGATGTGCGTAGATGGTTGGAGAGAAGATTTTCGCGCACTTGCATGAAAAGCTTTATAAAAAAGGCCTTCTGTCATTAAATTGGTTTTTAATTATACTCCCAACGTTTCTCCCCAGGAACAGAAAAGATTTTCGAGCCCTATAAACACGTCAAAATTGCATTTCGAACACTTAATACAGACCACTATTTTCCAAACTAAAAGATTTCACACCAAAAGATCAACGTTCAGACCTGATCTACCAGATTCCTTGAGGTAGTAGTGGGTGTGAAAAAGTGTAGGTGGGGGAAACGTGTCAGTTGGTTCGGCGTCGTTTTTCAAAACTTGCATCGGATCTACGTCAAGACGATATAACAAACGCATTGGTTGCCCATTGCAGATGTTCAGGATATACTATGGACTTCAAAAATTTCAAAATAGTTGGAAGTGAACCAAATTTGCAAAAAAAGATATTTCTAGAAATGGTTAAGATAAACAATTCAAATTCAATTAACTTGAATTCCGTAAAGACACTCAAAGCTTGAGCAAAATTTACTCGTATTTGATTGATGGACTCTAAATTTATAATTACCGTCACCAGCGAACTAAGTAAAACATACGAATAAACGTAAACAATTTTAATTTTGATTTTCAAAAAACTCATAACTTTAAATTCGATAATTAACAACAACAAAAAGAAAACTATAAGTAAGTAGATATTTTACATTTCTGAATATTAATCTCCCTGAAGAAGCCCCAGTTCCTGGGGAGAAACGTTGGAGTTTAATTTTAAATTTAAGTCAATTCTTAGGCCTTTTATGGCCCGGCGAACGGCGGACGGCGAACGGCGGACGGACATTTCAAATTTGGATTCTACGCACCTTGAAACGTAAAGTGACAAAGTTTGAGGGGGGGTTATAAAAATTTTAACACAGAATGT
This sequence comes from Adelphocoris suturalis, assembly GCA_030762985.1. Lineage (NCBI taxonomy): Eukaryota > Metazoa > Arthropoda > Insecta > Hemiptera > Miridae > Adelphocoris > Adelphocoris suturalis. The sequence goes on from CM061042.1 coordinate 38,143,980, forward strand.
GTTTTAGCCATGGTAGTCCAGGAAATAAAGACATTGAGGTAGAAAAAAATAGAACCCAAACCAAAATTGGTACAGACGTAGGTGGAGGTCCCCTGATTGACATACTAAAAGTCCTGGGGGGTGGGGGTGCCGCTCGAGGGGGGGGGGGTCCTGGGGGGTCATTAAAGGTCCCATTTTGGGGTTTTTCGCGAATATCTCGGAAACGGTGCATTTTTCGATGAACCATGTCCTATAGTAAATGAAAGCTGATAAAATTCTCTACAACTTTGATTATATACGTTTTATCAAAATTCCGAACCGTTACGGAAATATATGCATCCGAAAATGGACGAATTTTGAAAATTAGGTTTTTAGCTCACGTTTTTCGGATAACTTTGTTGATTTGCATCCAAACCGTTTATCTGAGAAAAAAGTCCTCTTAGAGAAAGTTTTAGAGCATCAAATTGACTTGAAGAATATGTGGCTGAATGCCAATTTATCATTCACCAATCAAAAGTTACGCCAGTTTCAAAATTTTGCCCATTTTTACCCAAATGTTGTCAGGCCACTTTTCTGTGTCCTCCAGCTTGAATCGTCCTTCTTTCTGTCATCTGTCGTCATACATACGTCCACACGACCCCAGAATTACATACCACCACATGGGGGGGGGGATGAGACGACGATGTAAAAAAGCGATGCGTGTAATTAATTATGAAGTAATTAAATAATACATGATTACATGATTAGATGATACATGATTAGAACATGTCGTATTCTTCGTCACTCTCCTCGTCGGGCAGTTCCGTGGGGGCGGCGTTTGAACATGTTCCGTGACGCCCGATGCAGGCGACGGAGCAGGCAATGCCTGTTTATTGAAGTTTAAGTTGGCCACTACATCAACTCGTGTTATGTTGTTAGTTTCCACATGTTCATATGTTCAATATTGAATAAAGTTCATTCTGTGTGTGTTCAAGAAAATGTAAAAAGTGTATTCTTCAAAAAAATATATATATTAAGTACTAAAACACAGATCAACTGTAACACTAGGTACATTTACAAAATTCCACTGTTAGCACTTCATCTGCTTCAACTGGTTATGGGCCCAGCACTAATTTGTAGACAATCAACATGTCTCATGGGGATCCAGGAGCAGGTGGTTCTCCACCTGTGGCATCTACGAGTGTTGCAGTTGCAGGACTGGGAGCAATGCCGAACATTAAAAAATTGGTTGGTTCAGAAAATTATTCTAACTGGAAGTTCGGAATGGAAATGTTTCTGATCGCCGAGGATCTGAGGGCAGTTGTTGCAGGGACAGAGGTTGATCCAAGAAATGATGCCAAAGCTCGATCAAAAATTTGTTTAATGGTTGATGAGTCTCTGTATCCTATGGTTCGTAGTCAAAAGTCGGCAAAAGATGTCTGGGCTAAGCTTGAGTCAATTTATGAAATAATGAAAGTAAAGGATTATGCAGACGTTTGAGTTTGCTGAAACAACTGTTTTCACTCGAGTTGACACAGTTTTCAACTGTTGAAGAATACCTTAATCGAATCCTTAGCATATCTCAGCAATTAGAGTCAATCAACGCAGGGCTTGAAGACGAGTTCATCGGTGTTGTCATGCTGAAGGGGTCCAGCCCATGATAATGGCTCTGGAGAGCTCAGGGGCAAAAATCACAAGTGATTCAGTACGTACCCTATTGAGTCAACAAGCCAAGCCCAATGATGAAAATGATAAAGCTCTAACATTGAAGAAAGAGTCAAAGAAAAAGTATTTTATTCCCAAGTGTTTTGCTTGTGACAAGAAAGGACATTTCGCTTCACAATGTAAAGCCAAGAAGAAAAATGCAAGTGAGCAAGGAACTTAGCTATAGGGAGACTGGATAACGATGAGTGGATCATCGATTCAGGAGCTACTTCACATTTTACCATGAGAGACGATTGGCTTAAGAATAGACGACCAACAGAAAGGGAAATAAGGGTAGCAAATAACGAAAAAATTCTAGCAAAAAGCTGTGGGACAGTTAGTTTAGAGTTACCCGGTACTGTAGAGAAAACTGATATCCATGATGTGATGTTCAGTCCAAATCTCAACACAAACCTACTATCAGTCGGGAAAATAGTCAAAAAAGGCTATAAGGTAGTATTTTCAAGAGATGGCTGTAGGATAATGGATTCCCAGACTAGGGTCAAAGGAAAAGTTTTCATACAGGGCATATATGATTCGGGAGTGTTTAAAATTGTTCCGAAGAACCGTGAACAAGTTAATGCAATCACCTGTGATAATTCACAAATGCTTTGGCACAAGAGGTTGGGGCATTTAAACGTGAGATCCATGAACCTTTTGAGGAAAAATATGGCTCGTGGAGTGAAATTTGCCTCAGCTGGATTTCAACCCTGCAAAGCGTGCGTGAAAGGGAAAATGACAAGACAAAGTTTCCCCACAAGCAAATCAAAATCCAAAAATATTTTGGAATTGATTCATTCGGACGTTTGTGGACCAATGCCAGTGAAAAGTTGGGGAGGAAAGAGGTATGCCCTAACATTCACTGATGATTTTTCTAGGAAAACTTTTGTGTACATGATTAAAAACAAGAGCGAGGTAAAGAATGTGTTTCAAGAGTTCAAACAACTAGTGGAAAATCAAACAAACAAGAAGATAAAAGTTCTAAGGACCGACAATGGCTCGTGAGTACGTCCACGTTGCATTGACAGACTTTCTAAAACAACATGGAATAAGGCATCAAACAACAGTACCTTATACTCCAGAACAGCTAGGAGTCGCAGAGAGAGTTAATACAACTCTAGTAGAGAAGGCTAGGTGCATGCTGCAAGAAGCAGGGCTCAGTGAAAGATACTGGGCAGAAGCATTAAGCACTGCAAACTATTTAAAGAATAGGTCTCCAACATCTGCACTGAAGAAGAAAACTCCTGAAGAAGTCTGGACAGGAAGAAAAGTTGCGTTATTTCATCTTCGTGTGTTTGGCTGCCGAGCTTTTGTTCATGTTCCAAAGCAGAAAAGAAAGAAATGGGACCCTAAAAGCAAAGAATACATATTCGTGGGATACTGTGAAGACACGAAAGGGTATCGATTAAGTGATCCCACTAATCCCACAATCGTAACGAAAGCGAGGGATGTGATATTCTTTGAGGCCGAAACGTTACAAACAAAAACCGACGAAAATCTTCATAATTCAACCACTGAAACAATAAACACTGAAAACGTAGTGATCATAACAAATCAAGAACGATCTGAGCAACCGATAGAACATCCCATTATAATTGAAACAGGGGGAGCTTCTCTTGATCTTCCATCAGAACACGTTCCAGAAGAAAATGAAGAATCGGAACAAGAAGAATGGTTTGAAACTGAAATAAATCACGCTGAACCACTACCAGAACTCGCCAATCAAAATTCAAGCACAGTGGCATTAAGGAAGTCAAGCCGGATTGTGAAACCAAAGCAGTGGCACTGTTGTATAGCTACAGCAGGGGATGAACTTGACGAACCAGCAAGTTATAAAGACGTGCTTGAAAGTGAAGAAAAAGAAAAGTGGTTAGAAGCGATGAAACGAGAATATGATGCACTAATAAAATTGAAAGCTTGGGAGTTTGTTGATCGTCCAAGCAACGGGCAGGTTGTCAAGAACCGTTGGGTATTTAGGAAGAAAGTTGGAGTGGATGATAAAATTTCGAAGTTTGAATCAAGACCTGTTGCTAAAGATTTTACGCAACAATACGGTGTAGTCAATGAAACATTCTCAAGACCTATGTTGAAGTTCGAGAAGTTTCGGAGCCTGCAGACATGTTGAGTGTGGTGCCCACTTAAGGGGGAGTATTGAAGTTTAAGTTGGCCACTACATCAACTTGTGTAATGTTGTTAGGTTCCACATGTTCATATGTTCAATATTGAATAAAGTTCATTCTGTGTGTGTTCAAGAAAATGTAAAAAGTGTATTCTTCAAAAAAAAAATATATATATATATATATATTAAGTACTAAAACACAGATCAACTGTAACACTAGGTACATTTACAAAATTCCACTGTTAGCACTTCATCTGCTTCAACTCCCCTCCGTTCCCTCGGCCATCCGGTCTTTCCTGAGCTCACCACCCAACAAATTTGAATACAAAAGACCACTTCGTACGATCATTGGTAAGGGGTGAAAGAAGTTGAACTCGTGCTTACCATGGAATAACACTTTTTTACATCGTCGTCTCACCCCCCCCCCCCTCCCCCATGTGGTGGTATGTAATTCTGGGGTCGTGTGGGCGTATGTATGACCACAGATGACAGAAAGAAGGACGATTAAAGCTGGAGGACACAGAAAAGTGGCCTGACAACATTTGAGTAAAAATGACAAAAATGGGCAAAATTTTGAAACTGGCGTAACTTTTGATTGGTGAATGATAAATTGGCATTCAGCCACATATTCTTCAGGGAAATTTGATGCTCTACAACTTTCCAAAAAACCACAAAATGGGACCTTTAATGACCCCCCCCCCCTCGAGCGGCACCCCCACCCCCCAGGACTTTTAGTATGTCAATCAGGGGACCTCCACCTACGTCTGTACCAATTTTGGTTTGGGTTCTATTTTTTTCTACCTCAGGGCCCTTTTTTGTCTTCATTGCCTGGACTATGGACTAACTAGCCGAAAATAGAACGCGGGATGGTAACGAAATGTGTGACGGATGATTTTCACGTACAACCGAGTCGTTGCTAGGGAAATGGTACTTCGTCGTTTTTCATCCCACAAAATTCGTTGACCATTCGTTCGAAAGCTCTCGATTTATCCAACAATATTATGTTAACTACTGCGAAGTGCGTGTCCAACAAACTGAGTTATGAGCATGGTTATATAAATAATTGTTTACACACAGGTGATCATTCTCAATAATTGATATTGTGAACATGATTGCAACCGCTTGTTAATTTCTGATGATTTCATTGAGCTTGTGTTTCGATGATTTGATTCATAGCAGGTGATCTGAGTATTACGAAAACGGTTTGATTTGTGAAGCGGAGGTTAAATAATTTGAATAGGTAATTTCTATACTTTACACTCTAGGAAGCTGTAATTTCGTTTGTAGCCTCTTTAGGACATTTACTTGACGATGCTCAGGGTCCGGATCAGATGTGTGGCTCTTAAAGCTAATTTCTATGCTTTACACTCTAGGAAGCTGTAATTTCGTATGTAGCCTCTTTAGGACATTTACTTGACGATGTCCAGGGTCCGGATCAGATGAGTGGCTTTTAAAGCTAATTTCTATACTTTACACTCTAGGAAGCTGTAATTTCGTATGATGTAGCCTCTTTAGGACATTTACTTGATAAATCGCTCTTGATTTATCACGAATTTATTTCGTATTTTTTTTCGTAGTTTCATACTATAACTATATAAATTGATGTTATAAATGAATAGTAAACAATGACGCTTGTTTGGTTGTCACTTGGTTGCGCGACAACGCAAACACATTCTGTGTTTCAATAATTTCGTCCGAAGTATGTAAATAGAGGTAACCGGGGGTCCAGGGGGCTTGCCCCTGGCGAGGCGCGGAGCGCCGAGTTTTGCTACACGATCACATAGGCTTATTATTGGAAATAATAAACCAAAACCAGTTCAGGGACAGAAGGCCTTTTTTATAAAGCTTGTTATAATCTGAACTGTCCGAATAGAGAAACATTACACTTGCATAAAGACTGCATTCCTACCGCCACTGCTTTCCCGAGCCCCATACACCGCCTTTACTAAGATATGTTCAAGATTCAGTCCCTCTTTATGAAGGACGAATTCATATTGTAAAAGGACGAATTCAATTTTAAAATGCTATATAACCCTAATTTCCATTCTAGCATGTATACATATGTATTAAATACTGTCATATTTTGCATTAAATCATTTCGACTCGTACTTTGTTCTTAAACTAATTCTGTACGTCCTTGTTACAATGTGTGAGGAAGCTGTACTGTCTACCAAACTTGGCAGACGTTTTTAATTTTGAATAGCTTATTATAATTTAGAACTTACACGTGTTAAATTATTATATTTTATTTCATTTATTTATATCTATTTTTTACTGTAAAGTAAGTTAAAAATCGTGCACAACTGACCACCAGCACAAGTCCTACTTGAAGGTGGTCAGTAGTATTTAATAATTTTATGTACCAAATTTGTATCTTTGCATAAATAATGAATACTTTAAATAAAAATACCATGGGACAATTATTGAACTCCTGCGGTGCAAGAATGTGGTCGTCCGTTCGGGTGAGGAACTCAGTGTCAGGATTTCTTTCGCACCCTATAATCAAGAGAAAATAATATAGATTAGAAATAAACCTTCGCCACTAGTTTCGGGCTTTTGTAATTTAATGAATCACATCTCTCGCTCTCGTGATCTAATCAATGAAATCATACGAATCTCATTTATCACCTACTGCACCATATATTTAGCATTCCAATCCCGCTATATTATTGCACGACTTTATTGTTTCCGGGTCTACTTACCTATAGGTTTTCACTTTCGAGAGATGAAAATTTTTGTGTCTGCACAACTTTTCGTGTGTCCGCAAAACTTTTCGTGTGTCCGCAAATCCTTGTAACAAGCCTAAAATGTCCACAGTTTTCATCCTACTTTGATGACATTTTCAGGGAATGTGCGGATTAGAGCGCAGGCCCTATCAGTTTCATTGATCCCAAATAAATACTTCACTCTGCGCATGCGCAAAAGTAAATTCTATTAAGCATCATTTTCTTACATCCAGGTCGTCCTACCTTACTCAAATTTAGGAGAATAGTTGGGAGAGGACGGTTTGAACATTCCATATCAATAAATTTCAACCCGATAGAAACAACGGTAGGTCTTGCGCATGCGCAAATGTGAAATCCTTGTAACAAGCTTAATTTCCACAGCTGTCATCCGATTCTGATGAAATTTTCAGGGAATATGCGGATTACAGTGCAGATGGTTCCCTATCAGTTTTATTGGTCTCAAATAAATACTTCACTCTGCATTGGAAATAATAAATCAATAAATAAACCATTGTGTAATACTTGACAACATTTCTGTTACCAGAAGTATGCAGGATTTATTCATTAAGGTATGAAATCCTTTGAGATAATATATTCCATACCCGGTCAATTTCCAGGTCGTAGACATCTGAGCTTAAATATGAAATAAATTATTCTGAAAATCTTTAGTGACTTACCTGAAGGTCAAGTTAATTAGGCAGGTATGTAAAATGAATTCGTTACGGTTCATAAAAAGGAGGTAATCTTTGTCTTTCTTTTGTGGTATCCATGTTGTTGAGAGAAGAAAAAACTTAATTATTTCTTTGAACAAGAAATAGTCATTGAAACAAATTATATATAATTCGCGAGAGATCAACATTACGAGTGTAAACTAAACGCCATTGATAGCCATCGGAGCGTAAAGCTACGTTACAGTGCTTTTGCATGATATTGTTGCTCACTACCTACTTCGATTATTCATAGCTACTTTGTTCCAGTCATTTCAAGGTTCCAGTAAGTAATAGCTATCTAACAGTTAAAACTATAGAAAAATTAACCAAAACTTTGAAAAAAGAGATCATGGAGGTTTTGCAATTTTTCTCCCTTAATGGGAGAAACAAAAAATCATGGATATGCCTTTGCATAATATCTTATTTTTATGATTACCTCTGGGAGAAATCGAGTATGAAATTAATAGGTAGTGATGAATTGGATACTAACTTTCTGACCTTCCTATTTTCAAAGAAACTAGAAGGTAACTATTTCCAAAACCTGAAATCAGGCAATAACTATTTCCAAAAACCTAGAATCAGGCAATGACAGTGGAATTGTAATTTCTTCCAAATCCACTACGTCTTCCAAGTTGAGTTTGGCACATAGCTTCCTCGTTTTCGTAATATGAAGGTAGGTATAGATCATCGAAGAGTTTTAAATGAAAATGGCCAGTAATCTTGGAATCACCCACCTGTAATTTCATTTTTCTGATCTTGATCAGAGAAGGCCCCTTACCAAATTTCAACATCCTACGATGAAAAGGAGAGAAATTTGAATTCAGCACCCCAAAAACGGGGGTATATAAACTGTTAGCCAATTTTTCCTATGGTAAGATTTTGGCCGCTTTTAGAGATTTCTGGTCCACTGTGCGCCGGTTCATCGGAAATCAGTCTTGAACTTCCATATTGAACTCCAATATTGCGGTCGATCTCCGTTCAATACTCAAACCACTCCATGAACTCGGATCAAAAACTTGTTGAAACCGGTCCTTAATGTCTGAAAGACGCTCCTTCATCGAATTTCCCATTCACAAGGTGAATCGGAGAGAATTTGGCTCACTCAGCTGATCAGGATATAGAGCTCACCTTTTTTATCGTCTTTCGATGTCCCAGAGAAACTCCCTACCAATTATAATATTGCTAGGATAGAAAGGAGAGAATTGAGCTTAATCAGCTGTTAAACCCTCCGCAGACCGCGTCCTCCTTTGTGACAACTTGAACCACGCATGGCATTTTTCGCCCGATCCATGTATTTAGTGATATACGTAGTTATTAAATTTAGATTTGAATGAACAACCACTTGAATGAACATGGCAGGTTTTCGTAGGTAGCTTCAAAACCATTGCGCTTGAGCGCATTTTCAATAAAGTTCCTAAAAACTAAAAATTTAACTCGAAAAATATCGAGGTAGTTCACAATTATTAGCACAGGTAGGTCACAATTTATTAGCATGAACATAATATTTGGAATTGACGATCCGATCTAAACAAAACGATGTTCTGTTTCAGGTTTTGACGGAAAAACTCCTTCGCAGCTGCTCGCAAGTGAAACACATTTACGTCCTCATGCGAGAGAAAAAAGGGAAATCCATATCAGAAAGACTGGAAGAAATCCTGTCGGATCCCGTAAGTCGACGAATTCCGTATAAAACATGAGCTAAGCAATAAAGGCCCTATTTATGAATATAAAGTAGTTAGTACAGGGTTCGTACACTAGTACTTATCTAGATAATTGAATAATTAGTAATTAGTAGGTACCTACCTAGTGTAAACCGTAGTGGAGTTTTTACCTTATAATGTCGACTATTTAGGCGGTTTCGGGAGCAAAAGAATATTTGATTTTTGAATTATCAAATTAATGTTATCTGGTAGCGAGCGGAAATATTCGTTCCACCACAATTTAGCAAAATAATGAATTCGGTGTTGACTAGTTAGTTTCGTAAATTTCTTTATATTAATGGGAAAAGAAGTGAACTAAATTGATGATGTAAAGAATCAATCGTAAAATGTCTTTGAGTAAGACATGATTGACACGCACATCAAATCTATTTCTTTTCGATTTTTTATAATCATATAACCTTATGTTCAATTTTAAATTATAGTTCTCCAGAAGAATGTAAATTTCTTGCAATATATCTGTATGAGTGGGGCAGTATTGTGGATACGCCAACCAAGTACTCAATACTTGAACTAGGTATGTATTTTATAAGCTTGAAGGACCACCAGATTAATACTGGCTGCAATAAACCAATACGTGCTAATATTGACCTAATTGCAGAAATAAAGTAATGCTATAAAATAAGGCTTTTAAATAAATTGTAAAGATACGTATATGTTGGAAGTAGGAGCAGTTATATTTGGAATTCCTACCTACGATCTATGGCCACATTATACAGAAAAAAAATTACCGAATTCGAAATCCGAGAGTATGCAAACAAATTTGAGCACCGTTTCTCTTTTGAATCGTGTTTATGATGTCTTGGGCTACTCCGAAGTGGATGATGCCACCGCCGCGAGTGGTCGTGGAAGGGGGGGGGGGGGGGTTATAAGAGCGCATGGGACCGCGCTCCCTTTTGACCCTAATAGCCAGGGTGGCTTGGGAAGATGTAACTTTAGAAGAAAAACAATGGATAAGTTTACCATATTATGGGAAAATTTCTGATTAAATGGGAAAAATTCTATCATCCTGAGGTTACAAAGTAGGTTTTAAAACTGAAAATAGTCTTAAATCATTACTAGGATCCGTTAAGGACAAAATCAATGTTCAGGATAAAAGTGGGGTTTATAAATTAAAATGTTCTTGTGGCTACGAATATTGCGGTCAGACTGGTAGGAAATTTAGGGAAAGAATAGACGAGCATCAGGAGGATTTCAATAAAATTAAGGGTAGGTAGGTCTATGTGGTGAAAACCACCCCCTCTTTTCAACAGCCCTTTTCAGGGCTACCAAAAAGAGGTAGACACAACACAAAAATATTTATAAGACGTCGAGTTATAACTCCGTCAAACAAAATATTTCACCAGAGAGAAAATACTAAATTCTCTCTCAAAAGTGAAATATTAACTAATAACACACAAGGCGACCTCCCTAAACATTTACTGGGCGAGAGAGATGCGACAAGCATCTCGAAACAAGTCGCCTTGAATGAGAAATCTCAAACAGAAAAACTCAAGGTCGTCAGCCACCCCCGGGGACCCCGTCGCAGCGACGGACGTGGGGAAACCACCCCGAAAGACCAGCTCAGCTATCATACTCGCAGATACTGAGAAAACAACGTGCGAGCCAATGAGATTACACAGTCGAATTAATGAAATTAAGCGGACCAATCAGGAGGCGGCAGGAGGCGGCCACCTCCCTATAAATACCCCGCTAGGAGCCCTCCGAAATTCATTCTACTCTCCGCTCTCGACGACGACACCTCGAAGTACGAAGAATTCTACACGCTCTACGCTGACGAACCTTCTGCATTCCGAGTTCATCTCAAGAACGGCTTCCTACTGCTTTCTACAAGGCCTACCTTCTCTCCACACAGATCTCGCATTGGCATCTACGAGTCCAGTGATTATTCATCCTGCTCATTGCCCAACGTAGTTCATCTGTCAGGACGCCACCCGGTACATCTATCGATATTCTCTTTAGATCGTACGCCCGAGGGACGTTCCGAGCCGTATCACCCGGGTTTCGTAGCATTAGGCTCGTCACCGACCGCCGGGATACGCCGGTAAATTACTCTGCTCATCCGCTCTAATTTACCGTCCAAGGAAGTCTTTTTCAAGACTACGAGGTAGGACCCTGACATACGAGCATTGGAAAGACGCTCTGTCAAGCGAGTCCACCTCCCACACCCTCTATTTTTCACACATCGAGGCATCGAAACGAGCTAATAACTCGGTTATTTCGATGGAACGCCGGCCGTCTTATTTCCTCATGCAAGGGGAGGCAGACGACGGCGAAGCCGGGCCGCGTAGCCCCCGTAGCGCTCCCTACAGGCTACCCGGCGAATCCGCTGGTCCCAGCGACGGCGCAAGGCTCTATCCTCACGACGGGATCGCCTTCTCTCCTGACGTATTCGTTAAAGAAACGTTCGATCAAGCTTCGCCTATACAAAAGATCGAGGATACCTATCAGACCCGCTCTGAAGCCGATCATTACGATTCGACCAAGCTGTCCGAGTACCCACGATATCCGACGCAGGCCTACCCGGCCGATCCGAGTGTCAAATACACTCCAAATGTGCAAAAAGCGAAGGATACTTTTCAGTACCTCAACCAAGCTCAACATATTCCTCCTACAGATATAAATCTTAGGCCGGAATATTACAAAACGGCTCAGTACCAAACCGATCGAACCCAGCACCCACTATGCGAGCCCAGTGCTCCACGCGGCTGCGACACGAACTATCTCCCAGTTCAGTCCGCCAAGCAAGTTGACCTTGGCGGATCCGCTCACATTCCTTACGGGAATAACCCGGGGACTAACCCGCATAATCAGAATATAAATGTTCCACTTGGCCTACCTACGCCAAGTAAAACATATTTAAATCCACTACAGTCTACATTTGCGAAACATCTTAAGGAATCCAATCATAGTTACAACTTGATTTGACAGATAGACAGCTTGTAGAATTTCTTCATTTTTGCCCAACTGGAGGTATGTATTTGAAGCGTTTTCAGTTATAACTCAACAATCAAACTTCAATAGCGTACCTACCATTCTAGATACATATTATTTCATAGGTGAGTTATACGAATGACAAAAATAATTATCAAGAGTGGTGGTTAAACTGTTCAAAAGTAACAACGCTACATAAAACAGGAATGGATGTGCCATTGGCTTCCCTGGTAACTACGAGTACATCCCCTAACAAACCATTTGTGAGAAAAATCAACAGATTATTGAACTAGGGAAATTAGTAGTACGTGAAAAAAAGCGTGACATTTTTTGCTGTCGGGCGGAAATTTTGAATTATCCCCAGAGCTAAGAAATCCATGTTAGGAAAAAAAAAATTAAAATTCAAATGATTAAAATTTGTACTTCAACAAAGAGCTTCAGATCACAAATTCATAAAATATTAAATAGAAAGTCATGCAGCATGATCGTATGGGTGAATTTTTGTAAATTATCGTATTACAAGTGGGTATTGTTATGATATTTGAGCACTTCGAGGGCAATGCAATTGTTAAATATAAGTAGACTACATATAAGATGTCTGTTTTTTCTCCTTTAAATCATGCGATTTTTGTTTTAGAAGCATTAAAGGTACATTGAAATGACGAGAAAACAAACAAAAAAATTTGAATTTGATATTTCTTGTCAGGGAAATCTGAAGTTCGGTCAGGGAAAGGTCAGGGGAATTAAAAATGTCGATTTGGGTGTCACCATGTATAAGACATAGCTTCAGAGAGACGTCTGAAAATGAAGGAAAATACCTATTATATGATAGTATGTAAATGTCCCAAATGAATTTCTTTCAAGCCCTGATGCAGTGTAATCATCCAGCTACTTTAACTACACGGGTATTGAGCACTTGCAGCCTTGAATATCATTATTTCCGCAATCAAAGTACTAATATATAAAAATAAACACCGCTTGGAGTTTAAATATCACTAAATTCTTACCTATAGGATACTAAGTAAGTAGGTACTTACATTCCCAATAAATTATTAAACGACGAAAATACCTCTGCGATTTGTAATGGACCGTTGATCATTATCAAGGGTCATTTTATCGAAAATTGATCTACAACGAAGTCATATCCAAGATGATTTGATCTTCCATTTTTATTAGACCTTGAAGGAATTGAAAACTTTAAATCGATCACAAAATGGCATTCCTTAATGGCGAACGAAAATCACCAGCCAAAATGATTCTCGAGGAAGATTGTTCATCCGTACCTACCTTAATTTATTTTCGTAATGGTTTTAATGGTAGCTACTTTGATATAAGTCCAGTATGCTAATGGCAGCAGGAGTAGGTGCGTGCTTTCCTATACAATATACTTATGTATCGAAAAATTATTCATTTATATAAAAGTTGCAGTTATGCAGCATGATCGTATGAGCGAATTTTTGTAAATTATCGTAATATAATGTTACATTGTTCTGAAATTTGATCACGTTGAATGCTAAAAAAATATTTTCAACTATCAACATTTCAGCAGACAAACTCGTTCTGAATAATATTTGTAATTCAAAAAAAGATTTTGGATTCCTAGCTTTTTTGGCAGTTTTTATCATTTTTTCAATAGATATTAATGAAATTGAAGTGCATTTTTCACATTCGAATTTCAAATTCCAGGGGTGAAAAGGAGAGAATTCAGCTAACTCGCTTTTTGAGCACATCAAATTGGTAACATTTTTAAAAATACGTTGAATAAATCACTAAAAACGGCCAAAAATAGTTAAATATATACTTTTTAACAGAATTTTAGTCGAAACAAAGTTATCAACGATTAACTAAGACATTAAAAAATCTTACACTAAATTATGCTGAAAAACGTACTTAAATTTCATTAATGTTTCCTTTAAAAAATCTATAAAAACTGCAAAACAAATTTAAAAATCCAAAATCTATTTTGAATCGCCTAATTTTATTTAGTATGCGTTTTTTTTTTTTTTTTGCCATAAAGTTGGTTTTCAACAATTTCTTTGAACTAAAATTGCTTAAATTCTATGTAGTTTCACATAATGCAATACTATAAATCAGAAAATTCGCTTATACGATTATGCTGCATGACTGGAACTTTTCTGCAAAAATTCGCTAAGAAGTAGAGGAAGAGAAAGGGTCGATTCTTCTTAGCATGTCCTACCATGTTATTCTACTTAAAATTATTGTTCCCTTTTGTTGCAGTTGTTTTCAGTTCTGGAGAAGACTGAACCGAAGTTCCGACACAGGATCACTCCACTGTCGGGTGACTGTTCCCTCCCGGGACTCGGACTTTCGCCTGAAGAAAGACAACTACTCGTCAATGAAGTAGGTCCAGTATAATACAATGTTATTCTATACTAGACGATAGTGTGGTCACTTTTTTTCTTTCTCACTATTGAAGGGTAGGCAAGTTTTTATTCGTATAAAAAGTTGAACATTCTGGTCTTCCAAAACAAAAATGTCAACTTGAGTACCTACCTTTTTTCATTGCAATCTATGTTGAACAATTCTAGTTTCGTCTGTGGTAAATTCTTGGGACGGGCAAAAATATACTAAATCACAGTTTAATTTTCATGAAAAATTCAAGAATTGTGCACATTAGCTGTATCAATAGACGGTCGTCTATATGTTCCAAAAAATCGGTCATAACCAACAGGGGCCCTTAACGCTTGCGAAGACGACTGCTGAATTACATATTTCTCACGATGTAACGGCTAGAATACGCCCAAAATTTGAGGGTAGCTGTACCCAAATTGATTGCTCATGAAAATCTTTGGCTCAACTATGGCTACTGAGCATGCGTTAAAGTAAAAGTCGTTGTCATAGAATAAACGACGTAACTACTCAGCCAATTCTGATGAAACTAGTTGGTTCACTTCAAGAATATCCCTTAGGTATAAGTATTACCGTCGTCAGACCATTAGTAGATCACGTAAGCGCAAAGAATTTCATGAAATGTCCATTTTCACGAATTAATACTTATCCAAAAAATTAAGAAGTTTCCAACATACGTACCTCCTACCTTATCTTGTCTCCAACTAATACCATATTTGCGAGGAAGCTTGACATACGTTTTTCAATATGTACCTATGTGTAGTAATAGGTATCCGGCCGGTTTAGCAAACTTTTACCTCTAGGGTTTCAATAGTCAACGTCATTGTAGATGAAGTTGTAATGTCTTAGATTTACCAACAACAATCTTAGGGTCTATAATTAAATCACTAACGTAAGGAATTAATCACTACTTAAAAATGAAATCCAGCAATCTTTCATCTTTCAGCTTTTTTTTTCACCTTCTCTTTAAAATAAGCTAATCTAGTTAGTAATCTAAACGAAAAATTGTTAAATAATTCAGTTTTTTAAAAATATTTAAGAAAAACCATATTGTTTTTGTAGGTAAAAACGTTGAGGGGGCAAACTGATGGAAACGTTGTTATGTTTCTATGCGTTGCCCCGGTCGTGGTGCATAAATAACTCGGGGTAAAGTAGCTGGTCTCACTCTGTTGAACAGGGTGGCTCCGTAACCTGTCATTATCACCCGGCAGCCCAAAAAAGGCTCTATTTAAAATTTGAGCATCGTGGGATGAATAGGAAAAAATTAGCCTCTGGGCTCACTCTGCTGATCAGGCTCATGACTTAAGACTCTCCCAGTACCTAAAGAACATCTGTACCGAATTTAGTTGAAATCCATCAAACGGTGTGGATTATTGTAAAGAACATACATACACACAAACTTTTCACATTTATATATATAGATAATAAAACTGCACAGTGAGGATCAAAAAGATCGCCCATTTCGGCTCAACAGAATCCTAACATATTGGCACCCATATTGAAGGGCTGTATCTCCTGACTGATGTGTAAAAACCTTAGTTTTCCAAAATTTCGAACCATATTTTTTTAAATTGCGAAAGTGTGTCAAAAAACGTGGTTAGTCGTGGCTGGATCAAAAAACAAAGGGTGGCCCCTTCGTTTGAAGAGAAGGGTTTTCGCGACCTTCGCCCGCCTTCTACTTCTAAGGTGCGGGCGGTATAAATCTGCCAAGGAGGTGGGCAGTATAAATATCGCCAAGGAGGTGAACAGTATAAATCTCGCCTAGGCGGTGGGCTGTATAAATCTTGCCAAGGAGGTGGGCAGTATATATGTCGCCAATGGGGTGGGCAGTATATAAATAGGGCTATTATTAAACAGTATTATTGGATAGCAATGATCGGCCTATCAGATCGCAATGGTCCGCCTGTCAGGCCGATATGGGCGGCCCGTCAGGCCGCAATGACGGGGGTTGGCAGGCAAAGCCTGCAGAGGTGTCCCCCTAGTCATATAAATATAATACAACTAACAAAAACTAATCAACTAGAAACATATAAATACCACCATTTCTAATTACCATTCAGATCAAGAAAAAAACTCTGCCGTATTGGGGGTGACACATAGCTTCCTCGTGTCCGTAACATGAATGTAGAGATCTTTGAAATGTCTTAAATGGTCTTGAAAAATTCCATTTCGTAAACTAGTAAATCGAAATGTAGCGTAAAACGCCAAAATCGGTTGATTAGGAAACGAGAAAATGACGGTTGAAGTAATTTAGTCAGGGCAGATCGGAGTAATGATTTGAGAAAAATGAAATTGGTTGGAGACAGCTGAAGAACCCGAGCCATCCCTGAAATTTTCATCAAAATCGGACAAAAACTGTCAAAATTTAGCTCGTTATAAGGATTGCAAATGCAGGTATGCGCAGCAGCAGTTAATGATACAATTTGTTGAAATTGATATGGGTTGATCAAATCGTCATCTTCCAACCATCCTCCAAATTTGAGCTAGATCGTGCGACTAGGGCGTGAGAAAATTATGCTTAATGGAATTTACGTTTGCGCATGCGCAGAGTGACGTAATAATTTCGACACATTGAAACTTATAGGGACCATCTACAGGCTAAGCCACACAATGCCTGAAAATTCATCAAAATCGGATGAAATTATTTATTACAAGGATTTCACATTTGCGCATGTACAGGGGCCATTAATGGTGCGATCATGTTGAAATTGATATGGAATGTTCACATTGTCTTCTCCCAACTATTGTCAAAATGAAAGCGAGATTGGACGACTACGGCGCGAGAAAATGAAGCTTGATAGAATTTACGAAATGGAATGGTGGAAATAAAATTAATTTCATTTCATCATACTAAAATCAATATATATGTTCGCAGGTTGGAGTTGTTTTTCATGGTGCAGCCACCGTTCGATTCGACGAGTCGCTGAAAGTGGCTTACAACATCAACATCAGAGGAACTCGGGCAGTTTTGGACATCGCCAGAGAAATGAAAAACTTGAAGGTGGGTATTTAACCCTTTCACTCCTAACTGGGACTGTATGTCTCAGCAGACACTTAAAATAAGCGTTACCCATTGATGCGAAAGAGGTATCCAAAAGGTATCGTAAAAGCTGATCCTCACCAATGTAAGCGAGGCACAAGTTCCGACATGGTATTACATCATATTAATTTGGTCCAAATCAGACCAGCGGTTTCGGAACACAAATTTTTGTCCATACATATGTAAAGAAATCTGAAAATGAATGACTATTGTAAACGTGTTCTACACCCTCTGATACGCAAAAAAAAAAAAAAAAAATGCATCCCCACTCCAAGCTCCGACGGCTGGAATTCCCCCTTTTCTACGAAAAGTTGGGTAAATAACGCTGCAAATTATTACTCACAGTTTTATTATTTATGTATTAGATAGCCCTTTAATTAAACGAGGTCTATTATTCGTTATCTAAATATATCTGCAGTGGCATAGACGCCTACCGAGGAGAAATTAAAGTAAAAACACCTAGGTACATTTTACTAGTCTTTTGAATTTAACACAAGCTGACCCACCAACTGAAAATTAATGATATAAAATAAATCACATACCTACGCTTCGCAGCTCCATTTATAGGTGAAAAAAGTTAAAATAATCTGAATTATATCAGCTGATACGATCCTTATAGTTTATTAGGTAATTTTTACCATGTTTCACTTGTTGCGATACATCCCATGATGATTTTTTCCTTGTTAAAGTTCTAGCCCTTAGGAAGGAGAGCTTGCCTATTAAGTTACAGCTACTTGGGTGGTTTCTTTCGATTCTTTGGGATGATATCTACGAATTATTATTAAGCCCCGTACATAGTAAACCTGTATTAGATAGCCCTTCACCGCAGAACACGGGTCCAAAAAAAAATTACCTACCAAACTGAGTCTAAGGTGCATTATTGAAATATATATGGACGATGTCACCTACCAAAAGAAACGAAAGAAAAATCTACACTACATGCAGATATATTGGTACATGGATATGCCTTATTTTCCCCCCTGTGAAATATTTGTTCTGTGTCTCTAGTTAAAAACGTCTCTTAGTGTCCCAAAAAGTCACGATATCTAATTTCAACTTCCTAGGATGTACAGGAGAGAATATAGATCACTCAGCTGTTTAAGGATGAACCAATCATTTCAATTGTCTCTTAATTTCCCAGGGAGTCTCCCTATCAAATCTTAATTTCCTAGGGTGAACAGGAGAGAGCTCACTCAGCTGATTATAAAAGACCCAATAATTGCAACAGTCTAGTACCTACTGCTTACAAGTACCTGCTACTCAATGGTATACCTACTATGTACCTAGGGTCTTCTTTTCACATTATTAGTTCATTATGGTTACTTAACAATATTAGTTTATAACTTATCGTAATATATCAGCTTTCCTTGCCACTACAATGGATTAGGGATCATGAGATGTTGTGGTAAAATGAGAGCATTCCAAAAAGTGGCGAACGATTTTCCTGCTATGAAAACTAATAATTAACACAGAATGCGTTTTAGCCATGGACTTACTAGCCAAAAAAGCTAACGAAATTTCGTAACAAAATCTGGGACGACAACATGGATACCGATGATACGGAACTAAGGATCGTGTAACCTGGTGTAACCTGATTTAGTGGGAGGAAAGTAGCGAAATTCTGATTTAGTGGGACGAAGTTAACCAATGACTCCGTTGATCATATGTTTTGATGATACGGAACTAAGGATCGTGTAACCTGGTGTAACCTATGCGATATTTTGTTACATATCACTTTTGATTAGTATATCATCACCGGTATTAGTGAATCATTACTCTACCTTGAACGGATTTAGTGGAAGGAAGTTAACCAATCTTGTGAAGCGCGTGAGCTAAAACACACTCTGTGTTTCAATAATTTCGTCCGAAGTATCCCTGGCGAGGAGCGGAGCGCCCAGTTTTTTAAAGTAATTTTAATTTTTTTTAAAGATTTTCCTGCACTTCGCTAGTAACGTATTGGTTGTACGTGAAAATCAATAGAAATAGAAAACCTGTGTATGAGGGAAAATATGCGGGAAAACCCCGTTTTCGGCCCATTTTCGGTTCATAGCACTGATGTGTCTGAATCGATCGGGCTGGATAGATTCTAGGACCAACTAGACCCCAAGTGGAGTCCATGTAGGAAAGGGCGCATTTTTCTCATCACGTTAAAGTCTTCTTATGGCCTGGTCGGCGGACGGACATCGCAGTTTTGGATTCTACGCACCTTGAAACGTAAAGTGACAGCGTTTGAGAGAAAATAAATTTTGTTCCTATACGATTACAAAGGCTTATTATTGGAAATAATAAACCAAAACAGAATTGAGTAGGAAGCTGATTTCATCAAGAGGCAGGGTAGCTATTAAAAAAATAGAACAAGCTAAATCTTCTGTGATAGACTATAATTACGAATCTGGGGACGACCTTCATCAGCTGAGTGACCTCTATAGCTGGTTTCGTTGTTATTCAACAAGGTGGTGAAATTCGGAACGGGGCCCCTCTGGGTGTGGTAGAGTATAATTTTTATAAAAGGCGAACACCAGAATACGTGAATTTCCTCACATTCTTCTCAAGATATTGCTCTTTTGATCGGGGTTTTTCTAGGTGTTTTGTGTGTGTGTTTTTCTACGTGTTTTGCAATTTTTGTTTTCCAGGCATATTAACACACGTCTGCCTAGTTGGGTGGACAGTATAGCTTCCTCACACGTCTGTATAGAATTAGTTGAAGAACTATATACGAGTCGAAATGATTGAATGCACAATAAATCAGTTTCTAATACATGTGTATACATCCTAGAATACAAATTGGGGCTACAATTCATATTTGCATGTGCGGAAATTGTCTAAAGGTTAAGCCACACAATAATTGAAAATTTCATCAAAATCGATTGATTATTCTCGGAGTGTCATCCAGTATTGGATTTGCGCATGCGCAATAGTTGCCTATTATTCAAGCGAACGCGATAAAATACAAAGGGCATCGCCATGGACCCAACAACCTATCGAGTTTGAACGACATCGGACCAACATATTACAAGAAATCGAAGAAATTAACGTATGCGCCTGCGCACAGATTAATATTAGTCCAATGGCAATGAAATGCATAGGGGACCATCAAGGAACTAAACCGCACGATCCCTGAAAATTTCATCAAAATCGATCCATTACACTCGGAGCTTCGCCCGTATCAATCGATATTAGTTTCGCGCATGCGCAGTGGGTATTACTCCAACAATCGCGATTTAATTTTTAGGACATTTTCCTAAAACTTATATCCAACTACCTACCGAGTTTGAGCGAAATCGGACCAACAGATGATAAGAAATCGACGTTATAAGAAATTCACGTGTGCGCATGCGCACAGGCTACTGTTGATTCGACACCTAACCCGCACAATCCCTGAAAATTTCATCGGGATTGAACTGAAACTTGGTATCGTTTTGGGCGTGACAAGGATTTACACAGACAGACAGACACGGAACCGAAATTGATCAGCAAGCTCTGAAACGCAAAAAGCAAGTACTCGTAGAAATTTTGATTTTGGAGGACAAATATTTTTTCGACTTCAATCACGAACACAAAGCTTCCCTACCTTCGGTAGTGAGGAAGCAAAAAGCTAAAAATCGAAAATCTCTTTTTGAATATCAGTTTATTATTTAGAATACTTTTTTGCTTTAAAATTAATTGCTAACAATTTGCACACGGAAAGCTCAAATTTCAAAAAAGTTCATAATTATACAGTATGATAATTTACGAATATTTGCTCATACTATCATGCTGTATGACTGGGACTTTTATCGTTCATACCCGATGCATTTTGAAGTATTTTCAATAATACCTAGCTCCTTTTTAATACAAGCTTGGAAGTTTTTTTTTTTTTTTTTTTGCATTGAAAATTCATATAGCCATAGAAGTTTTAGAATATATTCATCAAATTACAGTTACAGTATAGTACAAAAACACACAAAAAGCACAATCAAAATAGTGATATTAATTACAATTTAAACTTACAACTTAATATCACACTCCTCTATGAATTTCAATAAAATTTTGTAAACAGGTAATTCTCTCTGCAAAATACTAATATAATTAAACGGTGTCGCTATTATGCTACCTAGCTGGTTAAAAAGCATATCTCTCCGTAAATGATATCTTTCACATTCCATTATGATGTGTTCCATGTCTCCATTCCCTCCACAGTGCTCACATAATCCATCCGCGTTTTCTATTCTTGATACTCCTGTCGCTACCATATACAAAGGGTATAGTGCATGGTTGCTCCTGATTCTGGAGACTGATATTATGAATGTTCTACCATATTCATGCTTGAATCAGGGCTTTCTTTTGATCACGGGATGTATATTCTTGATTCTGAATGTATCCATTCAGTTCATTCCTTTTTTATGATTTTGTGTTTATTGATTTGCATTGAGATTGCATCTTCTCATTGACGTCGTGTTTAGGGTTTCGTCCACGTGAGCACCGCCTACGCCAACTGTCACAGAAAAGTGATTGAAGAAAAACTCTACGAATGCCCCGTAGAGATCAAGAAATTGGAAGACATGCTCAATACCCTCGATGAAGACATCCTACAATCAATCCAGCCAAAGTAAGTCTTTTTAGAGCACGCTTTTACCGGGACCTAAAAGTGAAAAATGTTAAAAAATATGGTCACAAAATATAGTAACAAGACTTTACAAAAAAGGCCTTTCTGTCCTTGAATTTTTTGCTTCCGAGTCTACCTAAAGGTAGCGGAAGCATTGTTTTCACTTTGGGGAGGACAACAATTTTTGGTCTGCAAAATCAAAAATTTCACTCGCATTTTACGTTTTAGACCATTCTGAACAACTTTGGTTCCGTGTCTGTCTGTGTGTTCGCAAATCCTTGTAACAAGCTTATTTTCCACAGTTTCCCGTACCTATTTCATCGTTCCAACTCATCAGTTCATTCTGCTCTTGCACAAACGTAAATTACATTATCATTTTTTCGTTTGTTAATTGACCAATTATGACATCACGCTACTTCTTCATATAATTTTTCCCTCTATGGCATTTTTCAAGATAATTTAAAACTTGTCAATGATCTATACATTCATGATAAGTAAACGAGAAAGCAATGTGCCACACCCTACTTGGCACACTTTTTTTAAAATTTATTCAACTCCGTCGTTTCTCGCCAAGAACTGGCTTGTTCCGGGAGACGAAAATTCAAAATTGTAAAATATCTACTTACTTACTGTTTTCTTCTTGTGATAAAAATCGAATTCAAAGTTATGAGTTTATGAAAATCAAGCTTAAAATTGTTTACGTTTATATAGTTTGCTGGTGACGGTAGGTAATTATAAATGTAGAATCCCTCAATCAAATTCGAGTACATTTTGCTCAAGTCTTGAGTTGATTTTCGAAAGTTAATTTCATTTGCATTTTTTATCTTAACTTTTTCAAAAGTTGACATTCAAAACTTGGGATAAATTTACTCGTATTTTATTGAGAGTCTCTAAATTTATAATTACCGTCGCCAGCGAACTAGGTAAAACATACGGAAAAAAAGTTCGATTTAATTTAAACAGCGTGAACAACTTAGACGACGCAAAAGTCGTTTGCTTTAACAGTTGTCGCGTGTTCGAAAGGGTCGCCTCAGGTAGTCGCACTGCCACGAAAGCGAGGACAGAATATAATCCAGTTATTCGATTACTTACCATTATTAACTAACAAATGTAGTTAATACTAGCAACTAATAACTAATTTATTTACACAATTTAGTTACAACTAATAACTAATCAGTTTTATGTATTCGTTATTCTCGCAAATAATAACTAATAACAAATTTTGTTTCCGAATTTACCTGTAATTGGCGCAAACATTTTTTCACATTAGGAAGATGACATGGCTGCAGCACGACTGTATGATAGAATCCCCCCCCCCCCCCTTATTATGATGGTGATCTTCATTAAGGTGAAGCGAGCGGACTTTGCTTGTCGTCTATAATCAAGTTTTCTCTCTAACTCTTCTCTTTATGGAATATGCATGAAGCCTAAACATGTATGATTAAATTGTTTTCGTTTCAGACTCCTTGGGAGTTGGCCGAACACGTATGCCTTCACGAAAGCCATAGCCGAGCACGTTGTTTACGATTACGGCCGAGGTCTTCCACGCATCATCTTCAGGCCTGCAATTGGTAATTATCTTTACAGAAATATAAGTATTATTATGTGTATACTAGGAGCCTGTTAAGGCTTGGAGAGCCCTAATCTAGTCAGTTGTGACAGAGTTCCCGTCATAGAGTTCCCGTCGGGATCTCGGAGAATGTGCTGTCGTCGCCCCGTTGGTGAACAACGGGCGTCGCACGCCTTTGCTCGTGTTTTTGAGAAGCTGAGTTTGGCGTTGGATGGGTGATCCAGGGTCCTGGAAACCAATCTACATAGCTCATTAATGCTATTAGTAGGACTGGTATCTCTCTGACGGGATACTGTCAACCTCCTCTACCTTTTTATCGAGGATTTAGGCCCCCATTGCACCTCTGGGGGGGGGGGGGGGGGACCTAGATCCCTGATATGGTAGCAGAGCGTGGTTTGGATTATGCACGGCTGACGCCTAGTAGTCCAATCCACTATTTTTTGGGGTGTTAATGTTTCAGAAGAAACATGGCCCGGGGTTCCAAAAGGAATTCCCATTATAACCCTATGGTGTATAAATAATTTTATTGGTCTTTGACTTATAATTTCTTTTTTATTCCCCTCTTATAATTTCAATTTCATACCTATGAACCTGGCCTTTGCCATTTTTATTATTATTCTTTATACCCGGGCATGGTTCCCACTTATTCAAGGGCATTGTTCCCAATTATTCAATTTCCAGGGCTAATATCCAATTTAAGTCCCCAATGTTGGGCATATTAATTATATTTTATTTTCCTTAAGTTATAAGTCTCCATAGTTGAGCCACCGTTTATTCCCGATTGTTCCAATCTTTGATTGGGGGTTAATTGCCTAATGAATACTTCATATGAAGATTCATTGACAATCCATACTGTTTTAGGACCCTTTCACACCAAACGAATCCGAATCAATCTGGATCACTCCGAATCAAGTTGAATCTGATTCGTCATCTCCACGCTTTCACACCAGCTGAATCAACCTGAATCTATAAAAATCCTTTCATCTTCTTTTTGTTTTCCTTCTTTTAGTTGCTTTTGAGCAACCATCATGGACGCAGTTGTTTTAAATGCAATAGTGTTTCATAGGAGGCAACGGCGGAAACAGAAAACAAGAAAAGTTAAAAAAAAAAAAAGATTTTCCTTTTTTTTAAATCAAAATATTAGTGATACACAGTGTGGTGTTGTACAATTTCTTTTCATTTATAGCCGAAAAACTCAAATATTGCAAAATACAATCAATACGGGCATGTTATTATTACTAATTACAATATAATTCTTACCTGGAATGTTTAAATCTTCGCCAATTTTCCTCCACACAGATGATATGACATTTCTGTTGCTGTGATTTTTATCACTGGCGTCATATATCGCACTATTTTCTTTTGCTTTTGAAATTAATAATTCCACGTCCATCTCGTATGGTTGTTGATTCATGACTGACCGGACGAGGAATCTGAACGGTTGAATCATGTGCGACTTCGAATCAAATCTGATTGAACCAGATTCGTCGGTCTGAAGGCGTGAAAAGAGTCCCTTCACATTTAAACGGAGCGCTCGAAGCCGAATCTTGGTCAATCCGATTCATCTTGATTTGGAGTGATTCTGATTGATTGGGATTCGTTTGGTGTGAAAGGGGCCTTAATTTCTCTTTTTCCATCCTCAATCGCCAATGCAGCTATTTATTAATGAGCATCAGTTCTCAGCCAGTAACTATTCCACCTAGTTAACATACTTGATCTTCAATCAATTCACACCAAACGAATCCGAATCAATCTGGATCACTCCGAATCAAGTTGAATCTGATAATTCAACGGGCGTCGCACGCCTTTTCTCGTGTTTTTGAGAAGCTGAGTTTGGCGTTGGATGGGTGATCCATGGTCCTGGAAACCAATCTATTCCGAACATAGCTCATTAATGCTATTAGTAGGAGTGGTATCTCTCTGACAGGATACTGTCAACCTCCTCTACCTTTTTATCGAGGATTTAGGCACCTCTGGGGGGGTACCTAGATCCCTGATACAGTATAACAGCAGTACTTTATAGTAGCTAACGATAAGTCCTATCATTTTGCGGAGTTATGTGACCTGGTGCAAAGTTAAGGCGATGTGATTAAATCAAGTAAAAAATGTTTTCCAAAGACTTGAATAACGATTGAATCCTCGATGCGAAGAATGTTTTTACGAATTTGTTCGTAACGCGAGCCAACTAACATTGAAATCGGTCCCCGAAGTTCTTTACAATTTCAAAGAACCTTCGGAAATAACTCTCATAGATATAATAATAGATATAATAACTCTGATGGATCGCCTACACTACATTACCGTGAATTGATGGCAACTGTTGCTACCGCCACAGCTTAATAAACAACTGCAGTTGATATTGACCGCCTAGAACACGATCAAGACGGGTATAGGTGATATTATCGAGACTTTGACACTAGCGCATCCTTACATCGAGGCAAGGCTAAAAACCTAATTTTCGAAGTTATTTCACCTTGTTGTCATGGTAGGAGTTACCACCTACATGCCTACGTATCTTACGGTTGAGTATTTATCTAGTTCCTAGTTCAGTATATTTTATTATGCCAGTTAATAAATTTTATGCAAATTATATCAAGCTGTAATCCAGCAATGACCGGAAACGTTGTGAACGCAAGATTAGTTTGTGCAGTCGAGACCCCAATGAAATTTGTGTTGGGAAGTTGACAAAAAAGTGTTAGAAGTTCCAGACATCAGCCGTGAAAATGTTGTGGATTATCCAGTTTTCAGAACCGTTCTTTGAATCAATTAAGAAACAAAAAATCTTTAGAGCCCTTTGAAAGTGGTCATGTGGAAGGACTTGCCATGAGAGCTCAACCAGAGGGGAATTTAGGTAGGTATCGCCTTTGGAAAGGTAAGTACCTAAAGAGGTAGGTATACACTATCTACTTTCCGTTTATTACTTGTTATTCATCGTGTACTTCCATAGACAAAAATTCAAGTAGGTACCTGCTTAATCAACTTTTTTTCCCCCACAAATTTGCTTAACTGCAAAACTCGAGTTATAACTGCACTGACAATGAATGTCTTTATGAAGTCTAACGTTCAGAAAAATGAATTTCAAGGTTTTTTCCTTACAGCTGGTTTATATTTCGTGTTGCACATTTCCTGATTCGATATCAACGTATCTACTTAGTTATCTTTTAACCAACAGCGAATTTGGTAGGCTGTACGTACCTACGTAGTTTCGTTTGTTGGTGGAGCACCAACCTACCTTGTTTACTTCAACAAGCTACCAAATCTATCCTTTCATTCATTTAATGAAACTAGTAAAGCTGCCTCAGTTATAGTAATAAGAACATGTCTGCTGATGAAACTGGCTGGGCAATGGCTATGTAGGTACCTACACTGCAGTACAGAGATCTGAGGAATTGTCTCTCCATTATTTTTCAAGTTATTTATTCTCAGTCTAAACGAATGAAGTTCTTTAGTTTCGGACACTGATTAACCATAATAGTTAGTCCCTATCCCCTTTGAAGGAGGAAATGCTCCATTTCCATCACCTCCTTGTCACAAACGTTTTTGGGGACACCCTGTATATTGCCCATGAAAATCTGGCAACCCTACCTTCAACTGCATTCCATTTTTTTATCATGTTTCCTACACATAGAAGCATAATAAATATGTTGATACGTATAATACAGATGTTTGATGACCCATTAAATTGTTTTGCAGTGGTCGGCACGGACCGCGAGCCGATCATCGGATGGACGGACAACGTATACGGCCCGACGGGGCTCGTGGTGGGAGCAGGCTGTGGTCTCCTTCACTCCATCTACGCTGACACCAACATGTCGGCCAACATAGTTCCCGTGGACTACTTAGTCAACGGTCTTATCACAGCTGCCGCTGCCGTCATTCACGATCAGTACGTTTAATATGTACTCTTCACCGATAATTAGCATGGAACATTCTTATTCCATGGCCTAAATATAGCATTTCCAAGCCAAATGAAACCTTTTCCAAACCAAATGAAACCTTTTCCAAGTCAAATGAAACCTTGTCCAAACCAAATGAAACCTTTTCCATATCAAATGAAACCTTTTCCAAACCAAATGAAACCTTTTCCAAACCAAATGAAACCTTTTCCAAATCAAAAGAAACTTTATCCAAACCAAATGAAACCTATTCAGAAAATGAGTGAACTGAGGTACCTAGATAGGTAGGTACCCACTCACATTCAACAGTCAGAAATTTCTCAAACTTACTTGTTTCCTATCCTACTAAGGTGAGATCCACTTCGGTAATCCTGTGCCTGAAATTCATCGAATTTTTGAAGAAAATTAAGCTATTGTTCTCGCCTCAAAATTTGTAGAATGCGAATTTTTGAAAAAATTTTATGCAGAAATCCGTTTCAGGCTATTCTGAATCATATTCTGAAGTTTAACGCATTTTTTAATGTATGTATGTATGTGTCATTCCAGACGATAACTGTCCGTAGAATTGTGCTAGAAACTTCAAACAAATTTTAAAATGTTAAGGACACAAAACGAAAGATCAAGTTTATTGGCCAGCATGATCGGATTACATCTTCGTGTTGAAATTTTCAAAAATGTAGTAAACAATTTCAAAATAGCCTGTTTTTCACGATTTGTTGTGCGAAATAATTTTTTCAGCATACTAATATGTGGTATATTCGGAATCAGCGTAAAGTTTCCTATAAGAATATGTATCAAGTTTTCAAAAATTTCAAAGTTGAAAAATCAGTCAAAAATCGAAATAATGCCGTTCGCTAGTTGTAAAAATCTGTAATATTTGCATGAAACATTGTCCACATTCAGATTGAACTACTCTTATGTAGCGACTGAAATGTCGAAGATTTCTTCAAAAATTCGCTCATGGGGCCATGCTGCATGACTGGACTTTTTTCTCAATAGGCTTCATTTGGTTTGGAAAAAGTTTCATTTGATTTGGAAAAAGTTTCATTTGGTTTGGAAAAGGTTTCATTTGGTTTGGAAAAGGTTTCATTTGATATGGAAAAGGTTTCATTTGGTTTGGAAAAGGTTTCATTTGACTTGCAAAAGGTTTCATTTGACTTGGAAAAGGTTTCATTTGGCTTGGAAATGCTATATCCAAAAACATTACCAACACAAAATTAGAATGAAAATTTGAATCCAAAATTGACAGAAAAGAGGTGAGTGAGCTCATTGCTCTCCTATTACAAGAGACGAATGAACTGACGAAATGCATCCTGATCAGCTGAGTGAACTGAATTCTCTCAGCTCACTCAGCTGATCAGAATGTAGCCAGTCATTTCGTTAGACACTTCTTGCTCAGAGAGGCTCCTATCAAATTTCCACTTCCAAAGTCTCTCTCCTGTTCATCTTGAAAAGTTCAAATTTGATTGAGAGCCCCTCTGAGACAAGAGGTGGACAAAATGACAGACCATATGCTGATCAGCTGGGTGAGCGAAATTCTAAAGAATCCCGTCATTTCATTAGTCTCTCGTCCAAAGAGGCTCCTAACAAATTTCATTCTCTCCTGGTTACCTTAGAAAGTTGAAATTTGACTGGGAGCCTCTCTGGGATATCAAGAGTTGAATGAAATGATGGGATCCATCCTGATCGGCTGAGTGAATAAAAATCTATTCTTGTAGACCCTAGTTGCTGACGAATTTTTCATTTTGTAATATATCCATGAAAGTAGTGTATGAGGTGCTTTTGAAGTCACTGTAGTGATAATTTTTCTTATTATTTTATTGTTTACCTGCAAAAATTACATTATTTTCATGATTGACACATTTGTCCAACTCAATTTCTATTCCACATCTTGGATTTCCGTAGGCCGCGTAACGGCGGAAGAGAAGAAGTGAAAATCTACAACTACGTCTCTTGCGGCGACAACCCCTTGAGTTGGGCAGAATTTAAAAGACTGCTTGAGATCCACGGGAAAGACGTTCCCCCTATGAAAGCTGTCTGGTGCTACTTTCTCACTATTCATAAGGTAAATAGTCATGAATTTTGAACCTCCTTAACGATGAATTCTTATACCTTCTTAAGGATAGGATGCCGAACAAATAGTTGCACAGGGCCCTATAGTTGGGCAGTGGGTTTCTGTGGATCCTTTTCTCTGCCAAATACATGATGGCCACTCTTCATTATGGAAAACCTTAATGTAACCTCAGAGTTGAAACTATTTTGTTCAGTTCGATTCCATCCTTTTTTTGTCTGGACTTTCGGTGTTTCATCTGATTTTGCTAAGGAAACATGGTCTTAATAATCAGGTTTTCATGATTATTTATTAAGGTTTTTGTATATTGATATTCCATTGATTTTTCAGCGAAGATGAGTTATTTTTCAACTTATCCATCAAGGAAATGGACTGTTGGAGCGGATGCGGATATTTATTTCACAATTAAGACCGTCCAAGTACTGGAGCCTCAAAAGAGCTTGTGGCCCAGAAGTTGGTCGGTCTTACTGTAAAATTGATAAGTATCCAATCAAACGGTCTATTTCCTGGATGAATACGTTGAAAAATATTTCGACACCGCAGAACAATCATTGGAAGACATAATAATCTTCATAAATGATCACTAAAACAAAACCTTATTATGTATAGACCACGTATCCTTACCAAAATCAGAAGAAACAATTTTTGAATTCTACGCATCTTGAAACGTAAACTAACAAATTTTGAGCGAGGTTATTTTATTTTTCCTTTTAGTCGTTTGCAAAGGTTCA
Source organism: Adelphocoris suturalis (assembly GCA_030762985.1). Classification (NCBI taxonomy): domain Eukaryota; kingdom Metazoa; phylum Arthropoda; class Insecta; order Hemiptera; family Miridae; genus Adelphocoris; species Adelphocoris suturalis. Next base: position 38,174,112 of record CM061042.1, read on the forward strand.
TTATTGAAAATAATAAACCAAAAACACGATTACAACATTAAAACGCAGTTTTCTCCCACAATTAGCGAATAAAAGTAAAATTGACTATACTGTCGGAAAACGTATTGTAGAAGTTGACGGTCTCTAAGATTTAGTTTTTGAGAGAGATTTAATTAGTTTTGAAAGAGTGGCTAATTTTTAAATTTTTTTCTAATTTCCCAATTTCCTAAAAAATTAAATTTTGTTTTTTAATAAATGAGTCAGAATTGTGTTGAATTCACTCGGTCCTTGACCCATACGATGTAAATTTACAATTTCTTACAGTAACCTTATTTTACACTAAATCAACATCTGTTAACACATGGTGAATAAACCTTCTAATTCTAATACATGCGCTAATATGCTGGAAAACCATGAGGGGTTTTTCTTCACTTCCTCCTCTTACTTTTAAGCAAATGCTCTCCTAATAGCCTTCTATTTCCTAAATGTTTTATTTTATACTCCCCTAATTGACATAAGCACATGGCTTACAGTCTCCTGCTCTCCCATGAACTATACGTTTTGTTTTTGTTTCTATATATTGCAGGTGTGGGCTATTCACTTCATCTGCATTATGCTATTCCACTACTTTCCCGCTCTCATCATGGACACCATCACGTGGGTTACCCGATCGGATAATCCAAAGTAGGTACAACAATGTTCACACATCATTTAATAATATAGGTACCTAAGTGCCTTATTTTCACCAAAGTTTTTAATCAACGTTTACTCACAAACCGAAGGTCCCAGTTGTTCAACGATATTCGGCTTCACCATCTCCGGTTCAGATAAATCAACAATGAAATGCGCTAAATTAACGTTAAAACCAACCAGCCGAATTTGGGTGGTTAGCATTCCAATCAACAATTATTACTAGGTTGGTAGTTCTTTTCGCCAACTTTGTTTATATGACCGATCTTTTTTTGCTATACGTTTTCCATCTGGTTTGCTGCATTTTACTAGCTATTTCCTACGTAAACCTACGTGCACGGAAATGAGCCACAGAACTTTGATTTTTGAGGACAAATGTGACGAGTATGATGAAGACTTTGCTCCATTTTACTATTCGCCGTCCACGGTGGATTTTGTGAGAGTACGGCGGGTTCCGATGACAATGAAAATTTTCTGACGAGGTACCAACTTTCAAAAACTACTGTTTTGTCAGTCCTCGAAAAAATTGATGATAGCATCGAATACACAAGTGACAGGTAAGGATATTGGTAGTACATACCTACATGGAATGTACAAATTAATACAGTTGTAAAATAGTTTATTATAAAAAATAAAATAGCCTACGGCTCAGTACAATGTATATATATGGAAAAGCGTTAAACTCTAGAATTCGTTTCACAATGCCTCAAATCGGATTTCAATGATGAAATTTTTCAAACATTTTGATTTTAAACTTTTCTGAGCCATTGCAATAGTTCATTTTCTACGAAAATTTGCTAATGGTAATCTGTTTACTGCGCTTTTTGAGTTAAAATAACTTTAGAATCTTGGATTTTGCAATGACCACAGTTATAAAATCCTTTAAATACCAACCACTGATTTTTAGAGACTGGCTCCCGAAATTTCCAATGGAGGCGAATTAAAATCGTGTTTGGTTGGAGTATCCCAGTGGTTTGAAATTTTGCGTGTTTGACCTCAAATTCAAATCTAGAATCTTTCAAAAAACTCCCATATTATCAACACTTAACCAGTTTCGAATTGATATGGCAGTAAAAGACTACGCACTACGCCTAGAGTTGTAAAAAATTATGCTATCAGAATGAATTAAAACTCGGCGCTTCGCACCTGTCCAGGAGGCAAGCCCCCTGGACCCCGGTTACCCCCTATTTACATAGGTACTTCTAACGAAATTATGTGTTTTAGCTCACGCGTTTCACTTGAACCCGTCTACTGATTGGTAATATACGTACCAATTAATTATCTAATTACCTCTTTGCAGCTTATTTATGCATCAAAAGTTGATTTTGCAGTGTATCTTATCACTACTACGTCAAGTTGTTTTATTTATTTATCACCAGCGCAACGACTCACCTCCAGCTCAATGAAATCATCAGAAATTAACAAGCGGTTGTATTCATGTCCACAATATCAATTATTGAGAATGATCACGTGTGTAAACAATTATTAGTCAAATAACCATGCTCATTACTCAGCTTGTTGGCCACGCACTTTGCAGTAGTTAACATTGTATGGTTGGATAAATCGAGAGCTTCCGAACGAATGGTCATCGAATTTTGTAGGATGAAAAATGACGGAGTACCATTTCCCTAGCAACGAAAGCAAGCGGAAATCATCAGAAATTGTTGCAACACATTTTCGTTTCATTTTCGGTTGGAGATGCCAAGGTTAAAACACATTCTGTGTTAAAAGATAGAAGCATCGAACATGTCAGGGTGGTAACAACAGACTGTTCTCTTAATGTATTGGTTATCTTATCAGGGTTCAGCCAAGGGTAGGAACAAAACCTAAACTCATTTCTACACCACCTTTATTCTTTGTGCAACGTTTCAGGCCACACCTTGGCCCATCTTCTCGCCTGAAACGTAGCACACAGGATAAAGGTGGGGTAGAAATGAGTTGAGGTTCTGTTTCTACACTGAATCTGCAGCAGATCTTTAAATTTGCAGCATGTACCAGATCTACAAGAAAGTGGATAAATACGGCGAGGTGCTGGCCTTCTTTGCGATGCGGGACTGGCAATTCTCAAACGACAACGTTCACGCTCTTCTTGAGCGAGTAAGAGAAGAAGACCGGGAAGTTTTTAAATTCGACATATCTCAGTTGGATTGGAACAAATTCTTCTACAACTACGTCCGCGGCCTCAGAGTTTACCTGCTCAAAGACGGATGGGAGACGTTGCCGAAGGCCCAGATCAAATGGAGAAGGTAATCAGTGCTGAAGCTAAAATATCTACATTACATGCAGATACATCGGTACATGGATATGTCTTATATTTCCCCCTGTGAAATATGGGTTTGTGTCTCAAATTAAAAATGTCTCAATGAAATTTTGATCAGCCAGCTGATCAGAAAAGACCCAATCAATTCAATCGCCTCTTAGTTTCCCATAGAGTCTCTTTTTCTAATTTCAACTTCCTAGGATGAACACTAGAGAATTCAGCTCACTCAGCTGATTAAGAAAGAGCCAATAATTTCAACCGTCTCTTAGTGTGCCAGGCAGTTTCCCTATCAAATCTCAACTTCTTAGAATGAACAGGAGACAATTTAGCTGACTCAGCTGATTAGGAATGCACCTGTCATTCAGATCGTCTCTAAATGTCCCAAGGAGTCACTCTATCAAATTTCAACTTCCTTGGATGAACACGAGAGAATTTAGCTCACTCAACCTATTGAGAAAGAGCCAATAATATCAATCATTGTGCGAACTCGGTAGCTAATTTCTCTCTCAATAGAATTAGGAGACTGAAAGTTGGTATGGAGCCCCTCTATAGGCATGCTGTGTACGATTGACAAAGCGAGAAACCACCCAGATAAGCTGAGCGAGCTCGGTAGCTCATTTCTCTCCTAATAGACGGAGGAAGCTGACATTTGTTATTCAGCAACATTACTACGAAATAAAACTTGTTACACGGTTTTTATTTATTGGTTGCAACAGAAAATCAACAATTAGTTTATTATATTCATGTTTTTATTATATTTCTTTTCCACAGATTTGTCATTGCCCACGAGATCATCAAATACACCAGTTTATTGATACTCCTTAGACTTGCCTGGATGATCGGCTCCTCGCTCCTCTCCGCGTGAAAATCTCTTAGCAATCGACGTATCGCACAATAATCGATGCCACAGAATCGATCTTGTATTAACTTCCCAATTTTATTTTCTTACATTCGAATTGTGTGATTTTGATTTCTCCCGACAGTCTAGTCTGTTTATTTTTTGTTTCTTTGCCCGTGTGTACCTACCAACTATCAACCATACCCATGAAAAAGGATACATTTAAGACTTTCCTAATTTTATCAAATTTCGAAAAGATGTTTTCATTTATCTCTTGAATGTTACAGTATTGATTCAGTAATTAATGTTTCATGTTTTAAACAGGACTTACACGATGGGTACTATCCACAAGTTGTTCTAAAAGGCTCGGTTAACCCAAAAAAATGAATAAAATAAATATAAACACTATAATAACTAAATGATGGAATTTTAATATTGGAAGCTAATAGCTTTAAGGTACCTATCATTTGAACGTCAGATTCTATTAAAATGATACATTTTCAACAGATGCCAAGATCTGACTGTTTATGTTAAAATAGTAATGTTGATTGAGTTAATCGTTTCTAGAAATAAGTTAGTTGGTATTTTCAAATTTTCAATTTTACTCAACATGTGTTCGCTACGATACATGAGTAGTTAGTAAATATTTGATTTTACCTTTTAAATTTATCGAATAAACAAGATATTAGGAATGTTTCCCTAGGAACTCCCAGATAGTGTGTACGTCTTATGTTAAGTAATGTATGTAGTTTAATGTACATATATTGAACAACTAGGTATATTGCTGTAGGTATTTTGAACTTTGCTTTGCCATTTGTAGCCCTATACTGAAACCAAATCACAAGTGAATCTGTACAAATAGCTAAGTCGCGTTTAAAATTGATGCGAAAAGTGATTACATTTACACATTAAAGCATATACGAGAGATTTCTATTTAATTACAGATTATACTCAAATACTTTATCGGTACCTACCTTGTGTTGTTGGTAAGATACATCTTGCCGATCGAATAATACCAGGTTAATTAGTTCTCTAAGATGTCGTATGTCGTATATATTGTGCGTATGTACATAATGTATTGTATTATATGAATGCGTAATATTTTAAGAAGGTAGTAGGCACAGTATTTCCTACCTAGATAAATAAATTTTTTACTAATTACATTCCGCAAGAACTTGAAATAAATTCAACTTTAAAATGTAAAGTAGGTGATGTTGTTTTTCTTAATCATCCTCAAAACCGAACTATTACCTACCTACTGATCAACACGATGCTCTTGAGAGAAGATATTAGAATAGAAAAGATCCTAGGAATGTTAATTTATAAATAATTTAAGTAGCCGACAGACATCATAACAGAAATCACAACAATTTAATACGCTGTTCACTAACAATGAGTTCAACAAATTAATAGTTTGGACAAAACCAATCATGTAGGGATCTAATGGCAGTTAAACCAACGAAATAGATATTATTAATTTAAACGGGTTCAGAACCAAACAACTGAAAACAAAAATATTGTTTGCTGTTGCATCTTAATCTGTACTTGATTCTGAAAATGTTGGTAGATTGCACACAATTATCAATGGAAACAGTTGTAAATGACCAGGGAATTCCGCAACCTTGCGTTTTGTCTGAATAATTGCATACATACAGGTGATCTTAAAATGTTTCGGGTTTCTCGAGGGTAGGTCAAGGAAAATTCTATATTCTAGGTCGACGTTTCAAAGTATTTATATTTCATCTTCAGGGCTTGGAAAACTGTATTTGGACGCTTATTTCAAATCCTCGTCATTGAGCTTTAGTAGGTAGCTATGTACTTAAACAACATCTTTGGGTACACTGAGAAAACTGAGAAAAAAACTTGTGGGGTATACTGAGAAAACATAATTCAACAGTTCAGTTATACTGAGCAGAGACTAAAATTGAAGTTATAAGAGGTGTATAACAGCAACGTGGACGAAAATATTATTACCTATGAGCTACCTACTAAAGCTTCGCATTACCTTCTTCCCTGGCAACACAATGTAGCAATATAATAATGAAGAAAACTGAAGTAAGTACTAGTAGAAGTAACACACTAACATGTAATGAAGCATCCATGTTTTATTCCAATAGTCTTGAAACCACGATCCAATACACAAAAGTCATAGAAACGTCAAAAAATGTATGGAAGAACAAAAAATGCGTTTTTCTCAAAACAACTTTGTTTAACCTTTTGGTTCATTTTTCTCCGAAATCGTTTGAGATATTCGAAATCTGTTTTCGTTGCCTACACCGCCCCGAAAACAAAAGCAGCTATTATCAAAGTTATTGATGAACAATAAAGTATCAACAATCCTCGAGGTACGAGTATAATAACTTGATTTGGTAAGTAACCAGATTGGCTTACTACTCGGGTATTTCATTAACCAAATGAAAAATGAAGGCAAATGTTTTTTATCGTAATCCAAGGGGCTATTCATTTTTGGTGCTACACTTGATAGTGGAAAAAGTTTTGTCCAAAATGAAAAAAAATCGCCGAGAAAAACTTGAAAGTTTTTGTCAAATGGTCAGTCTGTAATGATAACGATAACCAACTTTAACACGAGACCCTCTCGAACGATCAAGTTTGTCCCCCACCCCGGCAACTTCTTGGAACCGTTCCCTACAAGAAGAACTGTGAGTTCTTCAATTCCGTTCAACGCGGAGCAGCTCATGAGTCACAAATGAAAAGTCACATTTACTTTTCTAAACTGTTATGTGATCGTGTTATGAGGCCACAAAACTATACACTTTATTCTGATCTACATATCCAACTAATCTGCATTTTTACTAAGGGATTGACTACTTGATGTTATGTATTTTTGAGATGCGAGCTTGCGAGCATCCAGACCACCAAACTATACACTTCATTCTGACCTACATGTCCACTAAACAGGTTGAACGGAATTGAAGAACTCACAGTTCTTCTTGTAGGGAACGGTTCCAAGTAGTTGCCGGGGTGGGGGACAAACTTGATCGTTCTAGAGAGTCTCGTAACTTTAACTTTGCCGCGAGAGAGTAGTTTGCCGCCAAACTGTACTCGGCATCTTTCATTTTGATGTCGGAGTAGTGATGTTGGCGGAGAAAAACTACTATATGTCCACTTTTGTCAGCTGTTGTTCACTAATAAAATTATTGGTCTGCTCAAATCTTGATTTTAGAGTTTAGAGAGTTTTTGGTGACTTCAACTAATGTCACCCATCACCATAGTCTTACGGGAGATACTTTAATGAAGACGCTAACACAAATGGAACCGGAGGCCTTAATTTTGATGTCACGTTAATGGTGATTGGGCAACGCGATATTTTCCCCCAGCTGCCTTGTTGTCTACTGGTTGTCTAATCGATTTATTTATTTTGATATGAAACGCCGATTTTCAATCCTAAATTCGAATTTCACGTTAGTTTCAGTACAAATACAGACTAATTTCTCATTTTTAGTTTTCAATTCTTAAACAGGCCATGGATTTAACACAAAGATAGTAAGCCTCAAGTGGGGAACACCGCGGTTTAGTTGCACTTATAGGTCATTATTTGTTACGAACTTCATGTTTTTGGATTTTCCGTTGGGTAAATTATCAACAAGTAGGAAGTATTCATCTCTATGATAATGAACCAGGATTTTACCTGATAATCATCAGTGGAGGCAGCACATCACGCAATGTTCACGAGAAAAAAGCTGAGAGATCAGGCAAACTAAGAACAATACTGTGAAAAAACAGTGGCTTAAAACTCAGGTTTCTCATTTAAAATATGTGAAATAATTATAAAAAGCAAGCCTCTAATCGACCAAATAGAGCCTGAGAGAGCTGTTTTTTTTTTTTTTTTTTTTTTTTTTTAATTTTTTTTTTTTTAATGGAGTTTGAAGGCTAGTAAAGCTACACGGCGGAGGCGGACTTCAGATGGCACATTCGGTTTTTACGCGACTTGAATTGTAAAATAACCAAGTTTGAGAGGTGTTCAAAAAACCGACCCGCTACATCAACATAATTAGTAGGTACCTAATGGGGCATTTGAAAAAAAAAATCGTATTATGTACTTCACAAGTATTCGAGTAATTTTGAGGTGTCGTGTGCCTTCAGGTCCCCAAACGGGTGACGATAAAATACGAGGTTGCTAACGTCCCCTCAAGGTCACGTACTCTGGGTGACGTTAGAGGTCACCAAAAACTCTTTACTGCTTTACTCAAACGGTGAAACTGGCCTGAGGACAGTAACTCGGATGTTAACTAATTGATCCACGGATCGGCTAATCTAGGATTAAAAATTGATGGAACAGTGAAAACACTGTTATTGCGGTTGTTATCTAGATCCTGTGTTACTAGACTCGAGAGTTAACTCTCGCTGGTGAAACTGGCCCTAAGAGCGTTCGTTGAGTTTTGAAAGAGAAATAAGTGTTTATTACTTGCAAAAGTGTTGTTTATTACTTTGCAGAACGGTATTCAAGCTATACAAGTTAGAAAGTAAATGTATAACTATATTTACTTATATGGACCTAGTTAAGTTATAAAAGATATTAAAGTTGAACCAACAAGGAATTCGGTAGGTAATGAAGTGAAGTACCAAGCGGCGAACTTTCCAATATTCATTCTGCATGTTGAAAAATACGGGCCCACTACCCACAAAACCTGTGCGGCTATCGCAAACCTCCCCATGCGTGAGAGGCGACTGCGTGGGCTAGCCGTGGTCTGGGTTCAATATGCAATAGGTACCTACTGTGTTTCCCAATCCCACCTAAGCAAGGGCTGGGATCAATATGAGGTGGGTCTAAAGTGATCAGTGCTTCAGGGGTCAATTCTAGACCTTATTTCTGATCAAAAGTTCATCTTAGAGATTTTTTTAACCGCTTAGTTTTCGAAAAATTTAATTTTTAAGATTGTTTTTTTCGTCTTTTCGACTTTTTGTAACTTAAGTGCTCATAACTCCCTTAATTTGCTGTGTAAATGAAGTTCTTTAGTTTTCGGACACTGACTAACCATAATAGGTAGTTAGTCCCTTCTCGGCCTTGTCCAAATAGAAACTCTTTCACCACTAACCACTAGATCGGTATTGTTGTCTAAAACTGAAATCGCGCTGGCAGGCATGATTACTACGACCATTGAAAGATGTTGTTATAACAACGTATTAGGTTGACATACAGCAAACTGCTTGTGAAAAATAGGTTGGTTGAGTTACGATCTAGTAACATCGACCATGTCATAGCGGATCTTGGACGAAACTCAAACCTACTTCAGGCGTGACGTCACGAGAATATGGGCTATATGCCAATAAAGATTATAATAATTATTATAATTAAGATCTGTATAACAACTAGGTTGGTACCTATTGTAATAATAATCTCTGTTCCATTCAAGCGCTGGATGTTCCCCCCGAAATTATTATTTCGTCATTCTCAAGAAACACTATCATTCTACTCAAAAGAAGATGCGCTTAGCATGTGGCTCACTACGTGAATATAATGATCTTAATTTTTTCAATTAAGTACAAACAAGGTGACTGGTTTTATTTTCCAGGACGGTACCTACCTACCTTGTTAGCCATAACTTTGAACATTCGAACTTTGTACCTGGACTAATGCACTCATATTCCGGTAAAACGGACCTAAACGAAAATCACAATGAGTAGTCAGGTTATGCTGTAGGATTGGACTTCGCAGTATAGCGACTTTTTCGTAGAAAATGAAGGAATTGCAATGTCTCAAAAATGTTTAAAATAAAAATTTTGAAAAATTTTCTTCATTGATATCCGTTTTGAGGTATTCTGAAACGAATCCTGGAGTTTAACGCTTTTTCATATATATATATACATATATATACATATGTTTGTGTATATATGTTTCATTCCAGAGGATAACTCTTCTTAGGATTCAGATAAAAATTTCGTTCTTGCGCCAAAAAATCAAGCTTTCCAAACGACAGGATAAGTTCGTTGGCTAACACTTTTTGAGAACATTAAATTGGTCAATTTTCATAAAAATGTGCTCAAAAAATCACTATAACGGACTAAAAACGTCTAAACGTTGAATTTATATTTTTATCAGAAGTTTAGTCAAAAGAAGTTTGTCAACGATGAACTAGAACATTAAAAAATGTATACTTGAATACTAATATACTTCATTAGTATTTGCTGAAAAATCTATTAAAAAAAAAAAAAAGTTCCAGTCATGCAGCATGATCGTATGAGCGAACTTTCATAAATGGTCGTATTACATTTATGTTAAATTCTGTTGAAATTTGAGCACTTTGGGGACAAATGAAAATGTTATTATACATTTTATAGCAAACTAACTTTTTCTCAGTAATATTCCAATGAACAAACGATTTTGTGGATTTTTACAATTTTTTCAAGTGTTCCTATCGATTTTTGGCTTATTTTAATGAAATTTAAGTACATTTTTCAGTAAAATTTTGTGCTTAAATTTTTAAATGTCCTAGTTCATGTTCGATTAATTTTTTTCGAGTAGCATTCTGCTAAAAAATAGAAATTTGTTAATTTTTAGCGGTTTTTTGCCTTTTTTAGTGATTTTTTAAGTACATTTTTTGAAATTTGACCAATTTAATGTGCTCAAAAAGTGTTGTCCAACGAACTCATCCTTTCTTTTGAAATGCTTGATTTTTTGGCGAAAGAACGAAGTTTTTATCTCAATTCTATCGAGAGTTATCGTCTGGAATGACACATACCTACATATCGCACCCATCCTAGAATAAGGGTACAACTCAAAAATTGTCATTTTCGGCAAATCGCATTCAAAGTTTTCCTTCCACACCATTGGCTACCCGTTCTTTGGAACACGATGAACATAATTTATCTTTGCGAAACTTGTTTCCTACATTATTACTCTAACGCCCCATGGTGAATAAATAGTTTTTTTGACAGTGGGAAGGGAGTGGGGGGAACGGTTTTGTTGATTTTTTAAGAATTTTTTGAGTTGTTCCAACTCAAACACTGAAATCTCACCAGTCAGGATCCAAAATGTTCAGAAAAGAAAGACACAAGTTAAAATTGTCCACACAAAAAGGAAACAACTCAAAACGAAACACAGACTATGTGAACTCATCTGAGTTGTGTCTTTCTTCCTAGGACGTGAATTGGTTACTCCCTCCATAGAAGAAAGACACACGCACTCTCTAGCGGAATTAGAGTGCCCTACACATATCTCCACCTTCTACAGACAAACTAGACCGTTTCTACTTCTCAGAACCACAACTAACTCAAAAATCGCGATTTTTGAGTTGTACCCTTATTCTAGGACGGGTGCGATATATAAATATATATATACATATAAAAAAGCGTTAAAATCCAGGAATCATTTCAGAATGCCTCAAAACAGATTTCGATGAAGAAAATTTTTGAAAATTTTTATTTTAAAATTTTGGAGCCATTGCAATAGCTTTATTTTCTAAGAAAATTCGCTAACTGAAAAATTGCTAAACATCCGACATCTTAGAATCCTAGATTATGATTAAGAACGAGTTTATTTGCCATAAAATTTGTGGTTAACAACTTCTTTGCACGCAAAGTGCTCAAATTTCAAGTGCACAAAATAACATAATACAATACGATATTCTACGAAAATTTGCTCATACGATCTTGCTGCATGACTAGAAATTTTACGTTGCATTATTACGAGTACAAAAGGAAAAAATAAAAGAAACACCAAGGAATTTAGTAATGATTAGTTGGACTTACTAGCAACAAACATACATTATGGATACTATAATAAATTTGTTCTTCCATTCTCATCACGAGTAGGAATAATTATGATGTTTTTACCACTTCTAGTATATGATTGTTTTTTGTATAAATTTGATGGATACTGATTTGTGAGAAAGTATTTTAGATTTTCACACCATAGATTCTGGAGTTTTCCCTAGACCACTGGAATTTACTTGTGTTGGCAACATTGTGTGAGTCACAAACGGCAACACTGTACAGGAACTCGTGCAACCAAAATGGCCGACAGACACCGTGTTGTTTTGGAGCAATCGATATCCGTTTGACGAATTTTGAAAAGAGTTTTTCCGCCGCATTCTCGTAGTGAATTTCTTATGTGGATCGGTTCGGGAAGTGGAAACAGTGCTGTACACATTCCGCGAATGGGGGCCTCTTGAAAAGGGGTTTTCGGAGCGTTAAAAAATAAAAATTGAACGGGCAAACCCGTCGTGTCGGGGGTAGAAGGTTTTGTGCGCGATTTGTTCGGAAAAGGGGGGGGTTACAGGGTTGTTTTAGGATGTCAGTGAGTTCTCCCGTAAGGGATTCCTTGCGATTATCGGACGAAAAACCCGAAATGGTGTCGCCGACGGAAAATTCGGGAAGGCTCGACATCCCCGGAGCCCTTATAAACCTTCGGAAAGACTTCAAAAGCGAAGACAACAAAGAGGAAGTCCGAAAAGAGTTGGAAATGTTCAACTTGAAAGAGCTGATGCTGATACACTTGGATTACATTCAGCAGCAGTCCGAAGTCGCCTCAATAAAGGACAAAGTTATAGCCGACTTACAGCATCAAGTTGAAACGGTAAGTCCTCCGTAAGAATAATTTTTAAAGCCTCGACAATCTCAATCCATACGCCTCGTACGAGAAAATGCCAGTATCGACAACATCGCATTTCAATATGGCTGCAACATCTCAGATAATGCTTTGATTATTCCATAAACTCCGTAAGTTAGGTGCCCTCGACGCGTTAGATAGCTTCCGATATTACGACTTTGCATCCCGAACTTCCTCGCGGTACGATCAATTTTCTCAGTATATTTTAATGGGTGGAAACTATTGTCAACAAACGCGTTATCAATGTAGGTTATGAGTGGGTTATCTTTCGAAAAATCAAAAGTGGATTTTGAAATTACCGCCTTTTTGGACACCTAATTGCCTCCGGTTTCATGATGGAAAGTGAGGGAGTTAATTGTTTTTGAACGAAGTGAAATTACTTTAACTACCATTGAACAAAAATTTAAAAACTACTTGGAAGGAATTGAATCAGTCCCTCTGTAGGGATAACTTGCAGGCAAAACAACCTAATAAATGCTGACAATCACAAGTCAGTAACACTCTAAAATTACAAGGCAACTGTATTAATATTCTCTGACAATCATAAGACAATAACAAAATGATAATCACAAGGCAACTAGATTCAAAACACATAAATGCTAGTACAATAGGACACATATGTATGCCAGGCGGAACGTATAAACAACAGGGCGGCAAAAATCACTAGAAGAGGAAAACATATGAGCCAAGAGCATAGGACGCAAATACTATAATTTATTAAAAGACAAAACACAACTGTGACCACACTGCTGTAAAGTAATGGTCAGATAAATAGAGGAAACAAACAAACGAAGTGAAATTTATACGTTAAAAGTTATGCGACTAGTTCAACAGTGAACCGAAGGGAACCCGGTAAAATTGTTCACTGTATGAATAGGCCCCCCAAAAGGAATAGTCTGAAGAAAACCCTCATTTGATTGATCTTTATTTATTTAGGCTCGGATCTTTAGTGTGTTAGATTCAGTTGAAACAATGTTTTTCCAATGGAAAACTAAAACAATTACAAAATTAGAGGTAAGTAGGCCCCTAATTTCATAATGGGCACCTAGATACTTTATGGAGTTGTTTATAGTACTTATTGTAATATTCAGTGTTGACAGATCAGAAAATCAGAAGTTTCTATAGATTTCGCGAAAACTTTGTATGTCTACTCTTGTAATAGGTAGGTACATTTGCGTATGCACAATGACTGCCTTTGGTCCGTGAAGAATGAAATTCGTAGCATGCTATCTAAACCCTAACCTAAACAACCTCTAGAATTTCACCGAAATAGGATGAAAACTACGAGTTTTGTGCTTGTAACAATAATGTTACATTTGTGCAGCAGCAGACCATATCTATGATGACATTCATTGGGGACGATCCCTGATAATTTAATCGACCTCGCGATCACTTTCTTTGGTCCCCATGATGTGTGTACTGTGCATGCGCGCACATATTTACTAAATAACTAATCATAGGACATTGTAGGAATTGATAGAGGATTTTCCAAGGGTTAACCCGTATGTTCCATGAAAATTCAGATCAGACTCGATGTATCACCAATAAAGCCTGAGGGGATCTAAAACCGAAATTTTTATGCGCCACTTAAAAGTATTTTAAAATACGCCTAATCCGTGACGGAATTTCACAACAATTCTTTCAGCTATTGCGATACCAAAATGTTTAGGCGTAATAACTCCCTTAGTGGGTTGTAGTACAATAACGTAAATCATTTAACGACTATACAACTTTTAACCATAAAATCCAGAACGAATCATAACTAAGATTACAATTGAACTAAGACTATTGTTAAACTATACGTATTTACTTACAGTCAGTAATTATTAAAGATAATTAAGAATAACTCTTGAAAGTACAAAATTGTGGTAACAAACAATAAATTGTTATTTCTCATCTGACCAAATTTCAACAGATTGCCTGACAGAGCCCTGGAAACCTGGCACACAACCTCTTGGGGGACATGTGGAAGTGATTGTGAGGAAGTCAGATTAGATGTGTGAGCAATAAAACTAGCTTCCCTCCTTTACTCCCTAGAGCCGTGAAATTTTGTACTCAGCCTCTTGGGGACCGCTGGATGTGAGTGCGTGAAAGTTGGATCAGATGGATGAGAGATAAAGATAGCTTCTCTCCTGCACGGCCTGGAGTGGAGTGCTGAAATTTAGCACACAGCCCCTTGGGGACCGCTGGGAGTGATAACAAGGAAGTCAGATCAGCTGTGTGAGCTATAAAGCTAACTTCTCTTTTGTACACCCTGGAGTGCTGAAATTCGGTACACAGACAGCCCCTCGGGGACTGCTGGAAGTTATTGCGAGAAAATAAGATCAACTTGGTGAGCGATAATGATAACTTCTTGCCTACACAGCCTAGAGTGCTGACATTTGGTACACAGCCCCTTGGGGACATGTGGAAGTGATTGCGAGGAAGTCAGATCAGCTGTGTGGGCGATAATGCTAACTTCCCTCCTGTACATCCTAAAGCCGTGAAATTTTGTACAGAGCCTCTTGGAGGCCGCTGGAAGTGATTGCAATAAAATTGGATCAGCTGAATGAGCGATAAAGATAACTTCTCGCCTGCACAGCCTAGAGTGCTGACATTTGGTACACAGCCTCTTGGGGACATGTGGAAGTGATCGCGTGGAAGTCAGATCAGCTGTGTGAGTGATAAAGCTAACATCCCTTCTGTACATCCTAAAGCCGTGAAATTTTGTACAGAGCCTCTTGGAGGGCGCTGGAATTGATTGCAGTTGGATCAGCTGGATGAGCGATAAGGATAACTTCTCGCCTGCACAGCCTTGAGTGCTGACATTTGGTTCACAGCCTCTTGGGGACATGTGGAAGTGATCGCGAGGAAGTCAGATCAGCTGTGTGAGTGATAAAGCTGACATCCCTTCTGTACATCCTAAAGCTGAAATTTTGTACTGAGCCTCTTGGAGACCGCTGGAATTGATTGCAGTTGGATCAGCTGGATGAGCGATAAAGATAACTTCTCGCCTGCACAGCCTAGAGTGCTGACATTTGGTACACAGCCCCTTGGGGACATGTGGAAGTGATTGCGAGGAAGTCAGATCAGCTGTGTGAGAGACAGCTTTGTCACTTCCCTCCTGTACATCCTATAGCCGTGAAATTTTGTACTGAGCCTCTTAGAGACCGCTGGAAGTGATTGCGATGAAGTTGGATCAGCTGAATGAGCGGTAAAGGTAACTTCTCGCCTGCACAGCCTAGAGTGCTGAAATTGGGTACACAGCCTCTTGGGGACTATTGGAAGTGATTGGGAGGATGTCTTATCAGCTGAGTGAGTGATAAAACTAACTTCTCTCCTGCACAGTCTAGAGTGCTGATTCGGTACACAAATTTCTTATACGTCGGTTTCTCGTGATCTATTGGCCCGATTCCATCCTAAAATTTTACATTCTACCGTTTTGGTTCCCCATTTGTTATTCAACTAAAAAATCTATAACTCGTAGAAGTGCGAGAGCTTTTCTGCCCATCAAACTTGTCAGACCTTTTTTCTTTCAATTAATAATTTTTGTGTTGGAGTGTAATAATTTCGGTTATGTTATGTCAGTTTACGGTAGTTTTGCTTATGGTAATGGTTTTAGTTATATTACTATGATTATTATGTTCACTGTCCTTTCAAAAAATACTACAGGCTATCGTTTGAAACTTCAATTTTGTGCACCTGCCAACTTCACACCAAAAACTAAAACCGTGGGAAAAAAAAAGTTCCAGTCATGCAGCATGATCTTATGAGCAAGTTTTCGTGAATATATTTAGGTATATTTCATAGTTTTGAAATTTAAGCACTTTGAGTGCTTAGAGATAGTCAACTACCTACTTGATGACGAAAAAATTTCATGTTTCTAAATAATTTAATGTGGTTCAACATTTTTTTGGGATTCTTACCTTTTATTGCAGTTTTTACCGACTTTTCAGCAAATATTGATGCAATTTATGCGTATAATTTTCAGGATATTGTGCGAACATTTCTAATGTAGTTCATCTTTGATAAACTTCTTTTGACTAAGTGTTAAAAAATAGACTTAAACTATTTTTAGCCAATTTTAGTGGTTTTTTAAAGATATTTTTGAAATGTGACCAATTTAATTTGCTCAAAAAGTGATGGCCAACGAACTCATATCCTCTCATTTGGAAAGCTTGATTTTTGGCGCACGAAAGGAATTTTTATCTCAATCCTAAGGAGAGTTATCGTTTGGAATGTATTATATGAAAAGACGTTAAATTCCAGGATTCGTTTCAGAATGCCTCACAATGGATTTCAATGAAGACATTTTTCGAGAATATGTGTTTTAAAAATTTTGGAGCCTTTGCGTTTAGCTTCATGTTTTATACGAAAATTCGCTAAAAATGATTCTGAATGTTGATCTTGATGGGCAAGGGGCTGATCATGGATGCTGTCGAGTGGCCTTCTAGTATCCATGGCGGGAGGAAAGTTGTTGTCACTTGTTTGTTTGGCCGAGTAAACGTAAACTGTCCCCGCCCACGCTGTCAACGATCGATGTGAGAAGCCTCACGAACTTCATTCCTTACTTTTGACGGAATCAGAAATCATTGACATCATTAATTTGTATTTATTTTGGTAATTATTCTTACATTTAGATTTATTATTTTCAGTAATCGACCAAGTAAAATGATTTAATAATCCCCCCCTTATAATTCGTTTAATTAGAAGAAAAAATCGTCACACAATTGTGAATCGCATCAGCATGTAGACGAGGCTGAACGCTGAATTTACAACTGTCTAATTTCAAACGGAGTTTCTTTGAGTGCGATAGAGATGAACTTATTGAAAAAGTTCCAGTCATGCAGCATTATCGTATGAGCGAATTTTCTTGAGTTATCGTATTATACTGTTGAATTGTTTTGAAATTTGAGCTTTTTGAGTGCAAAGAAAATGTTAATAATTATTTATATGACAGAGAATGTATTCTAAATAGTAATCTGCTATTCAAAAAGTGATTTTGGATTTTTAGCTTTTTGCCGTTTTTTTATAGATTTTTTTTTTTGCAAATTTTCATGAAAATTAAGTACATTTTCACAAATTTTTGAATGTTCTACTTTATAGTTGATATACTTTATTTGAGCAATATTCTGCTAACAATTATAAATTTTTAGTGATTTTTTCAGTACATTTTTTGGAATTAAGCCAATTTAATCAAGAAGTGCTGGCCAACGAATTCGTCCTATCATTTGGAAAGCTTGATTTTTTGGCGCAAGAACGGAATTTTTATTTCATTCCTAAGGAGAGTTATCGTCTGGAAGGACACATACGTATATATATATATATATATATATATATATATATATATATATATATATATATATATATATATATATATATTATTTTGAGGTATTACAGAAGGTTGGAAAAAGATAGGAAACACTTGAATAAACTTACAAAATTGAGAGAATATTTCAGCTCTAGTCTAGAGCTGACGACGCTGACACAGCGAAATATTCTCTCAATTTTGTAAGTTTATTTAAGTGTTTCCTATCTTTTTCCAACCTTCTGTAATACCTCAAAATAATATTACACGCGAGTGTTTTCATTTTTCATCAAAACTATATATATATATATATATATATATATATATATATATATATATATATATATATATATATATATACATATACATAAACAGGGTGGCCCCCAACTGGAAAAGTCAGGGAAAACGTGGGAATTTTCAGGGAATTCGTTGCGTAGGAAAATGTCAGGGAATTTTGCAAAAACCACCAAATGTTAGGGAATTTTTTTAAATGAAAACAGTGTAATAATTCGCAGCGTTCTTAGGTATATTCTGACTCCTAAACCATCGAACTTCGACATTCTACTTTATCATACTAGGTACATATTATTTCATAGGTGGGTTATACGAATGTCAAAAATAATTATCAAGAGTGGTGGTTAAACTGATCTAAGAGTAACACGCAGATACATTACGACATCTATATGTCTTTGGCTCTCGGTTACTACAACACCCAGTTGTAAACCATGTGAGGGAAAATCAACTGAGTATTGAACTAGGGAGCATACCAAGCAGAGTAGTGGATTGGCCCATTGAGCGTCCCAACAACTAGTTTGTATACATAACAGGGGGAAATTGGTCCATTGGAATGTGGAGTCATATTTAATAAATGCAAAGCTTTCCAACGAACTATTTTTTAGGTATGGGCAATCAGGAAGTTATATTCTCTCTAGCAACGATTGATTGTGGGTGAAAAAAGACTGACAATTTTTTTTGCTGTAGGTCGAAAATTTGGAATTTTTATCCCCAGGGCTAAGAAATAACCATGTAAAAAAATCTGAGAATTCGTGATATTTTTATGTTTTCTCTTATTTTAACTCTAACCAAAATGACATACATACATTCGACTCATAGGGACGTCCCTGCATTGCATGCATTACTTACCAATATTTTTATATTATTTATTTTGTCCATAATATGCTGCATGTCTGAGATTTTTGTAAGCTCTCTCTCGCACGGTGAATGTCGATTCGTGTGATAGATGTTTGCCTCATGTAAACATGGGGCGTTGAGTGGGGAGCTGTGAAAACATCCAATCTTACCTCGAATTAATTAAACGTTTAGGTACGCCAACCAGGTTTGATTTCAGAGTCAGTAAGTATTCCTAGATAAGTATTTGTTATTAATGAACGAGGTAAATTTAAATACTTCATTTCTGACGAATCATTACGATTTTAGTGAATTTTCGTAGAAAATGGAGCTATTACATTGAATTGGAATGACTCCAAATTTTTTTCAACAACTTTTCCCAAATTTCCTTCCTGGAAATGAGTTTTTAGGCACTCTGAAACGATCTATGGCTAATATAGCTTTCACTTTAACTCACAAATTATTTAGTTTATTTGTTATGCTAAATTTTGTGTTTTTAGGAGTAAAACCAGTTAATTAACGTATAAAACTAGGTTATAACGGAGTTGGAGAGATCTGCAAGTGTTCCCATTCGATTCAGCTTGAAAAAATACGTTGAAGCTGACCCTAAACTCGTAGGTTCAAAGAGGGTCATTTTTCAAGAAAACCCCCAATTTCATTGAAAAAGCCACTTTTTTAAACATGAAAAGTAGAAGTAAAATTACCTATACAGTTAGAAAGAGTATTGAATGAAGCCGTTTTTGAGAAAGTTGAAGGTTTCTAAGATTAATTTTGAGGGAGAGGCTGATATTTGAACATTTTGCTTCCCCACTACCGAAGTTTAGAAAGCATTGTGTTCGTGATAGAAGTAGAAAAAATATGTTACCTCAAAAATCAAAATTTCCACTTGCTTTTTGCATTAGAACCTGTACCATGTGGTGCAGCAGTGTCTTCGGACTCACGGCGGCCGCATTCTATGCCACAATGCGGTTGCCAAGCAGATAGCAGGCGCTTTGTCATCCAGTGGTTGGGATGTCGAAAGGGAGAGACTATATCACATGCCGAGAAGCCGGATATCGTTGCCGTCAAGCCCGATGGGTCTGCAGTAATCCTGGATGTCCAAGTTGTCAGTGGCAGCGTGGACATGGAGCAGTCCTGGCGGGCTAAGATAAATAAGTATGACAGAAATGACCTCCGGCAAGCGATTTCCGAGCTAAAAGGAGTGGCGACTAATAACATCAAGGTCATGGCTGCGACCTTATCATGGCGCGGGGTGTGGTGCGGGAAAAGTGCCACGGAGTTACTCGAGGTGGGCATCTCAGCGGGAGTGTTCCGTGGTATCACCACCCACGTCCACCCTTATCCCCAGAGCGGGCGTCGGGTAAACCTGGGTGTTCTCCCTACTTCTTTTATTTATCTATTTAGTTTTTAGTTTCACCAGTTGATGGTGTGCCCCCTCCACCTTTGAGGGGAGTTTTATTAAAAAACAAAACAAAAGTTGTTTGGGGGGTTTTCCTTTATAAACGTGGGAGAAGAAAAGTGTCGATCCAGACGACAACTTGGCATAGGGTTGAGATAAAAATCCCGTTCTTGCATTAAACGCATAATTTTGTGCAAACACTTTTTAATGTCCTAGTTAATCATTTATAATTTTATTTTGTCTGAAACTCTGCTAAAAAGTATGAATATAACCATTTTTGGCCGTATTTAACGATTTTTAGTGATTTGTTTACTACATTTTTTGAAATTTGATCTATTTAATGTACTCAAAAATTGTTGGCCAACGAACTCATCCTTTCGTTTGGAAAGCTTGGTTTTTTTTAGCGCAAGAACGCTATTTTTATCTCAATCCTAAGGAGCAATATCATCTGGAATGACACATGTATATATATATATATATATATATATATATATATATATAGGGTAAGGGCACCAGTTATAGACACTACAACCAAAACATTAAGGTGATTTCTTGATTATTTGTTCGTGTTGAGATTTTTTCTACTTTTTCTTGCTTTGTCATGTTGATCTGGGTCTGTGGAATTAATTATGTTCTCAAATTTCTTTAAAATATTAGAATTTACTCTTTTTCCACCGAAATTACGAAAGTGATTTTTTTAACCATTTATTGACATGCAAAATCCAGTTTACGACACACGAAGGAACCAGTTATTGACACCACCTTGAACTTTGAAAATGGGTAACTCTATTTATAATATAATAAATTATAGAAATTGGTAACTGAGATTAAGACTAGGTATATAAATAATTCTACTTCATCTCTCCTCTAGTCAATTGGTAAACAATTTGAGAATAAAACTCGCTTCCGAATTCCGCCTTCAAATTCTAATGGTTCTGACAGTCTAGTTATCACATCTTCTTTGTCGACTAGAATTTCTTCCGTGTCGATCGTAAAAGCATTTTTCATCCTGTTGGACGGAATCAATCTTCGTGCAATAGCCTTTCCATCCTCGTTGACCCTCAGAATTTGACAAGCGACATTTTTTATATTTTTGCCCCGCTTGATAATAACGTAGTCACCTTCTGCAATTACCAGAGAGTTTTCGAGTTCTCCCTTCTGCTCGATGTGAGGGGTGATAGGGCTAGTCCCTACTTCAAATGCTGCGGTTTGATCATTTGGCACTGTGCTAAACAGTCCTGGACTATTCTTCGGAGCCAATATTCAAATGAAACAAATTCCGATGGTTCGTCCAGCGTATCCATTATTGACTGGACTATCTCTTGCCGCTGTTCGTCAATCTCATTCCGCTGTTCGTCAATGTCGTTGTTGCCCACGTTCTCCATTTCCACTAAGTTTCCATCAGATTGGACAGTCTCCATTAGCTGAAGCTCTATCTCGTCGCTACCCTTCATCACCAAGACCTCAAGAGAACCGAACTCATCCACTTCATCATCTGCTGCGTCTTCTTCTTCTTCGTCGCTGCTCTCATTTTGAGGTCGCAACTGCCTTAAGGGCCCCATACCCCAGGATCGCCTGCAGGCCGTCGCCTCAACAGACGAACTTACGACCAATATCGCCGGGCTCCCTACACTACCAGTCAACGGCCTGCAGGCGGCCGCACTAAACTGCCGATCATCGCCTGAACATCGCACACACTATCTGTCCGGGGCCTGCAGGCGGACTGTCGGACAGGAATCAGGACTGCAGGCCAGTTCGCCACCATGCTTCGAAGGAAACGTTGCGCGGTTTATTTACTGTCAGTTTTTGGTGAACCCCCAGAAAAAAGAATTTGAGTGAAAAAGTGGCTTCAAGATAGAGACGCTAGCTCTCACATGTCATTGCTCCGCGAACTGAGGCAGTCTCACCACGAGGATCTTATGAATTATTTGAGGATGAGTGAAGAAAATTTCCAAAAACTTCTTAATTTGGTTTCACCTGGAATCAGTAAATCAGACACTCATTTGCGCCAGGCTATCAGTGCGCCAGCGCATCCTCCTTAATTTTCCACAAACACGGATAGGCCCGATAAATCTCAATAAATGCCGAAATAAAAGTAGGTTTCCCGTCCATCCTCGCCGTCAGTCCGCTGTCAGTCCAATCTCGCGGATCTCTCATCGGATCCTCGCCGGCCCTTTGCCCACACACCTTCAGTCCGCCCGAACTGCAGTCCATGATCTTCAGATTAACTGATGAATGTGTGGGCGACCTCGGGTCGCCGCCTTACGATTATCTTCAGTTAAACTGACAGTGTATGGGGGGCTTTACCATTTTTCACAGCCTCGATTGCCGCCAGCATGTTGTGTTCGTCATACTGTCTCCTTCGTACAGGGGGAATAATTGCATTACTACGAGGCTTGGCATTTGAACGTCGATTTTTCCTTCGGGGTCATCGTGTAACACCCCTGAAAAAAATCAAGTTGAGTTCTGAGCACAATTCTTGCAAGAGAAAAAATAAAAAATGAGCGAACTCAATAGGTAGGTATAAAACTTTTCGTGTAAAAACCTAACAACAGATTGTAGAAATATCATTTTAATGTTACTGCGATTTTAGTTCTAGTTTTTTTCGCTACCTAGGCATGTCAATAATTGGTATTTCCTGCTGTCTATAAATGGCGTGGAATCCTCCAGTTATTGACTACAAATTCAACCTATTATTGACACCCCCTGTCGAATACTGGATCCCATCGTAATTTTGATACGATTTCAACACCTTTCGCTTTCAAATAAAAAACTGTGTTTAATTCGCTGAAAAACAAAGATTTCAACAAAAATCCAGTTATAGACACTGGTGTCAATAACTGGGCTAGTTGGTGTATCCGCGATCCAGTTATCGACATCCTCCTAAACTCTTTGGTTCAGTTATTTCAGGTATTTTATAGTTAAAAAATATTAAAATACAAATAGGATGAGTGTGATGAAAAAGATTGGTCTCTACAACCTTAGAATATGATTTCAAAAAGGCGTGGAAGCGACTTACCTCCTTACTGAGTTGCGCAAGAAAACGTCGACAGCTGAACACGAAAAACGAAAAGACACGTAATTCCGTTGATTTTATCCGTAGCGACATGATTTCGAGGAGAAATTGCAGCTGAGTAGTCATAGTAATAAATGACGACCAGCCGGAATTTACTGGAGGCGCCTAATTCTTATTTTTGGAGCCTGAAGGCGCAACTGTCAATAACTGGTCTCGTGTCTATAACTGGTTCCCTTACCCTATATATATATATATATGTGTGTGTGTGTGTGTGTGTGTGTGTGAAAAAGTGTTGAACTCTGGAATTCGTTTCAGAATGCCTCAAAACTGATTTCAATGAAGAAAATTTTCAAAACTTTTGATTTTGACATTTTCTGAGCCATTGCAATAGCTTCATTTTGTACGAAAATTCGCTAAAAGCTAAAAACCCTAAGGCTATTTTGATAGCAGAGTATCATTTAGAACAGATTTTTTTCATACAATCGGTAGTTGACAATTCATGTGCACTCAATTTGGGTTCTCAAATTTCTAAACCTACATACGATATTCGATATTTAGGAATTCGTTTATACAGTCATGCTGCTTGACTGGACCTTTGCTATAAAGTTGATAGGTAGTACTTAGTTGACCATTTCTTTGCAGTCGATGTACCTACCTACTCAAAATTCAGAACAATTTAACACATAATATTCGATAATTAGAAAAATTCGCTCACACAGTCATGCTGCTTGACTGGAGTTTTGCTATAAAGTGATAGTAATTAACAATTTCTTTGGTGTTTCTTTGCAATCAAATTTCGTAACAATTTAACAAATATAATAGGTATCTATTTACGATATTCGATGTTTTGGATAGTTCGCTCATACAGTCATGCTTCACGACTGGGACTTTCTTGAAGGGTCGAGTTTTTTGGAATTGTGTAAAAAGTTCAAAATTTTCATTTTTTTTCCCCATCTCGTATTAGCTCCATTTGCTTGTCGCAGACAATCGCTGTGGTCGTTGTTGAAACATCCATATGGATCTTGATGTTGAGTATCCATACGGTGACGGTTAACTTCTTCTTTTTCTGTAATGATAACAGTGATAACTGGGGAAGCCAGCCGTACGGAATTTTTCTGCTTGATCGTCGGTTTTCTTATTTTTACTTGAGTTTTGGGCGTGAGGTTTATGATATTTTCATTTTCAAGATGAATGAAATGAGAGTAGCTCTCGCGGACATCACAGAATATCTGGACTTTGATAGCTATCAGGTACTCCATCGTTATTTTATTAATATAACCCCTTTAGTGTGTACATTCCATATGTGTGTTCACTTCCTCCGTCACTTATGCGCTTTTCTGAAATTTGTTACTTGAAGTTACTCAGTTCAATTATCAAACGCGTCATTAAACAGTCGGGTACGGACACATGTTAATATTTTTGTTCTGTTAACTTATAACGCAACATGAATGAATGAGCAATTTCAGTTTGACTTGATCAATTTGTCTTATCATGACAAGATGAACCAGGTAGCTTTTCATTACCTACCTGCAAATTTAATTATTCAATCCACCTCTAAATGCAACATTCCATGAGTTACCTATTGTGCCTACTTATGATGTGTTATGTAGGTACCTACCTACCTATATGATAAGAAGAATATTGACGTTTACCTACACCAAAGGCACTTATTCCTTATTTAGGTAAAGGTGTCTATTATCCGCAACCGCACATACAAAGTTAATTAAACTAACTTCACTTGTGCTTTCTTGCGCGTTGTTTTACAAGAAATATGGACCGGGATTTTCCTCGTAGTTACGGAATTGTTGCCAGACGTCTCTTTTTGGGGGTACATGTACCCCTTTTTAGATGCCAAAACACCCAACCCTTAAGACCTTGGGGGTACGCACAAATGTACCCCTTCTTTACTCTTTTCATACATATCCACTGACTTCTCCTTTTTTACTTATGGAACTACTTCGTAAACCAAAAAATAAATAACTCGGTATGTGAAAGGTAAAAAGTATGGTGATGCATTGCTCCATGCTTATGACAGCCCCAAGTTATTATACCATAATGTAATGTATGAATGATTTGAAGATGTAGATATTAGTTTCAGAATAGAGCATGAATATGCTTTAGCCGGGACCTAACTGCCGAAAAACGTTGTTTGAGATAGGAACGAAAGTAGCGCAATACCGATAAACATCCATTGCTAGGGAGTGATGTCCGCTAGCGACCTGGTATAATACACACTCATAACATTCTATGTCTTTACTTTGGCAAATAACGAAATTAGATGGCCAATTTTTAGGTGAAACTAAAGTTGGATTTCAAATTTTTTAAATCAAAACTGATGAAATCATCAGAAACGCTGTGTCTGCAACACATTAGGATATTTTATGTCTTTAGTTGCAGACTCGTATGCAAGCTCTAAGAGCCACTCATCTGATCCGGACCCTGGGCATCGTCAAGTAAATGTCCTAAAGAGGCTACTTACGAAATTACAGCTTCCTAGAGTGTAAAGTATAGAAATTACCTATTGAAATGATTTAACCACCGCTTCACAAATCAAACCATTCTCGCAATATTCGTTTCACCTGCTCATCGAAATCAAATCATCGAAACACCAGCTCAATGAAATCATCAGAAATTAACAAGCGGTTGCAATCATGTTCACAATATCAATAATTTATTCTAAAAGTCAATATTAATTTCAGCCCTTAAATTCTATCTTTTAGGTTTGAGCGAGATAGCAATATTTTGTTAAACTTTCCTAAATTTTTGACCCAACGCAATATCTTATTCTTGGACGAAAATAAGGTTATGGGTGGCTTACCATCCAGAAGTTACAGTTGCGTCATTCGCGCCGTCATGTCAACTCTTCGAGTCGTCCTCTACCGACTTGAGAACTATGTTTCGCCAAATGCTTCGCTCGATAATTTCAAGGTTTTTTCCCTGTTACAGCAATTTACGTATACATATTATTAGATTTAAAGACTAGGCATTTAACAAGGTTCGCAAGAGAAAAGGTCCAAGATTTCTTACCGCTCCCAAGATGTCCCATCTCACTCATGAATAATATGTGTCCTTTTCAACGAATAAAACTATGAAAATGCATGTTTTAAACGATCCTGTAGTGTACCCAGACATTAAAATGATCTGCTCATTGATAAGTACTGATATAAACATATTGATAAGTAATGCATGCATTACAGGGACGTCCCTTTGAATGGATTTTATTATATAATTTTACTAAGAGTTAAAATAGGACAAAAAACAAATCAAGACTTCTCGGAATCACCCTCCTCTCCCTTCCCCATTAACACCCCCCAGCGACTTGAAATCTCCTTGAAATTTGAAACTCCTGACATATCTTCCAAAACTAGAAAAAAAAAAAAAAAAAAAAAAAATCCGACGAGATTAGGTAAAACATTATGATTTATCAGTATTACTCCTTCCATAAAGAAATTAGAAACTCCTACACACGATCCAAAACTAGACCGAATTCATAGTTGAACAAAAAAAGAACTACAAAAATCGGACAAGAATTGTTATAACACCGTGATTCATCAGTATTACCTCCTCCATTCCCCCCTTCCTTTTTTTTTTTTTTTTTGTCAAAATTTCTTTATTAGAAACATAACATAACAACTGAGCTTGGCCCATCAAGTTAATTTACTTTAATACTATATTCGACATTGTGTAGAGTTCATAGCCCAATGGCAACTACTCTATAGGATCACTTTCTCACAAGTCTTGTCACATCACGTTACGAGGTCGAGAGGTTTCGTTCTGTCAAGACGCCGGATGACGTTACTGTTGTCTAATAGACGAAGAACTTCTGGGTTCATGTGTTCATGAAGCCGCTGTTCGTGTTTAATAGCAAAGTCCTTAACCACTTCGCTAACTGTTTCCATCTTGAGATCCCGGTGGAGGTCATCATTTCGTATGTACCAGGGAGCGTTAACAATACTCCTTAGTACCTTGTTCTGAAAAGTTTGTATGATCTTTATGTTTGACTTTTTCGTGCAGCCCCAGAGCTGGATGCCATACGTCCAGGCTGGCCTTAGAATTTGCTTGTATATAAGCAATTTGTTGTGAAGGGATAGATCGGAGTACCTGCCGAGCAGCCAGTACATTTTTTTGAACTTGATATTTAATTGATCTCTTTTTTTAATGACATGCTCCTTCCATCTTAGTTTTGCATCAAGAGTCATTCCTAAATACTTTGCTGTATTGGCGTAGGGGATCTCACGCCCATTCAGCATGACTGGTATTTTTGTTACGTTTTTGTTTGTAAAGTTAATATGTGTAGATTTCTGTTCATTGAGTTTGAGCCGCCATTTGTTTGTCCATGTACTGACATTGTTAACAATAACTTGTAATTTCCTAGTTGCTTCCTCTACCGTATCGCCAACCGCTAACAGGGCAGTATCATCAGCAAAAGTTGCAATTGTTGAGTCGTCATCGCTGGGTACATCACCCCCCCTTCCTATGACGAAATTTAGAACTCCTGACATACGTTTCGAAACTATATCGAATTCGTAATGGAACAAGAATCACAAAAATCGGTCGAGATTCGTAGCTTGGGCAGCGCTTGAAAGAATCGGTAATTATTCCCTCCATCCCCCACCTCAACAGCAAATCCGAAATTCCCATGGTTCGTTGCATAACTAGACTAAAATTGGAATCAAAACAAAAAGAATCACGAAAATCGATTGAGAATTACAGCCTGGGTGGTGTCGACAAAATTTGACAAAAAAGACGTTTTTGGCTTTACCCCCTCCATTCTCCCTTTTTCATAATCGAATTCAAAATTTCCGAGATTAGTTGCACAACTAGACTGAAATTGGGATAGAACAAAGAAAGAAGTGTGGCCTGGGCAGCGTCGACAAAATTTGTCACACACACACACACACCTATGGTTTTTTTCACGGATTTGGTCTTGGTCTTGGTTATACTTAGGTACTTTAAAATGACGAGAAAAAAAATATTCGACTGCTATTTTTTGTCAGGGAAATCTGAAGTTCGGACAGGGAAATGTCAGGGAAATTTAAAATTTCCATTTGGGGGCCCACCCTGCTTTTTGATTGGGGTTGAGACGCTTCCACACAAGTCTTCAGACTTTAGAATCGTCTCACTCCTTCACGCAGTCAAAAAATAACGAGAGAATGCCTTTTTTTTTTTTTAGCATGAATATGCTTTAGCCGTGACCTAACTACCGAAAAATGTCCCACGAGAGTGCAACGAAAGTAGCGCCAATAATTGTGATGATTTCCGCTTACAACCGAGTCGTTGCTAGGGATATGATACTTCGTCGTTTTTCATCCCACAAAATTCGTTGACCATTCGGTCGAAAGCTCTTGATTTATCCAACCATACTATATTAACTACTGCGAAGTGCGTGGCCAACAAGCTGAGTTATGAGCATGGTTATATGAATAATTGTTTACACACAGGTGATCATTCTCAATTATTGATATTGTGAACATGATTGCAACCGCTTGTTAATTTCTGATGATTTCATTGAGCTGGTGTTTCGATTATGTGATTCATA
Organism: Adelphocoris suturalis; assembly: GCA_030762985.1. Classification (NCBI taxonomy): domain Eukaryota; kingdom Metazoa; phylum Arthropoda; class Insecta; order Hemiptera; family Miridae; genus Adelphocoris; species Adelphocoris suturalis. The sequence continues at coordinate 38,202,817 of CM061042.1, forward strand.
GCAGGTGATCCGAATATTGCGAGAACGGTTAGATTTGTGAAGCGGTGGTTAAATTATTTTAATAGGTAATTTCTATACTTTACACTATAGGAAGCTGTAATTTCGTATGTAGCCTCTTTAGCCTCTTTCTATAATAAAGTGAATGTTTACTCGCGAGTTTCTATTAGGAGATCATCATCTCACAAGAGCTCAATCGTCGTGATCATTTCTATAATAAAGTGAATGTTTACTCGCGAGTTTCTATTAGGAGATCATCATCTCACAAGAGCTCAATCGTCGTGATCATTTCTATAATAAAGTGAATGTTTACTCGCGAGTTTCTATTAGGAGATCATCATCTCACAAGAGCTCAATGGTCGTGATCATTTCTATAATAAAGTGAGAGCGAGGAGCTAAAACATGATTCCATGTTTTAGGATTGATGGCAGAATGATAAACAGAGTTCAGAGGCCGATGGGGGGTCGGGTTCAGAGAATCGACGAGGAGTGAGTCGTGTACGGCTAAAGCATATTCATGTTTTTTAATTTTAGCCGTCAGGCTCAAAGGAACTGTGGCTTTTTTTTTAATCAATCGTTAGAGACCACTACAATAATAAATATAACTCAATGGCGAAATTGTAGGTAGCACTGTTATTTTTATAAGTATTATAAGCATTATTCTACAGAACGCAGCTGTAGTAATGCGAGAAAGTTTGGTTTGAAGTTAGTTTGTTTTTTCGGTGATTAGGTTAATATTCGTTCATTAGTCATGTAATTTCTGTAGCACTGTTTTCAGGTACGTGTGATCAAATCTAGAACGTGTCTAGGGCGTCTTAAGTCTCCGGTTTACTGTGGTGTTGAATCCGTCGTTGACGAGGTTGTTGGAGTAGTCCCTATTTCTTTCAACGAAGGATGTAGTATGCCGGATTAAGCATCCAAACGGTGATTCCAAAGCAAAGTTGTTATAGATAGTTTTGTTTCGAACGAATGGAGGCGCATGTAGAACATTCTTTTGAACGGTATGGTTTTGGTTTTTCTGAAGAGAATGAATGCACTGTCCTAGGAGACGGCGATCCGTCGCACGAACTGGATGATAACATGCATTTTGTGGCTTAGCATCTTTTGTTCGCGGTGCGTCTTTTTTGGGGGGTAGTAAATTACAACCTAACATGTAACCAATTTTCATTGGCAATGTCTTGTTTTACTAAGTAAGAGCCTTGCTACCCGTATTTTATTTTTTCCTTTTGAAAAATTCTATTTTTTATTTATTTATTTTACAGCTGAAGCAAAGGCTTCACCGCATGACAAGGAGGGTCTCCCTCAACAAAACTCGCTCTGCGCCAAACTCCGCCCACAACGGAGTCGCCTCCTCCAAACCCTTAGCTGGCTCAAATCAGTTCTCCACTGCCGATCCTGGTGCCCACAGGTAAAATTATCATCAAATTTTGGAATTTTTTTAAATTTTAGTCATTTTAGCGATTTCCATGGTAACAAAACCACTTGTGTTGGGGCATATATAAACTAAACCATTCACCACGCCCAGCTACCCTAATCTGTTAGTATGCGTTTTAGCAATTGTTTTTAGAAAATAAAAATCTTCTCAAAATCGCTTTATGATGCTCAATTATGTTGACGATTTTTCAAATTCCAACTCAGTCCAGTTCCAGGATTTTAAGATTAAAAACCATAGAAGCAATTGCGAACTATAATTTCTATGGTATAATAATTTCGTGAATTCTCCTCCTACAAAATTCGTCATCCTACGAAAAGAAGGCGTTACATGGTCAGGTACTAATAAATAGTGGCGACTATTTACGGCTATATAGGAAGTTGGAATTTGACAGCGAGACTGGGATGATACGATTGAAGTCCCCCCCCCCCCTTCCCACCAATCAGCTCTCCTGTTCATCATAGGAAGATGAAATTTGATAGGGAGACCCTCTCGGATATTGAGAAACGAATGAAATTACGGGCTCCACCCTAATGAACTAAAGCCCAGGGGCGAGGCGTGACATTTTCCCACACTAACCGCAAAAATATTCCCATACCAATGATTAAAGTCACGAAAAATTGTATAGAAAAAGATAGGTTAACGGTAGAAAGGATAGAAACAACGAAGAATGTAAGTAAAGAATTGTCTTTCAGTTCGGGTAGTACATTAAATAAACTGCGTACCTATAAAAATAAACTCTGAGACTCATCTTGACTTTGAAAAAGGTAGGTACTCGTTGGTAATAAATTGATTTTTAGTTCGTGAAGGAGGTAACAACTATTTATAAATAAATTCCAGCCATCATAGCCAGTTTATCGTCAAACCTGCGAGCTTCAAATGCAGATGGTTGATAATGTCATCAGGTGCTGGAGTAGGCACCGTGAGTATGGGCACTCTTCGAACATTTCAGCGTTTCCGATCTTAATCACACACTCAAGATCCAGCCAAAAAAGTTTTGGTAGATAAGTACACAAAACCTGATCGCTGAACTATCAGAGAGATAAGGTGAGATGATAAGGCGATAAGAATAACAGGTTCCTACGCCGAATTTTAACGAAAATACCCAAGAAGCGCCGATTTTTGCGCATCCGGATGCACCTTGCAATTAAGACCTCCCCTTCTCGCCACTTCTACCTTCCCATGCCGCTGTTCAGACTGTTCCAGATCCACAAGCTTCATGCGCTTCCCACAGAGAGCATGGGGCAGCACGTGTTCCGTCTCATCCATCTGGCCAGCAACATCCAACCCTGTGATTTTTTGAAACATCAGAACTGTCCGTGAACTTTTTCTTTCGTTCTTTTACAAAATCATAATAAAAATATGGTCTTCAGAGTCTGCTGTTCTGGTGGACTACTCACCAGTGCTAAAGTCGTTCACCTTAGGAATGTGAGATTTGACGGTGAGGTCCACCTCCAGTGAGTCATGGAACACCGAGTTTTATTTTATACATACTGTTCACTTGTCTCTCAACTTTCATATCAACCTACCGTTTTTCCGAATATTATGATAATTTTTCGTTTTCCAGAACAAGTTCTACCCAGAACTCAGCAACGCCTGCGCTGAGAAGAAAACGGCAACAGAGCAATGCAGACGTCAACCACACTAGTGTAGATGAGCCACCGCTTAAAAAAATCAACAAATTATCGTCTAAAAAATTAAGTAAGTTTGGAAGCTCCTTGTAGGTTAAGTCCTTGAGAAAAGTTGTTTCTGAGAAAAAAACATTTACCTACATAAATACATGGGGGGGGGGGGGGGGGGGGGGGGGGGGGGGGGGGGGATTTAGTGACAAAAGACTTGGTTGCCATTTAACTTTTGTTTTTGGCTCCTGGTTCACGTTTTCTGCTATCCATATGTGATTCCATTATGTCCACATGAATAAGAGAAGAAGATAAGGCATCTGCTGAAGGCGAGCATCCCTCTTACTATCTGGGTCAGTTTTGACGAAAATGTTAACAGTACGCACATTATTTGGCGTCTCACCATTTTCCTACAGTTTTTCCAACTAAAAGTTTTAGGATGTTGTCAGAATGTGTACAGCAAAAATCCGTGCAAAACAGGAAATCGATTTTATTTGTATTTTTTGGGTTCTGGGATGAGGGTCAAGTTGATGAATGACCGGGTTGAAGTTGAAGGTGCGTAGAATCCAAATTTGAAATTTCCGTCCACCGTCCGCCGTCCGGGTCATAAAAGGCCTAAGAAGTAAGAATTGACTTAAAAAACCCGTTCTTTCTCACATAGACTCCATTTGGGGTCTAGTTGGTCCTAACGTTTAACCATCGCTTTACTCGCATAGATGTTATGGGCCGAAAACGGGCGAAAAAGTGTCTTTTTCGAGACTTTGTGTTAGACTTACGCACGTCTGGCACGCTTGGCAGGGGGTCACGGTAGGTGGCGAGGGGGGGTGAGCGGGGGGTGGAGTGAGAGGAAGAACAGAGGTGGATACTAGAAAAGAGACTGGCGAAAGCCCCAGAGCATGCTGGTTACTATAGCTGGCTATCTGATTCAGAAATAATAAACCATTATGTAATAATTTGCAGCGTTTTAAACTTATCAATCACAATCCACAGCTGGGCTTCATGTATTACTGTAGTGTAGGAGATCAAGTGAACTGGTCTGAACGTGTATTCGAGTTGATGTGTCTTTATTCAAGAAGAGAGGAAGGTAGGGAGAGATTCATCTACAGTTTATCATGCATCCCTTGTGAATAATTTTTGATGTGAGGATTATTCAAATTAACCTCATTGATCATGAAAAATTCCCTTCCATATTACCTCGACAGTATATTTACCTGGAATGGTTGTGTACTTTACTTGTTTACTTTACTATAATAGAAACTCATTCCACTGACTTTTCTGCAGATGCTGGGACCAGAGTTCGGCGGACGCGAACACCAAGTGAGAGCTCCAAGGCCGACGTTCCTGACCGCTCCATCCTCAACAAGCTGAAAGGGATCTGGACGACCGCGGAAACGTACACGACGATCGTCGGTGAGACGGAATCTGGCCAGCGGTGGGCCGGCTCCTCCGCGGCGGATGTCGTCAGCAAACAGGTCGTCCAGCAGAACTCCAAGGTTGCTTTAGAAGTGAGTGTTTCGGTTATTAGGTTCCAAGGTCTAACAAATATGGCCGCTTCCACGTGAGGGGGTTTTAGGACCAATATCATCAAAATTGGTTGATTGGGGTAATTATGATTACAGTTAACAAAGCAAATTGTGATGTTTTAATTCCAATATGATTAATCATAATTAGTTTCACTTCCTCACTCAGATTCGCAATTTCAATTACGGATGCAAAGCTTAGTGGCAGAAAAACGAACCTTGTAAGCAGGATCCCTGAATAGCAGCATGACAGGTTACATGTATTTGTTTGTCAATACTCCTTTGGTGACTAGGTACTAAAATGTCAAATAAATCGTACTAGAGGATAGTCAGATGCAAATCCAGTGATTTCAATGTACTTGCTTTCATCATTTTCCCAAAAGTGGGAAACGAAATGTATGAATAACTCATAAGTTTGGATCGAATGAAGGCGTTTTGTCTGGGAAAAGGCGTTGAGATTGACCAAGAAAGTGTCGATTAATTTGTTTGCGCATTATATTGCGAGGTAATTACTTATCGTCAGTAGTACATTAACTACGTTGTCGTATTTGTAGTTGTCTACATCGCTTGTGGTGTATTCCGGTCCATATGTTCCTAATTTTCCATGTTCAGTAGCTCCCTAAACTTAACTTGACAATACTGCTGACAGGCGTGTTGTATGTGAGTACTAATAATAATGTAGTGGACATGGTTTATATGGCAACCGTTAAGGTCAAATGGGAGCCATTGAAATGAAATGAAGCTTGATTTGTAGTATAGCTACAGATACCAGCTTGAGCAATAGGGTGGTAGGTATGATCCTAGTAATTAGCACTACACTGCCAATTTTTAAAATTCCATTTTCGCGAATTTTCAAAGAAAAAATTAGCTATTTAGATGGTTTCAAATTGTTTAAGGGGGGGGGGGGGGGGGGGGGGGCTACAAATCCATTTCATAAATGAAGGAACACAATCCTAGATTTTAACGTCGTATTTATATATTTATAGAGTGCATTTCCAGACGTTAATTCCCTTAAAATACGGCGTAAAAATGTCGTTCCCACGCAGAAAAATCTTGGCAAAAGACAGGTCTAGTTCATTGGCCCGATCGCTCCAGAATTTCGTGTTCAAATTTACAATTGTGTGGCTCAAGAAATGCTAAAAAATCGATTTTTTTACAATTGGACATGTGGTGTCACAGTCAAACTATTTTTCAGCGCTGGGTCTATTGGAACCACTCCCAGATCTCTAAGATTAATAAATAAATTATGAAAATTGATTTTTTGGTGAAAATACTCATAATTGACTGAAATTTTGTAGTTTTTGAGTTGTGCTGCGTGTCCTGAAATTTCCTCTGCAATGTCATCAGGTGGTTACCCCAGCATGATATTGAGGATATGGGTGACCTCTGATCGATGAAAGTACACTGTTTTTTTTTTTTTTTATTCCGTGCGAATTTTCATGAAATAACAGCTATTTAAATGGTTTCAAAATTTTAAAGTGCAAGAGATGACCTCCTTCAAAGAATTTTTTTCACACTGAATCGAATTGTAACACTTGCAGATATCTCCAATTACATTAAATCGGGTTTCACACTTCAACTCGCACATTTTTAGTTTATTTGCTATGCTCAATTGGATGAGGTTTTAGGGGTAAAAGTAGTTCATCAAAGTGTAAAACTACAAAATCTTGTGACAGTTCCCGTCAGATCCAAGAGAATGTGCGTCTATCCATCGCTCTCGCGCTGGGTTGAACGCGTCATCCTCGAGAATGCTGGGTTTGGCGATAGATGAGGATCCGAGAACCGGAAAACAAATCTTCTCCGAACATAGCACATTATGCTATTAGTACGAGTTGTATCTCTTATGGTACTGTCACACTCCCCTCTCTCTATGTAGCGCGGATTTAGGCCCCTAGAGGGTACTTAAGTTCGTGACAGATGACAATTAAACGCTGGTTCCGAAAATGTGGTCGAAAGTTAATACTTCACGATCATCAAGCAATGGAATATCACAAAGAAGAAAGTTGAAGGGAGACAGGGCGGAAAGAGTTTGGCACGAGTACTAGCGCACCCTTTGATGAGCTGCGTGAAACTTCCGCCTGAGGAAGGCTGTGATTCTCCTGCCTCCCGCTAGAATGCACTGAACTGGCACTCGCCGGCAGCGGTTCTCTAACCTATTTTGGTATTTTTACAGTAGCAACTGTCATCAGTTGTCATCGTTGTAACCCTGCACCTAGAATCTTCTACAATGGCAAGTTGTGTTCTTATAGTTTACCTACCTATTCGATTATGAAAGGATGCGGACCAACAACTGTTAGATAAAAACCAAGACACCACCACCTCAAGTTAACTCCGAACATCGTTTCTCACTACAGTAGGCATCCAAATGGTCAAATTACATCAGGGAGTTTTTGTAGTTTTCTATCTGAGTCGTTCAGCTGAGTCATCGTACAAATAGAGGTTTTTCTAGTGCAAGCTAACCAGTGAGTCGTACTGTACGAATAGGGAATCGTTGTTCGATTGAATGAAACTATTCAAAAGTCACATTACCGTGACTACACTACTCCAAATCTCCATGATTATGCCCGATTCATTGATTACCTAACGTGTAATGTATTCTTTTTCTTTCACAATAGAAGAAGTGCCTATTAAATTAGCTACAACTTTATCTACCTATGTGGTTTAATTTTTTCACAAGTAATAGATGTGGTAGAAGAAGGAAAGGAACTTGGAAGGGTAGTTGTTAAGGCAACATTGAAATTCGCCTTGGGTTAGGAGAATCTCCTTTGAAACTTCAATATAATCAACGAACAAGATGAACCTACCAATATTATGATACGTACCTACCTGTACCTATTACTTACATGTGTACGATATTTCACTCTTGTTTCCCTTGGACAATTACGTTTTATTATTGAAAATAACGCACCTTTTTTGAAGATTTGGATACCTCCTAGTATACGACAAAGGGCAAAGACAGCAGTTTCTGTCTGTTAAGTGGCACAATCCCTACCCACTTCATCAAAATCGATCTATCAGTACCGGAGCATCGTCTATAACATGGATTCCCAAACTGGGGGGCGTGAGACCACGACCATTCTTTAGGGCAACATCGAGCCAACTCCAGGCTTTGGGGCTCGTTTTTGCCCCAAACTATCATATATCATCCTTGGGGCTGACGGCAGGAAAAAATTATCCCAGATACCACTGTCGGACAATATAGTGAAACGTCGCATTGATTATCTGGCTGAAGATATAAAAAACCAGGTACCACTGTCGGACAATATAGTAAAACGTCGTATTGATTATATGGCTGAAGATATAAAAAACCTTAAAATTATGTATTAAAATAATGAACTACATAAAAAACAGTGCGCTAAATACCCGACTGTTTAAAATTCTTTGTAAATATTTAGGAACTGACCACAAAACACTGCTATTTCACACAGAAGTACGCTGGCTCTCAAAAGGAAACATGTTGGCAAGACTATTTGAGCTCCGAGATGAAGTAACTTCGTTCTTGGAAAACCAGAAGCAAAATGAGCTAAGCATGAACTTCAGCAAACCTAGTTCTCAAGTAATATTGGCATATTTGTCAGACTTCCTTGATTCGTAAACAGCCTTAACCTAAAACTGCAGATGGAGACTCAAATATTATAACTCATCGTGATGACATCAAGACATATGTTGAGAAACTACAACTTAGGAGACGAAAAGTATCAGCAAACCCCTGCAACTTTTCAAATTTACCAAAGCTAGTATCAATCTCAGAAGAAACACGCTTCAAGGAGGTTTTTGAAGAATAAAACTTGTCAAAACAAGTGTCAAACCATTTTCAACCAGGGAGACGCTCACTGATGAATTCGGGAAATACTTCCCTAACACTGCTGACGAACGTATTTACAGACTTTCAACGGATCCTTTCCATGTCAACGTTGAACATGTTCCAGAAGCCCTGCAAGAAGAATTTTTTGAAATAAAAAATGATTCTTCTGCCAAGTATGGCTTCGAAAGAATGGCTACTTCATAAAAGCTACGAGTTATCAAATCCTGTTTTGTATAAAATAGCAAATAAACAATTGTTTTCAGTGTAAAACTTGTATTTTTTTCACATCCATTCATTAGTTATGTAAAGGGGGCGTGGGAGGCTTTCATTTTACCACAAGGCGGCACGGTACAAAAAAGTTTGGGAATCCCTGGTCTATAACAACCAATTTCTGGTTTGACATGTGTAATGGTTACCTATTTCAACAAAATTAGTAGGATGCCATCCTGAGACTTCGACTACCCAAATACCCTCGAGCGAAAGCAGACTGGTGGTAGATCGCGAAGCTTTAGAATCCTACAAACCAACCACGTTTTTTGAAAATCACGAATATTACGATGTCCATGTCATGCCACCTTGAATTGGAACAAAAAATAAAAAAAAAATAAAAAAATAAATTATTATAGCATTATAGGTTATCGTCATTGAAGTTTATATGCGTATTCGGAGCTGTATTCGGCTTCCCTTCAGCTCCGAATAGGATTTTTCTGTTCATACAACGAATGTACCTCTAGCCGTTAGCATTTTGCACGCATGTGCAATGCTCCATTTCTATTTGTCTCCTCCTACTCGACTATGACTCAGCGTTGCAATAACTCCCTATTATGTAAAGACCAATGGAATCATTGTCTTTCGACAATGTAACAAACGGAATTACATGCTTGAAACAGCAAGATAATTAATTCAAATCGAAGAAATAAGAAAATGAGACACTATAGATTATTAAAATCGACGTCGTTCGGAAGATAAGAAAGTAATTGTTAAGGTGGACCGATTCTGCTAGTTATGAAGGAAGTAAAAATCGTCTGGGTGATGTGATATTGGTGACAATCGTAACCTGTCACTCCAGTGACATTGTCACAACTCTGCAGCTTAGTGAGGTGAGTCCACAAATTTGGATGTTTCGGGTCAAGTATATGAGTAAAAATTACGATTTAAATTCAGATGATCTATTAATAATATGAGGAAGAAGGCGTAACCATGAAAACCCTAAAATTTCAACAAAAAACATGGCATTGTTCGGTGTCAACATTAGGTTCCATAAAACGTGTTTGTGTCCTAATGTTGACACCTGTGTCAATATCAGGAGAAACTTTTAATTTCATTGTAAAGTTGATATTTAGTTTAGAATCAGCAAGGCGAATATAGAGTGATGATAATATTTCTAAGCAAATATATATATATAGAGAAAGAATATTTCTAACCAACCCAACATAACCCAACATACATGTTTATTGTATCGCTCCATTTTCTAATGGTGGCCTACTAAGCCGAATCCATTTTAAGATATTCTTTGAGAATATATTTCTACGTGTTCACAAGCATTTTTGTCTTTTTTACCACAATTACAATTGCAGGTAAAAGAAGCATTAATATTTCACATAGGTAGGTGTCAAAATTGGGAACTGAAAATGTCAATATTTGAAATTTCTGGAGACATGTGTCAACATTTGGTTAAAAAAAGCTGAATTTAAAATAAGTGCCTTGTAGTAATCAACAAAGTTATTTGGAGAAATTGAATACATGCAAACTATTCTCAACGAACTCACAATTTATTATACCTACTTGGAAATTCCATTTTCTTGAACCCAGAAACACAGAATCTATGAGAGATGCACCCTAATAGTGTCAACAATTGGTGCTCTTACCCTAATTACAAGGAGGAAAAAAAATCAACGGCGTTTGTTCGCTTCAAATCGACAGTACAGGTCGAGGTGTTTGTAGGTTAAAAAATGGCTACTGAAGAATGAAACGTCCAGTAATGGAAGAGGAAAGTAGTCTGCCCCAATTCAATTAGGCTACTTTCAAACGTTTTTAAACGTTAGTATGGTTGAATAGACAAAATATCGCCACGAATTTAAAAATTCGTAGGAAACTATCAGTTTGGGGAAATGGTGAAGGGTGGTTGGGCTGTGGATAATAGTTACAAAGTAGCTCGAAAGCTCACCACCACTTACTGATGGTAGACTAGTGTGGAGCTCAAATTCTTTCAAAATGATAGAGTTGTAGCGCCCCGTTTATGATGTTCATAGATTTTATTTTTGATTAATTTATTTTTATTCTATTTCTTTTTTCCAGGTACCAAAGTGGCGGATTCATCCGTCTACACCTATATATTCCATGGAAGGCACAGAAAACCTTAGTGATGACGTGTATGAGCAGAGACATTGTCGTTTAGCCACAGACGAAAAAAAGCGTAAAAGGTGAAAATTCCTCAGTGTATCATTTATAGTTTACTGTTTTAGATTGATTAATCACATATTTAAAAAAAATTGAATTAGTTTTGGCGAATTGAAAAAAAAAAAAAAAAAAAAATGAAGCCAAAGCAGTGGCTGTAAAAAAAAGTACTAAATTTTCTTTATTGAAATACGTTTTGAGTAGGTACCTAATTCCGTAACGAATCCTAGTTTCACGCTTTTTCGATTGTATATATGTGTGCGCATGTCATTCCAGACTATAACTCTTCTTAGGATTGAGATAAAAATTCCAACCTGGCGCAAAAATTTTTAAAAAAATAATATATAACTAAAATTTAGTTTTTGGTTAATATTTTAATATAATTATTGGTCTCGTCCTTAGCAAGTTTCGACTTTGTTATTGAGAAATATAACAAATAATTATTGAAGCCTGAATCAATGATCTTAGACACTTAACTTTCTGTGGTTCTTCCATACATCAAGGATCACCTTCATCAACAAATTTATACTTGTGAATATTGTGTAATTAGCCATAAAACCTGTAACCCTATATGTACCCCTTTTAGGACCTACAATACCCATTGAGGATCAAATCTCTCCTACATGCAACATGTAGCCAATTCCATCTGGCATGAGCAATGACAGGGTGAGGTCGCTGGTCTGCGTGATGTCCTTCAGGACTTGTGCACGGTGGGCCTATTCGTATCCCTTCCAAGGAGGGACCAAATAATGGTCAACCGGGTTGCCACTGTCCATACCCGTCTTACTCACAGACACTTGCTGTTGTGTGTGGAAGGTTTGCACTTCCTGGAGGACTGCCCATACCTTATAGACCTCCGAGTCCAGTTCCTGTTGTCGTACCTGAGAGCCGCTGAGCTCTACTACGAACTGTGATATCTGATCTATGATATATTTTTGTACAATCTAGTCATAGTTTTATTTCTCTTTGGCGATTACATATAGTAACATATATTTAGTTATAGCCTATTCTAGATCTAGTCTTAGTTGAACTATTTTATTTTTGAGGTTTTATTTTTATTTTCTATCCGCTCTAGGGGCTAAACAGGTCATCACTGTACCCCTTATTTTGTCCTCCTCCGATTCGCCAGTGGATGATGGCACTCTGTTTGGTGGTGGAGGGTGGCATTGCCCCCTTTGGAATCGTGCCACTTGCAGTGTCCCTTTGGACACTTTTTTCAATGCCACTAATGAACCTTATGGTTGAGGTGCGGATTAAACCACTAAACAAAAAACAAAAACCCCCTTTTTGATGGACGGGATCTGGCAACACTTTGGTGGAATTGGCAACACCCCAGTTACCATTAAAAGCTTTGAAGTTGGTTTGTTTTTAAAAATCCAAGTTGCTGTTTACAGGTGGGACGTTCAAAGGATCAGAGAACAAAGGCAGGTGGAGAGGCTGAGGGAAAAAGAAGAGGCGAGAAAGAAAGCTAGGGATGAGAACTCTGGCGCCGTCGAGACAAACTCCTTCTGGCCGGAACCCCCGGAGCTGGGCGAGCGGCTCACGCTGTGCGTCTCCGACGAAGTCCCCATCGGCTTCTGTGGCATAAACCTCCTACCCCCCTCTAAAGAGGATTCGTAAGTTGGATAATCAATTTATCTATTTTAACCTAAACACAAAATGTGTCCCTGTATGCTGTTAATCTGACTTTCATGGAAACTCAAACTTTTTATATGTATGGTTGGATAGGTAATACAATTCTTCAAAAGAAAACAACATTTTTTTTTGTGCCTCTGTTACTGTGGCAGAGGTGGCACACAAGAAATCAGCTGTATTGCGGGTTATCTTTCACTTCCTGTGCTATAGGCCATTTCCTTAAGGGTGTCGGAACTCTGGGAAGGATCAGGGAAAGTTTACTGTTCATTATTTTGTAGTAGATAATTCAGCGGAATTCGACATAGACATAGAGGTAATTATACAAAAAAACCAAATAAAATTAGCCTAATTTGAGAAGGAGACGTCTTATTCCCATTGTCTACTCAAAGCAGTAACAACAACAGACTGTAGCCTTCTTAACTCAAGCCAAGACATGGATGATAAATTATAGGTATCGTGGAGCAAGTAGAATTAATAGTAGAAAAGCAGATTGAATCCGGACCTTGAAAAACCGGCACATCCGTTTCAGAAACAGAGGTGTGGCACTCAAGCCCCGCCATACAATGGCCAGTGCTGGGCACTAGTGCATGGCTGAGACTGGCCCAATTTGATGGTGATAAAAAGCTGGGCCAGCGTCGCCTATCCACACACGACCATACCCTGGCTGCATTACCACTCAAACGTGCTGTGCAAATCGTGAGACATCCTGGCCGCTTTGACTTTTTCCAAAAACTGGGGCAGACGATTGCCAGCCATCCTCTGCACACCCGGCCATTGCACCCACACACATGGCAGAGGCGCATTGTGGCAGAGGCTGACATAACCATTGCGTAGAAGAGCCTTAGGGATAGGGAGATGGGGCATGGGCACTTCCTGCACATTGTCCTACCGTTTTATCTATAGTAAATGTCTTGAAAAATGCTCATACGACCCTTTAATTGACATTGTTTCCATCTACAGCATGGCTGGAGGGTTTCTGTACATTGAATATAACTTCAGTTTCTAAGTTGTTGTTAACATAACTTGTTTGTGTCTCCCAGATACTGTGCACTCTTACATGAAATTACGTGTACTCTCATATGAAGTTACGTGTATTCCCAAGGGATGTAGATGAGATATTAGAGAGTTTTTGCTGTCCATGGTATCGTAAACCTAGGGACAACACCTGATGGATTCATAACCTGACACATTCATCCCACTCCCTAGTTGAACAAATAGAATTTAAAAAACTAACCAAATGATGCTCCTTTATCTGAATAATGATGGCAGAAGTTCCTAATTGTTATGTTTTACTAGATATTGTACTCATTTGTAAAGTTACATTTTGTTGGTTCACTTGACCGAAATGGTTAAGTAGGAATCAACTATTTAATTGACCCAGTCCCTTCGTACAAAAACATGGTCATAATACTTTCTGGGGACCAGAAGTCGTTCCTCACAATTGCATTTAAGTTACCTACGAACCCGACAATAAGGTGGACATTTTCTACGACAGTTTTCTTTTATAGCTTTGTCAGATGACCTGATTATTTGTTGGACGAAGGGGCCTTCCATAAATGTTTATTCTACCGTTACACTTCTCCAAGGTTGACAAAAATCAAAATAACGTATTTAATTTTTTCTTTTTAGATTTGGAACTTTTGGTCCAACTATTCGATGTTTACCTGAAGGGCTGATTCTTGCTGGACGAGAATGCCCGCTTTGGAAGCTCTTATTAGTGTAAATTCACTAAGGTTATCCTATGAGTGTAAGGCGCTGAAGGCCATGGTGGCGGCGACCCATAGAGCTTCAAGTTTACATTCAGCCTACATTTGTTTACGGAATGGGAGCCGTTTTGTGCCGGTTTGTGTTAGTTCGTTAGGTTTTTGGTTATAATCGGATCAGCTGACAATTCCTTTAAGGCCACTTACAGTCAGCTTCTGTAGAAAGGAAAAACTCTCTATTGTTATTGATAATGAACGCATGAAATTCGTCCGTATAAGAATTAGTAATAAATCAGACCTTGTATTTGTTCTAGTGAATTCTCTTTGCCTTGGAAGAACGGAATCTGTGAGCAATGCCCTCTGAAACCTAGACGGAGAGGCAAAAGATGAGATGGGTGAACGGTAAGCCTACATTCATACATTAAGTTATTGTAATGAATTTTGAAATGAATGTTGAATGAAAAGTTTTGAAATGAATATTGTAATGAATTTTATGGGGGATAGGGTTTTATTTCATTCCTTTTTCCCCCATCGATACAGAAATCAACCTCTGAAATTGCCGAATCTTTGACCCCTGGTTTCAAAAAAACCTAGTTATGACTTAAGTTATAGGTGGGTCGGAATTTTGCATTTTGTCCTTGAATTCTGATTCATCACTCTTTAACCCCCCCAATTACCCCAACCATTAACCCTGAACTAACCATTTTCTGCACAAAACTCCTTCTAGGGCAAAGATGATCAGCAAATGCTATCTAAAACTTAGTAAGGACAACTGAATAGCACTCCTCTATGTCACCCTTACCTGAGAAATAAAAGAATATCATTGGGGCAGCACGATGCTAAGCCGTTTTCTGATGAATCCGCTGGTAGCGCTGGGGTATCCGTTCTATTTGTGGAATGACTTGAAACAGTTTCTTGTAGATATGACGCGCTAGAGATATGATTGCTTAGATGTTGGATGTTTTTGTAATTGATATTGAGAGTTCCGACAGTAGGTTTTTGAACGAGAAAGACGACGGCGCGATCGGATCGCGAAAAAAGTTGCGGGAAATGCGTCAAAAAAATGCGAGAGTACGGACCGTGTTTTCTCGAAAAGTCCGACGAAAAACTACGTTTTTTTCCCATTAAAATATACCCCGTAAAGGTACGTTTTTTGGAACGGTTTTCGCGGGCGAAATACAGCTTTGATCCCGCCGAATCTGAATCCGAAATCAGATATCGAAAAAAGTGACGAGAACTCGGTCAAATTGCGAGCGGAAGCGAGGCGAAACGATTAAAATGCGGAAGTTGATCGAGGCCGCCGGCGTTTCACAACGTTGCTCACCAGAAGGGACTCGCAGGGGGTTTCCCATTTGCACTTCTACGCAATACCTTGCGAGCGAAGCGAGCAACATCCCCAAATAAACTTTTTTGTGGTTCCACGTAGTTTTATAAGATTTAATTTGTTTGTAAGAATTTCCAACAGAAAAAACGTCTGCCAAGTTGGGTGGGCAGTATAACTTCCTCAAGCGAGCTAAGCGAGCAGCATCCCCTACAGAAGATAAACCTACCCTTAGAGATCTACCGTTTGCGAGCGAAGCGAGCAACATCCCCTACATGTTTCAATTGTAATACATCGCATGTATACAGCCACACTTTGGGAGCGAAGCGAGCAACATTCCTTACATACCACACTTTGCGAGCGAAGCGAGCAACATTCCCTATCTGCCACACTTTGCGAGCGAAGCGAGCAATTTAATGGGGGGTCCGGGGGGCTTGCCTCCCGGCTGGACGTGGAGGCGAGCGTAGCGAGCCGGAGCGGCTAGTTATTGAGATGATTGATTGATGATTGGTATTGTTCAATACAATCTCTTAATTATTCAGTAGCCGTGGTGATAGGACATTCTAAGCAGAAGGTCATGGGTGCGATTCCACATGGCCACCAGCTTATTTATTCATTTCGAACTTCAAAACATATTTTTAAACATAATTCTGATCTATTTGTTCAGCTCATCTATATTTTACTGAAGGGATTGGTTTATAATATTCTGACATGTTTTGCGTCTTTGGTATGCACATTATCAAAAATTTTGTAATCAAGTATGCATAATCGTTTGGTAAATAAAGGTGTGTTGTATATCCATCCGGAAGTAGTGGAGGGGATTGCGACAGGGCATACTCAACCATCCGGTTGTGTTATAATTTTTTATGTCTTCTATTACCATTGCATTTCTCAAACAGAACTGTTTCCTCCCGGATTTCCTCCTACCAATCACACATTTCACCGACATCAGAGCTCCAGAAACTATGACCATGTTGAATACTAAACTCATAAATCATGAGGGCATACACGAGAGATTGTTATGCACATTAAAACTGCATATGCGACTTCGTTTTGAAATAAGACTGTTGGGTAGTTATTCGGTCCTTTCATCAGCAGTTTGTCCTAAGATATTTCTATCCAAAAATCTGTGTAGGTTGGCGCATTTCAAATCATTTATGCGCCATAAGAAGAAGTACTTACTTGGGGCTGGTTAATCAATTATCTACATTAACTGTAGGGTAGCTATACTGAGTGTAGTTCTATACTCCAGAAAAAGAATGTGAGTCGTTTATCAATGCCGAAATACCTATTCAAAGGGATAAAATTATCCCTCAAATAAATTCTGTCTGGCAGATAGCGCAGTTAGCATCCTCATTGGTGTCCGTAGGCGACAAAATAAGGGCGATTTACACATGGCACTACCACAGCGTAGAGTAGGAGCTACATTTTCTTCATGGATCGACTATTAAGAAAACTGGGTCTGACGTTATTTCTACAACAGTGTCCTTCATATTATTAAGCTCGGCAAATAAGAAACCACCACAGCTACATCAGAAAAAGTGATGTTTCCAGTCTTGGCTCAAGAAGGATTAGTTAATTGTTCCGCATCATTTTGGGTTTCACTGACGTGCGCCAACTGTTACTGTCCAAAAATATTTTATACCTCGATAGAGCTCGAACTCGTGTACATCATTTCCTTAGGAGTATGACACCTCAATTTTCTTCCAAAATCCGCTTAATACTATCTCTAATCAAATTATGGGATTTTTCTTTGTTTCAGGTCACTCAATAAAACAGTTCCATCAAGCTGTCCCTTTATTATTTGTATATAATATAAACTTGAGCGAGAAATTTGAAGAAGCGTCGAAGCGATTTTATTGATTATGACAGAGATTTACATTACTTGACCTATTAATTTGAAGTAATTTTTTGAATCAATTTCGTTCGTAGTGTCCGACTAAGACTCTACACTACCTTCTATTTCATTATTTTTATTTTTTCTCTCTCTTCCGTTTATGATAAAAGTGTTGGGGCGTCCTGTTTAAATGAAAAAAAGAAAAATATTTAAAAAAATGTTTTTAATTCTTTTTTTTAATGCATGATGGAAAGCAAAAGTTGTAAATACTATTATTGTGGTAATCGTGCCATGCGTTCTTGACGTAATGTTTGATGTTTGAAAAACTGTCTTTCATAAAACTTGGTTTCACTCGTCTGATATTATTAAACGATTTTATAAGTACTTTCATCGTTACGTCCCAGTTAAAATGCCATACTTGCTGACTTTACTGAAGAATCCTATTTGTGCATTGTACTATTACAATATTTTATGTGCAATATATAAAGGAATTTATTTGACAATCTGTGTAGACAACCTTCTCATTCTTGGCACGATTACCACAATTTGCTTTTTATTGTTATTTGAACGTATTTTTTCTTTTTCAATATTGCTTATCTTCGTTTTTGTTTACTATTTTGGGTTCATAATAAAACAAAATGTTGTGATTTTATTTTAAGACTTGACCAGGTTTTTTTAATTGTTTTTTCACCCGTGCATTTCATACCAGATTTCTACGAGAATGGTGAACATAAGTTTGAAAAGCGTTTTTGATGTTGAAACATTACAGATCATTACTTGTATGTCGAATCGAATTTGAGCTTTGTCGGGGGAGCGACCTCGACTAATTCCGACCGCGAGTTCTTTTTAATATAACGCGACTCTTGTAGTGAGTTACTCTTTAAAACTCGCAGTAGACAATTTTCAAAATGTAACGTGAACTAAGAAACAACGACCACTTACCTACCTCTACATCATACCAAATTATTCACCCATGAAGAACAAAAATCTTTAAAATATGTAAAATAAATCTTGAAACGAAATCTTGATATGAAAATTGTCGCTGAAATTGTCGCATTAAAACGTCGAAAGCACGGACAAATTCCGCTAATGGTCCTTCTGGTGGAGGTGCGGGGGAAAAACGCGAACAAAAGTCAAATACAAAACCAAAACAAAAGGCAGCACAAAAGCTGTAAGGCAGGAAATTCTGTCGGGTGTGTCCATACTGACATATGCAACTGTGAGTCCATACCAACTGCGTTTTGGTTGTTAAGTTAGGGTTATCCTGGAGAAAGGTTGTCTCGTAATTACGATCCCGGAAAAGCTGACTCTTCCCATTTCCAAAAGCGTTTCCAAGTAACGAAAACCTCTTCTCGTTTCGGAGAGGCTATTTTCGAATACGAGAAGTACAAAAACTTTCTATTGTCAACTGGGACAAGCCGAACATATAAAGTCAGAAAGAAAAACTAGAATGCCACTTGTATAGATACGTATTTAATGTTCTTGAACATCACCACGGTCATTAGATCGATATTAGAATATTTGAGAGCTATTAGAACAAGGAGAATGATTCGAAAAATATGACAATCAGGGCATGACATCATTTCATAAAGCGACAAGTTACAAGCCGATTTTATGTACAAGTTGTAAAAAAAGCGTATGCAAGCGATTCACAAAGGTACAATTGTAGACTTGTAATGCACTGTGAAAATTAACAAGTGTATAGGCGAATTCGGACAAGTTGCAAGTGTTTCCCCATCATTTTGAACTAGTCACTGCTTTACATTTGTAAAAAATGGCCGATTTTTAACCTACGTCCACTCACCTGTAAACTTGTCATTTTCCAGCATTGTAAATTGACAATTTTTCGGTGTTTAATATGTGGGGATCATCTTCTGCTGAAAAATAGAGACAAGAAAGAAGCATTCAGCGTAGAAGACTAAGATTTTTTCGGTCATGAATAAACGCTCATTTCGTGGGTATTTTTGAGCTTAACGAGAGATTTAGGATGTCTTCCGAGACCCTTGGAAAATTCAAATGGTGCGTGACCCTCTGCAATTTTTCCTGATCGGGTATTGAGGATCTCACCATCATTGAAAAACAAAGTGAAGTGTGAAGATCATCTCGAAGTTACATATGACATTCCTAACCCAGCAGCATTAAGATTTGATGAACTGTTAATCATTTCCGCTTAATAAAGGAATGCCAGCCATCTGAATAAGTTGAAATCAAATACACTCTTTCTCCACTTTTCAGTTTATAATTTGTCTGTATTCTAACCATTACACCTTGTCATGTACGATAAACACCCTATCGTGTACTCGAATGATTCAAGCTGCATGAAGAGAAGAAAACAAATAAATCAGAAGACGGTAAGTTCACTCAAGTCTTCTTCAAAATTGAAAATAAATTGGTAGTGTGTACGTACGATGTAGAAAGGAGTAATTTGTGTTAGGAGGACGGGAGGGGGGGGGGGGGTGAATTTAGGAAGTAAAAAATTCTAGTCATGCAGCAGGTGTGTCTGGAAAAGCGGCTCCGAACCGTTTGGGACTGACGCCTAGTTTTGGCCGTTCGAGGAGACTCAGAACCAGTTCCAAGGATTCCTGGAACCTCAATTTCACCCGGAACCACTCCAGAACCGTGAAGAACTAGTTCAAGTGGTTCGAGATTTTTTCCAGAACTTTTAGTTCGAGACATGCTCAATACTAATCACGCTTATCACAGAATACAGATTTAAGACTAGCGCGAAGTACCTAGTCCGAAAACCGTTCGGACAACTGGGGGTTGGAACTAACTGCCCTGTACGCCTCTATCCCCTTACCTTTTCAATTCCATTGGTTCTGATTCGGGACTCTTTCGACAGACAAACCTAGCACTGTCGTATGAGCGAATTTTTTTGAAATTTTAGAACTTTGAGTGCAAAGAAATTGTTAAATATCAATTTTATGGCCAAAAACTTGTTTGAAATAATAATATGTTATTCAAGTAAAATATTGGATTTCAAATATTTTTGAAGATTTAACGAATTTTTAGGACGTAATAACGGAATTTAAGGAGGTACCTACACTGTTTTGTGCATATATTTTCTAGTGTTCTAGTTCATAATTGATAGAATTCTTTTGAGTAATATCCTACTGGCAAATATGAATTTAAGATTGTTTGCAGTTTTTGCCGTTTTTAGAGATTTTTTACGCAAATTATTTGAAATTTAACCAATTTATTGAGCTCAAACAGTGCTGCCAAATGAACTCATCCTTTCTTTTAGAACTTTTTTTTTTTTTTAACAATCCTGAAGGCCCCTCTACACAATGGCCGATACTGCGCAAACCTGGAGCACACTGTCCACTGCCGATTGTGTGGACGCGAAATGTGAAATAAAAATTCTTTTACATTCAATAACGTACTTGAATCAATGTTCTCTCCTTCAATAGTCTCCACTAGATACAATGCACTTGCGCCATCGCCGTTTCCACTGCTTCAAGGCTCATTGGGAGTCTTCTGTTTCCAGTTTCTTCAGCAGTCTCGTCGTTGCTGATGATTGCCTTCACGTCACCCAAATGCCGCCCCCAGAGCTCCAGTTCGTTTAAGGAACTGAAGGAAGTCGCAAGGTGCCAAATCTGGTGAATGGGGAGGGATTCAGTGACTAATGCTGCTACAGGCCGAAATTTCGTGACTTCAGCTTCCTACCAGTCCTTACAGCATGCCACCCTCCTTCCAACAGTTGGTGAAAAGAAGGTTAGGTTCAAAAATTCGAGCAACACTCGAACGTTCTCCGAGAGCTGCTGGGCTCAGACAGAACATTCTGTAGGTTGTCTAGAGAGGAAAAACCGGTCAGCTGCCCCATCCCCTAGCCTTCAGGCTCCAACAGAAAATATTTATACGAACTTTCCGGACAGACCTCGTGTGTCTGGTCCGTGCGGGCAATCGCCTCCGTCGCGGTTTTTCTCGAAAGATCAAAGGGGACCATAATAGGCCACGATCTACGCATGATCGTTATCTTGCTTGAATGTCCACACAATGGGCCAGTCAGTCAGTCGCCCTGCAGTCCTCTCCTGAGGTTATCAGTCTGTTGTTGTTTTGAATCTTGTGCCGTGTTTGCGATCATTATTAACACGGTGAATTATTTGCGCTCCTACTTTTGCGTTACATTATATCATAGCATTACATCAAATAGGGGCTCGTAGTCACCTTTCATCGGCCATTCACCGTTGTTATACGACGGCCAGTGTGTGGACGTGTGCCAGTGGCCGATGCTGGCTCTGGTTTTCGTAGCCCTGAAGCTCGGCCATCGTCCTTCATGCGCCAGCACCCATACTTCGCCATAAATCTGGCCCAGAACATACCATTGTGTAGAGGGGGCTTGAAGTGTGAAGAAGCTGGACTCCGCCACACGCCTCTGAAAACCTGATCTTCTGTCTGCTCTATATGCTTCCAGTACTCACTCCATGTCAGAGTTCGGCTCCATATTTGGCACAGATAAATGCACACAGCCCAGCAAATCCTGAACAGCTCCTCACCATCTCGCCAGCAGCAGCTCTAGGAAGACGAGATTCAGGCATTCCACAAATTTTCAACAGATACCCGAAGTTGAGTCTGGTGTACACTGACAATGTGTCTGATTCGGTCTCCTGTTGTCTAGAATGACACACACACATACATATATACACATATAAACATGTGCAAATCGTTTCAGAATGCCTCGAAACTGATTTCCATCTATTTAAACATTTTTTAACCCATTGTGCTAGCTTACTTTTTATGAAAATTCGCTTAATATCGTAATCTCATTAAACAGGACAAAAGTCCGCACTTTCAGGAGTGCGGACTGTCTCAAAACACGTGCGGAGTGTTGCCTCATTCAACTACTTTTATTTTTCGTCCTCCATATCCGAATGCAAACCGATTTCCAAGTAAAATTTGCCAATTGAAACAAGTTGAAGGGTCTATGAAGCCAGTAAAATTAGTTTCAGGAGAACGGAAGTTTCTGTAAGTGCACGAAAGCGTTCTAAACATGATAAAATATAGCATCAGAACATGAAACATCAGATTTATATATTTTTCTCTTAGCTAAAAGGTCCGCTGTGCTTGAGGTTTTGTTGACGACTGATAGCAACTTGCTTGAATATCCGACAGGTGTTTGTGGGGTCGAACGGTTTTATTAAAAAGGCCTCTGCGGACTTTTGCCCCTTGCGGATGTTTGCCCCCACACCCCTAGAGGATGGTGATCTATTTGGTAGATGCTTACCCAATACTCTTACAATCAAATCGACGCAACAGAAGCGGTCGAAGTTTTTGTGTGCTTGAAGGGGTAGAAATGGCAAACAAAAAGATGAGCAGTGAAACGGAAGAGGAAAGTAGTCAGTCCCAACCTTCAAAATATCAGTCGGGAAAGATATATTTTGGAATACTCCTGCAAACTATAGGCAACTGTCCCATCATTTTTCAGCCTCGGTGTGGTTGAACAGATAAGATATTTCAAAATTTGTAGGAATAACTTAAGGCCCGTTTACACGAGCGATTTTTTCCGGCAATAATTGCAGAAAAAAGTATTGCACAACTATTTCAAAAAAGTTGGACAACTATTCTCTCCTCGAAAAAATTGCCGAAGATTGCACGCAATTAATTGACGGAAGTTGTACATTATTTCAGGCCCACGAGCCCTCTCGGCAACTGTTGCATCGTGTTGAAATGAAGTCCAAGGGGTTTGGAAAATTATTGCACTATTGCGGCAATTTTTCGGCCTTGGGTCGGGAGAGGGAACGAAACAGCCAATCACATTGAGAGTTTATTTGTGCAGTATGCACTGATGGGGTGCAGTATGGCCTTATGAGCGAATACTGACGTGAAACTGCACTGCTGGGGTGCAGCAGTGCCTCATGAGAGAATTTTAACATAGGAAAGATAGGAGTTTATGTGTGCAGCATGGCCTTATGAGCAAATATTGACGTGAAACTGCACTGGTGGGGTTCAGCATTGCCTCATGAGAGAATTTTAACGTAGGAAAGATAGGAGTTTATATGTGCAGCATGGCCTTATGAGCAAATATTGGCGTGAAACTGCACTGGTGGGGTGCAGCATTGCCCCATGAGAGAATTTTAACGTAGCAAAGATAGGAGTTTATTTGTGCAGCATGGCCTTATGAGCAAATATTGACGTGAAAGAATTTCAGAGGTGAGAGCCAACCCACATTCTCTCTGGCTCAGAAACTGGCGCTGCCAAATTCCCCTCTTTTTCCTTTGGTTGGCAGCAGCAGCGACGACGACCACAGCAGCAGCGACGACCACCTCTTCACCGTCCATGGCGCGAACTGTTGTCGCCCGTGTAAAATTTCTATTGCTCAACTTTTTGGTGCAACAAAGTGCAATTAATTCCTTGCAACATCTTGACGCAACACGAGGCAATTTTATTGCTTAGTGTTGTGTACAACTTTTCTAGTGCAATTTTTTTGGAGTTGCGCAACTTTTGTTGCTCGTGTAATCGGCCCTTTAGTTTGGGGAAGTGAAGAATGACAATGGGGTAGCGGCGGATGGTTACAGAGTAGTTCTAAAACTCACTAACGCGCCACTGTCGAGCTCAAACTCATTTCAGCACCTTGGGTGCAGTTACCTGCAGTATACCATTCAGAATCGTTAAAAAAAAGTGTATAGATGTTAGTTATGGATTTTTGCCTTGTCCTTCGTAGGTTTGGTGTTTTGAGGGTAGAGAATTTTTCATAGGCTTCTCAAATAATGTGGTTTATTCATAGGCTTAGCGCTTTTGCCGTCATTTGGCCTCTTCAGAGCGTATTATTGATTGGTTCATGTTTAAATATAAGTTTTTTGGGACCACCTTCAACATTTCAGTGATAATCAGTTATATTTGGAGATGTTGCTGCATCAGTTATGTTAAAATCGAAGTAGATGTGAAAATTTGTGTGGAGAGACACACATTGTCTGCTAGTTGAACCTCTTAGTTCTGACCTTGTATGGTTTTATTTACTGGGTTCAATTTGTTGTTACATTTAGAAATATTCAAAAATTCTGTGGAGCAATACTTCTCAATTTAGCAACAAATTGAACCCAGTAAATAAAATAGAACCATACTTACAAGGTGAGAACTAAAGAGGTTCAATTAGCAGACAATGTGTGTCTCTCCACACAAATTTTCCCATCTACTTCGATTTTAACATAACTGACGCAAGCAATATCTCCAAATATAACTGGTTATCACTGAGATGTTGAAGGTGGCCCCAAAAAACTTATATTTAAACATGAACCAATCAATAATAAGCTCTGAAGAAGCCAAATAACGGCGAAAGCGCTCAGCCTATGAAAAATTCTCTACCTTCAAAACACCAAACTTATGTTTAGGAGATATGGGATTCAAAATGCCAACCTGAACTCATTCGAACAGTCTGTCAAAACATACCATCCCTTTTACAAATTCTTGAACTCTATTCAACAGAACCCACACATGAATTCTCATGAAAATATATGATTGCTGGTAAAATATTATGTTCACCATTCTCCCAATTGTATCACGCAGGCCATTAACTCGTACAGATGTCACATTCTGTATTGAAGTAGTTCAATTCTGTGAAGAACCTTACTCTTCAAATACAACCGAAAACCCTAATCTTAAACTAACTTTATGTACCTACGTAATTACGTCGATATCCACATTATTTGTGTTCAATTGATAGAAGCTTTCCATCCAGTTTTCTGTACTTTATTTCTATTTCCATAAAATGTAACACGTAAACCTGAGAACCATAGGGTGGTGGGGCCAGTGTTATGTTTTTTCGTTTGTTCAAACTTGAATCTTACATCTATTGCTGCATCAGGATGTCCTCAAACTGCTCGGTATTGAAAAAATCACTAATTCAAGCTTCAAAACATCATAAATTCGTTTTTTCGAAATCAATTTTTTGGCCCAGTATTTGACAGCCAAATACCAAAATAGGTACCTACAATGTCTTCTCGATACCATAGGCATAATACGTTTGTAATGGTAAACTAGGAGCACTGTCAATTACTGAGGGGAGCATCAGTTTGGGAACTAGTCATTTACATTTTCACATGTTATCTTTGGTTATTTCAAAAAAGATAGCGTAAATGCAATCTACACAAAAAACTGATTGAGAAAAACCATGGAAACAATCGAATTTGAAAATATGGTGGAACAAAATAAAACCTCCTTAGCAAAATCACAAGAAACAGCACCAAAGAAATTACAACACGAGGTTCTGCTGGGTAACCTTCTCCAGATTTCACAAAAACCCGTCTGAAACCTTTTCCCGTCTCTAAACTTTACTGCCTCAAAATTCAATGGACCGAGTCCGTAAAACACTTTTAAATGCTTCTTGGTGAGATGTCAATCACTGGTCCCTCCACCCTAATATTGTATATGTAATAATTCTCTTGGAACAAGCATTTTAATCGTAGTTGACATGGTGTTGAAAGACAGGCCTAGCGATCTAACGATATTCAGAATATATGAAAAGCTTACGAATGACTCAAAACTCTTGTCATTTTCTTGACCTCACTCAGACGGTTAGGAACCTTCCATTTTTACATGGTCGTCATTGTCTGCACTATGTGAACTGGGCTTCGCATTTCCCCATGTGTACGATAAGTTTTTATTTTGAAGTTTTTCATTTATTTCATTTCCTGGGATGGACATTTCATTGATAACGAGGATCTTCTCTGAAGAAGAACGAGCCTTCGAAAATGTTGTTGAATTTTATCTTGAATCAATATTAAAATATGTCGTTTCTATTAAAACTGAGTTTTTTCTTTGAAGCTGTATTTTTCCATTATCCACGTTTCATTCTCAAGTATAATAATTAGTTCTTCACAAAGTTTGGGCTAGAGTGGTGTCACCAAAATCCTATACAGCCAATTTTGGGTGCGTCAGGAATCTACCTGTAAAATTTCAAGTCGATATTATGGATATGGTAACATTTGATTTATCGACCTGTATACCATGGGAAATAATATCAAACATGCTTTTTGAGAAACTGCGCCATATGGCACCAAGCCGACACGGTGGTCCGCTGACTGATTCAAGGCCGTCTGAAATGCTGACAAAAACTGACTACAAGGCGGTGTTCTGGAACCTTGTACGAGTAGAAATTGACCCCCCGGGAAATCCGGGCTGATCGTTTACTCGTACAAGACGCAAATCGAACATTCAGTTTTCGGGTGTTGTAACCTGAAATTATGGACTCAGTAAAAAAAAATTGGGTGAGACTAGACCCCAAATGGAGTAGAATACCACCAACCGCACTTTTTTATCTCAACCCGTTGCCGAGATATGATTTTTTAAGTTTTTTTTCGACAAAAACACGTTTTAGACCATAAAAACCTCATTTTCTCCACTATCGATACACTTTTTTCAATTTTTGACCACATATCTGAAATCAGCGTTAAATTTCGTATAAGAATATTGTTCTCTGGATCTTCAGAAGTTCAATCCTTAAACCATAATCCTTGTTCAAACGTGAGAAAATTATAAAAACCAAGTTTCCCGAAAATCTTCGAAGCTGTACTGTCTCCCAATAAATAATCTTGAGACTTATTAAACCTCACAAATTTATTCTTCATCCAAAGAGCTTTCAAACGATGGAGTCGCTTTTGAAATTTCCTATCAAATTGGTGCAGTTATTTAACCTGGAAGATGAAAAAACATGTTACCTTTTGGTTATTTTTTATTTATTTATTTTTTTTTTCTTGATGGACGGGCTGGGATGAGAAAACAAATAAAAACTCGGCGGCTGTAAAAAACGACGAAGACCTCCTAATCTCATTGAATAGTTGAACTCTGTCTCCATCAACGCGTTGGAATTTGTTTTGACTGAAGAAAATGAGTCAGTTCGTCCATTTACTCTGTGACAGTGGGGTCGGTTCGAAAAAGGGCAAGAGCGTGCATCCGCAGTCGAGGGAGCCACTTCGAAAACACAAAATTGTGAGTTGCATTTGAAGCAATAATGTAAATGCAAAAGTAAATTTGTTTTCTCTTTATCCAGGAGTAATTTTCATTTGAAATTGCGTTTTTTCCGTTGCCGAGTTTTTATTTGTTTTTTCATCCCAGCCCGTCCATCAAGAAAAAAACAACCAAAAGGTAACACGTTTTTTCATCTTCCAGGTTAAATAACTGCACCAATTTGAAAGGAAATTTCAAAAGTGACTCCATCGTTTGAAAGCTCTTTAAATGAAGAATAAATTTGTGAGGTTTAATAAGTCTCAAGATTATTTATTGTGAGACAGTACAGCTTCGAAGATTTTCGGGAAACTTGGTTTTTATAATTTTCTCACGTTTGAACAAGGATTATGGTTTAAGGATTGAACTTCTGATGATCCAAAGAACAATATTCTTATACGAAATTTAACGCTGATTTCAGATATGTGGTCAAAAATTGAAAAACGCTGCAAATTATTTCACAAAGGTTTATTATTTTTTCAATTGAGTTTGATCGTAGTTTTAGTTGGCTTGCGTACGTCATAAGGCCCGTCCAGACTCCTCGGCGTGTCCTATTTCGAGTTGCCACAACCTATACTTCTATAATTATATACTTACGTATGTTTATATTTCTCGATTTGAGCTCCTATCTATTCAAATAATCATTGCCTTAATAATATCATTATCTAAGTACGTACGAAAAGTCGAGAGGATATGTTATTAAATATGCGTAGGAAAAGCATTGGTATTAACACACAAATACGACCTAGAAAAAAATGAACCCATAAAAACAAGTTTTTAATGTAACTCTTTCTTTTTCTCATGTTCTCAGTTAATTTTATTGTTGTTTCAATATTTGGTAGTTTCTTGGCAACAGTAAATTGAAACAAAATCACATTGATAATAACTTAAATTAAATTGACAAGGAAAATCATTTAATATTTTATTGACCCTGGATTCGTTGTCATTTTATGCAGACGTTCAATAGTATCCTTCTCCTCCCCCCTCATCCTCCTCCTCCGTCACTCCTCCCTCCTCCTCCTCCCTCCTCCTTCTCCCTCACTCCTCTCCCTCCTCCTCCCTCCTCCTCCTCATCCTCCTCCTCCCTCACTCCTCCTCCCTACAATACACAACACGTGTAAGGTGTCCCATATTAAATTTCAAATTTTCGAAAATGTATAGTATAACTAACTTTTTCTTCGCGAAAATTTGATAGATTAAAATGTACGCCAGCATGAACTTGTGTGCAAAATTTCAGATCGATTGGATATCGGGAAGTGGGTTAAAAATCGATCTGAAATTTTGTCTCAAGAAAGAAAGCAAGCAAGCAAGCAAGCAAGAAGAGAATCGAAGTTAATAGAAAGAGTTTAAAAAGTCGAGAGGATATGTTATTAAATATGCGTAGGAAAAGCTTTGGTATTAACACACAAATATGACCTTGAAAAAAACATATTCATGCCTCGAACGAACGCCGGCGCCGTACCCACCACAAGCCGCGGCGCCGGCGCCTCCTCTCACTCCACCCACCCGCTCACCCCCCCCCCCTCCTCACCACCCACCGTGACCCCCTGCCAAGCGTGCCAGGCGTGAGCGCGTCGAAAAACACACTTTTTTGCCCGTTTTTGGCCCATAGCATCTATGCGAGTAAAGCGATCGGGATGGTTAAACGTTAGGACCAACTAGACCCCAAATGGAGTCTATGTGCGAAAGAACGGGTTTTTAAAGTCAATTCTTAGGCCTTTTATGGCCCGGACGGCGAACGGCGGACGGACATTTCAAATTTGGATTCTACGTACCTTGAAACGTAAAGTGACAAAGTTTGAGGGGGGGTTATAAAAATTTTTTGCTACACGATCACATAGGCTTATTATTGGAAATAATAAACCAAAAAGTGTATCGATAGTGGAGAAAATGAGGTTTTTATGGTCTAATACGTGTTTTTGTCGAATAAAACTTTAAAAAATCATACCTCGGCAACGGGTTGAGATGAAAAACGCTGCAAATTATTTCACAAAGGTTTATTATTTTTTCAATTGAGTTTGATCGTAGTTTTAGTTGGCTTGCGTACGTCATAAGGCCCGTCCAGACTCCTTGGACGTGTCCTATTTCGAGTTGCCACAACCTATACTTCTATAATTATATACGCATTATATTTCTCGATTTGAGCTCCTATCTATTCAAATAGTTATTGCCTTAATAATATCATTATCTAAGTACGTACGAAAAGTCGAGAGGATATGTTATTAAATATGCGTAGGAAAAGCATTGATATTAACACATAATTATGACCTAGAAAAAAACATATATTTATGCCTCGAAGGAACGCTGTATCCACCTCAAGGTGCCGCGGTGTATTATATGGGTATAACACGTAAAAGTAATAAATTTAATATCCATTCTCCTACACCCCTTTGCTACGCCCCTGATCACTCCAGCCCCCACAAGGTCCTCCACAAGGAGGACGCCGCGGCGCCTCCTCTCACTCCACCCCCCGCTCACCCCCCTCCGTGACCCCCTGCCAAGCGTGCCAGGCGTGCACGCGTCGAAAAAAACACTTTTTTGCCCGTTTTTGGCCCATAGCATCTATGCGAGTAAAGCGATCGGGATGGTTAAACGTTAGGACCAACTAGACCCCAAATGGAGTCTATGTGCGAAAGAACGGGTTTTTAAAGTCAATTCTTAGGCCTTTTATGGCCCGGACGGCGAACGGCGGACGGACATTTCAAATTTGGATTCTACGTACCTTGAAACGTAAAGTGACAAAGTTTGAGGGGGGGTTATAAAAATTTTTTGCTACACGATCACATAGGCTTATTATTGGAAATAATAAACCAAAAGTGCGGTTGGTGGCATTCTACCCCATTTGGGGTCTAGTTTCACCCAATTTTTTTTACTGAGCCCATAATTTAGGTTGTTACAACACCCGAAAACTGAAATGTTTGATTTGCGTCTTGTACGATCAGCTCGGATTTCCCGGGGGGTCAATTTCCACTAGTACAAGGTTCCGGAACACCGCCTTGTAGTCAGTTTTCGTCGGCATTTCAGTCGGCCTTGAATCAGTTAGCGGATCACCGTGCCGACAGACTTGAATTATCGCCACGGGGCGATTTAATACCTTGGGGACCAGCAAATTGTCTATCCGTAGGATTTTTGTCATCCTGCTTACCAGCCGTAGGTACCATACAAACCTTAGAAAAAGTACTTACGTTCCTTGGAAAAAGTTAATAGGGAACTTTCCTGCGGCTGGTAAATCCGAATTGCAGTGGAGGAACTTAGCTGTGTATTATTGGGGTCTCTTCCCATTGGGGGTGACAACTAAGACTACACCATCTGGACTGATAGATCGTCATCGGGATAGGGGGGCTTTTGCCCCCCTCACCGAGTTAATGAGTGGTGGGAGCCCGAACATAGGGACCTGCACATTAATACGAGTATTAAGGAATTAGAGAATTTGGCAGGTTCTATCACTTTTTGCAGGCAACTGGTAGGTACCCAAAAGGCATCCTATCGAGAGTAAGCTGTCTCCCCCATCAACAAAATGGGTTCAGTTTCCCTCCCCCACTTACAAACAATAGCTACGACGAATTTGGAAATTCTGCGAACAACGGAATATTCGGATCCGTGCCAGATGTTCAGCTTTCAATGATGATGATGTAGCCAGCGAGCTGTCTAGATTAGATCTGAGGTCGTCAGAATGGGAACTTAATAAAGAGGTTAACATCCACGTCGTACAAAAGTTAGCGACTCCTTTCATCGACCTATTTGTGTCGGCATCATTACATAAATGTAGTCGATTTTTCTCTTTTTGGTCGGAGACAGGCCCAGAGTATGCGCATACACATCCTTGGCAGAACGAATTTCTCTCCCACCAACTTGGAAAAACATCGAAAAAAACTACATTTTAGCACGCTTTGTGCTTTTTGGAAATGTATAAGAAAAGTGTAATACTAGTCGATTTTTCGGTATTTTCCCAAATTGGTGGAACCCATTTACGAATCCATGCCTGCAAGACAGCTTCAGAGGGACGTCAAAAAAAATCATGATGTAAATTATGGCATCACCTGCCTGTTTTCAGCTTCAAAATTTGGGTAACTGTAGGGTGAAAAAAGGACAACAGCTGAGTTTGCCCAACATGGATGTTGATACCATATCCATAAAACTACCAAGAAAGTCTACAATTCATTTAAACACCCATTTAGACAAACTCAACTTTGCCTATTTAATAAATTATATTTTTTAAATAGTATTTTACTATGAAAAGTCACTGGAATCGTATAAAGTTCATTTGTACTGAACGAAACGCACACAGGTACAAATTGTTATAAATAAGTTGAACATAGAAATCTTAGAATTTAAGGTGCGTGTATGGCACTACACTTAGGCGTACAAAATATTTACATTAGGCATGTAGGAAATTTGGAAAACATTGCTGAGAGAAAAATAATCTTCAAATGAATATTCGTCTCAGTCACTATAGTTTCGTGTGATAAAAAATCGTCTTAGGGAATAAATTATTATTAATGGAAGTACATATTACGAAGATATTTCAAGAAAATATTACAAGTCTGTGCTATAACCAACAACTTCAATTGAGGCTTAAGGTGTAATTACGTACTAAGAATAAGACTTAAGGAGATTGGAGGTGACTAGCATTGGATTGAATCAGCTAACAGATGGTTTGATTTTAGGAAAGGTGGAAATAATTCTGGAATCAATTTAGTACAAGATACGACCATAAGGATATAGGAGCGCTAGCATCGAGCTTCTAAGATTCTCCTCCCCAAATCACGACGAGCCTAATTGACTCGCAGGAGAATTAAAAATAAACTTTCCTGTTTGACTTTCGTAAAGCATAGTACTTTTAGGCTTCCGGCTGCGATAAATTCTGAAATGTTACCCTGGCAGACTCCCGGATTTCCCTGACTTTTATTTCATTTCTGTATAAGGACCACAACCCACATTGCTTACTATTAACAACAACACAACTTAATACGAGACCAGTACTAAGTATGTAACACTGCTTTCATACCTTTCTAATCCCATTTTGTAAAACTACGTCCATTCCATTATGAATGTCGTTCTCTTGAAATTATATCATGCAATGACATTTGCATTACGCATAGGTACTTCTTACAAATACAGAGCTAAAGTCAGGTAAGCCGTTGGAGAAGCGTCTCACTCCCAGACACAGCAAAAAATAATTGGTCAATTAAGAAACGAAAAAAATTATACTCAATGTAATTTACGTTTGTTCAAGCGCAGAATGAACTGATGAGTTGAAAACGATGAAATAGGTAGGCACGAGATACAACCTAAACTGATTCGCTGACAATTTCATCAAAATCGAATGAAAACTTTAGAAATTAAGGTCATTACAAGTATTTCACATTGGCGTATGCGCAGTAGCTATTAATGATACAATCGTGTTGAAATTTATATGAGGTAATCAAGTCATATTTTTCTAACTATCATCCAAATTTTAGCGAAATCGAACGACTAGAGTGTGAAAAAATGGAGCATAATGGAATTTACGTTTGCGCATGCGAAGAATGAAGTATTGATTTGGCAACAATGAAACAGATAGGGGACCATCTACAGCTTAAGCCACGCAGTCTCTGACGATTTCATCGAAATCGGATGAAGACAGTAGAAATTAAGGTCGTTTCAAAGATTTCACATAGGCACATGAGCAGTAGCTATTAATGGTACAATCATGTTGAAATTGATATGGGATGATCAAATCGTCATCCCCCAACTATCATCCAAATTTGAGCGAGATCGGAAGACTAGGGCGTGAAAAAATGGAGTATAATGCAATTTACGTTTGCGCATAAGCAGAGAGAAGTATTGATTTGGCAACAATGTAACTGACAGGGGACCGTCTACCCCCTAGCCCGCACATTCCCTGAAAATTTCATCCAGATCGGATGAAAACTGGAAAATGAGCTTGTTGAAAGGATTTCATTTTGGCACAGTAGCTATTAATGATACAATCATGTTGAAATTGATAGGTAAAAGATGATCAAATTGTCATCCCCCAACTATCATCCAATTTTGAGCAAGATAGGACGACTAGGGCGTGAGAAAATGACGCTTGGTAGAATTTACGTTTGCGCATGCGCAGAGTGAGGTTTTGAGTCAAGAACGATGAAACTGATAGGGGACCATCTAACCCCTAGCCCGCACATCCACTGAAAATGTCATCCATATCGGATGAAAACTGCGGAAAATAAGCTTGTTACAAGGATTTGCGGACACACAACAGACACACACACAGACACGGAAAAAAAGTGGTTCAGAATGGTCTAAAACGTAAAACGCGATTGGAAATATTGATTTTGGAGACCAAAAATTGTTTTCTCCCGAAAGTGAAAACAATGCTTCCGCTACCTTTAGGTAGACTCTGAAGCAAAAGTGAGAGAACCTGACTATTGGCTTGGCCCAAATCGGATGATATCATGCATTTTGTGGGTTGGGACCTTTTGTACGCGGAGCGGTTTTTTGGGGAGGATACACTAACAATCTAATAAAAGTCAGTTGTCAATTTACAGCCCAATGTCGACCTCATTCCTCTTCTTCCTGTTCCTCGACGTCGAAATTCATCCACGCGTTTCTACCGTCAAGTAGGTATATATTTGGGTGAGGTTAAATTGCTTATTGTAGTTTGCATTGAACGATTCGCACGTATATCTCGGAGTACAACCGCATCGAAAATAACCGCATATAAAATGGAAGATACTGAAGTCAAAGAACAGAGGCGTATAAACTCTAAGACGTAGCTGAAACGAAAACTCAGTAGTGTAACGTGTATAATGGGCCACCAGGCCCATAACAAAAACAATAAATGATTATAAATAAATAACCGCGACAAAGGATAACATCGTATACAACGAGAGAGGGTGGGTGGCGTCGAAGAACAACCGCGTCGAAAAGGTGAAGAAGGATGGATACTACAAAGAACTAGACAGAGGGATGCTTTGGGAAGGCAACCTGCAATACATCTACGCTTCACACGAGATTGACAAGAGGGATTGAGGGAGGGGGATTTCCATTTCAAAGGTGTAAAAAATCGAAGGTGACAAACGTTTGATTTTTGCCTATCATTTTGATTCAATTCACTTGATTTCCACTTTCAGTCGATAAATTTGATTCCCAGTATTTCCCCGTTCACGTAAATATCGTCTAAAGTTCACTGAAAGTACAAAAATAACGTAGAAAACTACAAAAATTGACGAAAAATTACCCCAACGCTTGCGCCCGACGAAGAAATAAGGTTTTATAGTATCCATTTCGACGCGGGGCCGTTTTTACGCCGCGGTTACGCGGCATTGAAAACAGGGGCAAATTTTCTATGTGGTTGAGCGCTCTTGTTTTTTGACACGGATATGCACTACCGTATATAATTCTGTATTTTATACGCCGATATCTTTCGACGCTGTTCTTCATCGTCATGAATGTTTGTATTTCACCTGTTTTCGACGCCGTTACTTTTCATGCCGTTCTTCACAACCTATTTGTTGTATAGGCCAAGTCTACATATTTATTTGATATCATTTTATTTTTTGACAAAACAGACATTTCAAAGTCAACAGAAACAGATCAGACAGACCCTTTTTTAACCGGGATGTAAGCCACCGGGAGTCGAACGGATAGGCCTTTGGCCCCACCCTTTCAGTTTAGTTTTGCGGGAGTCAAACGTTGGTCCCCCTCCTGATTTATCCTAGAGCAGTGAAATCACAGGGGGGTGCGCTACCGTGATACAAAATGTCATTAATTGACATAGTATCTATTTTTACATTTTAAAGTTCTAATTGAAGACATAATATAAAAATTTTTACATATAATTTAAAAAAGTGAAATTTTAGAAATTGTTTAAGAACGCCTCAGAACCGATTTCCATGATAAATAATTAGGAAAATTATAGATTTAAAAATGTTGAGCCTTTGTAATAGCTTAATTTCCTTCAAAAATTTCCTACAATCCAATTTCTCTAATTTTTGTTTAATAGAATTAGTTGTCTCAAAGATTTTATTCACATCGAATGTGATATCATAACAAAGATGGGCTTAGTTGAGTGAAATTCTAGTTGAACTAAAAACTCTGATTAATGTTATCATGCCAAAAATCGTCTCTGGATCCTGTCTTGGTCAACTTGGAACAAGATTCTTGTTCAACAAGGAACAATTTTCTTGTACAAGCCATTAATTCTTGTACAAGAAATAACTTGGAGCTAAAATTTTAGTTCAACTAAATTTTCAGCCAACAACTTTAGTTGTTAGTTGGCAACAACTACTTTTCCAACTAAGTTAGTTGAAGTTTCAACTAGATTGAGGACAACTAAATTAGTTAGTTGGTTTCTCAATTACAGTCACTTTAGTTGGAGGAAAATAGTTGAACCTCCAACTAGCAAGTATAGTTTAGTTGATATTGCTAGTTAACCAACTAATTTAGTTAGGGTTGTTGGTTGAACTAACTTTTGCACTAGACGTTCAACAGCGCGTTGAACCCCCCAGTGCCATCACCAAGCCACGTTGAACCCCCCAGTGCCATCTGGATCCAATACGTCTTCATATTCCACCTCAGAAACCCAACTTTTTTTGTCTAACTAATCTGTATTTTACTAAAAAGAATTGATTTAGGATATTTTTTTATTTTTGAGATGCGAGCTTGGGAGCATCCAGACCATCAAACTGTACACATCTTCTGATCGATAAAATAGTCCCGTTTATTATATGGCGGGAGAATCATACGGAGGCCGGTTTATTATAGGGAGGCTTATTGTTGTTTATATAGAGGCAGGTAGTGGGGGGTATGACCGAGCTATTGAACGTCAAGTAACTTTTGCCTATCACTGTCTGATAATGATATGACCGAACCATTATCGATTCGTTAAGAGTTGGTTTGCATTATAATGTAAATCCGCCTTACATAAAGGTGCGTACACACTACCCTTTCCTGAGCGGCATAAGCGCAGTTCCTACTTGAACGTGTTTGCGGAAATGGAGTGCTCATTAGGGTGCCCGCTATTTTGAAAAAGGTGGAATTTTGATGAGCTCCACCCAAAATTTGGTTTAAAATGTCAAAAAAATTACCCCTGAATTTTGTCAGATTTTTTTAATAACAAAAATCTACGCCGGTAGCTCGATTTTGGTTTTTGAAATACGCTTTTTTTGCTTCAAACTGCTTTTTTTGCTTTGAAACTTGTAAGTAGCTTATCATGGTAGTACCTACCTACCTAGGTATTAAAAAACGTTACGGGCGTTGAGCCAATTAAAAACAAAATATGCAGTAAGTTGCAAAAATACGAATTAAAATAATATTAATAAATAAAAATAATAAATGAATAAATAATAAAAATATAGGGGGAAGTATATGCTAGGAAAAAATTGAAATATCATAATATGATTTGTATATAAAGTATTTTCAGTTCAAGCTCGATGAAAATACTGTATTTTTCATGGAAATACTTTGTTTTTCTCAGATGTATTTTACGCTCATAAAAAAATGTGTCAACCCTATCTGCAAGGCGCAATCCCACGGATCGCAGGATGATCGTATAATTTCTGCGATCATCCCATGCGTAGTGCACATACCGCGCAGGCCGGGGACCGGCGATTCCTTCCCGACCTTCAAAAAGCATGGCGATTCCTTCCGGTTACTCAATTCCTTCCGCCGTGCAATCGACGATTCCTTCCCGTTACTCAATTGCTTCCTGCCTAGTTGTTGGTTGGTTTTGAAGCAAAAATTATAGGAATAAACCTTTAATTGCACAATTAAGTACTTAAAACCCAAATCAAAGTATTACAATTACCAAGTATTAAAATCACAATAATCTCAAAATAAAAAAATCCGTCGTAAAGTTCACGTCTCAATTTCATTGCTCGAAAATCCCCCCAAATTTAACACTGACCCTTTCAGCAAATCGGTAAGGGTCATCGTCGGGAGTTTGCCGAGCGATGAGTTGACGGATCCAATTTTCTTTTTCTTTTGTCTGACTCTTGGGAGTTTGTTGGTCGCTGGCATAGGTCTTAATGTAGATTTCGGTTTGAAAAGCTATTAAACCATCTACGAAACTAAATATGTGGGGATGAGGTGAATGAAAGTTGGAGGGGACGTAATCGCCGAACCTAGACTCACTGGCTGGCCTCACACCGGTAGGAATCGCCATCTCCCTCAGGTCGCAAGGTCCAACTTTCACTTTGACGGGAAGGAATCGCCGGCTCCCCGCGCAGGCAGTGTGTACACACCTTAAGACGTGACATCCCCCTCCCCGTATTGCTTTAGAAACAAACTGTCGACTTCACATTTGTAAACTACATATAAATCGATAGCTAGAAAACTTTCTAAGTGGATACTGTAAAGCAAAGATAAGTATCCGTGGTAAGTAAGATATTATCACAGTGTTTTCTCATTTAATTAAATCCGAAATAGAATGTGAATCACTGATCCAAGAGAGTTTCAGGTCTCGAGTTAAACGTCTTGCTCCAACACCGTGCAGCATTGGGAAGGCGGCACCGCCCAGTTATATCTGAAAAATTGAAAATTGTAAGTCAAGCTGGCTCCTACGTTAAACTATCTAGGATATGTTTGAGTCACATTTCCAAGCTAGAATAATGTCTGAAGTCAAAACCGACCAAACATAATTCTGACAAGGTGTAACATGAGATCCCCCAATGGAAGCCGAAGATTTAAAATTCAATTCAATTTTATTGTATAACCCGTAGGTATTACAAGGAGTTTCTTAAATACATATTAAAAAATAGCACATGATAACTTGCCTTCATTTGTGCCATAACAAGCAATGTTAGATTTTTACGTATGATGTACCAAATAATTACTTATATAGGTCTACATAATTTACGTATAATAAATTAGCACTGCATAGTTAACATAGATCACAATCAAATGCCTACACTCCACTGCCAAATTTCAATATTAATCCAGAGTCATTGCCAAAATTTCCAAAGCGGTGTTGATGTTCGTTCTACGTACGTATCTCTTGTAGATTTTTATCTTCTTCTTGACCTGTTTTCTGGAAATGATGGGAGGGGACGGAGGAGGAACATTCAGATTAATCTCCACTTCTGACCCAGAAGATGTAGAATCCTCCAACGTACTTCGTCCATAATGATAAGTTTTTTTTTCATCAACCAGCAGCTCATCTCCAATCAAGACGGCATGCTTAACTTCCTTTCTTGCTTGAAACAACTTGGGCAAGAGATGGTTCCTAAATTCCCATGTTCGTCAATCGTAGAACTCGGATGTATTAAATTGGGATCCTTTGAATTTGTAAATGTTTTGGCGTGATGATTTAGAGAAATTATTAGCGAAATGAATGTGAACTGGTCTACTTCTAGAAGGTTGGATGGTGCCTAAACGTCTTACACCTATAACTTCATAATCCTCAAGAACGCAATTTAATTCCGTTCTAAAAATGGTCATCACCTTCCTCTTGAGAATATTCATGGAAGATTTAATTCAAACAAAGATCAAGCGACCTCATTCCCAAACAATATTGCGCGTGTGCGCCTAGTCAGCAACGTGACTTCAGTTTGCATCGTTACATGTTAGCAGAGCTCGGTTTTGAGCCACCCCTCGCTCCCACC